>CM059426.1:180033211-180633211 GCA_030390025.1 Squalus acanthias
TTAGAGGAGGTGAGTAGCCATTGCGGGGATAGTGAGTTGTAGGCGCCCTTAAGCTGAGTGGAGTGTGAAAGGTTAGCAGTTCCAATGTGGATTTAAGAGGGTGATGAGTGTGGTGGTACCCAGACTGGGCAAGGAAGAAAGGGACAGGGGGTTGTGGACCTTACCTTGCATGCCCTGGTAAAGGCATTGAATTTCTTTCAGCACTGTTCATCAGCCCTTAATGTGAGGGAGTTGGCAATGCCACCTCTCTCCAGACAGCGTGACTAACATTCCTGTCTGGCTCGCAGACCCAGATGGTCATTACCTGGCACTTGTGTGGCACAAATGTTACTTGCCACTTATCAGCCCAAGCCTGAATGTTGTCAAGGTCTTGCTGCATGCAGGCACAGACTGCTTCATTATCTGTGGAGTTGTGAATGGAACTGAACATGCTGCCCTTTTTCACGATGCTGTCCTGTGATGGTGCCCAGTGAGTGGCGCTGGCATCCTACTGCTTATATTGCTGTCAAAATAGACTGGAGATGAGAGTGAAAGATGCATGGAAGAGATTTGATTCAATAGCGCTGAGTGAACAATTGCTGCAACTGTCCTTTGCTTTCCCCAAGTGTTCTTCTGAAGACTGGAGTCTGTATAGTCATTGTAAAAAGCTGCACCACTTCTCATAGAATCAGACAGCACAGCTGGAGGCCATTCGGCCCATCATGCCTGTGCCGGCATACAAGTTTCTTGGGGGCTGAGCTCCTCACTCCGCTTATGCATGTGACTTACACTAGCTTGCACCGATTCAAATGCAAATAAGTATACCCAGGAAATGTGTGTGTAACTGCCTCCAGAGGCGAGTGGCAGATGTAACTTTTTTAATCAGCATAAAAGTGGCAGAAACAACACCGAGGAAGTTCAGAGCCTGTATCTTCATATTATGTTTCAATCCTTTTTTTTCATAGCTTATATCAGATGCGTAATAGTGGAAATAAAAGCAAAATAATCCACAATATAAATCTCAAATTTTGATTTTTTTTTGTTATTTAGCACATTAACTTTTAACCTGATAACAATGTTCTAATTCTCACAATATATATGAATTGCTGTTCTGTACTGTTTAAGTATATGTGCTGAAATTTGAAAAGAAGCAATACAGGAAATTTGAATTCTACATATTAATTATCATCGACTCTGCATGTTATACCATTCGTCAGCTGCTTCCAGCCATTTGGTTTCACCTCACTTGATATATCTGCTGGGGACTGTTTGACAGCTGGCCAAGGTATCTCATACACCAGTTTTGCTCCCTCTATGCAGGGAATTGTTTGGACTGTACTCTCCATTTCCGTTGCAGTTGGGAACTCGCTGCTTCTTATCCCTCGGTGTTGCATGTTTTGTGCGCTAATATGGCTAAGCCACCAGAGTAACATGCTATGCACCAATCTCTCTCTGTCGGTACTTTTGTGGACACAGCACTAATGGTTCAAGTATTATATAAATAGGTTCCCGCTGGATGTTAGTGACTTTTATGTTAGGCATAAATTGAGTGATTTTAGTACCAATGTGTGAATGTGATATTTGCCTTTTTCAGTATAATGGTTATACCGCCGAAGGTAAATTCAGGTTTCCAGTCAAGCATTAGATACAATAATTCAAATGAATCAGTTTAATGGGATGGAAATTGGTTATGCTACTACTTGTATCAACAGTCTTATTGACAACTCATTGGGGCCTGATATTCACCTTTGTTTTACCTGGCAGTAACCATGGCCGTAATTTTAACTTAGAGGCAGGTAGGGAGTGGGGGTGGGGGCGGGATGGGGAGCAGCTGGAATGCAGTGGGGAAACCCAGGAGAATGGGTTTCCTTCAGGCTCTGCCGAATTTAATGGTTGATTCACATTTTGTTTCTCTGTTTCCTGCCGCAGCCGGCCAAATTGAGAGGCTGGCTGGCTGTCAGGCGGGTAGCAGAGAGGAGGGAGAGAGGGATTGGAGATCGGGTGGGGTGAGGTAGGAAGGCTGGGGATCGGAGCGGGCCGGCGGTTGGAAGGCCGGTGCGGGAGGGTGGTCGGGGGCCGGGTGCCGAGGATCGGAGGGAGGAATGGGGGTTAGGGGCCAGGGGCCAAGGATCAGAAGGCCGGAGGGGAGGCTGGGAGCCGAGGGCCGAGGATCGGAAGGCCAGAGGGGGGTTGGGGGCTAGGGGCTGGGGATTGGAGGCTGGACAGGGGTCGGGGGCTGGGGGCCGAGGATCGGAAGCTGGAGAGAGGGGTCGGGGACTGAGGATTGGAAGGCCGAATTGGGATCGGAGGCCAGGCGAGGTCAGAAGGCCGGAGAGGGAATCAGATGCCTCGTGGGGGTTTCGGAGGCCTCGGGGTGGAGGTCGGAAGGGTCGGGTCCCATGACCTGGGAAACCTGGCCAGCCGAACTTAAATTTAAAATAGAGATTCAAAATGAGGCATACAGTCTCATTATAATATTTAAAGTGGCAACTTACTTCCTGGGAGCGGGTTGGCCGCCCACCCCCTGTCCCACCTCCGTTAAAGCCGGATGTAGGCAGGTTGGAGGCGGGTAGGAGTTGGGATTCAGAATTTTAACGCTTTAACCTCCTACCTGACCACAACCCACCCATTTTTAGGGATTGAAAATGTGTCACCCATTAATCCTGTGCTATCACTGGAGCACAAACCATCATAGCATGCTGCGGCAGCCAGAAGACAAAATGGTGGCTTCTATCAGTTGTAGTTGTTATATCATGTTCCTACTTTTTTGGTAAATGATGTAGGATAATAAGACGGCATAGTCAGAGACAACTGGAGCAAGGACAGATGTGTCACATAATTGACTCTGGTAGTTTCTGGAGGTACACAATGGCCGGAATTTTCTTTACCTGGACAGGTCCAGTGCGGGCAGTCGCCATGGTGGGTTGCGACCCCATTCTTGCTGCCATCCCACTGCAGAAATCGACTTTGCGCTAATGGCGCCTATTAAGGCAGCCCTGCGCGTTACCCGGCCCTATTCAATGGTGCGGGTCTGAGGACGTCATCGCTGACACGTTTTCAGCCGAGATATTTAAAGGAGTCATGGCCACATTGCATCTGAAGGTTCATCTGGGAGTGTTCCAAACACTTGGAAACATGACTGCACAGAGGCAGAGGGCTGCACCCAGGTTCTCAGATGACTCCCTCCATATGCTTGTGGAGGGAGTCAGAGCACAGGGAGGTCCTCTTCCCTTCAAATGGGCGGAAGAGACCTCCCCAGGAGACAAAAAGAGCCTGGCTCCAAATTGCAAAGGAGGTTAACAGCAGGGATGTGTTCAGGAGGACCTGGGTGCAATGCCGGAAACGCTTCATTGATCTCATTAGATCAGGAAAGGTGAGTACAAAGCCATACTCAACTTCATCCTGCTGTGCCTCTCATCACATCCCCATCACTCTGTCTTCCCAACCCTACTCCTGCTCATCCTTGCTCACACCAACTTCTCTTGCACATCCACCCATCCCTCTCTCTCTATCTACATTATCACATCCCCATCTGACGAACCACCCCTCACACTCACCATCATCCTAATGCAATCATACCAACTAACAAAACTCAAGGAGGCCACTTGGCATTGCCACCCCACTCCATCATAGTCTCCCTCTAAAGATGCAACCCATCCATTCCTTACACTCATTCCATCACTCTCACTCAACCTTCTCTTCTTTCCCTCCTTGCAGGAAAAGAGAGCCCACAATAAGAGGGAGAGGGAGAGACCTGGAGGTGGAACGCAATCATTTGCCACCCTCACAACAGAGGAGGCTGCGTTGGAAGTATCGGGAGCGGCCGAGCAGCTGGAGGTGGGAGACGAAGAGAGGGGGACATCTCAGCAACCTGGTGACAGAATTACATAGCATACAGCTACATGGCATACATCAGTCACTCATATGCCAGCAGCCACTGAATGGTCATCAAGTGCATAATGGTATCTGTACCCATTCTTCATATGACATATCCAAATCATCTCTTTACTCTCTCACATCAAGAGCACCATCACCCCCACCCACTGTCCAGGCGGAAGAGGAAGATGACTCCTCAGAGGAGCCTCCAGCATCTGAGGGCATACCATCACCAGACATAAGCGTACCCAGTACCAGCGCAGAGATGCACACCACGGTGGGTCCCACGTGATATAGAGTAGTGTTGTCACCTGGTGTCTCACAAGTCACAAGTGAGCAGGAGGAGAGGGGGGAGACAGGGACAGTAGTGGAGATTCCTTGCCGGAGGGCGCAGGTCGCTCCCAGCTCTGCTCAGCTGCATGCAGACGCTGAGCCTTGGGAGCCATCCAGAAAGAGGGCGATCCTGGAAGTGCAGGTAGAAGTGCAGGTTTTGTGACCGCAATGTCTGCAAATGTTCAGAGAATGGAGGAGTCCATCTCCAACATGAGCACAACCGTATCACAGGTGATGGCGACTGTGGCTCTTCCATGGAAAGGATGGTCACCTGCATGGAGCAGCTAATGCGCCACTCACATGAGGACATGCTATGTATGGCAGAGGCTCATAGACCTCCTGTCTAGGAGGGATGTCAGTGTAGACGTGGGTCCTCATGGCCCCACTGATGTGCAGCAAGGTGCTCTCCAGCTCCTTGCGAGCTGGGAAGTGCGGGTGGCCCATGAGAGGTATGATGTGAGAAAGGAGAGGGAAGTGTGAGCTCCTCTCAAAGCACTTACACTTCTCCCCCATTGCCACTCCCTCAGTCAGAGCCCCAGATGCCTCCTCGGACAGCGATAGCCGAGTCTGCCCCTGCACAGTCGCAGGAGGAGCAGACTTTGGTGGGGCCATCAGAGGCTCCAAAACCCAGAGGATGTCCGCCAAGAGTGTCTAAGTAGTCGCAGCAGGGAAGTGAGCAGGCTGCCTCTACCCCTGCTGAAGCCACAGGGGTAGCACTTCGTAGAAGCATGTGTAAGCGAAAGATGACACACAAGTAGATTTACAAGGGGAGCCACTTGGGTGTTTTATTCAATGTTAATATCAAGTTTCCGTTAATGTGATCTCAACCATAAGAATCTTTATTTTCACCCCTTTCCTGTCTTGGACAAATTTGTGTGCACCTTTGGAAGTGGCTTAGTGAGTTGCAGTGAATGGTGAGACATAACGGTACCTCCAGCAATGGTGGTCAGTGTGAAAGGAATGGCTTGGTCATTGTAGGAATGCTTTATGGTGTTGCTGTGAGGTGGTGCCAACCTGGCACAGCATGTGGCAGCCATATGGGTGTAATGCCTGAATTTAAGTAAATCTGGACATGATAAGGCCATCCCTGGCCTCCCGGGCAGCAATGTGCTTGGGTGCTGGTGGGATCTGGGCCGCAGGTTCTGAAGGGATAATTACTAGTCCTAGCCCCTTTACAGCGAGACTATCATTCCATTTGAAAGTTCAATATTTATATCCTTTATCAGTGGTATTTTCTTTGAAGTTTTCTGCTGATGTAAGCTAATTATCTCTAGTCATTTTTCTGCTGACCCCTGCTATTCTTACAGTCAGTTCAGCTGGTAACAATGCAGACTCGTGTCTCTACCCTAGGTGTTCAGAGCTTATCATAAAAAACGGTGCAACAGCAAGTGCATCTATTTGATGTCATTCTTACCAAGGTCTTCTGTTTGTGTCTTTTTACGACGTGTAAATTAAAACACCTCAACCGGGTGCACCATTGTCTTCTTAATTACCTCAGCTGGTTGCAACACAGAATCGTGTCTCCTGTGTTTCATTTGATGTCATTTTTACGAAGGCATATGTTTCTTAATTTTCTGTGCTTCTTTCTGAGGTGTAATTTAGGACACCTTAACAGGGTGTACCATTGTGTTCTTTCCAAAGCTTCAGACTTCAGGAGCTTCCAACCTCCTGTTTCAATAAGGTTATTGATTCAGTGTCAACAACTTATCTTATCTCAATAGCCTGTATGCTGTTTACAGCTTCTCCATTGTTAGGTTTTTAGATTTCCAAACCCAGAATGTCATGTTTTAATAAGGCTAGAATTCTTTCATAGAATGGTGTATTTTTCTGAATATGGCTTATTCCTTCACAGTTCCTCCAGCTCCTCCTCCTCATCTTCCAGCTGATGCTCCTCCTCCTCTGAAGAGGCTGTGCGCTCAGTGCCTTGCTCCTCATGCAGTGCTAATCCTTGCTGCTACGCTATGTTGTGCAGGGTGCAGCAGACCACGACGATTCTGGAGACCCTGGCTGGTGTGCACTGAAGGGCTCCTCCAGATCTGTCAAGGCATCTGAAGTGCATTTTCAGCATGCCTATTGTCTGCTCTATCACACATCTGGTGGAAATGTGGCTTCCATTATATCTCTCCTGGGCCTCAGTACTTGGCCTCCTCAAGGGTGTCATCAGCCTCGTCTTCAGTGGATAGCCGGAAAGTCTGTTTGGAGGAGCGAAGAGCTGAGGGAGGGTGGACTGGCACAGGACGAAAGAATCATGGCAGCTGCCAGGGAATTTGGCGCACATATGCATAATGATCATCCTATGGCTGCAGACAAGCTGCACATTGAGGGAGTGGAAGCTCTTGCGGTTGACAAAGACTCCTGGGTGATGATGGGGTGCCCTGATGGGCACATGTGTGCAGTCGATGACGCCCTGCACCTGAGGGGAGTCAGCCAGAGTGGCAAAGCCGAGCACCCGCTCAGTAACATTGGCTTCATCAGTGGCAAAGTTGATATAATTGGCTGACTTGTTAAAGAGGGCATCGGTAACCTATGTGATGCATCTGTGGGCGGCCGACTGCGAGATGCCGCAAATCTCTGCTGCAGATCCCTGGAAGGAGCCTGAGGCAAAGAAGTTGAGGGCCCTGTTGAGTTTGACAGCCACTGGTAAGGTGTGTCCACCAGGTCCTATAGGCAGCAGGTCTTGTTCCAGCAATATGCAAATGTCTGCGATGATCTGGCGCGATAGCCTGAGCCTCCTTTGGTACTGCTGCTCAGTCATGTGAGGAAGCTCATCCTCTGCCTGTATACCCTGTGTTGGGGTATCGCCTCTGGCTTGGTGCAGCCCTGCGCTGATGTCCTCTGTCCTGTGCAGCATCAGGTAGCTGAGGAGAAGGTTGGTGGTATTGTTATTGGTAATGCTGGTGTGCCTGGTGCTGCTGGTGTTGGGGCTCATCGTGGTCTGATTCTGAGTACCAAGGTGAGACAGTATAAATGACACCCATGCTGCTGGAATAGATGGCAGGTCAAGTAGAGATGACAGAAGCAATCTGTCAATGGTGTGATAGGTTCTACCAATGAGGTGAGACTGGATGGCGACTTTGCTGGAAACACTTGCAGCCTGTAGAAAGCTAAATATGTGTTGGGAATGCAGTCAGCAACAGCTTCTGCTTGAGGAAAGTGACCAGCTATGAGGTCGGAGCTTTTATAGCACATTTCATGCTGTCATCTAATCAGCTGGATCAATGGCCACTGAACTCCCACCTCAGGCTGACAGACGTGGTTCCTAAGCTGCGTGAATCCTGTGGGCAGCCCGGGAAATTTGAAACGTAGGCTGAAAAAGGAGCTTAAGGGTTTGACAACAAGTTGATAATCATTTAAATTAGGTCGCCCGCCTCTGCCGGTTGGGTAGCTGCCGCACCGGCAAACACACCTGAGGGAAAGGCGCGTGGGGGGCGGGATGACGGCGGGTTCCTGACCCGCTCCAACTTATT
The DNA here is from genome assembly GCA_030390025.1 of Squalus acanthias. NCBI lineage: Eukaryota > Metazoa > Chordata > Chondrichthyes > Squaliformes > Squalidae > Squalus > Squalus acanthias. Next base: position 180,040,867 of record CM059426.1, read on the forward strand.
TCAAATTTCCCACCTGACCCGCCTCTGATCGTGTCCACACGGACCCCAGAAAATTCCGGCCAATGACTTTGAGAAATTGTACTGTAGAGCAAGTCACAGACTTCACTTATCTTCGTGCATGTTTCAGGTGAGGAAAATGGTTAAGAACAGAGCAAGGGATTATTTTTAACCCTGATAATTAAAGATAGAGACAGAAAACAATTTTAGCCAGACTTTTGGAGCTGTTCCTTTAGTAGGAATTGACTGTAGTCCAAATTGTAGTATGCACTAGTGGTCATAAAGGTCAATTTACTCTTTAACCGTATAACTGCATCTGCATTACTGAACTAAAACTACTCAGAATAAAGTAAAAGTAAATTGTACATATTTTAATTGTAATATGTCATCACATATGACAGCATCATACATAATATCCTGTATTATAAGACCTTAAGGATTTTGAGGGTTGTGTTGCAATAAAACCTGCAGGATCCCTCAGAACTATTTCTAAAATCAAAGTCAAATCTGTTCATTAATTTATTATATTAATTGTATTTCATGTTCATTTCTGAAGAATGACATTTAAGGCAAGAAAAAACCATAATTGAGGATCACAGGCTAACTGTTTTGGAAACCAGAAGTGCTCAAGAAATGATCAGCACAGTTTTTTAAAATAATCTGCACTGTGCATTGCAGATACCTTCCTACAATTTGTCTGCAGTGTGAATAATTCTTTCATTGGTTTGTTTGACAACTGGAGGGAACAATAAACATATTCTGCATCAAAATGCTGGGTAAGTTCTCCGATAGCCTGGTGTTAGCTGGAAGGATTCTGAAGTGATCTAGGAGTCTTCTGTTCTAGTGCTGGAGTATGGTCAAGCAGTATGTGACAGTGAATGGTGGAGATTATTGCTGGGGATTCCCGGAAGTGCGGCAGAAACCCCATTTACAAGAGTTGGTGGTGGAACAGCAGCAGCTCCAAGGAAATTCCTAAATGACTTTTAGACTATCAGAAATGTATTGTGTCCTTGTCAGTTTTGAATGGCTGTCAAACTGTTTCATATCTACAAAAGCAAAATACTGCAGATGATGAAAATCTGAAATATTCTGATGGAAGGTCATTGACCTGAACTTTGTTTCTGTCTCCACAGATGCTGCCTGACCTGCTGAGTATTTCCAGCATTTTCTGTTTTTATTTCTGTTTCATACTTACTCATCTCGACAAATGTGCTGGGAATTTGAGCGAGTATGTTATTATTTCTTTCACCCTCAAGAAAACAAATTCTATTTTTGAAGAAATAGGTAAATATGTGACATTAAAACACGTGAATGATGCGTACAGATTCTGTAACATCATTGATAGAAATGTTTATTCTTCATATTCATGAGGATACAAACTCAAAAGTTCTTTGCAAAGTTTGAAAAAATTCCAAATGCAGTACATAAAGAAATACTGTGCAGTACGGACTTCCCTCGAGTATAGAGGATTAACGGATAATCTGATAGAAGTGTTTAATCTTTCCTCTGGTGGAGAATCAAGAACAAGAGGACATAATCATAAAATTAGAGCTAGGCCATTCAGGAGCGAAATCAGGAAGCACTTTTTCACATAAAGTAGTAGAAATCTGGAACTCTCTCCCGCAAAAGACTGTGGATGCTGGGACAATTTGAGCTTTCGAAACTGAGGTTGATAGATTTTTGTTAGGTCAGGTTATCAAGGGATATGAAGCAAAGGCGGCTAAATGGAGTTGAGCTGCAGATCAGCTATGATCTAATTGAATGGTGGCGCAGGCTTGAGGGGCTGAATGGCCTACTATTGTTCCAAACAGTCCTATTTTCCCTCAAATTTTATAATAAAACTGATAAACTGGATAATTCATGGTGAATCATAAAATTATATTCCCACAAGTCAGGATAACCTAATAGCTGAAACATTGCAAAGTAAGGGAAGTTACAAGTTGATCTTCACAAGTGAGAATTTTAAGCAATTTTTCTTTATTTTAAGACTCTCTGTGAAGTTTTGGTACCACATGTAAAAATGTGCTCTCATAAACTAGTAATAAGCAAGACTGTATTTAATGAGTAACTTTTAAATTGTTTGGAACCAGTGGCACATGAGAAACAGTTAGACAACTAAGATTCCATGTGACATCAGGGCAGTTATCGTGACATCGTAGCAGTTACCGTGACATCATGTGATGGGTGACATTTTGTGGTAGAGTCTTGTACGGGATGTTTTGTAGCACTATAGCGTGAATCTATCAATTTAAATTAGGCTTGAGGCATTGGGAAAGTGTTTCATTCTGGATGGATTGGTTTTAGAAACTGTTTCTTGGAAAATGCCTATGATTAGGATTTTTTTTTGGCAAAGAAAACCCAGGATGAGAACACTCAAAATCGAAGAATTGTGCTGAATAAGATAAAGAGAACCCATCTGTCACATCCCTCATTAGTAAATTTAAAAGCTGCCACAGTGAACGATTCTTCAAAAATGTTATTGTTTGTGTTCAAGCTACAGCAAAGATAGAAATCCATGCCAAACTAAGCCAGCTCACTTAAACCAATGCCAGGCTAAACATTACGGTCAAATGTTTAATCTGAAAAAAAAGCTGCATAATATTGCATCAGACAAATAGGGTGCAGGTGAGAACGGATTTTACAGTGCAGTAGATGTCATTTGTCTGCTGGATTCACCACTGCTTGAGATTTTTTATTTTTTATTTTCAGAACAGTTTGTGAACTCTTCAGACCTGGCAAACAATCAATCGAGTTTAAGCTATAGGAAGCCTGCACACCAAGAGTAATAACAACTGATGCCGCAGCATGTTACGCTATGGCTAAAGTCTTGTAACATTGCAGGTCTTGGCAGGGATACAAAGAAATCTCTCTCTATATTTTTCAAACTAATATGAAACCACACCCTCTAATATAACACAAATAGCTTAAGGTTCTTTCTCAGAGGAAGCATACACAGGTAAATTCAGTGATCCCCACTTAAAGGGAGCGCAGGTCAGAGATAAGGCTGCAACACTCTAGCCCTAATTTAAATTTTTAAAAATTCATTCACAGGATGTGGGCGCCACTTGCATGGCCAAAATTGATTGCCCATCCCTAATTGCCCTTGAGAAGGTGGTGGTGAGCCGCCTTTTTGACAACTGAGTGTCTTGCTAGGCCATTTCAGAGGGCAGTTAAGAGTCAACCACATTGCTGTGGGTCTGGAGTCACATATAGGCCAGACCAGGTAAGGATGGCAGATTTCCTTCCCTAAAGGACATTAATGAACCAGATGTGTTTTTTCGACAATTCTCCACTTCCTTGCATTCAGCTCAATACTGGGAGCACACAAGCATGAATGTTGCTGTTAATGCTAACAGTGGAATCAAGTGTGTGGTCTGAGATGTGTGGTCTGAGACTGACCAGTTGAAACTGGTTTGTGTCTGAAAGGTATTTATTAGAGGGAATATCTGCAATAGCACAGAGCTTGAGCACAGAGCACAGCAGAGTGAGTTGCTAACGAAGTGAGCTTGCAACAGAGTGAAGATTTTAAAACAGGAATTTGCTGTGGGAAATTGGTGCAGAGGGGAGAATATATGACATAAATTATTCAACAGACAAAAACAAAGAGCAAAAAAAACGGAGAGGGAATTCAAGGAATTTAAGTTGAAGGGAGTTTGTCTTTGTCTTTTTTTTCTCCTTAAGGTCCTTTTATTTACTCAAACATAATTTTTGTGGAGACTCAAGAGGTGGCTGCGACAAGTGAGAATGCACCATGCACTGAGCCTGTCAGGGAAGGAGGGAAAATGAGCAAGCGCAGCAGACAAGTTATGTTATTAGGAGATTTGATTATTCATTTTACAGATAGAATTCTGTGCAAAACGGACCCAGAAAAGAGAATGGTATGTTGCAACCCGAATGCACGGGTCGAGGATCTGACGTCCTGGTTTGACAGAATACTAGAGGGAGCAGGTGAGGAACCAATTCCACGTGGGAATGAATAACATCGGTAGAAGTAGACCAGAGGTCCTTCATACTAAATTTAGGGCATTAGAAATGAAGTTTAAGGGTAGGACCTCAAGTGTAGCATATTCTGAAATACATCCTGTTCCATGTGCTAGTGAAGAGAGACATAGGCTAATTAGGCAGACCAACGTGTTGCTGCAGCTTTTGTGCAAGGAATCAGGGTTTTGTTCCTTCAAACAATGGGACACCTTTTGGACTAGGGAGGGTCTATAGAGACCAGATAGGCCCCACCTAAACAAAAGGGGGAGAGGCAGAGTTGTTGGCAGGCAGGATAGATAGAATGGTGGGGGAGTGTTTAAGCTAGATGCGGGGATGGTTGCGGTAGGTGTAAGAGAGCACCCGTACCGATTTGAGAAAACCTGAAGGCATACTAGTGAAAACATAAATCAAAGTTTAATAAGACTAATTCCAATAGTGGGAGATAAAGAAAGTAAACATGTTAATAAAGCAAATAGGAAAGGTAAAAAGCATTAGTGCTGTGCTTGCATCAATGCAAGAAGTCTGACAAATAAGATGTCTACAGTTCTGGTCACCACAGTGCAAAAAGAATATTGCATCTATTGAAAGAGAGCAACCAGAATGACTGAAAATTGCAAATTAGATAGATTTCTTTCAGAAGATAATATTTTGGGATACAGTATGTGAGTAATTTAACATGACATATGGTAAGTGTTGTATGCTTGAGAGGAGAAAGTAACTTTGGATGTATGAGCCTAAAGATTTTCCTCACCCATTATCTGGGTCTGTTGTAGACTAATTGATAGAGATTGATTGCTATGAGTAGTCAACAAGCCATATTGTATCATGAGTCTACCGAAATAGTAGAAAGCAAACTAGATGGACCTTGGTCTTTTTTTCGTTTATCAATTCCTATGTTTAGCACAACTTCATCAATACTATAGAACCTCTGATGCCAAGTGTAAAAAAGACTATGGCTGCCAGTTCAAAGCCTCGCCTTTTACTCACTATTTTAAAAACTATTTATACTCAAGTTGATCGTTTTCTATTTAAATTATGAAAAAGAGAGAACTTCACCTGCCTTTGTTCCAAAATTAAGTAGCGTCCAATACCACCATTATTTTTCTTATCAAACGAAATGTGGTGACCCTTGAGGGGTCAGTGGGTAAATTCATTGCTTGGTATAGTACTAGGCCCAGGTTCCATCTCTGATCTATGTGGAGTTGCTTGATCTCAGCTGAGGCAGGAAAGGGGGCATTACAATTGGCCTCAGCATCCCTGAGTATAGGGAGGGGAAAAATCATCCAGAGTGCCACCTCTTGATTGCTATTCAGTAGAGAAAGAGATAACTAAGTTATGGGCAACACGGTGGCATAGTGGTTAGCACTGGTGCCTCACAGCGCCAGGGACCCGGGTTCGAATCTGGCCTCGGGTGACTGTCTGTGTGGAGTTTGCACATTCTCCCCGTGTCTGCGTGGGTTTCCTCCAGGTGCTCCGGTTTCCTCCCACAGTCCAAAAATGTGCGGGTTAGGTTGATTTGGCTATGATAAATTGACCCTTAGTGTTAGGGGGGGATTAAATATGTGGGGTTACGGGGATAGGATGGGATATGTTAGGGGGAATTAAATACGTGGGGTTACGGGGATAGGGTGGGATATGTGTTGGTGCAGGCTCGATGGGGGTTCTGTGTGAGAAAGCAGGGACAGGGTACTGGATTTGGATGATCAGCCATGATCGTATTGAATGGTGGAGCAGGCTCGACGGGCCGAATGGCCTACTCCTGCTCCTAGTTTCTATGTTTCTAACTAAAGGGGTTTAGACTGGCAGCTCCAAGAAAGAACTGGCAAAGAACAGGAAAGACAGTGAGTAAGGCGAGTGGACTGAAAAGCATGAAAAAGAAGAAAGGTACAAAGAATGAAGAAAATGACTGGGAAAGTAGGGGACAAAGTACTGTTGGTAGCAAAATTGTTTCTGGGTAACTTTTCTAAACTTTCATAGGTAATACAAAAATTGGCATTCCCAGCTCTACAAAAGGCAAGATTAATTACACAAATAGGAATAGCTAAGTAATCAGTGAGCTAATTAGATCTAATTTGTGTTCATAAATTACATTAATTAAAAGGTAAAAGTTTCCCCCACGTAACTCAAAAACCACAAATCCTGTTATTACAGTTTCATAATTCAGACGGGATGTTCACTGTGATATGATGGAGAGCAATGATTATGTTAATTCAATTGATTTGAAATAAGACTTCCCTTATATCCTAAAATGGAAAATTGCCTCTTTCTAAAATGTAAATTTTAATTTTGTAAAAACTGAGCATGTTAATGAATCAAGTTAAATTTGGCATCATTTCCATATACAAATGAGTTGATTATTGAAAATGCTGCACTGTAACTCATATATGGTTGTTACAGAGCTAAATGTTTCTAAGTGCTTCAACAAGGGCATAACATTTTATTTAAAGAAAACAAAGTACTAATAATAAACCAGTTACAGACCTTTGACTGTAATTTGAGAGTCAATGTCAAAAGTCAGCCAGCAGTCCAGTGCACGTACAGGCACAATGAAGCAAAGGACTGTGAATTTTACTAAAGTATTGAATGTCAGCCTTGTGTATGAAACCCAGCAGCAGAGTGAAGCCCATGATCAAGGCTGAGTCATGTTCAGTCCATGGCCAGCAAAAGCCCATTGATGGATCCAATGTTTGTTTTTGATGGTTGAAAACCTGCACTAATTATCAAGTTTCTACATAGCGAAAAAAAAAAATCAGAGCCTCTCTAAATCTGATCTAGTTAAGGCACAGTGTTTCTTCAGTGCAAGTGAGCAGTTGAAGTTTAAGGGAGACTGCTATCCCATTGCAACACTTGCAGTAGCCACTTGGGCTACCTATTTGTCAGATTTAGTAGTTTGCCAAAAGTGTTTGCAAGCTGATACACAGGATCATAATTGAACCCTTTTCCAACTTTCTGTCCTCCTTGGCTTCTAAAGCCAGTAATAGCATCCATATGGTGAAATGTCTCATATTTCAGCCCTGTTTTACCATGTGGAAATCCAAGTTTCATTACTGTGATAGTAAATGTCAGCTCCATTCTCCACATAGTAAAATCTGACATATTCCAGTCCGTTTTTACCATGTGCAGATTAGAGTTGACATCCCCTATCATAGTCAGGATCTCCACATGTTCAAACCAGGTAGCCAACCTGATTTTTTATGTTTTGAAATTTAGTAGAATTGATATTTTGGTAGCTGGGGGCTGCTGGACTGCCGTAGATTTCGATCAGGTTTGTAGTAGAGATGGACAAATGTGTTCCAATGTATTTGTTTAGTCTTAACCCTCCATTATTCAACATAACCAAGTTTCAAATGGTTTAAACTACAGCCAGTTTAAAATGGAGCCTTTGTTGGTTAGGTGAAGATAAGTCTGATTAATAACAGCGTAAAAAAAAGGGAAAATGTAAACAAAACCAAGCACACTTACAATTAAATATCACTCCAAAGCTGCAAATCGAGAAAATAATGTAGAGCATAAATAATATGAAGGTGACCAAGGGTACTGATATAGATATAAGTATTTTTCAATAGTAAGTGAACATATATAAACTGCCTGAACACTGATTAAAGACAAGGCTCGCCTGATATCAGTGGACAGATATGTCAACAGAAAAGTCTAAAGCTGTTTAACTTTAGGTGGTCAGCATCTTCATCATGGCAAGGAAGATAGAAGAGCCAGAACAGACTTACATCATTATTATCACAATTACATTGTGTTTGTGACGCAGTGATTAATCTTGACACAAATTGTGTCACTGTATTGAGTTCTGACGAAAGGTCTTTGACCTGAAACATTAACCCTACCTTCCTCTCTCCACAGATGCCGCCTGACCTGCTGAGTGTTTCCAGCATTTTCTGTTTTTATTTCAGATTCCCAACATCTGAACTTATTGAGTATTTGGTAGACAAAGATAAACATTTGACACATACATATTCTGGAAGATTGTGTCTTAATTGTTAGACACTTTGGGGAGAACATAATTAAAGCTGCAGCTGGACTTTGGCAGTAAGTTTATTGCCATAATCAAGAACATTTGTAGCCAATTGTTTGTAGAAGGTACAGTAATGATCTCTGAAATCTAATTTTAATACAGTTTTTGGCAGCTTGCTCATACAGAACTGAAAGTTGATGAATGTGGTCTGGTTAGTATAGCATCATACTGTGTCACAGTCATCAATTAGAGAATAATTAGGCAACAGGAAAGATCATCACTCAGTTCAATGGCAGTCTTAATATGGATTAGCTTTGTACAAAGGCCATTTGCTTCAAATTCTGTTTTGGACGCAAAATTCTGAATCTGACCACTCTGAAATGCTGATAGCACTTTTTCTGTTTGTCTATTTGTTGCACTTGCTCTTGATTTACTTTACTGGCTAAAGTACACAAAGCACTAAAGAAAGAAAGACTTGCATTTATATAGCGCTGTTCCTGACCTCAGGACGTCCCAAAGCGCTTTACAGACAATGAGGTACTTTTGAAGTGTAGTCACTGTTGTAATGTAGGAAACATGGCAGCCACTTTGCGCACAGCAAGCTCCCACAAACAGCAATGTGATAATGATCAGATAATCTGTTTTTAGTGATGTTGATTGAGGGGTAAATATTGGCCAGGACAACAGGGATAACTCCCCCTGCTCGTCTTCGAAATAGTACCCTGGGATCTTTTACGTCCACCTGAGAAAGACTGCTCAGCTACTCATCAGCATCTGATAGGCTCAAAGTTGTTCCGAATCCAAATCAGGGAAATGCAGATGTAATCGAAATGTATCTCAATCACTCACAATGGGATAGATTCAGATCTCTAAGTCCCTTTGGAGTTTCTCTGCATCTATAGGTATGGTTTATTCCCACTAGGTGATGATGGATCCAATGCACCTTTGCCAAAGGGAAGTTAAAATTTTGAGGAGCATCAATGGCAGAAGCAAATGATCCCACAGAGCTGAGAAAAATCAGGGGGAAATCATTTTAAATGGCAATCTGTATCTGTCTCCTGTTTAAAAAAAACTGCTAGTAGAGACTATAAGAAACCAAATAGTTGAAAGTTGTCTCAGCAGAAAATTGCATTTCGGAATTTTTAAAAGCTGACATAAGCAAAACTGTTTCTCCCCACTGTTCGGACCGAAATTCTTTGATAATGACACAAATTAGTATCATATTTCTCCTGAGCCTTGTTAAAAGTACATCATCACTTGGCAGAGCCAAGGACGAGACCAACAGTTATCTCTTAAAACAGTGTGATTCCTCTACTTTTATCTCCCACAGCTGTATGTAAAATAACCTCCTGTATTAACACCCTAGGTTGGCTGTTGCCAAGTACATCCAAAAAAAATCTTAAAAGCTGTAGGATTAGAAAGCAAATATGAAATCATAGTATTTAGGCTCAGTGTCAAGTCCGGCTAAATGCCAGGATATTGTATAGCTGAATTATGACAAGTCTTGTTACAGTTTATGAAAATAACCTGACTGAGGCTTTTCATGGCTGCTGTCCCCAAATTTAGAACTGTGCCAAACTGGTGACAACTAATGTTAAACTCTTTCATAACAGTAGCTGCACAGGAAATGCCAACCTCCTGCTAAATGAAGTTTTCCAAGTTGGCATGCTCACTAATAATACTGATATAGGAGCATTACTGAGATATGTTTAGGAAAAGTTAGTCTAATATGGATCAGCATGAAACTCACCTCTTACCTCATTATCCCAGCTATTATGGTATTCTGAGAGGAATGGTTTCATTGGAGGTCCCAGTAGATGCAAGATTGAACAAAAACTTTTTTGAATTGGAGAAAACCCTTGAGCATGTGATAATTGCTACTGATTTACCAATATAACTCATAGGAGCCCACATTGGTAGGTCACTTGGGAAATAGAGAATTAACACTGATTCAGTAGGGGCTGGAATGAGTAGTGACAGAGCTGCCTTTACATTTTGTGAGGCCCTCTCTTGTAATTGTCTTGGGGCCCCTTCAACCTTGATGGAAAAATATAATATTTTATATGCAATTGCCAAAGCTTTCTATATAATGTATTCAGATCTGAAATCCAAGTACTGAAGGATTTTACCCTTTAAACTGAATAGATATGCATTGTGGCAAGCCATTAAGGTACTAATAAAACTATGCAGGTGATTCTGCAACTATGTGCTACCCGCAGGGGGTGGGAATCAGAGAATTGTAGCCTTGTTTCAGATTCGTGTTCCCTGTGGCTTTGCCACTGGGAGTGTGGGATTGTGAAATCACCCCTTATAACACAGTCTTGTTACTAATGTGGTGATCACACAATACCTTCTTTATTCTGATCTTAAAAATAAATAATACTTGCATTTATTTAGTGCTTTATCACATCAACATTTTTCAATGTGCGTCACACATTTAAATGACTTCCGAAGTGTACTGACAGTTGTTTTGTGGACAAACATGGCAGCCATTCTGCGCTAGCAACGTCCCACTGACGGCTATGAGTATATCTGTGTATTTTGAGGGAGAAATGTTGACCAGGCCACCGGGAGAGCTCCCAGCTCTTTTCTGAATAGTATATCTTTGATGTACACTAAATCACCAGACAGGATCTTAGTTTAACAACTTATGCTCTTATGTTATTTTAAACATCTTCTTGGATGTTAAAGGTGGCATTCTGCTCTGCTGTCCATCACATTTTGAGAAACTGGGTTCATTTCAATTGCTACTTGTGTGTAAGTAGTCCATATATAATTCTGTGAAACAATTGGTGAATGACCCTTCAAGTGTGAGATCCTATGTAATCTGATGTCGCCATTAAGCAGCAAATAAAATAATAAAATCAAATTCAGATTCACTTACTGAATTTAGGTATTCAGCTCAGTTCTCATTCAGGTTGGCCTGTTCCTTTAAAAAAAATGCATATATGGCTATATGGTAGAAATTACTGTCTGTGATGTTCTCATCCAAGCATTCAATATGCTCCTATCAAATTCCTTTCTCTGCAGTTTTAATCTGTTTATTTTAACTCAGCTAACACCTCTGTTAAAATAGATAAGAGAAGAATTTGGTAGATGGAACTTAAGGCCGGGATTTTGCCGGTGCTCAGAGGGCGGGTTTGGAGGTGGGTCGTGAGTGAAAATTTAAATGATTGATGGCGGGTTGCGAACTCGCCGCCATCCCGCCTCCACGCTACTTTGCAAAGTGTCGGGTCTGCGAGTCCCGATCAGACCCGACACCAAGCGGCAGGAGAGGCACTTAAAGCAGTTAACAGCTTGTTAACTGCCCACATAATCCCATTTTAACAGGCTCTTCTCATTTTAGTATATTTTCAGCATGTTGCACATCGTGCGACAAACATGCCAGCTGATTGTGCCGGGTTCAACAACTACCTGAATTCTTGACAGCTACTCCTGCAGCATGAAAGTGGACCTGCAACATGGCTGACTTTCAGATGCCAAAACTTTGTGTTTTGAGGTTTTGGAACACATTTTGCAGGTCTATTGAGCCTGTAAGTGTTTAAGATCCATATGCACTGTTACCTCCTTGGAAAACCCTCTCCCCACATTGACTGAGTGCTTATAACATCTCTTCCTCAACTGAGATATATACCTCTCTCTCTCTCTCTTAGGCAGTCCCTCGGAACCAAGGATGACTTGCTTCCACATTAAAAATGAGTTCTCAGGTGACTGATGAGTCCAATGCGGGACCTACAGGGTTCGATTTTGCCAGGCCTGAAGAGGCGGGAATGGAGGCGTGTGGGGTGTTAAAATTGCAAAAAATGGCGGGCGGGCCCGACCCCGCCTCCAACCCACCTCCAAGCAATTTTCTCCAATGCATGGTTTCTGATCCCGTCTCCGTCCCGCCTCCAGGAGTCGGGATAGGCCCTTAAGGCCCTTAACAACCACTTAAATGCCTCTATAATCCCATTTTGAGAGGCCTTTCCGATTTTAACACTTTTCCCACGTGATGCACGCCTCCTCTGAAACACGATGGTGAAACCTGGCGGTAGCAGAATTGGATTGCTGACTATCAGCTGCAGCTTCACCATTAAAAAGGAGATTTGATCAATCATCATTTGCAGGTGGCAGAACTTTGTTGTCTCAGGTCTGGGGGAACTTTTAGCAGGCATAACCATTGCTGTGGAAGTTTGGAGCCTGACACCCATCTCCAGTGTGACCTCCTGGGAAACCCCTCTCGCCACCTTGAATGAGCGCTTCCTCAACTGAGGCATATACCAGAAGCATGGGAACCATTTATTTCCTTTCCTCCTGGACATCAGATTCAGACGAACACCAGCCGCGGCAGCAGCAGAACCCTGAACAACAGCAACACCAACAGCAGGAGCAATAGCAGGAGCTCCAAGCTGCTGCTCACCCACCTGAAGCTGCACAGGCCAGAGGGCGCCAGCGCATGGAAGCACATCGGCGCAGGAGATACCCCCAAAACAGGGGCTACAGACAGAGGATCAGCTACCTCAGCATGACTGAGCAGCAGTGCCAAAGGCGGCTACGACTTTCGCGAGAGATAGTGGGTGACATCTGCGCAATGCTGCAGCAAGACCTGGAGCCCAGAGGAGCAGGTGGAAACCCCTTACCAGTGCCCGTCAAAGTCACCACCGCACACAACTTTTTTGTCTCAGGCTCATTCCAGGGATCAGCAGCAGACATCAGCGGCATCTCCCAGGCGGCCGCACACACTTGCATCACGCAGGTTACCGATGCCCTCTTTGCCATCGCGCACAATCACATCCATTTCTCCAAGGATCAAGCCAGTGTAACTGCACGGGCGGTTGGGTTTGACAATCTGGCAGGCTTTCCAAGAGTGCAGGGCGTCATTGACTGCACACATGTGGCCCTTAAGGCACCCCATCACAATCCAGGTATTTTTGTCAACTGCAAGGGCTTCCACTCCCTCAACGTACAACTGGTGTGTGACCACAAGAAAGACATTTTGTATGTTTGCGCCAAGTACCCTGGCAGTTGCCATGACTCCTTCATCCTGCGGCAGTCTAGTGTGCCTCCGCTCTTCAGTCTGCCAGACCAACTTCACAGATGGCTACTTGGAGACAAGGGCTATTTCCTGAAGACGTGGCTAATGACGCCGTTTAGGAGCCCATCCAACGAAGCTGAGGAGAGCTACAACTACAGCCACATTTCCACCAGATCCATAATCGAGCAAACCATCGGCTTGCTGAAGATGCGCTTCAGATGCCTGGATAGATCAGGTGGAGCCCTGCAGTACTCAGCAGCCAGGGTCTCCAGAATCGTCGTGGCTTGCTGTGCACTTCACAACATTGCACAGCGTCGTGGCTTGCAGATTCCTAAGGACCAAGTGGCTCCTCACATATCCTCCTCAGATGAGGAGGAGGACGAAAACGCTCATCTTGCAGAGGTGCATCAACCAGCGGCAGTAGTACGCGAGAACATTGCTGCCCGGGATGCAAGGAACGCACTCATCATGGCCAGATTTGCTTAGCCTAGCCAATCAAGTACTTTTGCCTCACAGCTTCTTACCAGAGCATCGACAATGGCCAAGAACCAGCGGAATCCTAGCACTCTGACCACCATACTGACAATTGCAAGTCATCCTGAGCCCTCAATGTGGAAGTCCCATTAGCGATATGACACACGCCACAACTGCAACAGTTGCAATCAGAATTTTTATTTACAGTAACCAACTGATGGCTTTTCAACATTAAACGTCACATTTCACCCAAGTGACTACCCTTGTGACTATTTGTGCAGTATCTTTCTCTTACGTGTGCTCCTACATGGTGGTTCCCCTGTGGCATCAGCAGATGTGGAGGCCCCTTGCTCACTTTCTTGCTGCTCGTGTCTCGACACCTTTGGCGGGCGTCCTCTGGGGTTGCGAACCTGTGAGGGCTCGGCAACAGTCTGCTGTTCCTGCGGCTGTGCAGGGGTTGAGACGCCGATCTCAGTTGGGTGTGGACTCTGGTGGGGCTCTGACCGAGGACTTTGCAGTGGCATGGTTGTGTGAGCGCTTGGAGAGGAGCCCCCACTTCCTTGTTCTCTGCCACCAACATCCCTCTCATGGGTCAGCCCCACCTCAGAGCTAGCAAGTGGCTTGACAGCACCTTGCAGCACTTCAGGGGGGCCATGAGGACCCGTTTCTGTACTGTAAGTCCTACTGGCGAGGACTTGCCTGAAGGTCTGGTTTGATTGCTCAGTAGCTGACCATCGCTCCTCAAGAGATGTCAGTCTATTCTGAACAATGACCATGGTTTCCATACCCTGGCGACCAAGCTCCTCCATGGACGTAGCCATCCTCTCCTCTACCTTTACCATCCTCTCCTCTACCTTTACCATCCTCTCCTCTACCGTAGCCATCCTCTCCTCTACCTTTACCATCCTCTCCTCTACCTTTACCATCCTCTCCTCTACCGTAGCCATCCTCTCCTCTACCTTTACCATCCTCTCCTCTATGGTAGCCATCCTCTCCTCTACCATAGTCATCCTCTCCTCTACCGTAGCCATCCTCTCCTCTACCTTTACCATCCTCTCCACTACCGTAGCCATCCTCTCCTCTACCTTTACCATCCTCTCCACTACCGTAGCCATCCTCTCCTCTACCGTAGCCATCCTCTCCACTACCATAGTCATCCTCTCCTCTACCGTAGCCATCCTCTCCTCTACCTTTACCATCCTCTCCACTACCGTAGCCATCCTCTCCTCTACCGTAGCCATCCTCTCCACTACCATAGTCATCCTCTCCTCTACCGTAGCCATCCTCTCCTCTACCTTTACCATCCTCTCCTCTACCTTTACCATCCTCTCCTCTACGGTAGCCAGCCTCACCATGGAGGTAGCTATCCTTTCCACGTAGGTTGCCATCCATTCCGCGGTGATGCGTTCATGCGCCAACGCCTCCACAAAGGCGCTGCTCATGTTCACGATGGACTCCTCCATTCGCTCCACACTCGCAGCGACCCTGGAAACAAAACCTGCCAGAGACTCCTGCACCTGTTCCTGGAGTTCCAGCACCGCTGTTCTTCTGGATGGACCCGGAGGCAGAGGGTCGACATGCAGCTGAGCCGAGATGGGAGAGTCCTGCGCCCTCTGACTAGGACTCTCCACTGCTGTCCCTGTCTCCACCATCTGCTGATGCTCACTTGTGAGCTGTGATACACCAGGTGACAACACTACTCTATGTCCCGAGGGTCCCACCGAGGTGTGAGTGTCTGCGCTGATGCTGTGTTGGCTGAATTCTGCTGACGCTGCGCCCTCAGAGGTTGCAGTATCCTCTGAGGAGTCTGGAGGCTCAGGCTGGTCCTCCTGGATAGTGGGGACGGGTGCTTGCGATGTTCCTGTGGGGGAGTAAAGGAAAGAGTCAGAGATGTGAGGCCAAGGTTACATGCACATTGCATATTGCAGATGGTCAGAAGTCCATCTGTTAGAGCTTCAGAATCATTATCAGCGACTCATGCAATGTAAATGAGAGAGATGAAAACTCTTCTGTCACCAGCTTGCTCGGCTGCACCCGTCTGTCCGTCTCTCACTTGTGCATCGTCCTCGACCCCGACTATCTGCAGGGCCGCCTCCTCCCAAGTTGTGAGCTGGGCTATGGAGGGTGGCCCTCCTCCTGTCCTCGCTCTTTCCCTCTTATTGTGAGCTCTCTTTTCCTGCAATGGGGGAGACAAGTGGAGTTTGAGTGAGAATGAAGGAGTGAGTGTAGAGAATCCATAGCATAGATGCTTAGAAGGAGTCAAAGATGGAGTGAGGTGGCAAGACCAAGGGCCATCCCTGTGTGTTGTAAGTTGTTTTCATAGCATCACAGTGATAGGGAGTGTGAGGGCTGCATAGTTGAATAGTTAGATGAATGTGAACATACAGAGAGAGGGATTGGGTAAGGGTGCAGGGATGTCAGTGTCAAGTGGGATGTGGAGGAAGAGGTTACAAAAGCTGAGTGCTGGTGAGGAGAGGCAATGGGGATCAGATTGAGGGTGATGGGAAAGTCATACTCACTTTTCCAGTGCGCAGAAGGTCATGAAACCGCTTCCTGCACTGGATCCAGGTTCTGTGGATCAGCGACAACGAGTTGACCTCCTGTGCCACCTGGATCCACACAGCCTTCGTCTGCTGGGGAGGCTTCTTTCTCCCTGAAGAAGGGAAGAGCACCTCCTTATTAACTCTTGCTCCCTCCACCAAAGCTTGCAGGGCGACGTCATCGAATCTGGGAGCAGACTTAGGTTTCCTGCTGCTCATTTTGCCTCCAGGTCCCTCTCACAGCAAAGGACAAAAGGTTGGCAGTCTGCAGAAGAAGCAAGGCTTCTTGCAGACCTTAAATGCAGCAGCAATGATGACGTCATCGGAGGCGACTTTCAGACTGAAAAAACTAATTGGGCCATGGGGTCCCACATGCTGGAACTCAAGTGCCCAATTAGGGGAAAATCGAATAATTCTCCCACCTCGACTTGGAGTCGGGTGGCTAACACGAAAAGCGGATGACACGACCCCAGCCCGCCCCAATGACAAAATCGAGCCCATAGTCTCTGTCACAGGTGGGGCAGACGGTGGTTGAAGGGTAGGGTGGGTGGTGTGCTTGGGTTGACGTGCGCTCCTTGCGCTGCTTGCGCTTGGCTTCCGCTTGCTCCCAGCGAAGAGACTCGAGGTGTTCGGCGCCTTCCCGGATGCTTCTCCTCCACTTTGTGCGGTCTTGGGCCAGGGATTCCCAGGTGTCAGTGGGGATGTTGCACTTTTTCAAGGAGGCTTTGAGGGTGTTCTTGAAGCGTTTCCTCTGCCCACCTGGGGCTCTCTTGCCGTGTTGGAGCTCCAAGTAGAGCGCTTGTTTTGGGAGTCTCGTATCGGGCATGCAGACGATGTGACCCGTCCATTGGAGCTGATCAAGCGTGGTCAAAGCTTCGATGCTGGGGATGTTGGCCTGAGCGAGAACACTGACGTTGGTGCGCCTATCCTGCCAATGGATTTGCAGGATCTTGCAGAGGCAGCGTTGATGGTACCTCTCCAGTGCTTTGAGGTGCCTGCTGTACATGGTCCATGTCTCTGAGGCATACAGGAGGGTGGGTACCACTACTGCTCTGTAGACCATGAGCTTAGTGCCAGGTTTGAGGTCCTGGTCTTCAAACACTCTCTTCCTCAGGCGGCCGAAGGCTGCACTGGCACACTGAAGGTGGTGTTGGACTTCGTCATCGACGTCTGCCCTTGTTGACAGTAGACTCCCGAGGTATGGAAAGTGGTCCACATTGTCCAAGGCCTTGTCGTGGATTTTGATAATCAGGGGGCAGTACTGTGTGGCAGGGGCAGGTTGGCAGAGGACCTTTGTCTTACAGATGTTTAGTGTAAGGCCCATGCTCTCGTACGCTTCGGTGAAGGTGTTAACGATGGTTTGGAGTTCGACCTCTGAGTGAGTGCAGACGCAAGCATCGTCTGCATACTGTAATTTGACGCCAGAGAATGGGACAACCTTGGATCTGGACTGGAGGCGGCGGAGGTTGAACAGTTTCCCGTTTGTTCTGTAAATTAGCTCCACTCCAGTGGGGAACTTACTGAGGGTGAGATGGAGCATTGCAGCAAGGAAGATCGAGAAGAGCATTTGTGCGATGACTTTCCCTGTGGCAGACAGCAGGGAAACTCCTCTGTAAGATATATACCAGCAGAATGAGAACCATCTATACCCTCTCATCCTGGTCCTCAGAATCAGAGGAAGAGCAGCCACGGCAGCAGCAGAACCAAGCACAACAGCAGCAGCAACAACAGGAGCGCCAACCTTCTCCTCAGCCACCTGATGCTGCACAGGGCAGAGGGCGTCAGCGTAGGGCTGCTCCGCGCCGCAGGAGATACCCCCAACACAGGGTTTACAGGCAGAGTGAGCAGCAGTGCTAAGGTGGATGAGACTTCCGCAAGAGGTAGTCACTGACATCTGCACAATGCTGCACCAACACCTGGAGCCCAGAGGAGCGGGTGGACACCCCTTACCAGTGGCTGTCAAAGTCACCACCGCACTCAACTTCTTTGCTTCGGGGTCCTTCCAGCAGCAGACATCAGTGGCATCTCCCAGTCGGCCGCACACACTTGCATCAACGCCGGTTACCGATGCCCTCTTTGCAAAGTTGCACAATTACATCCACTTCTCCACGGATGAAACAAGTGTAACCGCGCGTGCGGTTGGCTTTACAAATATGGCAGGCTTCCCAAGGGTACAGGGCATCGTAGACTGCACACATGTGGCCATTAGGGCACCCCATCACAACCCAGCTGTATTTGTCAACCGCAAGGGCTTCCACTCCCTTAACATCCATCTGGTGTGTAACCACAGGAAGAACATTATGCATGTTGGTGCCAAGTTCCCTGGCAGTTGCCATGACTCGTTCATCCTGCGGCAGTCTACTGTGCCTCAGCTCTTCAATCTGCCAACCCAACTTTCCGGATGGCTACTTGGAGACAAGGACTATCCCCTGAAAACGTGGCTAATGACACTGATGAGGAGACCATTAAACAAAGCTGAGGAGCGCTACAATGTGAGCCACATTTCCACCAGAAGCATCATAGAGCAAACCATCGACAGATCTGGTGGAGTCCTACAGTACTCACCAGCCAGGGTCTCCAGAATCATCGTGGTCTGCTGTGCACTGCACAACATCGCACAGCAGTGTGGCTCAGAGGAGGAGGAGGAGGAAGACCTTGTGGAGGCGGATGTGCCAGTTCCACCAGCATGCGAGCACATTGCTGGCCGTGAGGCAAGGGATACACTAATCCATGGCAGATTCGCGTAAGTTTACGTAGGCAACACATGTGGCTGGCACATGGAAATGAGTGTCTGGCCGACCTTCTTAACACACCATACTACATCTGTACAATAAAATGTGGCTTCCTATCAGTCCTCCATGGAGGGTGCCATCCTTTCCATGGCGGCACCTACATTCGCCATTGAGTGCACCACGGCATTACTCATGTTTGAGATGGACTCCTCCATTCTCTGCACACTCGCAGTTACAGTGGTTGCAAACCCTGTCAGAGACTCCTGCACTTGTTCCTGAAGTTCCAGCACTGTTCTCTTTCTGTATGACCCCAGAAGCACAGCGTCTACATACAGCTGAGAAGAGCAAGAACGCCCTGCGCCCTCCGACGAGGACTCTCCACTGCTGTCCCTGTCCCCACCATCTGCTAATGCTCACTTGTGAGCTGTGATACACCAGGTGACAACACTAATCTATCTTCCGAATGACCCACCGAGGTGCATGTCTCTGCGTTGGTGCTGGGTGCGCTCAATTCTGCTGACGCTGCTCCCTCAGAGGTTGCAGCTTCCTCTGAGTAGTCTTCCAGCTCTTCCTCCTGGACAGTGGGGAGGGGGGGCTCTCGATGATCCTATGGGGGAGTAAAGGCATGAGTTACACATGTGATATTAACGTAACAGACACATCCCATTGTGCAGATGATCAGAACTCAATCTGTATGAACATCAGATGCCATATCAGTCACTCATTCAATCTAAATGAGAGGGTTGCAAATCTATTCTGTCACCAGCTTGCTCTACTGTGCCCGTCTCTCCGTCCTCCACTTCCAGCTCCTCAGCACCTCCGACAATGTCGATTGCACCCTCCTCAGCGGTGGTCAAGTGCGCCAACGAAGGTGGCCCTCCTCCTGTCCTGCCCCTCTCCCTCATATTGTGGGCTCTCTTTTCCTGCAATGAGGGACACAAGTGGAGTTTGAGCGAGAATGTTGGAGTGAGTGTGGAGAATCCATAGCATAGATGCTTAGAGGGAGACAAAGATGGAGTGAGGTGCCAATACCAAGGTCCCTCCCTGTGCGTTGTTGGTATTGCATAACAGTGATAGCGAGTGTGAGGGGTGCATAGTAGGATGGTGAAGTCATTCTGTACATAGAGAGAGAGGGATGGTTAAGGGTGCAAGGGATGTAAGGGTAGGTTGGGATGTGCAGGAGCAGGTTGACAATGCAGAGTGCTGGTGATGAGAGGAGATGGGAAGCAGATTGAAGGTAAGTGTGATGTTATACTCACTTTTGCTGAGCGTAGCAGATCATTGAACCTTTTCCTGCACTGAACCCAGGTGCATGAGCACAAGGACCTGGCGCTCACCTCCTCAGCAATTTGCAGCCAGGCTGCCTTGGTTTGCTGAGGAGGCTTCCTACGCCCATTTGAGGGGAACAGGACCTCTTTGCATCCTCTCACTCCCTCCACAAGAGCATGGAGGGAGTCATCATCAAATCGTGGAGAGGCCTTTGATTTTGACCCACTCATCTCTCTATCTGCCACACCGAAAAAATCAGAAAATGAAGGAAAAACCACAAGGTTGCATGGGCCCCTTAAATGCAGCTGAATGGTAGACGTCAGCAGAGGTGAGCAGCAGACCCGAACCCACTGCTCGTCCACCCTCCTCCCGAATGCCAAGCTCCCCGCAGCCCTCCCGATCGCAGTCCTCTCCCTCCTACCTATTGCTGACCTTCCCCCCCAATTGCCAACCTCCCCCCCAGCACAGATCGCCAGCCTCCCCGCAGTCCTCCTGATTGCAGTCCTCTCCCCCCAACTGATTGCCGACCTCCTCACCCTGCCCCCCCCCCCCCCCCCGATTGCTGGGGACCGTCCCAAGGGTCCTACCACTGGTGGTTCCTCCCGCCCGCCGGCCAGGCTGTCCATTTGGCCAGCTGCCAGGTGGGAGATGGAGCTACAAGATGTTAATGAGGTCCTGCTGTTAATATCAGAAGTATCGCCACATCCCCGGCCTTGCTGGGTTCTTTGTCCATTTTTGGCTTCACCCACAGTCTCCCCACCTCCCCATAAATATCGAGGCCAAGCACTCTTTTAAAATATATTTTATCTTAAAAGTACTTATTCTTGTCAGTGGTGAAGTGGTGTGGCAGATAAATTTTATTCCTTAGTGTGTACCATACATGATGGAACTGGCAAAATATGTTTCTAATTTCTTTTGGTGATTGATTTAAGACTTAGAACAAATTTGCGTTCAAAAACTCCATTGGGGACACTGCAGCTGCATAGTGGATATGCAATCTGTGCTAGATACTAATTTGGTGAGGACAGTTGACTGCTTTATAGTGATAGTTGACCTCAAATTGATGATGATCATGAGGAGGAGAAGGTGGTGTCCATTCAATCCTTGATGGTACAATAAGGATAGGAGGATATCATCTTGTGCTGGTTGTATTTGTCTGAAGGTCAAAAGGGTAATGGGTCTTACCCATGCTGCTTAATGTAGCTGAAGCTTCTTTCTAACTGTTTTGATCTTTAGTTGTTCCTCCTCCCCATTTTTGGGTCTTTTGTTTCTTTTTTTTCCAATGATATATTAACCTATCTTCATGCTTTCAGATGCTGACTGGCCTGTTGTATATTTGTAGGATGTTTCTCTCTAAGGAACATGGGTGCCACCCCCACTTTGGATTTCAACAAATTGAAGTTTGAGCTATCTGTAGTTCATTCACCAGTGGGCAGGCAGGGCTCGGCAACTCACCAAATTCCTTGCCTTCTGGTACTGGCACCGTGAACCACAGGGATCACCAGCAGAGGGGAGGTGATAGTCCCTGGGATAGCAGTGGCAGGCCCATCAATATCGTTTTTCGAGGGAGAAGGTCCAGTCGTGGACACCTCTCCTCTCTTCTGGCCCAACAACCTTTCCTGTTTTAGGGTTCAGCTCAGTCCAAGGCATGAAGCAAAACCATTCTTTTGATCTTCAGGGTACTTCTGGCCCCTTTAAATGGGTTCCTTCCTCTTTTGGTGTTACATCCAGTGTCCCACTGCAGCATGATTCACAGTCCCTCTTTGGTAGTGATTTGGCTCCCTTTTGGTGGTGGGGCTCCCACCAAGAAGCCCACCCTGCATGCCAAATCTGTCACAGCCCAGGAAGCTGGATTGGGGTCATGGGAGCATCGCAGAAGTCCAACCCCAACTCTTCCCTGGTGAGAGCAGGAAAATCCAGGTCTGTAGGTTCTCTGACTGTAGACAACATCATAGCTAAAGCCAATCCTATCCTCATCTGATGTGTACACAGCAGGAGATAGCAATCAAGAGCTGCCTGTTTTCTCTTTTCCTAGTTCAGGGCTAATTATAGTGACCTCATCACTGCAGGTCAACATTTTACCAGTAAGCTGACACAGCAGAATGTTTAGCAGTCACGCTGATGGCATTGTCAAGGTTACCAATTGTGTCCAGCGATGGTGAGAGTAATGTTCAGTTTATTTTTAAATTGTCAGTAGCTCATGCTCCACTCAGGTTGTTATGTGACATACTTAAATAAATTCTACATTGCATATAAACAAGGTAAGAAATGCATATCACATGGTATTTTAGGCCACATTGGATACATATTTGGAAAATTGTTTTTCCATCTTTTAGAAGAGCAGTTTCTCTGTCACTCTGAAAGACAACAAAAGACTATTAGATGTTCTTTCTGTGCAAAATATTCCCCTATATGTATTACTCAAATCAGTAGAATAAGGTATCTCCTACTTGATAATTTGATTCTAGTTGTGTGTTATCCCAGTGGGCTTTCCACTGCGATCTCAGGGACTATCACCTCCCCTCTGCTGGTGATCCCTGCAGTTCATGGTGCCAGTGCCAGAAGGCAAGGAATTTGCTGAGTTGCCGAGCCCTGCCTGTCCACTGCATTTATATAGCCTCAGACCTCAGGACGTCCCAAAGCGCTTTACAGGCAATGAAGTACTTTTAAAGTGTAGTCACTGTTGTAATGTAGGTAATGTGGCAGCCAATTTAGGCACAGCAATGACCCTCAAACAGCAACATGATAATGACCAGATAATCTGTTTCAGTGATGTTGGTTGAGGGATAAATATTGGCCAGGACACCGAGGAGAACTATCCTGCTCTTCTTTGAATAGTGCCATGGGATCTTTTACGTCCACCTTAGAGGGCAGATGGGGCTTCAGTTTAACGTCTCGTCTAGAAGGTGAAAGATGAAAAACACAGCACGTGCCCGAACCAGGATAAATGAACACTGGCTGAACACACAGCATTGCCTAATCACTACTAATTTTCTCCACCTCAAATGCTTCCAGGTCAACCTCTGAAGCAGTGACTCCTCTAGAAATAAATGGAACCACTCCAGGACACCTGTGAACTATTGCCATAACGAGTCTTTGGATTGGTTCCCAGTGCAAACAGAAACCTGAAATACTGTAGTATGAGAAGCACAGTTCCAAAATGAAAATGTCAGTTACGAGATACTTGTTTCTTTTCAACTCTTGTTAAAAATTAATACGTAGTGAAGTGTACTTTGTATAGAAAGTCTTTCCTTCTCTTTTAACTGCTCCTTCCAGCTGGTCTCAGACATTTTACTGCAAAGAGAAATTAAATGAAGTAATAATACTGCTCACTGATTTGTACATATGCTGGACTTTGTAGTTAGGTTTATGCATGAGGGCAGCTTTGGTATGCAGCACGCAACATGCACGGCTGTTACTGTGGCTGCTAACAATTGGCTATCACTCTAGGGATGGAATTCCTGTCTTAGGTACTTTAAGTGAAAAAAATAGGGATGAGTAGAAAATGGTACTTTCACGTCAATGTTTTCACTACAATTAACAAACATAGGAATTTTTGCCCTCTTCTGGGGGAATCACGGGCCTAATGTTCCCTGATGTACCACTTGCGTAGGACATCCTTGATCATTACATCCTATAAGATTTCTCAGATAGCTTTAGTTCCATTTTATTACCTAGTTCAATTGACAGCTGTGCATCTAATAACATCCTATTGCTTAATCCAACTTAAAAACGATGCATACACGAGTACCGCTACACTTCAGAATTTATAATTTTGTTGTGCAAATATGTGCTAAAAATTACAATTTCCTTGCGCATTCTTCCATGGAGGGAAACATCTGGGCCATCATTTTTTTCTGCTGAGGCATGATAAGTGCAATCAGACATGTGCAACAAGTTAGGATTTACTCAGATATATTTTTTCAGAAACCTCTCGTGTAGTTAATAGGAATATAATGTTCGCTGCAATATGTTAAATGTAGAGGCGCAAGAAGCTAATTTTTTTCCATTCCACTGTTTAACATCTGTCTTTGCATCACTATTTAACAGGATACTGTTTGCACAAAAAAATGTTTCCAATACATAAATAATTTAAATTGTGTTGAAATTCTTGAATTTTCATTTGAGTAGTAGTTAATGTGAAATTTATTAAGATGGGTTACTCAGCACTTGTAGCCTTTGATTCAATTTTTTTTTCAATATTCTCCCCATCCTCCATGGAAGGTGCTGACTTTTTGATGTGATACAGTTCCACAAGCATCAGGCACTGTCCAGTGTATTGCCCAAGTTGTCATTATTCGATGAGTGTTGGCCGGTTATTTGATCATGACGGTAGCACTGCTCAGCCCCAATCCTCGGGTTATTTCTTTTTATGCAAGTTGTTAGTGGAAATGTTAGGCACATTCTCCTGCTCCCTTCCAGCCCAGGCTACAGGCCCTGACCCTGGCCCCAGCTCCCTTCTTCAAAATCAAGATAATCAGAATAGTCAGAACCTCAAGTCTGGCTCTAGGACATTGCCAAAGGTGAGATGAAAAGGAGAGAATGAAAGTGTTACAGATATAAGGAATGAGAGATAGAGAGAGAAAGGAATGGAAAATGTTTGCTAGGCATATAGAGCATGAGACATGCAAGAGGGAGAGGAAACTGGGAAGGAGAGATTCACAAAAAGGCAGAGGGAGTCATTTTGACTTTGGATGATAGTGTAAAATGGACAATATCATTTCAGCCGCTCATTATTCATCTCTCCTGATTTTCATTTCCACTAACTTCAATGAAAATGACAATCGGAAGAGATGTATAACATGTAAAAAAAGCAGAAAGAGACACATTTTTCAAATTTTTACCCATGAACAACATCATACCATATCAACTTGTACTCAGAGTATCTGTTTATTCCATTTTGTGTCTTTCTGATGTAGTATATAGTATAAATGGAATTTACAATGGAAAGCAGTGAGATTCTACATTTTCCTACTTTGCAAAAGATCTAAGAAGATAAGAAAAGACCATTTGTCCCAAAGAAAGAATTCTAACATTCAATATGGGGGTGAGATCAGTCCTATTTATTGTTAAAATGTCTTATAAACTAAAAAGTACTGGATTTTTCAGAGGTTTTTTCTATGTACCGAAATTTATATTTTTAACAAATATATATGTTCTAAAGGATTTTGATTGCCTGATTAGGCAGATTGAGACTCAGGCGGGAGGTGGTAACACATCGGAATGGTGCTTCCAAGTGGCATAAACCTCTCTTGCCATGCGTGTGACATTGTCATGATAAAAATGATGCATGGCTCTACTCCCTTCCCAAACAAAAGGTTTATTAATCACCTGCCCATTATGCCTGTGGGATGGATTTTATGAATCAAAGCTCCCAGCATAGAGATTCACATGCTGGGCATGCATATCAGATGGAGGTCAGCGCATGGTTTTCTGTCCGCTGTTCTTTAAAAAAGGTTGATTACTGATCCCCATTTGTTCCTCTTAATCTGGCTCCTTGTTTACATGATATTATGGATTACTTTCTGTCAATTTCATTTTTTTTAACTGTGTAGCAGTGGGGCTCAGGACTGAGAATATTGGTTTCTGGGGAAGGATATGTGTAGCTCTCAACTACCAGCTGCATCTGGAGAAGGTCACGTATGTTGCAGGGTGGATCTGGTGGTGGCTGTATGCTTGAACAAGAGAGGGAGACACTGCTTTGCAATGCATAGATAATAAAGATTGTGATGACATCATTGGATGGATAAAATGGTTCACGTTACTGCAATCAGAATTGGAGAAAACCGACAATAAAAGGGAATGTTTTCAACAACACCATAAAATCCACAGTTAAAGCAATAATGAAAAATGACTAAAAATATAATTGCTCATGAACTAACTCTCCAAAATGTTGATAGCTGCAAATGTTATGTGCCTACCGTAGAGGCCAGTTATAACTGGGAAGAATGTATTAACTAAAGTTGGATTGAGAGACTGGGCCTTATTGCTGATATGCTCATTAAAGAGGTGAAAGGATCAGGGCAGATGTTGGGTGTCCAGACAAATATTTTACACATTGTAGAATTTTTGCAAGTGAATAAGTGTTTCCCATTCCACCTTGCTGCTGATCTTGCCACAAGTCTGCAGAGCCAATTTTCTTAGTCCAGGATTTCCTGGTTCTGAAGTTAATGCTTTTATGAATACATCAAGTGAGTGAAAGAGCAGCTGATGCCTCATAGACATAAATCCAAGAGACATCTGGATTCTCACTGCAGCAGAAAAAGCTTTTCTCATTGTCTCTTTATTATACTTGAGCAGAGAAGAGAGAGAGAGGGAGCTGACTTTTATATCCTTAACAAAACAATACTTTCTGTGATTTTACATCAGGCACTGTACCCTGAGTGCATTGTGTAGGGCACTGCCAACAGGTTCCACAAGGGCACAGTGCATCCCGAAGGAATGTTGTGACACATACAAAAGACGTATTTGGTCCCAAAATTGGAACGTATTTTTACTAACCCATCAAATTTAAAGATTTGGTTAAATTTGTATGAAAAATAACTCTTGAAGGTTAAAAAAAAGTGCTAAGAGTTCTGGTGCTTTTCCAGGTTGAAATGCACTAGACTCTATTTCATTACTGACTGCTTATGTATGCTTTATGTCATTGACACAGCAGCAAAGGAAAAATTCTTGAAGCTAACATTTTACTATGGCCATAGGATGGCAGGTTTAGCTTAATAAATGAGTTTGTTGATTGTTATTTCAATCGGGTCCAAGTCCTTCCACTGCATATAAAAATTCCTCGATGGTCTAATGTATTTTCTACTCTGTACTGCTGGAGCCTGGAGAGTCAGAGTCTGGGCTGAGATAAGAGATCTCTATGAGGCCTGTCCAAATCAAATCTGTTTGGCGTCAGCCTCCTTGTTCCTTTTTTCAGCGTTGTGTGCAAATTGTTATTCGAGAACTGGCATGCCTCTCCTGACCAGACCTAATGCCTGTATAGCTCAAAGCTGATGTTACACTGACATTTCCTCATTGTAATACTGGAATGTCCAGTGTCTCAACCTGCCTCCTACATATGAAGAAAAATTTACTCTTCAAGAGGGGGATTGGAAGTTTCATTTGTCACAGCACTTCGGCCAAGAGTTTCCTTGAACTCAAAATTGCGCTAATTTTGCAAAGCGAATTTGTTGCTCACGTTTCTGCTCAAATTCATTTGCATATCAGCAAACGTAACAGCTTCCATAAACCAGTGCAATTGGGCAACGTTTTAGAACATAATTATTATTTTTTTAATTTTGAAAAATATTCCTTGATATATTTAAGATTGGTAACCTGGTGCAGTCTTATTAATACCGCTTAAAATGGGTTCATCACAAAAAATAAGCACTTTTAATCAAAGTATCTAGTCCACCACCTGTGATTAATCCAATTTTAAATAACTGAAAATAGCCTTAAAAAACTATACAGAACCATTTGCAAGTTACATTGGTGTACAGTAGTCAGTTTCTTAGGAAATTAAAAAAAATATTTAAAAGCTTTTAAAATGTGCTGATTAGTGTCCTTGCACCTAAAAAAAAGCGCTAAATTTTAAAAGCTTCGTAGAAGGCCAGCAAACGGCCGCAATTAGCGGAAACTCGCCATGGTAATTAATTTGATCTGGGGGTGTGGCTAGTTTTGTGGGCGGGGCCGGCTTCCAGCGCGATCTTTTTGCACTTGAAATTTCTCGATCTGTTGCATTGGTTTGGCCGATTTTGGGTGAATTGCGCTGAAAATACCAAAGCAACCTAATGAAAACTCCAGGCCTTAGCGATCACACAGTGTTACAGAATTACTTTCAAGGATGCACCAAAAGAGTGAATATCATCAGAACCCCTTTTAAAAATCAGTAACAGACATTTAATGTCCTGTTTGGGGGGGGCGGGGTGGTCTGGCTATGTTGATTGATTCTTTGAATATTTTATTCAAATAGTGAGTGCTGGTGACATAATCGGAGGGAGCTGGATAGAAGGATCCAATGAAATTGAAAGTGCACAGTGGCTGAATTAACCCTTAGATTGCTGATTGGTTCAAGATAATGTTCATCTTTCTGAACCACCGAGCTTTCAGCTTGTGGTGTAAAACATTAAAATTACAGAAATAAAACTACTGTAACAGGAGGAATAGCTGTATTGCTTTAGTGCATTGCTTTATGCATAAAAATAAAAGCTTAAACATTTTACCCGTGCTCATAATGTTGTTTCTTTTTGAACCAGTCTGTATGTTTAATTTTTTCTTCATCTTTTTTAATTTTAACATTAATTTTACACTTCTCCCCCTTCTAGTCTTTATCTTTTCACATTTTTTCTTTAGCTTGGAGATTTTTATTTATTTTTATCTTATTCTTCTGTCTCCGTGCTCCACCATCCATTTTTGGATATCGGAGCAATTTTTAAAAGAAAAGTGTTTTATTGACATGGTCAATGTTTTATTTATTGGCTTGGAATTTTAGGTGGGTAATGACGGTGAACTGTCAGTGTTCACCGTCATTACCCCCTGAAACTGACTCCAACTTCAGGATGTAGCACGTGTGCATCTAAACGTGGAAATCCTGAAGTTGCGGTCACACATTCACTGCTCCAACACTGGCTATGCTACATCATGATCTGAAATTGTTGAACTCAATGTTGAGTCCAGAAGGCTATAAAGTGCCTATTCAAAAGATGAGGTGCTGTTCCTCGATCTTACGTTGAGCTTCATTGGAAGAGTGTAGGAGATCGAGAACAGAAAGGTCAGAGTGGGAGTGGAACGGAAAATTAAAGTGACAGGCCACCGGAAGCTCGAGGTCACGCTTGCGGACTGAATGGAGGTGTTCCGCAAAGCGGCCACCCAATCTGCTGTATTAGTATACTGTATTTGATGCTCACAATGCGGTCTCCTCTGCATTTGTTTTTATATCTGAATTAGAAAGCAAGTCACTTTCGCACATGCAGACATTAAGAAAATAACAAACCAGAGCATAAAAGTGTGAATACACTGAATACTTCAATGGAGTCTGTATTTTCACAAAACACCCTCATACTGCTCACTCATACCTGCAACACTCATGAAAGATGCATCCTCACAGGTGAGACACCTTAACTACTATTTCATTAGCAAATGATAAAAAACTTTGCACGCGGTCATCTTGCTGTTTGTGCTGTGGTAGTGGAAGGGACAGATTCATTGGTTTTAACTTTAGTAATGTTGTTTATATATATTTAATAAATATGAGATGATCGAGTGGCTGTAAGTCCATGGCATCCAATCTCACTAAATTCAACAGCCACATGTTCAGAGTGCTCCAATTTCTTGCCAGTTTGGTGGCCACTGGCTCCAATTTACAGCAGACCAGTAGGCCTGTGGCACCAAAAATCTGCAGTGGGGTCAGCCTAAGTGCTGAGATATGCTTGCCAGGAAACTCAACCACTAAGCTGAACGGACTTTCAGGGATAAAGATGGGGTGGGGGGGGGGGGGAAGGAATTCCCTTATCTCTGTTCCAATGGTGGGCATTCACACTACTACTGGAGCACATACCATAGTCACAATGCCAAAATGTCGGGCAGAAATGGCCCAGGATAGCGGTTGTTGAGATGTCTCTCAGAAAGAAGAAAGACCTGCCCCTTGTAGCCACCTCCACCAAAAAACATATTTTCTGTGGGAGTCCAGGCCTCAATCTTGGCCTGGATCCCCAGGTGTGCCCCAATTCCTTCTCTGACGAATGAGGTATAAAGGATCTGACCCAATGTACCTCTGCCAACCATAAACCGGGTCTCACTGAAGGTCTGGCTATGGGAATTCCAAAGTTACGGTGAGTTCGCACCAAAACAACCTCAATTTTTTGGGGGCCTATGTGTCCAATTTCCCTTTTTGATTTTGGAATTTAGATTCAGATCATGCAAAATTTCAAAGATGAAGGGGGAAAAAGGGAATTGGTCAGAATCCAATGTATAAATTCATCTGAACACTCCTCATTAATCACTGTATATCTAGCATCATAATATTCCATTATACTGTGCAGCAGAAATAATTGCAAATTACTGAATTGATCCCCTAAGATTACAAGATCTAAGTAAGGGTTTCTTGTGGAATTTGACCTTTGCAGCACATGCTACAAACAAAATATCATATACATATTAAAATAATGATAATCACCTACTGCAATGCTCACTCATTAATCAAATTTACAAATAATTACTCCATCCCTATTTAATTTAAACTCTCTTAAATTCATTTTACAATACACAGAGCCACACAACAGTATTTTAAACTGATTTCAACAAAAGCATTCTATTGATAAATAGAGACCAAACACCCAATCCGTTTCCAAGGCAACCAGCTAGAGTTGAAGAATTGTAAGCAGCTGTAATAATACTCATGCTTGGGATGGAGGAGATTTCAGTTTCTATAGAAACAGAGCTTTACATGGAAGGGTTACTACCCCAGTGCACAACCCTGCTCCTTGATCCGGGCTTGTGACTAACAGTGTGTCACACAGGCAGAGTTGAAGATATAAAAAGGAGGTGGGCAGAGCATTTCCACAAAGTCCTCAACAGACCACCTCAGACAGTAGGATGGATATTTTACCTCCATTGAGAAGATGACTGAACTGGTGCTGATTTTCGTTCACTTTTGGAAGGCATTTGATAATGTTGACAGAAATTCACTATGGCAGATTCTTGAAGCATATGGGTTATCTAGGAAAGTCATTAGCATCGTCAAAATTTTGTAATGAGAACATGCAAAGAGATATCCGACTGGTTTGATATAAAAACAAAGCTGCATATTTTTTAGCTTTGTGATTAGTGTTAGGTAAATATCTTATCACAAAATCAAACAGGCATTGCTTGGACTAGTGGAGATCTTGGGGACCTAGACTTTGCAAACAACATCTGCCTCATTAATAAAAATATAGAAGACATGCAAAGGCATAGCCAACCAAAAATGGGTTATATATCAATTATGCAAAAGCCCAGGTGATGAAAGTTAATGCTGACCCTGATGGAGAAATACAACTGGAAGCCAAACAACTGCAAACTGTACATTATATCACCTACTTAGGCAGTGTGGTACAAGATGATGGAGACTGCAGGTAAGATGTCAAAACTCACATCAGAAAAGCTTTTCAAATGTTTCACTCAATCTGGAAATCAGATGTGATTGGAGAAAAAAACAAAGTTGAGAATTTTTAAGAGCAATGCGCAGGCTGTGATTCTATATGGATCAGGAACACAATGGTCCAACAAAGCCATCCAAAAGAAGCTCAGCAGCTTCCAGTGTAGAGGCCCACAGCGGCTCTTTAATATCAGATGGTTTAACAAAGTGACGAATGAAAGCATACTTCAGAGAGCACAGATGCCACCACTGACTGTAACAGTCCCGAGAGAAGATGGACTTACTTTGGTACATTTTTAGAATGCCTGACACAAGGATCCCTAAGCAAACTTGGAAATGGAAGCCATGAGGGAAAAGAGGTAGAGGTCAACCAAGAGGAACTTTACGTCACACAATAACAATTGATGCACCTCATCTATGCAAACTAGAGGCAAAAACCTGACAGAATAGGATGGTGTCGACTGGTTACTGCTTTATGCACATCATCGGCACAGGAAGATGATGATGAGGGGAGGATGAAAGCCTGATAATTCAAATGAAAATGAATTACAAGTTACACCTTTATGTAAAACAGCTAAATCCTTTAAGTACTGAAACTGATAAACAGTAGAATTTCCAGCAGTGCCCCAACTTTCAATCCTGCACATATAAATCCCACCTCAAGAAAGAATAGAATTTCTGGACTAAATTGCCTAAATCTGTTTAACATTCATCATACAAATGTTGAGTATTAATTAGTTAAATCACATGCTTTATTCACATCTGACAACTCAAACATCCAGATATTACAATAGGATAAAGGATTGGATGAACAGCTCAAATCCCATCCAATTAAATTGAAATTATCTACCTCGTAAAATGTTAAAGGCTTTGCATTTATAAATATTTGAATTTGTTATCATAATGTTGGTGATGCTGGCAAAGCCACACTTATTGCCCATTCCTAGTTGCCCTGAGAAGGTAGTGGGCCACATTTTTGAACTGCTGGTTGCAATTTTGTTTTTTACAACAAAGTGACTTGCTAGGCCACTTCGAAGATCATTAATAGTCTGGAATTTAGTGCTTGTGACTGGAGTTATATGTAGGCTAGACCATGTAGGAATGGCAGGTTCCCTTTCCTGAAGGACAGTGGTGAAGTAATTGGGTTTTTACAACAATCTGATAGCTTTTATGGTCATTTGTTCTAATACCAGGTCATAAATTACCAGATTTATAGCATTTCATTTCACAACTTGGTCTCATGAGATTTGAATTCAGAATCTATTTACTAGTCCACTACATAATAATTGCCACTACACTACACTACCACACCCCATTTATATTACTACAACTACCTACTACTGCACTACATTACTACACCCAATTTATACCCTATTTATATAGTGCCCTTTCATGTCCTTGGGACATGCCAAAGCACGTCAAAACCAATGAATTACATTTGAAATGTAATCACTACTATTATGTAGGTGAAATGCTAACCTGATATTTGAGAAAAGTTTGAATGTAACTATCCAGTTAACTTTGTAATCAGATAACTGGACTTTGACTCTGGCTGTAAATTAGTTATCTGTTCTATTATTAAGGTGACAGGATTTTCAAACTTTGTGCTTAAGTTCCAGGGAATAGAACACTCGGTACTGTTTTGGGCACTCAGGCTGGAACTCTCCTCAATGATCCTATCTGAAGTCAGGTGACACCACGACGGAGAATGATGGAATATGTGAGCAATGAGGCCTCACCACTGCTGGCTGGGATTTTCCTACCCTGTCTCTGCCAGGACCACCACTGGTTGCTTCTTCCCCACCCTCTGCATGCAAATAGTGATGGACAAGGGTGGTGGTGGGGGGTGCAGGGGCAATGCCTGGGTCCCTAGAGGATTTCCCTTCCCATCTGCCTCACTTTTTAATTCATTCTTGGGATGTGGGCTTCTCTAGCAAGGCCAGCATTTATTGCCCATTCTTAGTTGCCCTTGAGACAGAGGTGGTGAGCCTTCTTCTTGAACTGCTGCTGTCCATGTGGTGAAGATTCTCCCACAAGGTGAGGTTCACAAAAGTTGGGCATTAACACTTAACAGAAATGAAAACTTTAAAAAAAATACATTCTTGTGATATGGGCATCGCTGGCATTTATTGCCCATCTCTAGTTGCCCTTGAGAAGGTGATGGCTGGCCTTGTTCTTAAACCACTGCAGTCCATGTGGGTTTTTTAGCTGTGTGGCTCGCTGGCCACTTCAGAGAGTAGTAAAGAGTCAACCATGCTAGTGTGGGACTGGAGTCATATATAGGCCAGACAGAATAAGGATTGCAGGATTCCTTCCCTAAAGGACGTTGGTGAACCAGTTGGGTTTTTATAACAATCCAACAGCTTCATGGTCACTTTTACTAATACCAGCTTTTTAAAATAAAAATTAATTCAAATATTCAAACTGTCATGGTAGGATTCAAACTTGTATTCTGTGGATTATTAATCAAAGACATCATGGACTACTGATCCAGTAACATAACCATTAAGCTACTTTAGGAACAGGCACAACTGGACATGTTTGCAAGATGGAACAGAAAATTAATTTAACAGGCTTTTTCACTTATTACTAAAGTTCCTGCCTATAGAAGCGGTGCACTGTATTTACAGACAATGAGCCTTACTGCAGTTTCATGAAACAATCTTGAAAATAGCCGTCAATTTTGCTTGAACTGTGTTCATCCTTTTTCTAAAAATAAGTTTTAAATTCATTATTTGGCCTAAATGTCCCTTATCTTGGTCGCTCTTTGAAAATCTTTCACAGTTCATCTTACTCACCAATTTAAATGCATTCCCTGTAACACCAAGTTTAGATTAATTAAGTGAACAATTGGGTTGAAAACACACTTTGGTGCAGAAAGTGAAAAATAACATTTCTTATTTATCTTGGCATTCTCAGCTATTTCTAGCATAATTAAAGAGTGATGTGTAAATCTATTTCAGATTTATATATAGAATCTGTGAAAGCAGCACCAGCTGTAGTGATGTCACTCGGGTTGTCACCTGTCCAGTTGTTTACCAAATATTCCAATATCTTGAATGGGATGCCCAGAAATTTCTGAAAATGTCTAATTTTTAAAATATAAATCAATTTTTCCATTTACTTCTGTGTTTTATGATGTACTGATATTGATTATTAAGGGTTTCAATTAAATGTTATCAGTGAAAGATTAGAATTCAAGCCATTTTCCTGAGCCCTCTCCAGTTGACAAAAGAGGGAAAGTGTAGTCTTCACCACAACGACAGCAGGAGGCTGTCTATTATGAACTTATAGGAAGACTAAGCCAAAGAGAAATAATAAGTAAATGGTTTATTACATTAAGGTTAACCTTTTCAAAAGATAGGTCTCTCTGTGGATTGGTACTGGTCCAGCTTGTTATGGTACTAAATTGTAAAAACAAAGCGCCTACGAATGCGCCGGGGGATACGAGTGTACAAAGAGATTTGTGCGAAATTCTTCACTCTGCCTATTTTGGTTGAGGCGTTAACCCATTTAACCCGAGTTAATGCCTCAGTTAAAATAGCTGATCGAGTAATAAGCATAAACACATCAAGCATTTTGGGGATAATATCCCATACCAAAATTTCAGGGCCAAAATCCTTACAGAGAGTCCAAAATAAATAAAACATTTAACAAAAGTTATTGGATAATGCACATTTTTTGGACATGGTTTTGAGGTTTAACTCCTGCCCAGGCTGATGGGAAGAAACTTTCTCTATCAGTAGCAAGGGCCCTATGTGAAATAAGTCTTGAAAGAGGACAGAAGTCGAGGTGAATTATGTTCTGTACAATCTACTCCGTCAATGTCTATCTGGAAACATATATGATGTTAAAAAGAACTGTCAAATTTGCTCCACAGATGTTGCCTGACCTGCTGAGTATTTCGAGCATTTTCTATTTTTATATCAAATTTGCTGCCCAGCGCAATGCTTCAATTTGGGTTACTTCCCTCTTCGGCCTGAGACAACATTTCAGGAAGAGACCATGTATATCCCACAATGGCTTAATTCACTGCAGTGGTACTTCTGGGCAGCCTGAGAGCTGATGTGAGGTCCACAACCTGCAGAAAAATACACTGGGGGTGAAATTCAATAACGCTGGAAAATGGGCGCGGGCACCACGCTGAGAGATATGCCCGCGCCCATTCAAAAACACAGGCAGCCACGTCAATTTCGTGCTGCCTGCTAATTACCATGATTGTAGCGCACGCGCTGCTGACAGGCTGTGCGCTCAGCAGGGGACCAAAGTTCATGTTGCTGGAGCGAGGCTAGCTTTATTTAAAGCTATAGCAAAATACTGCGGATGCTGGAAATCTGAAATAACAACAGAAAATGCTGGAAACACTCAGCAGGCCAGGCAGCAGCCGTGGAGAGAGAAACAGAGTTAACGTTTCAGGTCTGGGACCCTTCATCAGAACTGGAAAAAGCTGGAGATGTAACAGATATTAAGCAGGTGGAGAGACAGGGGTGGGGTGGGGGGTGGTGGGGGGTGGCAGTGAGAGGGGAGGAAGGAATTGAAGGAACATACTGTGCTTAGGTAAGAGGCAGGAAAGATAAAATGTTGCAAATGGGAATGGCAAAATCATACAGCATGAAAAATGGGGGCAGGGGTTATAGTTTGAAATTGTTGAACTCAAATGTTGAGTCCAGAAGGTTGTAAAGTGCTTAATCGAAAGATGAGGTGCTGTTCCTCGAGCTTACGTTGAGCTTCATTGGAACAGTGTAAGAGGCCGAGGGCAGAGAGGTCAGAGTGGGAGTGAAGCGGAGAATTAAAGTGACAGGCGACCGGAAGCTCAGGGTCACCCTTACGGACTGAACAAAGGTGTTCCGCAAAGCAGTCGTCTAATCTGCGTTTGGTCTCCCCAATGTAGAGGAAATCACATTGTGAGCAGCGAATACAGTATACTAAATTGCAAGAAGTACAAGTAAATCGCTGTTTCACCTGGAAGGGGTGTTTGGGGCCCTGGACAGCAGGAAGGGAGGAGGTAAAAGGGCATGTGTTGCATCTCCTGCGCTTGCACGGGAAGGTGCCAGGCAAAGGGGAAGGGCTGTTAGGGGTGATTGAGGAGTGGACCAGGGTGTCGCGGAGGGAGCGGTCCCTTCGAATGCTGAAAGGGGAGGTGAAGGGAAGATGCGTTTGGTGGTGGGATCACTTTGGAGGTGGCAGAAATGGCGGAGGATGATCCGTTGAATGTGGAGGCTGGTGGGGTGAAAGGTGAGGACAAGGGGAACCCTATCGTGGTTCTGGGAGGGAGGGGAAGGGGTGAGAGCAGAAGTGTGGGAAATGGAACGGACACGTTCAAGGGCCGTGTCAACCACAGTAGAGGGGAATCCTCGGTTGAGGAAAAAGGAAGACATGTCAGAAGCACTAGTATGGAAGGTGGCATCGTCAGAACAGACGCGGCGGAGATGGAGAAACTGGGAAAATGGAATAGAGTCCTTACAGGAAGCGGGGTGGGAGGAAGTGTAGTCCAGGTAGCTATGGGAGTCAGTGGGCTTGTAGTGGATGTTTGTCGAAAGCCGATCGCCAGAAATGGAGAGGGAGAAGTCAAGGAAGGGAAGAGAAGAGTCGGAGATGAACATGTGAAGGTGAGGGAAGGGTGGAAATTGGAAGTAAAGTGAATGAACTTATCTAGTTCAGGGCGAGAGCAGGAAACGGCACCGATTCAGTCACCGATGTACTGGAAAAAGAGGTGAGGGAGGGGTCCTGAGTAGGACTGGAACAAAGAATGTTCCACATATCCCATGAAAAGGCAGGCATAGCTAGGGCCCATGTGGGTTCCCATAGCAACACCTTTAATTTGGAGGAAGTGAGTGGAGTCAGAGGAGAAGTTGTTCAATGTGAGAACATGTTCAGCCAGGCGGAGGAGGGTGGTGGAGATCCACAAACAGGACTGCCCTGGTAGACCCATCGTTTCAGCCTGTTCTTGCCCCACGGAACTTATCTCTTCCTATCTCGACTCTATTTTTTCTCCCCTTGTCCAGTCTCTTCCCACCTAAATTCGCAACTCTTCTGACACCCTCCGTCACTTTAACAGTTTCCAGTTTCCTGGCCCCAACCGTCTCCTTTTCACTATGGACGTCCAATCCCTCTACACCTCCATTCTCCACCAGGACGGCCTGAGGGCACTCTGCTTTATCCTTGAACAGAGGCCCAACCAGTCCCCATCCACCACCACCCTCCTCCACCTGGCTGAATTTGTTCTCACATTGACCAAATTCTGTAACTCTTCACCAAAGTGTGTACAGCGATTGAGTTCGCGACACAAAAGACTTATGTGAGACAATTCTAAAAATATATAGAGATTTATTAAAAGAACCGACATGCAATTTACAGTTGGTGAATCAGTCAATCGCAACGTTAACAGTTCTAAAAAGAGAAAAAATATGATCTTTTTAACAGAGAATCTTACTTTTAAATCTTAACTTCACTACAGTATTACGGTTCTTAAAGTTTTCTATACAGGATATCCATCAATATCAAATATCTTTGATCCCCGAGGTACAAAGAGTTGGAGACCACAGAGCCGCTTCTGTAGTCAAGAATCGCTTTGCCCAATTAAAGCGAGTCTGATATCCCATTTGAGAGTTTAATATTTATACCCTTTTTAGTGGTATTTCCTTTAAAGTTTCTGCTGATGCAAGTTAATTATCCCTATTCATCTTTCTGCTGACCTCTGCAATTCTTTACTGCTACATCAGCTTGTAATATTCCAGAATCTTGTCTTTCTCCAGGTGTTCTGGGTTAACCATATAAAACGGTGTGAAGGGTAGGTGTCCCTTATTTTATGTCATCTTTACAAGGGCAGATGTTCCTTATCTTATGTGCCATCTTTACAAAGTTTAAGTTAAAACACCTTATCCAGGGTGAACCATTGTTTTTGTTCCTGTCGGAGCCATGCACCTTCTGTTTCAATAAGGTTATTTATTCAGGGTCAACAACTGTCTTATCTCAATAGCCAGAATTCTTTCATAGCTATTTCATAGTTAGGTTTCTAAACTTCCAAGCCCATGTTTTAATAAGACCAGAATTCTTTCATAAGATAGTGTATTTTTCTGAATAGGTTATATGGCTTATTCCTTCACAGGCAGTCTGCAGCTCTTAAAGGTGAGCTGCCTTCTGCTGATCAAAAATGCTAGAATTGCCTCAGTATTGACACAAATGGCTCAAGAGGCTAGGGAAAGGGTACCCAGGGTCTCGGATGCAGCACTTGAGCTTTGTGCAGGGGATCAACACTGGATGAGAGGTCCTCTACCCACAGGGGGCCAGGAGGCCATCCAGAAAGAAGGATGTGGCACCAGATCACTGAGGCAATCACTGCCAGCAGTGTCACCTCTAGGGCCTGGCTCCAGTTCCCAAAGAAGTTTCATTACCTCAGATGAATGGTCAAGGTCAGTGAATGCATCTTCAAAAGCCATCTCCTACCAACTGCACCACTAGCCTCACACACTGCTCAATGCACCCCCCCCCCCCAATCCCCATTACTCACCTACTA
The DNA here is from genome assembly GCA_030390025.1 of Squalus acanthias. Classification (NCBI taxonomy): domain Eukaryota; kingdom Metazoa; phylum Chordata; class Chondrichthyes; order Squaliformes; family Squalidae; genus Squalus; species Squalus acanthias. Next base: position 180,079,473 of record CM059426.1, read on the forward strand.
ACAATCTCTACCAAACACGAGGCACACTTCACATTTCTAGCTTCACCTCACCCCCTTGGAAGAGACGGTGCTGGCCATTCTTGGTAGGGGCATGGCTGAGCCCTTGGCCAGCAGCTGGCCTGAAAGAATACAAGATGTGGGTTTCCTCATACATTATCCTACTTCTTACATCCCACTTCCCCCTCATCCCACAATCTCTTCTGATTTACAAGCTGCACATGGTGTAAGCAAGCACCTGTTGCTTTACCTCACTTCCCTCACCACAACCCTACCCTTGTGCTTTCCTTATTTCAGACACCCAAGAAATTCAGCCTGCCCAGCCAATGGTTGATCAAGAAGAAGAAGAGGAGAGTGAAGAAGAAGAAAAAACACCATCATTTGATTTGACACTCCCAGTCACCAGCTCCTTGAGATCGTCCTGCAATGCCATCTGCAGTGTCCCCCATTGAAATTCAACAGCCTTGCGCCAGCCTTGCTGCAGCCAGTGAGATAGCACTGTGTAACAGTACTAGGATAGGCAAAGGCACACGCACGACAGTCACTAAAGGAATGCACAAGGATGATTAGTTGATTTTTTGATGTAATATTGGATGCATATATGGATAAAGTTGGATTGGAAAGTTTGCTTTGTGGTGGCTTTCATTTCAGTACTGTGGCCAAGAGGACACTGTGATGGTCAGTAACAGAGGAAAGGTAAGGTGTGGGACTAATGTTGAAAGGAGAATTAGGGTTGTGTTCACTGGTACCATAGGCGGATGATTCAATCCTGGATATCCCAGTACAAAGGGACTGTTAGGGTTGCCTCCTTCCTTCCGCTTCCTTCTCTTCTGTTTTTTCCTCTTCTGCTTCCTGCTCTTCTGCTTCCTCCTCCCTCTGTGTGCAGCTTGTCTCCTTTGCTGCCTCTTCTCCATCTCCATGTGATGTTGCAACCCACGGGGAACTGTAACTAAAGTCTGCAGGACTGGGAGGAAGTGATGTTCTCAGAGGCCTTCCTTTAACAGCCAAAGCCTTGCAAACATCCAGCAACACTCTCTGCACCCCCTACACACTTTAATAATTTTTTTAATGTATTGCACCAAGCCACTGCTCCAATAAAATGTAAAGAAACCAGTCCAAAAGCAAAAATCTAAACTTACCTGAAAGTTGTGTGTGTCCTTTTAAGAAGCGCTGGCAGCGTCTCCGTTGTACTGCTGCACGCACGTTCTTCTGTGCGTGGTTTGGAGAGGGCATTATTAAGAGTGGCAATGTCCAAAATCACAGATCGTGCATCAATTCAGGTGTTGCATACCTATTGATGTCACGATCTGGATAATTTAAATATGTGCAGCGAACGCAAGCAACGGCTGCGCTACCAACCTGCCCAAAATGGCGGCCACCGCATTCCATGCTGGAAGCGGGTGGAAACGAGGCGACCGCCATTTTTTCTTCCAAACCAGCCTTAACGGGCGGCACGAAAGGGTCCAATTTCCCGGCCACTGGGTCAGATTAGGCAGCACCCAGTGTGCTCTTCAAAATGGAAAAACTGCAGTGGGTTACTTTTCAGAGGCCTGGAAAAGCGATATTGTTGGAGGGGGACTGAAGAAAATTTGCTATGCATCTATTTAACCCATTGATACCTGACTTACAATGCGGCAAATGTTCCATTTCTCCAGTGCTAAGATCCTTGACTTTGGTGAGCACCAGGCGGATTCATCATAAAAAGATAAATTTATTACAGATATGGTGAAAATGTCAATGTTAATGTAAAAAACTGTAAGACGTTCTGATTGTCTGACAGTTTATAGAGTTCAGACAGACCAATGGAACAGAAAAACACAAAACCCAATGAATCTGTGAAACTTCTTCACTTAAAAATCAAGAAGAGGTTACAAGTAATTACCAGAATACAAACTGTACACAATTCATGTACTTATAGAGTCATGGGCTTGATTTTCCCAGCCCCGAGGAGGCGGGTTTGGAGGCGTGCGAGCTGTTAAAATCGCCAAAACTGGTGGGCGGGCCCGTTCCCGCCTCTTTCCCAAGTGCGTGTTTTCTGAGACCCGCTTTCCTTTCCATCCTGCCTCCAAGAGACGGGATAGGCCCTTAAGGCCCTTAACAACCACTTAATTGCCTCTATAATCCCATTTTGAGCGGCTTTTCCGATTTTAACACATTTCCCCCATCCTACACGCCTCCTCTTGAACACGCCAGGTAATCCTGGCGGCCTCACTAGTGGATTGCTTACGAACAGCTGCAGCTCCACCATTACAAAGGAGTTTTCACCAATGATCATTTGCAGGTGGCAGGTCTGGGGGATCTTTTAGCAGGCATACTCAGTGTTGTGGAAGTTTGGAGCCTGACACCCATCTCCAGTATGACCTCCTTGGAAACCCCTCTCCCCACCTTGACTAAGCGCTTCCTCAACTGAGGCATATACCAGAAGCATGGCGACCATTTAATTCCTTTCCTCCTGGACATCAGATTCGGATGAAGACCAGCCGCGGCAGCAGCAGAACCATGAGCAACAGCAGCACCAACAGCAAGAACATCAACAGGAGCGTCAAGCTGCTAGTCACCCACCTGAAGATGCACAGGCCAGAGGCGCCAGAGCGCCACCATATTGCTGCCCTATGCAAGGGACGCACTCATGTTGGTCACATTTGCTTAGCCTGCTCAATCAAACAGTTTAGCCTCGCACCTTCTTACCAGAGCATCGACAATGGACAAGAACCTACGGATTCTTATCACTCTGACCACCATACTGACAATTGCAAGTCGCCCTAAGCCCTCAATGTGGAAGTCCCATTAGTGAAATGACACACGCCACAACTGCAATAGTTTGCCATCAGAATTTTTTATGACATTAAGCAACTGATGGCTTCTCAAAATTAAACACAACATTACACCCAAGTGACAACCCTTGTGACTACTTGTGCATTATCTTCCTCTTATGCGTGCTCCTACGTGGTGCTTCCCCTGTGGCTTCAGCAGATGTGGAGGCCCTTGCTCACTTTCTTGCTGCTCCTGTCTCGACACCTTTGGCGGGCATCCTCTGGGCTTGTGAACCTGTGAGGGCCTGGCAACAGTCTGCTGCTCCTGCGGCTGTGCAGGGTTTGCGACACTGATCTCAGTTGGGTGGGGACTCTAGTGGGGCTCTGACCGAGGGCTCTGCAGTGGCATGGTCGTGTGAGCGCTTGGAGAGGAGCCCCCACTTCCTTGTTGTATGCCACCAACATCCCTCTCATGGGTCAGCCCCACTTCAGAGCTAGCAAGTGGCTGGACAGCACCTTGCTGCACTTCAGGGGGGCCATGAGGACCCGTTTCTGCACTGGAAGTCCTACTCCAGAGGACTTCCATGAAGGTCTGGTTTCCATGCTCAATAGCTGACCATCGCTCCTCAAGAGATGCCAGTCTATTCTGAACAATTACCATGTTTTCAAGACCCTGGCGACTAAGCTCCTCCATGACCGTAGCCATCCTCTCCTCTACTGTAGCCATCCTCTCCTCTACGGTAGCCAGCCTTACCATGGAGGTAGCCATCCTTTCCACGGAGGTTGCCATCCTTTCCGCGGTGATGCGTTCATGCGCCAATGCCTCCACAAAGGCTCTGCTCATGCTCGCGATGGACTCCTCCATTCGCTCCACACTCACAGCGACCCTGGAGACAAAACCTGCCAGAGACTCCTGCACCTGTTCCTGGAGTTCAAGCACCGCTCTCCTCCTGGATGGACCCGGAGGCACAGGGTCAACATGCAGGTGAGCCGAGCTGGCAGAGTCCTGCGCCCTCCGACGAGGACTCTCCACTGCTGTCCCTGTCTCCACCATCTGCTGATGCTCACTTGTGAGCTGTGATACACCAGGTGACAACACTATTCTATCTCACGAAGGTCCCACTGAGGTGTGAGTGTCTGCGCTGGTGTTGGGTGCACTGAATTCTGCTGACGCTGCGCCCTCAGAGGATGCAGCTTCCTCTGAGGAGTCTGGAAGCTCAGGCTCTTCCTCCTGGACAGTGGGGACGGGGGCTCTCGATGGTCCTCTGGGGGAGTAAAGGAAAGAGTTAGAGATGTGAGGTCAAGGTTACATGAACATTGAAAAGTGCAGATGATCATAAGTCAATCTGTTAGAGCATCAGATTCATTATCAGTGACTCATGCAATGTCAATGAGAGAGATGCCAAACTATTCTGTTACCAGCTTGCTGTGATGTAAGAGGGAATGGGTAAGGGTGCAGGCATGTAAGTGTCAAGTGGAATGTGGAGGAAGAGGTTGGCAAAGCAGAGTGCTGGTGAGGAGAGGCGATGGGAATCAGATTGAGGGTGATGGGAAAGTCATACTCACTTTTCCTGTTCGGAGAAGATCATGAAACCTCTTCCTGTATTGCAGCCAGGTTCTGCGGCTCAGCGAGTTGGAGCTGACCTCCTGGGCCACTTGCAGCCACACAGCTTTTGTCTGCTGGGGTGGCTTTTTTCTCCCTGAGGAAGGGAAGAGCACCTCCTTCCTGGATCTCGCTCCCTCCACCAGAGCTTGGAGGGAGGGCTCATCGAAGCGTGGTGCACACTTTGGCCTACTGCTGGACATAGTTGATGAAGAAGGCGAAGACAGCAATGGCCATAAAGTTTGCAGTCTCCAGAAGAAGCAAGGCTGCTTGCAGGCCTTAAATCCAGCAGCATTGACGATGTCATCGGAGGTGACTTTCTGTCTGAAAAGACTCATTGGGCCAGGGGTTCCCACGCGCAGGAAATCAATTGGCCAATTAGGGGAAAATCCCACTTTTTCAGCACTTCAATTAGGAGTCGGGGTCCTGGCACGATTTCCACCTGACACGCTCCAGCCCGCCCACACTGACAAAATCCAGCCCATAGAGTCATAGGCCGTGATTTTATGCTTCGCGGTGGCTTGGGAACGGGTCAGCTGCCTTCCTGGTTCCAGTCCCGCCCCCAACTACATCCGGCCCACACAAGTAATTTTACGTCAACTGGCCTTGTTAAGCCCACCCTGCAGGCTTGCCGGCCAATTAAGAGGAAGCCGGTGTCAGATGACGTCATTTGGTGACCCTCCATCTGCCGGTTTTCTTAAAGGGACCACGCACAATTTTTTTTGACAGTTGATTTTTCAGTTTTTGACAGCATTGAGGTGCTGCAAACACTGACAATCACTGTTCACAGGTGAGCTCTTGCACCCAGGCTCTCCAGTGACTCCCTCCTTAGGTTAGAACAGATGGCAGCTTCAGGTGAGGTTACAGAAGTGATCTGTCACTGGTGATAGAGGTTCTCCCAATGAGGTGGGACTACACATACAATTTAAAACTTGTTACCTACAGAAAAGTCTAAATGCATTAAAAATGAATTAAAAATGAATTTCCCAACATTTTCTTTCTTCTGAAACTCACCAGTGCACCATTTCTGCAGCTGTCATCAATGCATAAACATTACAGCAGATTCATAACACACCACACTTACCTGGCGTGGTGTCCGGACGTCGGGAAGCCCGCGGTAGAAGTGTCAAAATTGGAAAAAGTCTGTTAACTTCAGTCAAGTTTACCATGGACAGTATTACATAATTGATTCGTATGCTCTCATAATTTGGGATTATGTGACTCCTTATCCTAAGAATATAAGAACATAAGAAATAGGAGCAGGAATAGGCCACTTGGCCCCTCGAGCCTGCTCCGCCATTCAATAAGATCATGGCTGATCTTGGGCTCAAAGCCACTTCCCTGCCCGCTCCCCATAACCCTTCATTCCCTTATCTTGCAAAAATCTGTTTATCTCCACCTTAAATGTATTTAATGACCCAGCCTCCACGGCTCTATGGGGCAAAGAATTCCACAGATTTACGAACCTCTGAGAGAAGAAATTCCTCCTCATCTCAGCTCTAAAAGGACGACCCTTTATTCTGAAACTATGCCCCCGAGTTCTAGATATCCCCACGAGGGGAAACATCCTCTCTGCAGCTACCTTGTCGAGCCCCCTCAGTATCTTATATGTTTCAATAAGATCACCTCTCATTCTTCTAAATTCCAATGAGTATAGGCCCAACCTGCTCAACCTTTCTTCATAAGTCAACCCCCTCATCTCTGGAATTAACCTTGTGAATCATCTCTGAACTGCCTCCAATGCAAGTATATCCTACCTTAAATAAGAAGACCAAAACTGTACGCAGTACTCAAGGTGTGGTCTCACCAATACCCTGTACAGTTGTAGCAGGACTTCCCTGCTTTTATACTCCAACCCCCTTGCAATAAAGGCCAACATTCCATTTGCCTTTTTGATTACTTGCTGTACCTGCATGCTAACTTTTTGTGTTTCATGCACAAGGATCCCCAGGTTCCTCTGAACTGTAACATTTTGTAATGCCTCTCCATTTAAATAACAATTAACTTTTTTATTTTTCCTGCCAAAGTGGATAACCTCGCACTTTCCCACATTATACTCCATCCTCTGTGATTTCAACCTATACCTCACCTGTCCTAGGCCATTCTCTTCTGGCTTCACTGCCCTCCTGTCTCCCTTTATCTCACACTCCATATCAACTTCTGCACCGATATCATTGAGCACCCTCAACCTCTTGATCTCTATGCACCCAAGGTCTTGATCACTGACAAAGCAATCTCTAACCACTTCCTCATCTCCTTTATCATCCACATCTCCCCACTATCCTCCAATCACACTATTCTCATCATTCACCTATGGAGGAAAAAAACCTTCTTTCTTTAGCTCCCTCACAATCTCAGTCACAAATTCCCAATTTTGGCCCCCCACTTGTCATGACACCTCTGCTGTTGGCGACCTGCTTAATCATTCTCTTGCCTTAGCCTTAAACACTTTCATCCCTACCAAATCCATCACTGTCTCCCACCCCAGTTGCTTTCCCTGCTTTAGCTCCTGTATAGCACCTGTCTTCATTCCCTCAAATTAGAGATTTGATTTGATTTGACTGCATCAAACACTACCATGCTTTGATGTTTTCAGCCAAAATACTTTTTGCACATCATCCTCATTGAATTTTCCCCAGTGTTTGATATGGTCAACTGTGCCATCCTCCTCCAAAGCCTCTCCTCCATTGTCCAGCTCCATTAGACTGCACTGACACTTTTCCATTTTTGCCCATTTGAATGCAGCCCGTACATCTCCAACAATGGCTTCTCTCTCTCATTTGCATCAATACATCTGATGTCCCTCAAGGATCTTTTTGTGGTCCTCTCCTTTTCCTTGTCTGCACACTGTTCCTTGGACACTTCATCTGCTGGCATGTGGTCAGCCTCAAAAGTGCACTGATGATACCCAGCCCTATCTCTCCACCACTTCTCTCAACCTCCCAACTGCATTCATGCTATCAGACTGCCAATCCAACATCAGTTCTTGGATGAGTCACAATTTTCTCCAGCTCAATATTGTGAAGACCAAAGCCATCATTTTTGGTTCCCCCAGTACAAACTATGCTCCTTTGCCACAGAGACGTGGCTGAAGGAGGGGCAGGTATGGTAGCTCAACATTCCTGGTTACAGGATTTTCAGACGGGATAGAGAGGGTTTAAAAAGGGAGAGGGAGTCGCAGTATTGATTAAAGAAACTATTACAGCTGTGAGGAGGGATGATATGTTGGAGGGATCATCAAACAAGGCCATATGGGTCGAATTGAAAAACAAAAAAGGGGCGATCACACTGCTGGAAGTGTACTACAGACCCTCAAACAGTGAGAGGGAGATAGAAGAACAAATATGTAGACAAATTTCTGAGAAGTGCAAAAACTATCGGGCAGTAATAGTAGGGGATTTCAACTACCCCACTATTAACTGGGATAAAATTAGTGTGATGGGTATAGAGGGTGCGAAATTCCTAAAATGTATCCAGGAGAACTTTTTTAGCCTGTATGTAGCAAGCCCAACAAGGGAGGGGGCGGTTCTGGACTTAGTTTTAGGAAATGAAGCTGGGCAGGTAGAAGGTGTATTAGTGGGGGTGCATTTTGGTGCTAGTGACCATAATTCTGTTAGATTTAAAGTAGTTATGGAAAAGGGCAAGGATAGACCAGGAATAAAAATTCTAAATTGGGGAAAAGCAAATTTTGCTAAGCTCAGAGGGGATTTAGCCATAGTGGACTGGAAACAGCTACTTGAAGGTAAATCAGTGTCAGAGCAGTGGGAGGCATTCAAGGAGGAGATCCGAAGGGTTCAGACCAAATATGTGCCCTCAAAGAAAAAAGGTGGGACTAACAAATCTGGAGCCCCCTGGATGTCTAGAGACATCTAAAGAAAAATCGGGAGGCGTATGACAGATACCGAGGGCTAAATACTCCAGAATCTTTAGAGGAGTACAGAAAGTGCAGGGGTGCAATTAAAAAGGATATTAGGAAAGCAAAGAGAGAGCATGAAAAATTCTTGGCAAGTAAAATCAAGGAAAACCCAAAGATGTTTTATAAATATATTAAGAGTAAGAGGATAATGAAAGAAAGGGTAGGACATATTAGAGATCATGAGGGTAATCTGTGTGTGGAGGCGGGAGACGTCGGTAAGGTTCTTAATGAATACTTTGCGACTGTTTTCACAAAGGAGAGGGGCGAAGCAGACATTGCTATCAGGGGGGAGGAGTGTGAAATATTAGATGAAATAAAAATAGTGAGAGAGGAAGTATTAAGGGGTTTAGCAGCTTTAAAAGTGGATAAATCCCCAGGCCCGGATGAAAATGTATCCCAGGCTAATAAGCGAAGCAAAAGAGGAAATTGCAGAGGCCTGACCATCTTTTTTCAATCCTCTCTTGCTTCAGGTGTGGTGTCAGAAGACTGGAGGACTGCTAATGTGGTGCCCTTGTTTAAAAAAGGAGAAAAGGATAGACCGAGTAATTACAGGCCAGTCAGCCTAACCTCGGTGGTGGGAAAATTATTGGAAAGAATTCTGAAGGACAGGATAAATCTTCATTTAGAAAGACACGGATTAATCAAGGATAGTCAGTAGGGATTTGTTAAGGGAAGGTCGTGTCTGACAAACTTGAATGAATGTTTTGATGTGGTAACAAGGCGGGTAGATGAGGGTAGTGTGTTTGATGTAGTGTATATGGACTTTAGCAAGGCTTTTGATAAGGTTCCACATGGCAGACTGGTCACGAAGTTAAAAGCCCATGGGATCCAGGGCAAAGTGGCAAGTTGGATTCAAAACTGGCTCGGAGACAGGAAGCAGAGGGTAATGGTTGATGGGTGTTTTTGTGACTGAAAGGCAGTTTCCCGTGGGGTTCCGCAGGGCTCAGTACTAGGTCCCTTGCTTTTTGTGGTATATATCAATGATCTAGACTTGAATATAGGGAGTATGATTAAGAAGTTTGCAGATGATACTAAAATCGGCTGTATGGTTGATACTGAAGAAGGAAGCTGTAGACTGCAGGAAGATATCAATAAATTGGTCAGGTGGGCAGAACAGTGGCAAATGGAATTCAATCCGGAGAAGTGTGAGGTAATGCATTTGGGGAGGGCTAACAAGGAAAGGGAATACACGTTAAATGGTAGGACACTGAGTAGTGTAGAGGAACAAAGGGACCTTGGAGTGCATGTCCACAGATCCCTGAAGGTGGCAGGCCAGGTAAATAAGGTGGTTAAGAAGGCATACAGAATGCTTGCCTTTATTAACCGTGGCATAGAATACAAGAGCAAGGGGGTTATGCTTCAACTGTATAAAACACTAGTTAGGCCTCAGCTAGAGTACTGCGTGCAGTTCTGGTCACCACATTACAGGAAAGATGTGATTGCACTAGAGAGGGTACAGAGGAGATTTACAAGGGTGTTGCCGGGAGTAGAGAATCTTAGCTATGAGGAAAGACTGGATAGGCTGGGTCTATTTTCCTTGGAACAGAGGAGGCTGAGGAGAGACCTTATTGAGGTGTATAAAATTATGAGGGGCCTAGATAAAGTGGATAGAAAGGACCTATTTCCCTTAGCAGAGGGGTCAAAAACCAGGGGGCACAGATTTAAAGTAATTGGTGGAAGGTTTAGAGGGGATTTGCGGGGAAATTTCTTCACCCAGAGGGTTGTGGGGGTCTGGAACTCACTGCCTGAAAGGATGGTAGAGGCAGAAACCCTAACCACATTTAAAAAGTACTTGGAAGTGCACTTGGGATGCTGTAACCTGCAGGGCTACGGACCAAGAGCTGGGAAGTGGGATTAGGCTGGATAGCTCTTTGTTGGCCGGCGCGGACACGATGGGCCGAAATGGCCTCCTTCCTGCTGTAACTTTCTATGATTCTATGATTCTGTCCCATCTCCGTAGCCACTCCCTGGGCCTCAACCAAAACATCCATAATCTCGGCATCTTGTCAAATCTTGATCTAAGCTTTAAACTCAACATTCTATCCATCAGTAAGACTGTTTGCTTCCATCTCCACAACATTGCTCACATCTGGTCCTACCTTAATCCCTCCACTGTTGAAACCCTTATGCACGTCTGCGTCACTTCCAGACTTGACTACTGGCCTCACATCCTCTGCCTTCTATAAACACTAATTTGTCCAAAATTCTGCCATACATATCCTGTCTCGCACAACGTCCTGCTTCCATATCACCTCATTCTCACTGGCCTGCAGTGGAGTCTTATTTCCTGAAACAGTACATTTAAAATCCATGTCCTTGAATATCAATCTCTCCATGGCCTTGTCTCACTTTACAACTGCAATCTGCAATCCCTTCCAGCCCTATTTTCTTTCCCTATTGGCCTTTGAGCATGTGCAGTGCAGATTCACCAGAATGATACTGGGGCTAAAAGGGTTAAATTATGAGGACAGGTTGCATAGACGAGGCTTGTATTCCCTTGAATATGGAAGATTAAGGGGTGATCTAATTGAAGTGCTTAAGATGATTAAAGGATTTGATAGGGTAGATGAAGAGAAACTGGAGGTGAAATTGGGTGCCTTTGCGACCGGGCGCGGCGCTGACATCGACTCCCGCTATATTCAGTGAGAGTTTTGAGGCGGCACTACGGCGTTGCGGCCCGGTCTCCTTCGCCCGGAGATCGTGGCGTCATCGGCGTGCGCATCGCCCCGGACCCGAGATTGACTTTTGCTCCCTGCAGCAGCGCTGGTCGAAAACACCGACAGCTGCAGGAGGCGTGCATCGGGTGGCCGGCCGCTTCGGGGGCGATGATTAAAGGCGAGGTGGCCGAGGTAAGTGAAAAAAAACTTAACGTTCCTGTTCTAGTTTTTTTCATGGGTTCTTGCCCATGATTGATCAGCCCAGCACTCTGCTTGAGTGTCGGTCTGATCGTGCGGGATCGCGCTGCCTTGGTGGTCCAGGTAGGTACTTTTTAAATTGCAGAGCCTGCAGCGATGGCCCTTCCCTTTAAGGGAGCGAAGGAGCCTTTTGAACACGGCAGCGCTGCACGGCCCAGTGTGCAACGCTGCTGAAGTCTCCGCCCCACCTGCTGCCGATTACGCTCCAAGAAGGAAGTGAAGCTCTTGATTTAGCGCTCCACTTCCTTCCTGGAGCGCAAACAGTGAATTTTTCAAAAGTTTGAAATCGTTAGCACCTGGCACTAACTTTTCAAACTTTTAAAAATTAGCGCCCCAAACGGGGTGATAGTGAATTTCTCCCCCATTATTTCCTCTGGTGGGAGAGACCAGAGCAAAGGGGCACAACCTTAAAATTAGAGCTAGGTTGTTCAGGGGTGATATTAGGAAGCACTTATTCACACTAAGGGTACTGGAAATCTGCAACTCCCTTCCCCAAAAAGCTGTTGAGGCTGGGGGTCAATTGAACATTTCAAAACTGAGATTGATGGATTTTTGTTAGGCAAGGGTCTTAAAAGTTACAGAACCAAGGAGGGTAAATGGACTTAAGACACAGATCAACCATGATCTAATTGAATGGCGAAACAGGCTCGAGGGGCTGAATGAACTACTCCTGTCCCTATGTTCAAACATTCTGTTCCACTGATTCCATCCTTCGGTGCCTTCTCTGCCCCTTTGCCTCATCAATGGTCGTCAAACTTTCATCACCTTGGTATTACACTTTGGAGCTCTCTCTCTAAACCCCTTCAGCTTTCTTTCCAACTTTAAAAACTTCATCAAAACCCAGCTCTTTGACCAACACTGGTTATTGCTTCAAGTCTCTCCCTTCCTGGCTCAGCATCCATTTTTATACACCTATTTGTGAAGTGCCTTTTTGACATTTCTCACATTAAAGATGCTAAATAAATGTAAGTTGTTTATTCTCTATTAAGATACTGTCACATGCCTGGAACTTCCGTGGGGGTTCTCTGAGCGTTAGGCCCCTCATTAGTTTATGCAAGGGACCTACCGTCTATTTTAGGACCCCTCAGGGAACTTATGCAACCCTGAATGGAGCAGGCATGGACCTGCTACACCCTCATTTACTAGATGTGGATGCGGCTTAGCTAGCGGCCACCACCAAAAAGGTCAATTTAATTTCTTTTTAAATTGATGTCGAGCCACGAGGATCACGATTGCTCCTCCCGGCTCCACAATACTCCTGATGGCCGTAACCAGCCGCGATCGGTCCCCTTCCGCTGTCCTGCCCTTCCCCACCCCACGGACTTACCTGAGGGCCACTGTCGGCGAGACATGCAGCTCAAAATTTGCTTCTTCAGTCGGGCATGCTGTCTGTGAGGGTGCAATAGACGCCAGCAGCTTACTGGGATTATTTAGATGAGGCCCGATGACCAATTTCTTGTGATCTTTGGGCCTCTGTCTTCGGCGCAGGGATTATTCTCTACGCCCATTTGCGGTCTAAAAACTGGCCTAAACAAAGTTCTAGGACAACACTGTGCATGTGTGATGTTTATCCTATCTGCATAAGCTATGCTCAGCCCATGGCTTGTATTTCAGTGGTTTAAGATTCCAGATGTTTGAGAGGCTTAAAGTTCAAGATCATAACCATCTGATTTTTTTGATGGTTGAACAGGTAGCAAGATTTCATTCATTCATGTAAAAGATAACGGGTACTATTCATGGTATTCACACGAAGAGAACTGCACATGAATACATGCAAATTTACAAACTTGAACACACTGACAGATACATGGGTACATTGTAGTTGCAAGACCTTTATAGCCAAAAACACAACTTAATGACAGCTTTATAAGGCTGTTATAATACTTGCACTAAAAGTACCAGAAACAAATCTTTGCATTCTCCCATTTTGATATAAGGGAAATAACACCGACGAATGCTATTTTGGAACAATAGCCGACCTCGTGGAACAGTTTCCAGCAACAGCAATCACAGTGGTGCTTTGGTATGAATGCCATATTGTCTTGGCTGTACACATTAATCCCTGAAATACTATATTATATCAAGTCAGATTTACAGATCTTGGTTATGTCGAGGAAAGACCACACACCACGTGTAATAGAAGCTCACGCTGGTTGAAAATGTCACGCTCTTGCCAGTGTCCTATCTGACAACCTGTAAAGTGAAGTAGCAGGACTATAGGAGCATTTCACTAGCACCTCTCAGAACACACATTTACTGTTCTCTCAAATAAAGTAACAACTTTCTTTTCCTGTTGGACTGGCTTTTTGAAAAACATCCCATATGAGAGGTCGGGATATTATATGAAACAAGACATCTGAGAACTGCCAAGAGGCCTAGGCTTCCTGGCTTATAAACACAGGAAAAATGCCTGTGCTGCTACAAATGGATTGTATGAGGTGGGCTTTTACAATCAAATATTCCAAAACGGCAGCGACATTTGACACCTAAAATAACGTCCTTACTGTGCATAAATGAATGTGATATCAGTAAACTGCAAGGTATTATCACACCTGTACAAAAGTACCAATTGTCAGAAACACCAGGGATGTCACGTTGTTCTGAATACATTCTTTGTGCTTATAGTAAAAGCATAACCTTTCTAGTTTTCTTTCTAAAACAATTGTGTTTTTATTTAATAGTCATCGTTTACACAGTAATACAAGAACAATGCACACTTCACAGTATAATCTGCCTTTTTCTTTTTGCTTGTAAGAAGGACCTGGATGAACCTTGAATGCTTTAATGACTTGAATAATTCTGTTGTCCAAAGGAAAGGCTGATTGCACCACCTACTGTGCATTATCCTCTCTCTATCTCATATCTATTGAGATGAGATTTTGTTCAAATGAGTATAATTGTAACATTAAAAACTGCATTTTCTTTGCCCATCTGACATAATAAATGTGTTTGTAAAGCATATTAGAACCCACAAACGTACTTCTTTATCAGGACTATATTGTGCAAACGTCAAAGATGTAAAACTTTGATATCAATAATATTAACTTAGCAGAAATAGAAGTTGTATCAGGTCAATGTTGCTACCAATATTTGATTTGTTTTTAAAGTAAGATACAACTGTAGGATCTTTCTTTTGATATTTGTTAGTGCAGTTGTGAACATTTGATTATGTGCTGATTCTGTTTTTCACAGAAAAACTAAGTACATCTAACATTTAAGCAGATTTTGCATAATCTCTGTCTGTTGCTGTACGATAGCCTCAATCCTGCAGAACTCAATTTGAAAGGCTTATGGCCTCCAGTTGGCAAATGAAAGCTTGCTGGTAAGAGATGGTGTTAGTTATTGAACATTTATAGACCCATCAGGCAGAGGAAACATTTTATCACCGTGAAATTCTTTCCACTAAAAAGCTTCCACTGTAACTGTATTTCTACATGTGTCAATCATTTTAATTCTTAAACCATAAACCTCCCAATTACTGTATATCAAAAAGACTCAGAATTATTCTTGCTTCATATTACATCAGAAGAAACTGGATTTCTTGCATTATCTGTACCGGGAAAGTCCTTGAGGCAGATGTTTTCATTTTGTTGACTTTTAAGTGAAGTATTTGAAATGACCTGAAGTGTGTATCAAAATGAGGGACTTGTGATTTATAAATTGATATAAATTGTATTACTTGTTCCTTAACTATTAATGACTGGCATTGATTCTACTGCAGTCCAACTTTTCCATCAAAAGGCTAATTTTAAAATAATTTTCAAGAACATGGGCCCAGAAATTCCGATCGCAGGCCTCCTGCGGGCGGAGTGCTGCGATCTGGAAAAATCTGCGCCAAGACCGGGAGGCGCAGAGTTCCGTTCCTGGGCCTCTTCAAACTGCCGGTGTGCAGGGCCCATGTATCCCAGAGGCGCAGGCGGTTCGCAGCGTCCCTGGGATCACGTGGGCCATTGGGAGCCAATCAGAGAAGGGAATCTCCCTTCATACATTTGACAGGAAGACCTGTCAAATATATGAATAGAGATCACCCCCAAAACATAGTAAAACTTTATAAATAAAGAAATAAATAAAAAAAAATCACATTTTTAAAATGACTTTAAATTACAATAAATTAAGTATTTTAAACTAAAATTTTATTTTTTGAAAAAAATAATTAAAGTTTTTAATGAGGCTAAAAATAAATTTACCTTTCTTTAAAGTATTTAAAGATTGGAAATGCCGGTTTCCAGCGCATGCGCAGTGCATGCCTGAAACCTGCATTTCCGATGTCCCTACGGGTGAGTACACAGCGCGTACACACCCATAGGGATAGGAATTTCTGCACCATTACCTTAGTGCTAATGGAAAGCTCACCTATCTTCAAACCTCTGTGGAGATTGCTGGTCCATCAATCAGTATAAATTGGCTTCTTAAACTGTTGCAAAAATCTGCATTTGAAAATAACCATAATTATTAGACTATAAATTGAGGTATTCAGGCATGTTGAATTGAGTGAATAAATTGTAATAGCTTATTTACAGAAATTAATATTATTAGTTTCATTGTCCTGTTTAAATTTAAGCAATAAATTAAAAATATAATATTCACAAACGTAACTTTCCTGTAGATTACAAATGTTTCACCTCAATTTTTCTCTTTTTCTTGCTGCTTGTATATTTTTCTTTTTGTGAAGTACGGCCGGAATCTTCACCTTGGAGTTGGGCCGGAAGCGTGCGGGCCGGGAAGCCAAAGATTTGAACAACGCATTCTGTACTGCGCGTTTAACTCAATGGCCCCAATTAAAAGAGTCATGCGCGTTTCCCGGCCCATTTAAAGGGAGCGGGTCTGATGACGTCACCCATGGCTCATTTTCAGCGTGGATATTTAAAGCAGCCTTGCACTCAGCTCATTTGAAGGTTGCTGTAGGAGTGTAGAAGGTGGTTTCAAGAGTTCTAAATTGCAGAATGAGACTGAAATCTGTGGGTCATGGAGACAAGGCAGAGGGCAGTGTCAAGATTCACAGATGCCTCCCTGGAAGTGCTGGTGCAGGGAATAAGAGCACGCAGGGAGGTCCTGTTCCCTGGGGATGGACGAAAATCACTAATCAAAGAGACAAGAAGGGCATGGCTAGAGATCGCAGAGGAGGTCAGTAGCAGGGAGGTGGTCAGGAGGACGTGGATCTAGTGCCGGAAAAGATTTAATAATCTCATGAGGTCAGGAAAGGTGAGTTCAATACCACACTCATCTTCATCCTGCTGTGCCTGTCACCACAACCCTATCACTCTGCCTTCCCAAGCCTACTCCTGCACATCACTCCTCACACCAACATACCTAGCAGGTCCACCCATCCCTCTCTGTCTATGCACTTACTCAGATCATGATCAGACTAACAACCTCTGACATTCACCCTCATCCTAATGCAATCATAGCAAGTAACACCACAATTGGCAATGTCACGCCACTCCCTCATAGTCATCCTCTACAGGTGTAGCCCATCCATTCCTTACACTCATTCTATCACTCTCACGCAAAGTTCTCTTTTTTTCCCCCCTTGCAGGAGAGAAGAGAGCCCACAACAATAGGAGAGGCAGAGAACCGGAGGTGGAACTCCAGTCTTCATAATTTGACACCAGCAGAAGAGCATGCCCTCGAAACCTCTGGAGCTGCAGAGCTGCTGGCGGTGGGAGACGGAGAGAGGAGGACCTCCCAGCAACCTGGTGACAGAATTACATCTCATACAGCCACATGGCATACAGCAATCACTCATATGGTGACTGATGTCAGCAGCCAGTGAAATGTCATCATGTGCATAATGGTAACTTTACCCATTCTTATTATAACACTTCTAATTCATCTCTTTACTCTCCCACAGGTCCATCAAGTGTCCCCCACCCGCCACCCCCCCTCCCCCCCCCACTGTCCAACTGGAGGAGGAAGAAGACTCCTCAGAGGAAGCTCCATTCTCTGAGGGTGCACCGTCAGCAGACCCGTGTGCACCCAGCACCAGCGCAGATACGTACACCTCGGTGGGTCCTGTGAGAGATAGAATAGTGTTGTCACCTGGTGTCTCACATCACAAGTGTGCAAGAGCAGATGGTGTTGACGGGGACAGCAGTGGAGACTCCTCGCCGGAGGGCGCAGGACGCTGCAAGCTCTGCTGAGCTGCATGAAGACGCTGAACCTCAGGCGCTATCGAGAAAGAGGGTGATCTTGGAGGGGCAGCAACAATTGCATAAGGCTCTGGCAGCTTTTGCAGCCGCGATGTGTGCAACTGTTCAGAGAATGGAGGAGTCCATCTCCAACATGAGCACCACCATCTCGCAGGTGATGGCGACGATGTACTGTTCCATGGAAAGGATGGCCACCTGCATGGAGCAGCAAATGCGCCAGTCCAATGAGAACATACTTGCTGTGAACAACAGATGGCAGACGCTCATAGACCTCATCTCGAGGAGGGAAATTAATGTAGTCTTGGGCCTTCATCGCCCCACTGATGTGCAGCAAGGTGCTCTTCATCTCCTTGCTAGCAGGGAAATGAGGGTGGCCCATGAGAGGGATGATGGTGAGAGGGGACATGGAAGTGAGGGCTCTTCTCAAAGCGCTCCCACCTCTCCTCCATTGGCTCCCCCTCAGTCAGAGCCCCACATGCTGCCTCGGATCCCGATGGCCAAGTCTGCCCCTGCATAGTTGCAGGAAGAGCAGTCTTTGGGGGGCCATAACAGGCTCCAAAACCCAGAGGACATCTGCCAAAAGTGTCAAAGCAATCGCAGCAGGGAAGTGAGCAGCCTGCAACTACCTCTGCTGAAGCCACAGGGATTGCACCTCATAGAAGCACACGGAAAAGAAAAAGGATACAATCTTAGATGCACAAGGGTATGCACATGTGTGTATGAAAAAATGTTAATGTAAAGTTTCAGTTATATTTATGACACACAGAAATTTATTTTTTTGCACAACTATCCCGTCTTGTCCAATTTTTGCCTGCTACCTGGGAAGTGCTTTGTCACTTCGAGTGAATGGTGAGACATTACTTAACCTTGAGCTCTGGGGATTTGGGTGAGAGGAATGGCTTGGTCATTGTAGGGCTGCTTTGTGGTGTTGTTGGTGGCGGGGGAAGGGGGGAGAAGTTAGTCCACATCTGCGAACTATATGGGTGCACTGGTGCAAGTTAAGTAAATCTGGCCATTATGAGGCCATCCCGGGCAGCAATGTGTGCCTGGTGCCATCGCCACCTCAGGTTCGTCCTCCTCATATTCCACCTGTTCCTCCTCCTCCGAAGAGGCTGTGCTTTCTGCACCATGCTCCATCTGCAGCTCCAATCCTCGCTGCTGCGCTATGTTGTGCAGGGCGCAGCATACGACGATGATTCTGGAGACCCTGGCTGGTGCGTACTGAAGGGCTCCTCCAGATCTGTCAAGGCATCTGAAGTGCATCCTCAGCATACTGATTGCTTTCTCTATAACACATCTGGTGGACATGTGACTGTCATTATAATGCTCCTCGACCTCAGTACTTGGCCTCCTCAAGGGTGTCATCAGCCACATCTTCAGTGGATAGCCCTTGTCTCCAATCAGCCAGCCAAAAGTGACGCTTTACCTGACGAAGAAGCAGCGCTCTGAAAGCTCATAATTTCAAATAAAACTGTTGGACTATAACTTGGTGTTGTGCGACTTCACATTTTTGTCCACCCCAGTCCAACACCGGCATCTCTGCACAATGTAATAGATGGCAGGTAAAGTGGAGATCAGAGGCACAATCCTTCAATGTAATGATAGTGAGTAGCAATGTGGTGAGAGTGGTTTCCGAGGTTGCAGAAATGACCTGCAAACTTCTGACAGCTAAATCTCTGCACAAAATGGAGTCAGCAAGAGCCTTTCCCTTAGGCAAGGAAGCAGGTGTAAGGTGTGAGTATTTATGTGTTTTTTCCAGCTATCACCTAATGGACTTGCACAATGGCCACTGAGCTTCCACCTCCCTTCACAGGCAAGGTTCCTGAGGGGCCTAAATCCCGTGCGTTAAAAGTTAAAGCCAAAAGCTGATGTTAAACATCCTCTTAAGGGTCTTTCAACAATCAGTTAAGTACTTCAATGAGGTTGCCCGCCTCTCCTGAGAGGGTCTGTGGTGCGCTGGGAGTCGCACCCGAGTTAAATGCAGAAGTCGGCGGGACAACGGCGGGTTCCAGACACGCTGGCAATTTCCGCGATTTTAACAGCCGACCCGCCCTCAAACCCGCATGCGCGGCACTGAGAAAATTCCGGCCAACGTGTTTAACTACAAACGTAATCAGATCAGACACAAGCATGTAATTTGTAGTACAGAATAAGGATAGAAACAGGAGTAGGCCATTCAGCTCCTCAAGCTTATCCTGTCATTCTATTAAATTATGGCTGATCTGTACCTCAACTCCGTTTAACTGTCTTTGCTCCATAGCCCTCGATCGTCTCACCAAACTAAAATCTATCGATGTTCGTCATTCAAGTGTATGTAATGGTCTTGTATTGTACCAAATACTTCTTTGAATACCTTCCACTGTTCACCCATTAATAATTCAGCCCAGTTTACTGTGGTCAGTTTAGGTATCATTCTTTTGAAACTAGCCTTACTTAAGTTTAAAACCTGAGTTTGTGACTCTCCCTTCTCTATCTCAAACTTTACATCAAATTTGATCTTGTTATGGCCACTGTTTTCAAAATATTCCCTTACCGTCTGATTGTTTACTTGTAATGGCTCATTTCTCGTCACTAAAAAAAAGACTATCTTTTATATAGTGCCTTTCACAACCACCAGATGTCTTAAAGTGCTTTACAGCCAATGAAGTACTTTTGAAGTGTAGTCACTGTTGTAATGTGGGAAAAACAGCAGCCAATTTTCACACAGCAAGCTCACAAACAGCAATGAGATAATGACCAGATAATCTGTTTTTGTTATGTTGATGAGGGATAAATATTGGCCAGGAGATCAGAGATAACTTTCCTGCTCTTCTTCGAAATAGTGCCATGGAATCTTTTACGTCCAGCTGAGAGAACAGACGGGGCCTCATTTAATGCCTCATCCGAAAGATGGCACCTCCGACAGTGCAGCACTCCCTCAGCACTGCACCGGAGTGTCAGCCTAGATGTATGTGCTCAAGTCCCTGGAGTGGGACTTGAACCCACAATCTTCTGACTCAGAGGCGAGTGTGCTACCCACTTTTTAAAAATATATTATTTATTGAACACTAAAAACATTTACAACATCGTGATCATTCCATTGTATCATACAAATCCATTCCGCCGCTCTGCACGGCCATTCCTCCATCACATATTAACATCAAAACCTGAAGTTTAATTTGTCTCCCATAACCTATACTAATCTATTGTACTTTAAAAATTGATCAGTAATCATGGCTCCAAATAAGGGAAGTGTGCCTGATAATCCCCCCCATCATTTAATCTCCGGCCCTTCCCTCCTCTCATGCTCCTTTCCAACTTTTCGGGCAGCTGTTGCTTTCTCCTGCAGCCTCCAGCTCTTTTTCACCTCCTGTTTGAAATTTCCCTGCAGTTTCAGCCTCTTCCTTACATTAGGTTTGGGCCGAGGAGCTGCCCCTTCTCCCTCCTTCTGCCCCTCACTAACCTTTCCCTTGCCACATGATGTCACCCCATCCCCCACTTCCATGTCTCTGTCCCCCTCTGACACCTCACTCTCGAGCTCTTCTGTAACCTCCTATCCCTGCTCCCCGTCAGATACATAATCTCTCTTAGAAAGTCTTCCTGCTATCATGGTTTCTCCAACAATGCCGCTCCCTTTGGCCTCATCTCCACCGCTGACCCTTCTCTCTCTGGGACAATGGCGCATCTGCACCTATCTTGCTCCCTTCTGGCATCTTTGTCTCCCCGCTCCCATCCTGCTGCCCTTTAAGGCTCCTGACTCTTACACACTCTCTTTGTCTTGCCCCCTCCTGCTCCCCGAGATGTCCGACTCTCCATCTTTCTTTGGAGTATTTACACTTACCCAAGCTCGTATCTCCTTGTCCTTGCACTGAACCACCACCGTGTTTTCTTTTCCAAACCTCCTGGGATCCCGGCCCAAATCTTTGGGTCTTTTTTCCTCCCTTCCCCCAACATTTTCTCCCCTGATTAAATTCATTCTGTGGACATAGTCCTTTGAGGAGCCTGGCATCTGAACCCCTCAGCAGCCATTTGGCTGCTGTTTAAGGACCAAAAAGGCCCTAAAACTTGAAAAAAAACAAAAAACCCCACCAACTTTCAACAAACTCACTCCAACTCCCTGCAGTAATCAAGCACCCAGCAGCACCTGCTCACTCCTAGCCCCTCCCACCTAGAGAGTGCTACCCACTGAGCCACAGCTGACACTAAATCTATTATGGTAGAGGCTAAACGAGGTTACAGAGATAGGGAAGGACAAAGCCATGAAATGATTTAAACACGAGAAAGAGAATCTTAAATTTGAGGTGTTTGGGAATTGGTAGTTAATGTATGTCAGCAAGGAAGGGGTAATGATTAACTGGGACTTGGTGCAGGGTAGGATACAGGCAGGATAAGCTGAAGTTTACCGACGGTGGAGGATGGGAGGCTGGCCAGTAAAGCATTGAAATAATTGAAATAAAAACAGAAAATGCTGGAAATACTCAGCAGGTCATGCAGAAGGAGTGGAGAGAGAAACAGAGTTAAAGTTTGAAGTCGATGACCTTTTGTCAGAACTCCACAGATGCTGCCTGACTTGCTGAATATTTCTAGCATTTTCTGTTTTTATTTCAGATTTCCAGCATCCACAGTATTTTGCTTTTGTATTAGAATAATTGTGTCTGGAGTCAACAAGGGAATGGATGAAGGTTTCAATAGCAGATGGGCTGAGGCAGGGGTAGAGATCTTACTTATGACACTTGCAATAAGAGAGAAATTCTATGACATTGTGGGACTAGAGTTTCACTGCCTATCAAGCTATAGTTTTTTTTTTAGCTGAGGACAAATCTGAATTTTGGGGATATTTTTCCTTTCCCATTCCTGATCATCCTGGTCTTAAATGATTTATTTTCCAAATGTGTATCCTTGAGGCTCCACACCAGGAGTGTGCATTCAGAAAATGGGCCTTGAAATGTCAGCTTGGCTCAGTTCTTGGTACTCTCACCAATGAGTCAGACGGTTATGAATTTAGCAAGTTCTCCTGGTGTCCCAGCCAGCATTCCTCCTTCAACCAAAACAGATTGTTCATTCATCTCTTTTGCTGTTTGTGTGATCTTGTTGTGCAAAAATGTTATGATTTGCCTAAATAACAGTAGTCACTGCATTTCAAAGTTATTCATTGTATGTGAAGCAATTCCAAAATTTCGGAGGGACATGAAGGAGTGCTATATATATAATTACAAGTCATTCTTTCTTCTAATATCTGTTTCCCAAAGGATGTGTGCAGTCACCCAGAATTGTCTCCATGCTCATAATAGCGGGTTTGGGTCCTGAAAAGGACTATTTTAATTTAATTTGACAGCCTTTCATCAGAGAGTTATAATGATATTTTTTTGTCATAATCTGTTATTGGATAACAGGAAAATATGGATGAAAAATGGTCGGATTCCAATAGCTGAAATTATTTCAAATTAACCATAAGACAGAGAGACCCAAAAATGAGTAATGTCCCGAAGAGCGGTAAATCCAGAACTTGATATCTCATGACCTCGCCCCCCCCTGTTACCGTAGCATGCAATATTTAGTACATAAACCAGCAAACACCTATGCATTTCTCCATCATCCCTCTTATTAGAATACCAGTGGGGCTTAATGGGTGAGACAACCCTCCATGGTTGCAGTCTCTGGATCCATGGTCTCCCATAGAATTAGAACCTGTCTGTACCGGAGCCCTGACCATCCTGAAGGTAAACCACATACTCCCCCTACAAAATGGGAGAGAGTTTCTGCATTCGGATCTCAACCATTACATTACCAGTGTCAAGTCAATCAATACTTAACCTGAGTCCATCACCATTCACACATCAGTCAGACTTAATCAACCAGTACAGTTCCTCATCTTAATTTAGGCAATACTCCAAAAAGGAATTAGTCACTGAATAATACCATGTAATCATCTGTCTCATGTGACTCCTTATAAGGAAATTTTACATATTTTGTAAAGGTTTTAGGGCTTTTCCCTCGGTATCTCCAGGAACACCTGCAGCCTATGAAAATTGTTCTGTTGACAGCAGTTCTCCAGCTAATTAACCTTGGCCAGAATGTATACGAACTGGAGGGAGGCTCCTTCTGCAAGTGGGTGATACACACCACCAGATTGATTAACACTCAGGCACTGACCCTTCTCTTCAAATTCAGTGAATGTACTTCAGTACTAAAAATCATACTGAAGGATTAATTGCCCCAAATTCCTGAAATTATCTCTAAGAGTAACCTTTCTGTCCAGATGCCATTTGTGCACCAAGAATTGAACCTTGGGGAAATTTGTCAGTGTTATGATGAGAGGAAATTGTGGGTTTTAAAAATAAATTGAAATTGTCAGCTGTGGCTAAGTTGGTAGCACTCTTGCCTCTGAGTCAGAAGGTTGTGGGTTCAAGTCCCACTCCAGGGACTTGAGCACATAAAGCTAGGCTGACACTCCAGTGTAGCGTTGAGGGAGTGCTGCACTGTCAGAGGTGTTGTCTTTCAGATGAGACGTTAAACCGAGGCCCCGTCTGCTCTCAGGTGGACGTAAAAGATCCCATGGCACTATTTCGAAGAAGATTAGGGGAGTTATCCCCAGTGACCTGGCCAATATTTCTCCCTTAACCAACATAACAAAAACAGATTATCTGGTCATTTTCACATTGCTGTTTGTGGGAGCTTACTTTGCGCAACTTGGTTGCCGCGTTTCCCACATTACAATAGTGACTTCACTTCAAAAGTACGTCATTGGCTGTAAAGCGCTTTGAGACGTCTGGTGGTCATGAAAGGCGCTATATAAATGCAAGTCTTTCTTTCTTTTATATTTATGGACCCTAGTTCTGGTTTACTTCACAATTGGAATCATCTCCTCTACGTCTACCTTATCAAACCTTTTCATCGGACGGATTTTTCCCATTGACGCCCGTGTGGGTCGGCAGTTAAAAGCGCGGAATTTGACAGCGCATTGGGAACCCGCCGTCATCATGTCAACTTACACATTTAACTAGGGCGCGTTACGAGGCGCACCATGAACCCGCTCGGGAGAGGCGGGCAACCTCATTGAGGTAGTTAGCTGCTCGTTTACAGACGCTTAACTGCCTTTTTAACATCAGGTTTTGGCTTTAACTTGTTGCGCATGAGATTCAGGCCCCTCGGGAACCCTGTCTGTGAAGGGGAGGCGGAAGCTCAGTAGCCATTGTGCAAGTCCATTAAGTGATAGCTGGAAAAAACATATAAATACTCACACCTTACACCTGCTTCCTTGTCTAATCGAAAGGCACTTGCTGACTCCATTTTGTGCAGAGATTTAGCTGTCAGGAGTTTGCAGGTCATTTCTGCAACCTCAGAAGCCACTCACACCACATTGCTAGTCACTATCACAACATTGAGGGATTGGGCCTCTGATCTCCAATTTACCTGCCATCTATTACATCAGCATGAGTGCCGCTTATACTGCCTCAGGGCTGCCACTCCCTCATTGTGCAGCTCATCTGCAACCATAAAAAGATCATCATGCATGTGTGTGCCAGATTCCCTGGCAGCTGTCATGACTCTTTCGTGATGCACCAGTCCACCCCCCCTCAGCTCTTTGCACTTCCAACCAGATTTACTGGCAGTCTGATTGAAGACAAGGGCTATCCACTGAAGATGTGGCTGATGATACTCTTGAGGAGGCCAAGCAATGAGGCTGAGGAGCATTATAATGGCAGCCACAATTCCACCAGATGTGTCATAGAGCAAGCAATCGGCATGATGAAGATGCACTTCATGTGGCTCATGACACCCTTGAGGACGCCAAGCAATGAGGCCGCGGAGCGCTATAATGAAAGCCAAATGATGACCAGATGTTTCATAGAGCAAGCAATTGGCATGCTGAAGGTGCGCTTGAGATGCCTTGACAGATCTGGAGGAGCCCTTCAGTACGCACCAGCCATGGTCTCTAGAATGAGCATTGTATGCTGCGTGCTTCAGAACATAGAGCAGCAGCGAGGATTGGAGCTGCAGGAGGAGCAAGGCGCAGAGCGTATAGCCTCTTCGGAGGAGGAGGAGGAACAGGTGGTACATGAGGAGGAGGAGGAGGAACAGGTGGTACATGAGGAGGAGGAGGAGGCAAAACCTGAGGTAGAGATAGCACCAGCAGAGATACACATTGCTGCCCGGGAGGCCTGGGATGGCCTCATAATGGCCAGATTTACTTAATTTGCACCAGTGCACCCATATGGCTCCCAGATGCTGAACTAACTCCACCCCACCATCACCCGCCACCACCCCCCCCCCCCCGCCCGCAACAACAACACAAAGCAGTCCTACAATGACCAAGCCATTCCTCTCACCCAAACCTGCATTGCTCGAGGTTAATTAATGTCTCACTATTCTCTCCGAGTGACAAAACCACTTCCCAGGTGGCAGGCAAAAATGGTTAAGACGGGAAAGTTGTGCAAGTAAATAAATTTATGTGCGTCATAAATATAACTGAAACTTAACATTAACATTTTTTCATACACCCATGGGCTTACCCTTGTGCATCAAGGATTGTGTCTTTTTTCATTTACGCATGCTTCTACGAGGTGCAACCCCTATGGCTTCAGCAGAGGTAGAGGCAAGCTGCTCACTTCCCTGCTGTGACTGCTTTGATGCTTTTGGCGGACATTCTCTGGGTTTTGGAGCCTGTAAGGGCCCCATCAAAGACTGCTCCTCCTGCAACTGTGCAGTGGCAGTCTCAGCCATCAGGCTCTGAGGCAGCACGTGGGGCTCTGACTGAGGGGTAGATAATGGGGGAGAAGTGGGAGAGCTTTGAGAAGAGCCTCCACTTCCATGTCCCCTCTCATCATCATCCCTCTCATAGGCCACCTGCACGTCCCTGCAAGCAAGGAGCTGGAGAGCACCTTGCTGCACATCAGTGGGGCGATGAAGGCCCAAGTCTACATTAATTTCCCTCCTCGAGATGAGGTCTATGAGCGTCTGCCATCTGTTGTTCACAGCAAGCATGGTCTCGTTGGACTGGTGCATTTGCTGCTCCATGCAGATGGCCATCCTTTCCATGTAACAGTATATCGCCGCCATTGCATGCGAGGTCGTGGTGCTCATGTTGGAGATGGACTCCTCCATTCTCTGTACAGTTGCACACATCGCAACTGCAAAAGCTGCCAGAGCCTCGTGCAATTGATGCTGCCCCTCCAAGATCACCCTCTTTCTCGATGGCCCTGGAGGTTCAGTATCTGCATGCAGCTGAGCAGAGCTTGAAGCGTCCTGCGCCCTCCAGCGAGAAGTCTCCACTGCTGTCCCTGTCTCCACCAGCTGCTCTTGCTCACTTGTGATGTTTGAGACATCAGGTGGCAACACTACTCTCTCTCTCACAGGACCCACCAAGGTGTGCGTATCTGTGCTGGTGCTGGCTGCACATGGGTCTGCTGACGGTGCACCCTTAGAGAATGGAGCTTCCTCTGAGGAGTCTTCTTCCTCCTCCAGCTGGACAATGGCGGAGGCACTTAATGGACCTGTGGGAATGTAAAGAGATGACTTAGAAGTGTTATAATAAGAATGGGTAAAGTTACCATTATGCACATGATGACATTTCACTGGCTGCTGACATCAGTCACCATATGAGTGATTGCTATATGCCATGTGGCTGTATGAGATGTAATACTGTCACCAGGTTGCTGGAGGTCCTCGTCTCTCCATCTCCCACCGCCAGCAGCTCTGCAACTCCCAGGATTTCTAGGGCCTCCTCCTCTGCTGGAGTCAATTTGTGAATATTGGAGGGTCACCTCCAGTTCTCTGTCTCTCCCTGTTGTTATGTACTCTCTTCTCCTGCAAGGAGGGAAAGAAGAGAACTTTGTGTGAGAGTGATGGAATTAGTGTAAAGAATGGAAGGTCTGCATCTGTAGAGGGTGACCATGAGGGAGTGGCATGACATTGCCAAATGGACTCCTTCTGTGGAGTTACTTGCTATGATTGCATTAGGCTGAGATTGAGTGCCAGTGTTGGTTAGTCAGATGGGGATGTGAGTAGGTGCATAGACAGTGAGGGATGGGTACACCTGCAAGGTAGGTTGGTGTGTGGAGTGACATGCAGGAGTGGGCTTGGGAAGGCAGAGTGGTGGTGTTGGGGTGGCAGACACATCAGGATGTCAGTGAGTGTGGCATTGCACTCACCTTTCCTGACCTCATGAGATCATTGAATCTTTTGCGGCACTGGATCCAGGTCCTCCTCACCACATCCCTGCTGCTTACTTCCTTTGCGATCTCTAGCCATGTCCTGTTAGTGTCTCTGGCTGGTCTTTTTCAGCCATCCACAGGGAAGAGGACCTCCCTGCGTGCTCTGACTCCCTGGACCAGCAGTTCCAGAGAGGCATCTGGGAATCTTGGCGCTGCCCTCTGTCTTTGTGTCTCCATGACCCACAGATTTGCCAATCTTATTCAGCAATGTGTAACTGTTCAAAGCACCTTGAACACACCTACAGCAACCTTCAAATGAGATGTGCGCCAGGCTGCTTTAAATATCCACACTGCAAACGAGTCATCGGTGAAGTCATCAGTCCCGCTCCATTTAATTGGGCCAGGAATCCCGCATGACTCTTTTAATTGGTGCAATTGAGTAAATGCGCAGTGCAGAACGCGCTGTTGAAATCTTTGGGATGGCGACCCACTACTAACGCACCCGACCCGGCTCCAAGGTAAAGATTTTGGCCATAATCTTAAAGACCTCAATCCATTACTTTGGTCTGCCTCGAAGAATTGAAGAAGTACTAGTTAACGAAGAGGTACCAACAGCCATTACCTTCTTGGGCTTGGCTCCAGCTGTAATGGGGCCACTTGCACCTAGAGGTACATTGCCACCTTCATCTGAGGCTTGAATCATGGCGCTCTTGAGTTAATCACATGAATCCTGTCAAATCTGGCAGCAACATAGACCTGTAAGTAATCATGAGGAAAGAGAGGGTGCAAAATTCGGATCTGTAGTGCCTGTTTTTTGGGCAGTACGAGTACCCTTAGAGCTCCAAAATGGCGTCTGCGGCACACGCGCACACATGGGGCAAATGGCGGCGGATGATATATTGGTGAGGGGATTAGCGCGCGTGCAATGAACGCCCACCGGAAGTATGCAGAGCAGGCAGATCAGGACTCAATCAGCGTGCAACACTGATTTGATGTCAACACTGCCATTTTGGAGTGTGATGCTCCATTTAAAACCCTCTCTTAACCTCTCAGAGCTGAACACACTTTCAGCAGTAGGAAGGACCCCCCACCAGCGTAATTTAAAAGGTTCATCAACTACTTACAGTTTAGTTGCTGGTTGATTTCTTCTGGTTGTTGGTACGCTTCTACAAGTCTTTGATGCTTTCTGTAGTTGTTTCAAGTTTTCAAAGTCTGCAGAGAGTGGTGTGGCAGGTGCTGAAGGACTTTTTGTTGACTTCAAGGCTTCTGCTCAAACCTCTTGCTGCGAGACATGGGTGGACTAGTAGGAATTCCCTTTGTAATACAGCATGACTTGGAGAATGAACAGAGGCAACGTAGAGCAGTACAAGCTGCTGGCAGAGGGAGGAGGAGGAGGAGGAGAAAGGCTCTCAGCAGGTGGCCATATCCACCCAGGGTGTTCAGGGAGCAATTCTCCGACCTGAACCTCAGCGAGAAACAATGTGTGAGACATCTGCACTTCAGTATGGATGTCCTCACTGAAATTTGCTACCTGCTGCAGCCACAACTGCAATCTCAGAGCAGGACAAGGACCGCATTGCCTGTAGCTGTGAAGGTGGTGATGAACTTTTATGTGCAGGCTCCTTCCAGGCTGGGACTGGAGATAATTGCAGCTTCTTGCAGTTTGCCATCCACTGTTGTGTAAGGGAGGTCACTGAGGCTCTCTATTCAAAGAGAGATCACTACATTTCATTCTCTCTTGCCAGAGACCAGCACACATCTTTGCTCAGATTGCAGGCTTCCCCATGGTGCAGGGTGCCATTGACTGTACGCACATCGTTTTGCAGGAGCCTCATGTCAACTCTGCCATTTACTGGAAATGAGAGGAATTCCACTCCCTCAAATTTCAGCTGGTGTGCAACCATAGGCAGCGAATAATGCAGGCCAATGCCCTGCATCCTGACAAGAGTCATGATGCCTTCATTCTGCGGCAGTCAGCTGTGCCATCTGCATTTGAGCCACCACGGCAAACCAAAGGGTGGCTACTGGGTGAAGGGCTATCCGTTGATGACATTTCTGAAGACTCTTGTACGCAATGCATGCACATGTGGCAGCATGCATACAATGAAAGCCTTGCGGCCACAAAATGTGTGATAGAGCAGACTATTTGCATGCTGAAACAATGCTTCTGCTGCCTGGACCACTCTGGAGGAGCCCTGCAATACTCGGCAGAGTGGGTGTCAAGATTCGTGGTGGTCTGCTGCATGCTGCACAACCTTGCCATTATGAGGGTGCAGCCCTTGCCACTAGCTATATGGTGAGCAGCTGAGAAGCAGGTGGAGGAGCAGGAATAGGAGGAGGAAGAAGAGGATGAAGAGGAAGAAGAGGAGGAAGAGGAGGAGGAAGAGGAAGAGAGGAGGCAACTTAGACATCCCCTTTCTGGCTGGGGTGTCCATGAAGAACTCATCGTAGTGCGATACCAGTTACCGCAACCCTAATTGCTCATTCACCAACAGCCCCACACCTTACCTTCCCTCTGTCATTTACTATCACAGCGTCCACCTGGCCACAATGCAAAAATAAAAGCCTCCACAAAATAAACATTCCAAATCAAATTTATAAATCAAATCATGCCATATTATATACAAATGTAAACTAATCACCCTTGTGCATTCCCTAAGTGTCTGTCGTCCGTGTGCCTTTGCCTGTCCGAGTGCTCCTACGAAGTGCTACCCCAATGGCTGCAGCATGGCTGGTGTAAGGCCACTGACTTTCAGTTAAGGAGACTGCAGATGGCCTTGGAGAATGACCTCGAATATCTCTGGGCCTAGAAGGCCCAGCTGCGGACTGCACCATCTCAGCATGGGTGGCAGCAGTCTGGGCTGGCTGGCTGACAGGCAACAGCAAGGGCACTGGCGGAGTGGCAGTGGTGGGAGGACAAATGCTGTCATCCTGAGAGAGGACAGCAGGTTCATGCTCCATGGAGCCACTGCCACTCCCCTGGCGGGCGCCTCAGCAATCCTAACCATCTGTTGGAGGACTGATTGCTGGGCTACTGTGACACCCTGCAAGCCGCTTTGAACGCTGGAATCCAGAGCCATGATGGCAGCAGTCTGAGCCTCCACTGCAGCACCCAGACGTTGGGTGGCTTCTGCTTATGCTGCAATGGAAGATGAGACATCAGCCATCAGACACTGCATCATGGTTGGGTCCACAAGTGTGCTAATGGACTTGGCCACCACTTCCATGCTGGAAAGGATGGGCTCCAAGCTCTCCGCAAAGCCCTGTGCCAAGTTGGTGCCAGACTCCGTCATGCTCCTTGACATTGCATGCAGGCTTTCTGGCAGGCCTGCCAATGCACCAAGCATTTTGTTGTGCACACCCATCAGCGTTCTTCTGTAGGCCGCCCCATCGAAGTGCTGATCTGAGTCCTCTGCAGCAGAACTTGTGTGCGACCTCACCCTCCAGCGAGCTGGCACCTGTGTTATCCTTGCCCCCTGCCCTGGATGCAGCCCACGCATGCCCGGTGTCTCACCATGTGCAGATCCTGCCTCTATGCTATCCTCTATATTATGTGCAGAGTCAGTATCTGAATTGGTGGCTGAGAGTGTAAAATTGAGTGACGGCGTGTCTTCATCATTACTGTCTTGTTGCTCTTCCACCACTGCCTGGGCAGGTTGGAGTTCTTGGGTATAAAAAAGGAGAAAGGCACAAGGGTAAGGTTGTGGTGAGGGGAGGGGGCGGGGAATGTAAGAGATGTATGCTTACACCATCTGCAGCTTGTAAATCAGAAGAGATTGTGGGATGAGGGGGAAGTGGATGTGAGAAGGAGGATTAGGTATGAGGATACTGTCATTTTCTGTGGTTTCAGCCCCGCCACTTGCCATGGCCTCTGCAATGGCCATTCCAATAGTGGCCAGCACCGTCTCCTCCATGGGGATTAGGTCATGCAGGTGCACCTCTCCCCCTCCGGTTAGCTCTTGCTGCCTCCGGTTGTGAGCCACCTTGTCCTGCAAGAGAGAGCGAAGTGTGTCAGTGAGTGTCGTGCAATCTGTTTGGGTGATGTGGCTGTCATGGTTGAATAGCTGGCAGTGTGTGCAAGCTGTGAGACGTGGGTGTGAGGCTTACAGCAGTGCTAAGTGTGTGAGGGTGAGCTGAAGCTATGAATGTTGGGTATGAGTCCTGATTGATAGAGATTGTTGGCAGGTGAGTGATGGGGATGTGGTGCACTGAGCAGTGGCTGAGGCTAGTGGCGCAGTTGGTAGGATACGGCATTTGAAGATGCATTCACTAACATTGAGCACTCGTGTGGGGTTATTGAATTTCTTGCGGCACTGCATCCAGGTTCTCGGGGCTTGACTCCTGATATTGACCGCCACGGCTATCTGCTCCCAGTACCTTCTGAGCATGTGTCTGGAGCGCATTCCTGGCCTCTTGTGGATACTGCATCTCTCTCCTCCATCACCAAGGCTTCAAGTGCAGCGCTGGAAATGTTTGGAGCTCGCTCTCTCCATGTGATGCCATTATTGAGTGTTTCCCAGGTCAGAATCTTTGTAGAACGACTTCCAACACCTGCTCCAGCCACAATGCATCTCCCCTTTAAGCAGTGCAGTCTAGCTTTAACTGGTGCTAACCTTTTATGATTTGCGGCCTCCTGCTGATGCATGCAGCCAATCAACAACGCGGTTAGCGCTAGCTGCACGCAGAAATCATGTAAATGAGCAGGAAGCATGAAGTTGGCGTGCTGACAGCATTACATTGAACGGGCGCGGGTTTGTCGCGCATCACGTCCCCGTGTCCATTTTCGGGGTTATCAAATTTAGCCCCCAGAGTCTGTCCTCACCCCCTCTGTTCCACTGCAGGTCGCCATGAAGTGCACTGTCGTGTGTAAATCCCTCATGCATTGCTGCTGAGAGGTCAGAGTTGATTGCTGCCCATTTTCTGGCAACCAGTGAAGGGTGTTCAGCACAATCTGTAAAGATGCAATGAAGACCTTTTACTCATTAATGAACCCCTGCTGCAGGCTTACCCAGTATGGTCACAATCCTATGGCCATAAAGAAGAGGAATCCCTCAGACTGTGACCCTGGGCAGGGTTTGCTGGGCTGCCACCTCCACTTGCTCCTTGTCACTTTTGTTGGTTACTTCACTTTCCTCAAACATGCTATCTGAATGCCCCAGAGTACTTGATCTGTGATTTTAATTAACCCAGGGGAGTATATGATGCAACTACATAGAAATACAGAGTAATGTTTTGAAGTACTTGCTTCCTGGCTGATATCACAAAGACCCTCCAGGAAGAGAAAAGTTAGATGTATTACAAGGGTTTTAGGATAGAATGCTTTCTAAGCAAGATCAGATTTTAAAATATTGTGTACCACACTACCATTGCGCAATGGATGTCTCTGTGTTACTGAGGGAGTAAGGGTAACAATGAGACTAATAAAAGGGGGTAATTTTCTAGGTGGGGTGACAGCATGTTTCTGTGCTCCCCCTCCAATGTTCCTTTCACAGATTCCAGGCCATAAATGCTGGGGGCTGTCTCCTCAAATCTCGGCAGCTCCTTCAAATTGGCAGGTGTCCCGCCAATGCACTCACAGTGGCTGTGAACAGCCTTCTTCTGGAAGCACGCTAAAGACATCCAGATGTTAAAAATTGGCAGAGCACCCAGACAGCCAGCCCTGCGGCCAGTCCCCATCCCACCCCATGTGAGTGCATTCCGATGCAGCACGCACGGAGATTCTGGCGGCAGTGGTTTTTTTTAACATTTATGTATCACAGTACAAGCTATTTGTGATGCACAAAAGAAGTGTGCCCCACTGCTTTTCTGCAATAAAAGAGTGTACAGAAATGGCTGTCTCCATACCGTGCATGCTGCCTCCCTGAGGGAACTGCAGCTCACAATTTTGGTTAGTAACATGCCTCACTGTAACTATGTGTTACTCTTCGTTGGGCAGTCCTCCTGATGCCAGAAAACCTCTTCCTCATTTGTCCCCAGGTCCTATTCACCTGGGAGACACGATTCACTGTTTCCATCCAAGCAGCTAGTGTCTCTGCTTTGGAAAGAGGGGGTGGGCTTCCTCTCCAAACAGGGCCACCCTCTGTGCCTGTCGCTCCTGCAGCAGCACTTCAAAGGCGTCATCGTCAAAAGGAGTTTACCCACACATTTTATCTTGCCTCCATTGTGGTTCCAACCAAAGTAAGTCTTCAACCAAACAAAAAAGCACTCCCCTTTAATGGTGGCCAGCAGCCCTGGAAGAGCTGTGCCTCATCAGATTCCCTGTCCCACAGCCAATTGTGCTGCTGGCCAACCTCCCTGTGCCTGTATTGCAGGCACAGGCAGCCTATTAAAATGAGGAGGCATGACTAGCCGTGCAAAATTTAGTGAGACCAACCTTCCTGCTGCTGCCTGTGCCATGGTTAGGCACAGACTGAGTTTGCTACCATTGCAAAATCAGAGCTTATATATTGCAACACACTTTGCAAATTGGCTGGCCCAAGTTAACCAAACATTGGCTCCCCTTGTTGCTACAATAATCCACTGCACAGTTTTGTCAACATTCAAATTTCATTGGAGTCTTTGGCTGGACAACCTGATTAAATTGTTGAGGCATTCTCAAGCGCCACTGTAGCTGATGTGCTGCTCCTCTTGACAGTAACCCTGTGAAGGCAGGCTGCAATGATGCCTCCTTCTGAAGTTTCAATTTGAGCAGTGTTTCTAGAATTGTTGCTGGTAGTGAAGTTAACTATAATGTTTTCCTTGCACCGTGTAAAAATATCATTATAGTTTACCTTTTTCATCAACAACTTGTTAAATTGCAAGTTGTCATCACTTCAGTGGCCAACTCTTTCTCCTTGATGCGTGAACACAGGCTTTTAAAAAAATTGTGCAGTCAGTGTTGCAAATATTTATCTGTCCTTTACTTTCACTTTCTAGCAGGCTCTGTAAAATACCCACACTTATGCTTTGGCTCAGTGTGTTACTACATGCATATACAAAATGACTAGTTTTGTGTGAGAGAATTCATAAAAATAGTTGCCAGAGGATTTTCTATTTATATCATAATTGTTATTCATGCCAATTAACTACATGAGGGTGGAGTTTCCACTTTTGGTGCAGCCAGCGATCCTGGCGCATATTGGACCCAAAATTGCGCTAGTTTTGAGAAGTGTTTTTTTTCTCAAGTTTCCGCTCAAACTCATTTGCATATCACCGAACGTAAAATCTGCCGTGAACCAGCACAAACTTCTTTAAAAAAATGTTCCTTGATATAATGAAGAGTGGAAACTTGGTGCAGTTTGATTAATACAGCTGAAAATAGGTTTATCACAAAAAATAAGCCTTTTTAATCAGAGTGATACTAAAATCGGCTGTGTGGTTGATACTGAAGAGACACACGACAACGCAAAATCATCGAGCAGAAACTGATAGCCAAGTTCCTCACTCATGAGGACGGCCTCAACCGGGATCTAGGGTTCATGTCACACTACATGACGTAAAGTCATCCAGACTCGAGTCGTCGTTGGCTTGTTCACAGATGTGATTTCCAGTAAAAAAAAGTAAAAATTTTAAAGTTTATGGTTTTCCATACAGACACATTAGACCCCCTGTAACCCCACCTCATTGTCTCAGTTGTATCTTGCTATGTCTTTGATGTAGTGCCTTCCTGGCTGACCTGATTGTTTCTCTGCCAAGGTGTGACGAAAGGCAGTCAGGAGGATTAAATGTAGTCGTCTGACATTGTACGCTACACATGCATTGTTCTCTATCTATATATGCTTTGTCGATTCGTATTCCTTTACTTCACCTGACGAAGGGGCAGCAGCTCCGAAAGCTTGTGATTTCAAATAAAACTGTTGGACTATAACCTGGTGTTGTGCGACTTCTCACTTTCGATACTGAAGAAGGAAGCTGTAGACTGCAGGAAGATATCAATAAATTGGTCAGGTGGGCAGAACAGTGGCAAATGGAATTCAATCTGGAGAAGTGTGAGGTAATGCATTTGGGGAGGGCTAACAAGGAAAGGGAATACACATCTCTATAAGCATTTACATGAGCACTTGAAATGCCATAGCATACAAGACCAAGGACCAAGTGCTGGAAAATGAGATTAGAATAGACAGGGCTTGATGGCCGGTGTGGACACGATGGGCCGAAGGGCCTCTTTCTGTGCTGTTTAACTCTATGACTACATTCAATGGTAGGACATTGAGTACTGTAGAGGAATAAAGGGACCTTGGAGTGCATGTCCACAGATCCCTGAAGGTAGCAGGCCAAGTAGATAAGGTGGTTAAGAAGGCATACAGAATGCTTGCCTTTATTAGCCGTGGCATAGAATACAAGAGCAGGGGGGTTATGCTTCAACTATATAAAACATTAGTTAGACCTCAGCTAGAGTACTGCGTGCAGTTCTGGTCACCACATTACAGGAAAGATGTGATTGCACTAGAGAGGGTACAGAGGAGATTTACAAGGATGTTGCCGGGAGTAGAGAATCTTAGCTATGAGGAAAGACTGGATAGGATGGGCCTGTATTCCTTGGAACAAAGGAGGCTGAGGGGAGACCTTATTGAGGTGTATAAAATTATGAGGGGCCGAGATAAAGTGGATAGAAAGGACCTATTTCCCTTCGCAGAGGGGTCAAAAACCAGGGGGCACAGATTTGAAGTAATTGGGGGAAGGTTTAGAGGGGATTTGAGGGGAAATTTCTTCACCCAGAGGGTTGTGGGGGTCTGGAACTCACTGCCTGAAAGGGTGGTAGAGGCAGGAACCCTAACCACATTTAAAAGGTACCTGGATGTGCACTTGGGATGCTGTAACCTGCAAGGCTACGGACCAAGAGCTGGGAAGTGGGATTAGGCTGGATAGCTCTTTGTTGGCCGGCGCAGACACAATGGGTCGAAATGGCCTCCTTCCGTGCTGTAAATTTCTATGATTCTATGATTCTAGTGTCCTGTCCACCACCTGTGAGTAACCCGATTTTAAATAACTGCAAATAACTTTTAAAATTATACAGAACCATTTACAAGTTACATTGGTGTACAGTAGTGAGTTTCTTTGTAATTAAAAAAAAATATACTATCAAAACCTTTTAAAACATGTTCTTGCACCTAAAAAAAAAGCCTAATTTTTAGAGCCTCCTTGAAGGCCCCCAAAAGAGTGCAATTAGCGGAAACTCCCAATGGCAAGTAATTCAATCTGGGGGTGTGGCCGGTTTTGTGGGCGGGGCCGGCTTCCAGCGCAATGTTTTTTACACTAGCACGAAAGATCGCGGAGACTCAAAGAGCAGTGAACGTAATTTGCGATTAAAATTCCACCATCTTTTGCGCTGGTTTGTCCTATTTCGAGTGAATTGCGCCAATATAAACAGCGCAACCTAGCGGAAACTCCAGGCCCAGATGTCATTTATTGTAACTGATTTATAAAAGTCATATAGTGGCCTGGATTTTGCAGGGGCCGATGATGGCATGTGCACAGCGTACGCCATCGTAAGCCTTGTAAAAGGCCCTACAAGTTCCGGCACGAAAACCCGGAACTTGCGATCTGTCACGGTTCGCCTTGACAGATCTACCGAACCGAAGGTAAAATCACTTTCGCTGGCGCAGGGTTGGGCTATCTGCCCAACTACTGCCCAGCAAATGCCCACGAAACCTTTCCGCCTGGTAGGGCCTGCTTTCACCAGCATAAGGGTTAAAATAAATGTTAAAATAAAAATTTAAAAACAAAAAATCTTCCACAAACATTTAAAATTAGTTTATGTAAATTTTGGCCCGGTTTAAAATATTTAAAATTATTTTTCAAAAAATTATTTTTTTATTATAATTGCTTCATTAAAGGGACTTTTAATTAAATGTGAATATGGGAGCATTTAATTTTATTCCAGTTTTATAAATTATTTAATTATTTGGGGATTCCTCATATGCTAATGGGGATTCCGTTCGTAAATGGAATTTCCACAAGCATATGAGGAATCCTCCTTTCTGATTGGAGGACCTGGCCCACGTGATCCCTGGGACACTTCCGAACTGCCTGCGTCCCTGGGATCCGTGGGCCTTTACGCAGGCGGAGGCCCGCAGGACCAGGACCCGAAGTCTCTGAAGCCCGGGAGCAAGCAGGTAGGTTCGGATTTTTTTCCGGGTCGGAGGCGCATTCCAGAGGTACGCCTCCGACCGCAAATTCCGGCCCATTATTTGCACATCCTAAGACTTCTTTCATTTATGTCATTGTCAAGATTTTATACATTACAGCAGTTAAGCATGTATCAGAATGTATATATCGCAGATATGATACTAAGTACTTGTTTGCAAGATTGGAAGGTATTTAACCTTACTTTAGATGTACCTCGTAATACACATGACAGTATGCAAGAAAGTGGTAGAAGGTTGCACACTGGCTTATTTTAGTCAGACCCATCCCTTAATAGGTTCCTTAATTGGGTTTGGATCTTCCTCTGAATTACTGTACTGTACATTTTGGGACGGTAAACAGAGAAAAATGCATTTGTGAAGCCTAATGCCTCAAATCCACCACAAAAAATTGTACCTATGGTGGGTGACTTTTTGCCAGTACTTGTGAAAGTATGATGCCAGGATGGAATTTTTCCTTTAATTCATTCTTGGGGAATTGGCATCGCAAGCAAGGCCAGCATTTATTGCCCATCCTTCAAACCCCTCCAGGGAGAACACCGACCGATTTAACAATGGGAGAAATATTAACAGGTACTCAGACATTTACGAGTAGCCCCGAAACCCATTAAGAACGGAGATCACCCATACAAGACATTTGAGCGCCAAACCCTAAACAAAAGAATGGACATTATAGTTGGGCGGGAAACGGAAGATTTTGCACTATAATTGCAGGCTCCAAACCGTCCATCTTTCTCTTGCTGCTCTTATCATCGTGGCTGCTCCTGTGTACTCGTAGTTGGGCTTCTGCTTGCCTGTTGCCTCTTTTGAAAAGACTGTTGAACTTTCTGATCCGTTCGGATCTACCTCGTGTCGCGTAACGAAGACCTATGTTGGTAACTGGCAGCGGAACCAAAGGCCCGAGATGAGATGAGATGAGATGAGATGAGATGAGAAGAGAGGAAGACCATATCCATCGCCACGGTCAGTAAATCCCGACCGCGCCTGTAGGTCGATTATCCAAGTTTTCCTTGCCAGGAAGACTTCTTCGAACTTGCAAGGAAACATATCGTATCGATGATATTGACAACTGTGCTCGAAAAGTACCTGTTAAACCAACCAACACAGGTCTTCATCACAGCAGACGTTCCAGCCTGCTAGCCGGAGCAGCAGAAGCAAGTAAACAAGTGGGACCAGGAGATCTCCTGACCGACACGTGGGTGCTGCGGTGAAAAACATCCGATCAGCTATTCGGAATTTCTCCGAGTTATCACGAGTGGTGAGCATGAGTCTCGAAATCCTACGAATCTAGTTTAGGATAGATATTGATAGGGGAGGGTTTAAGGATTAAGGATATTTGTAATGTGTGCCCCTATTTACTTTGTGCCGTTCGTTCCTCGTTTCCCTAAGATCGACTATATAACTGTTTGTAAGATTGTACTGTCATTAATCTGTGCTTATGACATGTATTTCATAATCTTAAGTATCATGCAATAAAGATTTTCCATTTCGTACCATTCAAACCGAGTCTACATGAGTTTCATCTCCATTACTGCTCTCGCATCTAAGTCCAGTGTCTAGAACCGTAAGGGAGAGTGATTCGAACCACTCACAGGTGTGTCTAGTGTTCCCAGACTGGCTGGAGACCAGAACAGGCAACGAGGCCTAGACCCGCACTGACATACAGGCTGCACAGAGCCGCGTGAATCTCACAGGCTGCGAGACACGCAGGGTCAGAATCCCTTACAGATGCCCTTGAGAAGGTGGTGGTGAACCTCATTCTTGAACTGCTGCAGTCCACGTGGTGCAGGTACTCCCACAATGCTGTTAGGTAGGGAGTTCCAGGACTCAGCGATGATGAAGGAATGCGATATATGTCCAAGTTAGGATGGTGTGTGATTTGGAGAGGAATAGAGGTGATGGTGTTACCAACCACTTGTTCTGCTTGTCCTTCTAGATGATGGAGGTCACAGGTTTGGGAGGTGCTTTTGAAGAAGCCCTGGCAAGTTGCTGCAATGCATCCAGTGAATAGTACATACTTCAGCCATGGTGGAGGGAGTGGATGTTTAAGGTGATGGATGGGCTACCGATCAAGTGGACTGCTTTGTCCTGGATAGTGTCGAGCTTCTTGAGTGTTGTTGCAACTGCATCCATATAGGCAAGTGGAGAGTATTCCATCACTCTCCTGACTTGTACCTTGTAGGTGGTGGAGAGGCTTGGTTGTTTGGAGAGGCTTGGAGAGAATATCCAGCCTCTGGCCTTGTCTAGTAGTCATGGCATTTATGTGGCTGGTCAAGTACAGTTTCTGTGGCAACCCCCAAGATCTGAGGAATTGGTGGGAACATGGCAGCAGCTATGGATCTGGAAGAGTCTGTCAATCATGGAGTGGCTGGCCTCTTCCTTCAAGACACCCTCTATGATGTGGAAGATGGATAAGTTTGTTGAGCTGTGTAAGGGCATTTCAATACCTTGAGAAAGCACAAGAAGCTGACACTACAAATTATGAGCCTTTACCAATCTGCTCTTGCCAGCTCACTTCCAACCTTACCATCTCCTGTTGTCATTTAGATATAACATCTCGGCCAATGGCTGCAAAGGAACTGAAGATCAGGTGCTGCGTATAGCCGGCGGCCGATCCGATAGGACCGCTTTTGTGCCACTACCCAAGACGAATTTCTAGTCCTTCCTCTTCCTGTGGACTCAGGGTTCTCAGTGATGGTGATCCTCCTCTGATTGTCCTTCTGTGGTGCTGGTTGTATGTCATTTTTTAGTTGGATGGGGAGAAGACAATTTTACAGGTTGTGAGTATTATGGAGACTTGCCCCATATGATGTCATGCACGCCATGATGATGAGAGGTGAAGGTGCCTTGACCCTTTAAATGAAGTGTCCTTGAATACTAGGGAAAGCTCTTGTGTTAAGCAAAGTGAGTTGTGAGAGTGGTTTTCAGTAAAGGAGGTCCTCGAGTGTTTGGAAATTTTACTGTTTGCAAAACTAAGTCCCCCTGATACTCAGGTGCTGAGAAAGAAAGATTATCAGAGGAAAGGAGGTGAGTGAAGCTGTAGGAATGGTAGAGGATGTATTTTGGCACCATAGTCTTGGCTTACCTTGTTCACCCTTGTGAGGTCATTGAACCTCCTTCTGCATTGTGTGGCAGTTCTTGGGGTCATGGAGGTTGCGCTGACTGCCTCTGCCACCTTCCTCCGGACAATCTTGTCTAGTCTGCTTTGGGAAATATAGCCCTTAGTGCCCATCAGATGCAAGGTCCCTCCTGGTCCTTATTTATGCCACCACCACCTCCACGGATTCATCAGTAAATATTGGGGGCCCTACCAACTGCTGACACCCCTGAGGCTGCTGCTTCTTCTGCCATCTTCCTGAAAAGTGATGTAGCACTTTAACCTTAACAAGGGTATTTAAATAGATGGGACAGGTGGTCTGTGAGCTCCTTACCCATGTCTTCAATAGTTCAGTAGAGTCTGGGATAGTTCCTTCAGATTAGAAGCTAGTTCATGTAGTTCCTATTTTCAAAAAAGGGGACAAATCAGAGTTAGGCCTATCAGCCTGACATCCATTATTGAGAAGATGCTAGAAGGGATTATAAGAGATACCCTTTATAATCACTGGGATAGGGAAGGGGCTATTAAGAATACCTGGACTTTCTGAAAGCCTTTGATAAGCAATTTTGCACTAGGAATTTAATATGATGCATTAAGAATTGCCTTCAATCCTGCAGCCAAAAAGCTGTAGTTAACGGATGTGGTTCAGCTTGGAGGCACGTTACAAGTGGTGTTCCCCAGAGATTGGTCCTAGACCTGCTACTGTTCACTGTCTTTATTAATGACCTGGACAGTGGTATTGGGAGTATGGTCAGTAAGTTTGCAGATTACACCAAAATCTGTGCAAGTGTTAAGACAGTAGAGGAGTGCAATCAACTGCAAAAAAGTGGGCCACACAATGGCAAATGACATTTAACTTGGATAAATGTCATGCCATGCATATTGGTAGGGCCAACACAGAATACACACATCATTTGCAGGGAACAATACTGAAAGAGGTTGAGAGAGAAAAAGATCAAGGTGTTATTGTGTACATATCAATGAAGGTTCACGACCAAGGACACCATTCTGTCATTATACAAGTTCCTGGTCAGACCACTCCTGGAGTACTGTTCCCAGAGTGGCCACACAGAATTGCCATAAATGGAGTGCATCATAAACAGAGTGTAAAAGTTGGGAATTTGTTGAGAGTGGAACTCTCTGTTAAGTAGTAGGTGAGTAGGTCTCAAACTGAAATTTAGTTTTACATTTAGAGTTTAACTTAAACTTTAAAATCTGTAAAAGAAACTGCAAAATAGTCAACAGTTAATAGAAACTGCCTTTCAGTGGCAGTTAACAGTCAATCAGCAAAATAGTGTATAGATAGTGTACAGAGTAAGGGGAACCCAGGGGATAATTACTGTGAGCAGGAAGGGGTGTATAATAGAAAACAGTTATCTGCTGATGCACAGAGTAGTTATACAGAGTTGTCATAAATGGAGTGCATTGTAAACAGAATGTAAAAGTTGGGAATTTGGTGAGAGTGGGAATTCAGTGCAAAGGGGGAAGGAGGTATTGCTTTTAGCCACCAATACTTGTAGTGGTTTGTGTAAGCTTGAGGCAGTAAGTATTTAAAATGTTGTCCAGTGTTTTAGTGCTTAGTGCCAGTTAATGTGTAAAAAAAAAACTTACAACAGACTAAAAGGTAGATACAAATAACCTAGACTAAGACATGGCAGAGCAGGTTGTGTGTCTGGACTGCAGTCTGTGGGAGTTTGTGGACAGCGAGACTGTCCCGAGCGAACACGTCTGCAGGAGATGTCTCCGTCTCAAATCTCTCCGACTCAGAGTCACTGAGCTGGAGTGCGAGTTGGAGACACTCCGACACATAAGGGAGGGGGAGGAGTACCTGAACAGTTTACTCCAGGCTATGGTCACACCTCGTAGAGAGGTGCAGGATCAGAATGCGGTTGGTGTGACCGATAGTGTACAGAGTAAGGGGAACCTGTAGGCTTCTCAAAATCCCCCAGAAACTTGAACAGAACCCTAAAGGGGGTGATTTTTGGATTTTTCATATGAATTTGGGATGATGGGACCTAAGTGAAGTGATTTGAGGTAAAAAAAAAACTCAGTTTTGGACATTTTAAAGATCAGGGAAGAAAAAACCCTGAGGAAAATGACTTTTGGATCTTACTGTTGGGAAAGACACCTTTCACAGACACAAGACAGGCTGCGGAGGGATGTGGCAAGGCAGTGGACAGCTTTTGGGTATTGGGGCCCAGTCAAGCTGTCTGGGAATTGTTTGCACTGCAATCCAACCAAGGAGGAAGAGACAAACCCAAAACCTCACATACACATCCAAATATGAATAATCCAAGACCCCTTTTGAAATTCCCAGGCCCAAACAGGATGCCAGAAGCCTGAAAACAATAAAACATCTAGTACACCCATTACTTCATCAAAAAACAATCAACCAAGTCTCTACAGGGACAGATTAACAAGCCCGCCAAAAACCTAAGACAAAAGGGACAAGATTTGGCGCGTAGATAAGGCCCTGCCTAAATGGGAGACATCGGAAGCCATCAGGACAATTTAACACCAAGTTAAAGTCAGCAAAACTTAACAAGCCCGCCAAAACCTAAGAAAATGGAATGAACAGGCCTCAACTGAAACCTAAATCACTCCAACACGAAACCGATTTAGTAAAGGGGTTTTGGGCGCGAAAAAGACAAAGGGCCTGAACAGTATAATTGGGGGCCTAATTCCCCAAGAAAGTTAGTTGCAGCAAGTCCCAGCAAGACACCACAAGCCACACGACATGAGCAGGAGGAGGAAAGATGCAGCAAGGCCACGAGGCAGACCCGAGGCGAGATCGGAGGCAGGGACAGACAAGGCCAGGCAAGGGCTAGCACTGAGACCATGAGCTGGGAGCGAGTCGGCATCGCTCAACATACGGTCCAGCTCTAGCAGGTACTAGCCAAGGCCACTGGAAGCTGGGAGCGAGTCAGCATCGCTCAATCCACGGTCCAGCTCCAGGAGGTACCACCCCGACAGGCCTCCAATGCAACAAACCAACAACCAGAGCCACCAAGGGCTCCACGAGGTGAACCGACACTCGAAAGTCCCTCGGAAACCAATGCCCCGCGCAACAACCAACCACCAGGCAACCACGACCAATAACCAGACCAACACCAGGAAAAAACCGAAGACACGCAAGTTTACACTCTACAAACTATTCCTGACTTACCCCTGGGTAAGATTTTCCGTTAAAAAACTCTAAACCCTACCTCTAAGGGAGAAAAATCGGGTAGTTATCTGATAGAGTCCAATACGCACCTTACCGCATCTGCGGACAAACCCAAACTGACCTGGAGTGCAGCTGAAGTCTTCCACCACGTCCGGGGTACGGCAGGCCCCAACAACCAAAAACCTCAGTGAACCCCGAAATCGTGAAATACCTCAACTGTCAAGAACTGTCATTGGTGGGCATTATCCCTGATCCTTTGAAATTGAAACCTAGCTAGACAGTGGGATTGGGAGGGATAAGGGTTTTTGCATATTGTCATTCTCCCTCGCCTGTACCGCGTGTTCCCCAACCTGTGTTTAAGTGTTAAGTGTGTTTTAAGTTTGTTACCTTTTTCTTTAATAAA
Source organism: Squalus acanthias (assembly GCA_030390025.1). Classification (NCBI taxonomy): domain Eukaryota; kingdom Metazoa; phylum Chordata; class Chondrichthyes; order Squaliformes; family Squalidae; genus Squalus; species Squalus acanthias. Next base: position 180,123,729 of record CM059426.1, read on the forward strand.
GTCAAAATTCTTTCATCAGAACCTGTTGTCTACTGCATCTTTGTTCACAACCCCTAAATAAGCCCAAAGTCTAGAACCAGGGGCGTGGGAGCGATTCGAACCGCTCACTGAGTCAGAGGTGAAGGTTGACCCCACACACCACCCCCTACAAACCCAGATGAGATAGAGAACGAGGATCCGCAGAAACTGATCCTATCCAACAGACGCAATGTACTTGCTACCTGTGAGTATAAGGATAAAGACTGTTGGAAGCACAGCCAGAATGCTGACCATGGCACCTTGGAGTAAGGGCCTGCCCAAAGGGGGAGGAGGAGGAGGAGGAGGGGAAGTGTAATGTGGTAGTTATAGGGGATTTAAAAATTAGGGGGACAGATAGCATCCTTTGTAAGCAGGATCGAGAGCCCCCATGGTTTGTTGCCTACCTGGGGCCAAGGTAAAGGACATCTTAAATCATCTTGAAAGGATATTGGAAAGAGAAGGAAGGTTCCAGTCATTGTGGTCCATGTTGAGACCAATAACATAGGAAAGAGTAGGCAAGCAGTCTTGTTTAGAGAGTAGCAGGTGTTAGGAGCTAAATTAAAGAACAGGATGTAAAGGATTATAATCTCTGGATTATTACCTGAGCCACGTGCAAATTGGCGTAGGGATAAGCAGATTAGGGAGGTGAACACGTGCATGAAGGAATGATGTGGGAAAGAGGGGTTCTATTTCATAGGACACTGGCACCAGTACTGGGACAGGAAGGAACTGTACCGTTGGGAGGGCTCCATCTGAACCGGGCCGGGACCATGGTCCTAGCAGAAAGGTTAAATAGGGCGGTCACAAGGACTTTAAACTAGTTGGTGAGGGCTGAGGTGGAAAAGGTAGTTTAAATAATAGTTCTAAAACAAAAGAAAGGGAAGAGAGTAGAGCATTAGTCAGATATTGTGCTTTAAGCACTACAGGTAAATGGAAAAGAAAGACTTGCATTTATATAGCGCCTTTCACAACCACCGGACGTCCCAAAGCGCTTTACAGCCAATGAAGTACTTTTGAAGTGTAGCCACTGTTGCAATGTAAGAAAACTAAAAGATGTAAAGTAATTAAACCAAGAGAGAGAGATAAGAAATTTGTGAGTAAAATATTTGAGCAGAAGGATAGGTTAGGGTGTGCATCCCAAATAAGTGTTTTTTATACAAATGCATGGAGTATAAGGAACAAATTGAATGAATTGCAGGTGCAAATTCAGCTTGGAGGGTATGACATGGTAGCCATTACTGAGACCTGGGGCTGGATTTTGTCAATGGGGAGCTTTTGGAGGCGGGACTCCCACCTGTCGGGTTTTAGTCCCGCCTCCATCGACTTGTGGCCAACCCACGCTATTTTCCCTTGATTGACCTTGTTAAGCCCGCCCAGCGGGCTTAGCAGGCCAATTAAGAGAAAGTTGGTTACAGGTGACGTCAGCGAGTAACATTTCATCTGTCAAGAGCTTTTGACAGGTGAAATGTTAGCATTTGAGAGCTCTGTGAAGCTGTCAAACACTGAGGGCTGGATTTTGATACTGGGGCGGGTTGGGGTCGTGTCATCCACTTTTCGTGTTATCCACCCGACTGCAATTGGATGTGGGAGATTGATGCAATTTTCACCTAATTGGGCAATTGAGTTCCAGAATGTGGGAACCCATGAACCAATTAATGTTTTCAGTCTGAAAGTCGCCTCTGATGATGTCGCCTCTGCTGCATTGAAGGTCTTCAGAGACTGCCTGGCCTTTGCTGTGAGAGGACCTGGATGCAAAATGAGCAGCAGCAGCCCAGAGAGAGAGAGAGAGAGAGAGAAGAGAGAGAGAGAGAGAGAGAGAGAGAGAGACCGCCTTTGCTGTGAGATGACCTGAAGGCAAAATGAGCATCAGCAGCCCTCGGTCTGCTCCCAGATATTTTTCCTACTACTACTACTCTGTTGTAATAGTTGACCTGCAGCTGATAGTCAGCTTTCGAAAAGTGTTACCGCCAGGTTTCACATTCGTGGTTCAGAACAGGCGTGCTTCACGTAGAACAATGGTTAAAATCACAAAGGCCTTTCAAAATGGCATAATACAGCCAATTTAGTGCTTGTTAAGGGCCTTAACAGTCTATCCCACCTCTTAAAGGCGGGACGGAGTCGGGACCAGCAGACACGATTTAATGAAAATTGCTTGGAGGCGGGATGGAGGAGGACCTGTGCCCACCCGCCAGTTTTTGCAATTTTAACCCCCCACACACCTCCAAACCCACCTCCACGGGTCAATGAAAATCCAGCCCTGACAATCTGTCCTCTAAGTTCAGTCCTGTTACTCAGGCTGAGTTAGAGAGCTCTCCTGAGCAGAAAGCAGAAGGCTGCAGCTTTTGACAGTTCAGTGGCCATTCTGCTTTCTGTGCCGGTGAGCTGAGGGACTCCCGAGACCTGAAGGGAGGAAGCCTGCAGGAAGAAGTAAAGGTAAGTAAAACTTATTAAAACACTTTGGGGGAGAAATTGAGTCACGTCCCCTTTGGGGCGCTAACTACGCCGGGGTGCTACTTTTAGCATTAACAGGCAGTTAATAGGAGTTAATCCCTTTCCCGCCTCGAGGAGACGGGACCCGGGGCAGGATGGCTTCTCTCCTCCTGGCAAAAGGGCACGGAGGCGGGATGGGGCGGGTTTGCCAGCCGCCCCCACATTCTACAACTTTACCGGCTGTCCCGCCTCCATACCCGCCTCCTCGGGGCTGACAAAATCCAGCCCATAGAGTTTAGATTTAGGTAAGGCTGACTTCAATGCGATGTCACAGAGACTGTCCACAGTAAACTGGGGAAATCTGTTAATGGGTAAAATGACAGAAGATCAGTGGGAGGAGTTCAAAAAAGAATCTAATGTGATACAGAACCAGTTTATACCCCGACAACAATAGCAAAATACTGCGGATGCTGGAAATCTGAAATACAACAGAAAATGCTGGAAACACTCAGCAGGCCAGGCAGCATCCGTGGAGAGAGAAACAGAGTTAACGTTTCAGGAAGGGTCCCAGACCTGATGGGCAAGAACTCTACTTGCCAAAAAAAAAGCCATGAATGACTATATATGAGTGATAACATAAAACTAAAAGAAAAAGCATACAAAAATGCAAAAACTAGCACAGATCCTGGCGAATGGGAAAGATACAAAGGACAACAAAAGGTGACAAAACAGATAGTAAGAGCTACAAAAAGGGAGTATGAAAAGAAACTTGCAAGGGATATCAAAATTAACTTAAAACATTTTTACAACTAAATTAGGAAAAAGAGGCTGGTCAGGAGCAATGTTAGCCTGATAACGTCGATATTGTCAATGAAAATAAGGAAATGGCGGACATGATGAATAATTACTTTGTGTCAGTATTTACAGTGGAGGAAGAGGATAGTATGCCGGACATCCCAAGGAAACTAATATTGAATTAGAGACGGGGACTCACCAAAATTAACATAAGCAAAATAACAGTAATGAAGAAAATAATGGCACTAAAGAGTGAAAAATCCCCAGGACCAGTGGTTTCCAACCTAGGGATTAATGAAAGTAGGTGAGAACATTGCAGATGCCCTAACTATAATCTTCCAAAGTTCTCTCGATTCAGGAGCCGTTCCTTTAGGTTTGAAAACTGCGCATATCACTCTGCTATTTAAGAAAGGTGAGAGGGAAACCAGGGAATTATAGACTAGTTAGCCTAACATCTGTTGTCGGGAAATTACTGGAGTCTATAATTAAGGATAGAGTGACTGCACACCTTGAAAATTTTCAACTGATCAGAGAGGGCCAGCATGGATTTGTGAAGGGTAGGTCATGCCTGACGAACCTGATTGAATTTTTTGAAGCGGTGACTAAAGTAGTGGACCGGGGAATGTCTATGGATGTTATTTATATGGACTTCCAGAAGGCATTTGATAAAGTCCCTAATAAGAGACTGTTAGCTAAAGTTGAAGCTCATTGAATTGAAGGCAAATTATTGACCTGGTTAGGAATGTGGCTGAGCGGCAGGAGACAGAGAGTAGAGATAATGGGCAGGTACTCTAATTGGCAGGATGTGACTAGTGGCGTCCCGCAGGGATCTGTGTTTGGGCCTCAACTATTCACCATATTTATTAACGACTTAGATGATGGGATAGAAAGCCATGTATCCAAGTTTAACGATGACACAAAGATAGGCAACATTGTAAGTAGTGTAGATGGAAGCATAAAATTACAAAGGGATATCGACAGATTAAGTGAATGGGCAATACTGTGGCAAATGGATTTCAATGTAGGCAAATTTGAGGTCATCTACTTTGGGCCTAAAAAGGATAGAACAGGGTACTTTCTAAATGGTGAAAGGCTAAAGACAGTGGAGGTCCAAAGAGACTTGGGAGTTCAGGTACATAGATCATTAAAATGTCATGAATAGGTACAGAAAATAATCAGAAAGGCTAATGAAATGCTGGCTTTTATATCTAGAGGACTAGAGTACAAGGGGGTAGAAGTTATGCTGTAGCTATACAAAACCCTGATTAGACCACACCTGGAGTACTGTGAGCAGTTCTGGGCACCACACCTTAGGAAGGATATATTAGCCTTGGAGGGAGTGCAGCGTAGGTTTACCAGAATGATACCCAGACTTCAAGGGTTAAGTTACGAGGAGTGATTACACAAATTAGGGTAGTATTCCCTAGAATTTAGAAGGTTAAGAGGTGACCTGATCAAAGTTTTTAGGATATTAAGGGGAACAGATAGGGCAGATAGATATTTCCACTGGTTGGGGAGTCTAGGTCTAGGGGCCATAGTCTAAAAATTAGAGCCAAACCTTTCAGATGTGAAGTTAGGAAACGCTTCTACACGCAAAGGGTGGTAGAAGTTTGGAACTCTCTTCCGCAAACGGCAATTGATGCTGGGTCAATTGTTAATTTTAAATCTGAAATTGATAGATTTTTGTTAACCAAAGGTATTAAGGGATATGGGCCAAAGGCGGGCCTATGGAGTTAGGTCAGCCATGGTCTTATTGAGTGAAGGAACAAGCTCGAGGGACTAAATAGCCTGTTCCTATGTTCTGGTCCTATGTTCTGGTCCCTCCACGAGAATGATTCCTAGGTTAAAGAGCCTTCGCTACTTAGATAGGCTTAAGAACTTTGGTCAATTTTCATTAGAGCAGCATTGACTTAGAGGTGACTTGATAGAGGTCTATTAACTAATTAATGGGCTAGTTATCATGCCAGTTGATAGATTATTCCAGTTTAACAAATTGGGGAGGACCAGTGGACATGGGTTTAAACTTCTCAAGTGTCGGATTAGACTGGATGTTAGGCGGTTCTTCTTTTCCCAGAGAGTAGTGAGCCTCTGCAATATGGTGCCAGCTGAAGCAGTGTGTGCTGACTCTCTGCATGGCTTCAAGAGGGAGCTGGACCGGTTCTTGACTGGGGCAGAGATCGCATCATATAGAAGGTAAGTGTCTTCATCGATAATACCTGGTCCATGTGCACTCCTGAGAGGGTCGGTGAGGAATTCTCCAGAATATTTTCCCTCTCGCATGGCGGGCGTTGATTGGGGTGGCGGTGAGGGGGAAAGTGTCTAGACATGTTGCTCAAGCCAACCTGAGGGGTGGGGCAGGCTTGGTGGACCAGCTGGTCTTTTCCTGCCCATTAATTTTGTTTATTCATATGTAACTGGCAGCAGCCTTTTTGCAGCTTGTACCAGAACTGTATTTCTCTACCTCCTTCCCTCTCTCCCAGCACCAGTAAGCCAGTGGAGGGAGGTTTTCTGGCCTCCAGGCTGCCTTACATGGCTAAGGAGGATTCTAAAAGGAAATTTCAGCAAATTAGCAGCATTGGCAGGTGTTAAGCCTCCCTGCTGCAAACCCACCAATGCGAGGAAACTCTGGGACATATTATGGTAACACATTAGCATTGGGCTGTAATTTGCGTCCCCTATGGGTGCGTACGAGGTGTGTATGCACCTGTAAGGGCCGCGCAAGTTCCGGGTTTAAGCATGCGCTGCGCATGCACTAAAACCCGGAACTTGCGATCTGTCAAGAATCTTCTTGACAGATCCTCCGCATCCCCAGGAAAAGGGCCTCCATGGACGGAGAGTGGGGCTATTTGCCGAACTTCTGCCCAGTGAATTTCCGTGAAATTCTTACGCCTGGTAAGGCCTGGTAAGGCCTGCTTTTACCAGCGTAAGAGTTTAACAAAACAGAAAAATAAAATTTTATCAATAATTTATACATTTAAAAACTTGTTAAATCAGGTAAGTTTATTTTTTAGCCCCTTTAAAACATGTAAATTAATTTTTCAAAAAATTAATTTTTTGTTTTAAATATTTAATTAAATGCCATTTTAATTCATTTTAAATATGTGATTTTTAAAAATTTATTTGCTGTGTACATGTATTTTTTTTACGGATTCCCATTCATGCTTATGGGGTTTCCGTACATACGGAATCCCCATGAGTATGAATGGGGATTCCCTTCTGTCATTGGTTGGGCCGGCCCATGTGATCCAAGTGGCGCTTGCGAACCACCTGCGCCCCTGGGATACATGGGCCTCTTCCGCGGGTATCCGGAGAGCCCCAGGACCGCGAGTCTCCGTACCTCCCGGACCACCAGGTAGGCGCAGATTTTATTTGCGGATCGGAGGCATTTCTCTGCGGGAAGCCTCCGACCACAAATTCAGGGCCATTATGTTTAATTTACCACAGTAAATAGTAGCTTGCAGTAATTATACCTAAAGTGGTAACTGAGATGTGGCTTTGCAGGAGAAAGAATTGTTTTTCTTATTGTCTTTTTCCCCTTCTGTATTACTCTGTTCTATTTTTCCACTTGTTGGCTGTTGGCTATTTTACATTAAGTTATTGGCAGACATAAAATAATGTGATTATATGCCTTTAAGGGGAACCTAGATATATACATAAGGGAGAAAGGAATAGAAGGATATGCAGATAGGCTTAGATGAATTAGGGTGGGAGGAGGCTCGTGTGGAGCATAAACACCAGCACAGACCTGTTGGGCCGAATGGCCGATTTCTGTGCTGTAAGGTCTACGTAATTCTATATAACCATGTCTTTAACTGTCATGGCGGCATATGATGGGGAAGTATTTTGCACTTGATCCTTACAGTCAAGTGATCTAGTATTCACCAGTTCTTACCACATTTTGGCCACAAAATCTGGCTCCGTAACACCTGTTATTTGGGCGCTACGAGTGCCGTTTAGGTTCCAAAATGGTGTCTGTGGCATGCGCACACACTTACGGTGCGAGCCGCGCCGGATGACATCTTGGTGAGGGCATTAGCACACACAAGAGAGCGTTGTCCAGTAGTATACAGCGTAGGCAGATTGTGACGTCAATCAGTGTGCAACGCTGATTTGATGCCAGCGCTGCCATTTTGGAGCTCAACGCTCCAGCTAATGCCCTCTCTTAAACACACACAGCTGAACAGCAGCAGGAAGGACCCCCCACCAGCGCTATTTAAAGGGATCATCAACTACTTACAGATTAGTTGCTGATTGATTTCTACTGGCTGTTGCTGAGTTTGTAGAAGTGTTTGGTGGTTTCTAGATTTCTTTAAAGTTGCTAAAGTCTACAGGGAGTGGTGTGGCAGGTGCTTAAGTACTTTGTCCTGACTTCAAGGATTCTGCACAAACTACTTTCTTCCAGACACGGGTGCAGTAGTAGGCATTCCCGTTGGAATACAGCATGACAGGGAGAATGAGCAGAGGTGACACAGAGCAGGACAAGCTGCTGGCAGAGGCAGAAGGAGAGGGAGAGGGAGAGGGGGTTTCAGCAGGAGGCCATATACACCCAGGGTGTTTCGAGAACAATTCACCAAACTGAACCTCAGCGAGGAACAGTGTGTGAGACAGCTATGCTTCAGTAAGAACATCCTCACTGAAATCTGCCATCTGCTGCAGCCACAACTGCAACCTCAGAGCAGGGCAAGGATCGCATTGCCAGTGCCTGTGAAGGTGACTGTGGCCATGAACTTTTATGTGTCGGGCTCCTTCCAGGCAGTTTGCCGTCCACTGTTGCATAAGAGAGGTCACTGAGCCTCTGTATTCCAAGAGAGCTGAATACATTTCATTCTCTCTGGCCAGAGAGCAGCAGACGGAACGAGCATGCAGTTTCGCGAGGATTGCAGGCTTCCCCATGGTGCAGGGTGTCATTGACTGCACGCACATCGCTTTGCGGGCGCCGCATGTCAACACTGAGATGTACCGCAACCGAAAGGGATTCAACTCCCTCAACGTCCAGCTGGTGTGCGACCATACACAACGTATCATGCAGGTCAATGCTCGGTATCCTGGCAGCAGTCATGATGTCTTCATTCTGCGGCAGTCCACTGTGCCATCTGTATTTGAGCCACCACGACAAACCAGAGGGAGGCTACTGGGCGACAAGGGCTGTCCTTTGACGACATGGCTCATGGCTCCGGTGCACAGCCCACACACATGTGGGCAGCATGCATACAACGAAAGCCATGCTGCCACTTGAAATGTGACAGAGAACACCATGCTGCATGGACTGCTCTGGAGGAGCCCTGCAGTACTCAACAGAGTGCATGTCAAGATTCGTGGTGGTCGTGCTGTACAACCTTGCCATCATGAGGGCACAGCCCCTGCCACCAGCTATATGGCGACCTGCTGAGGAGCAGGAGGAGGAAGGGAGGAGACAACCCAGACAGCCCCTTTCTGGCCGGGCTATCAGTAAAGACTCATCGACTGCGATACCAGTAAACGCAGCCCCAATTCTCCAATCAACAACAGTCCCACACCTTACCTCCCCTCTCTTACTGACCATCGTAGTGTCTGCTTGGCCACAATGCAAAAATAAGAGCCAACACAAAATAAACACTTCAAACCAAATTTATAAATCAAATCATGCCATATTGCATACAAATGTAAACTAATCACCCTTGCGCATTCCCTTAATGCCTGTCTTCAGTGTGCCTTTGTCTGCCCTCGTGCTCCTATGCAGTGCTACCCCAGTGGCTGCGCCATGGCTGATGGAAGGCTGCTGACTTTCAGTGGGGGAGACTGCAGATGGCCTTGGAGGACAACCTCAAGCAGCTCTGGGCCTAGAAGGCCTGGCTTCAGACAGCACCATCTCGGCATGGGCGGCAGCAGTCTGTGCTGACTGGTTGACAGACAACAGCAAGAGCACTGGTGGAGTGGCAGTGGTAGGAGGATGAATGCTTTCATCCTGAGAGAGGACAGCAGGTTCATGCTCCACAGGACCACTGCCACTTGCCCGGGGCAGCGCCTCAGCAATTCTGGTAATTTGCTGGAGGACAGATTGCTGGCTGCAGTGTTCCCCTGCAAGCCCCTTTGAACACTGGTATCTGTAGCCATGATGGCAGCAGTCTGAGCTTGCCTGGCAGAAAGCTGAGCTTACATGAGAGCAGTCTAAGTTTGCAGGGCAGCACGCTGACCTTGCATGACAGAAGTCTGAGCTTCCACTGCAGCACCCAGATGTTGGGTGGCTTCTGCTTGTGCTGCAATGGAAGCTGAGGCATCGGCCATTAGACGCTGTATCGTGGTTGGGTCTGCAAAGTGTGCTGATGGAGTTGGCCACCACTTCCGTGCTTGGAAGGATGGGCTCCAAACTCTGTGCAAAGCCCTGTGCCAAGTTGGTGCTGGACTCCTCCATGCTCCTTGACATTGCACGCAGGCTTTCTGGCAGACCTGCCAATGCACCAAGCATTTCATTGTGCATACCAATCAGCCTTCTTCTGTAGCCTACCCCGTCGAAATGCTCATTTGAGTCCTCTGCAGAAGAACCCGTGTGCGACCTCGCCCTCCGGCAAGCTGGCACCTGCGCTACACTTGTCCCTTGCCCTGGCTGCAGGCCACTTGTGCCCAGTGTCTCACCACATGCAGATCCTGCCTTTATGCTATCCTCTAAATTACTTGCAGTATAAGTATCTGAGCTGGTGGCTGCGAGTTTGAAATCTAGTGACTGTGTTTCTTCTTCATCAGTGCCTTTCTGCTCGTCCACCTGTTTCTCTTCCACCACTGCTTGGCCAGGTTGCAGTTCTTGGGTATCTGAAAGGAGAAAGGCACAAGGGTAAGGTTGTGGTGAGGGGAGTGGTTGAGGGAAGGGGGGGAAGCAAGAGGTGCATGTTTACACCATCTGCAGCTTGTAAATCAGAAGAGATTGTGAGATGAGGGGGAAGTGGGATGTGAGAAGGAGGATTAGGTATGAGGAGACCACCATCTTCGATGGTTTCAGCCCCGCCACTGGCCACGGCCTCAGCGATGGCCACTCCAATGATGGCGACCACTGTCTCCTCCATCGCGGTAAGGACATGCTGCTGTGCTGTTCCCTCGCCGGTTAGCTCCTGCTGCCTCCAGTTATGTGCCAACTTGTCCTGCAAGAGAGGGAAATGTGTCAGTGAGTGTGTCAGTGAGTGTGGTGCAATATATTTGGGTGAAGTGTGTCAGTGAGTGTGGTGCAATGTGTTTGGGTGAAGTGTGTCAGTGAGTGTGGTGCAATGTGTTTGGGTGAAGCGTGTCAGTGAGTGTGGTGCAATGTGTTTGGGTGAAGTGTGTCAGTGAGTGTGGTGCAATGTGTTTGGGTGAAGCGTGTCAGTGAGTGTGGTGCAATGTGTTTGGGTGAAGTGTGTCAGTGAGTGTGGTACAATGGCCCAGAAATTGATCTCGCTCTGTTCCCGCGGGGGTAAGCCTTTCCCGCGATGTCTCACCTCGCTTATGCTTTTTCTGATCCAGCTCGCACGAAATTGATGTTCCAGACATCAGCTGTGCTGGGCTTGCGTATCCCAGCGGCGTAGTTAATTCGTGCGAGCTGTGGGATCACGTGACTCAGTTAGAGCCAATGGCAGCACACCATCTTCCATTCATAAGTCTCACAGCATGGCTGAGAGACTTATGAATCTTACACCCCCCCAAAATAACAGCTAAACCTCAATTAAATTTAAAAAAAAACCCATCACATTAATAAAATAAGTATAGTTAATTAAATTAACCATTTTAAATAAAAAATTAAATTTTTGAAAAAATTTAAAATCTTTTAAAAAGTTATAAAAATAAACTTACCTGTCTTTAAAGTCTATAAAAAAGATATACCTGTAAAAAAAAATTCAAAAAAATACTTAATTCACTACTTACCTTCTTAAAAGCGGGTCTTACTCCTCCTTTTTACATTTCCAAAATCTTCAGTACTTACCTGCGCGTCCAAAGCATGAAGTGCACAGCGTGCGCGCAGCCTGTAGCGCGCACGCGATGCACTCCGGCCCCGCCCCCTTTTCGGAAGAGCAATTGCCGGTTTTCAGCGCATGCGCAGGGCATGCAGAAAACCGGCAATTGGAGTGGGAATACGCGAGAGTACGCAGTGCGTACTCTCGCGTCCCGGGATCAATTTTCGGCCCAATGTGTTTGGGTGAAGTGTGTCAGTGAGCGTGGTGCAATGTGTTTGGGTGAAGTGTGTCAGTGAGTGTGGTGCAATGTGTTTGGGTGAAGTGTGTCAGTGAGTGTGGTGCAATGTGTTTGGGTGAAGTGTGTCAGTGAGTGTGGTGCAATGTGTTTGGGTGAAGTGTGTCAGTGAGTGGTGCAATGTGTTTGGGTGAAGTGTGTCAGTGAGTGTGGTGCAATGTGTTTGGGTGATGTGTGTCAGTGAGTGTGGTGCAATGTGTTTGGGTGATGTGTGTCAGTGAGTGTGGTGCAATGTGTTTGGGTGTAGTGTGTCAGTGAGTGTGGTGCAATGTGTTGCGCCTGTCATGGTTGAATAGCTGCCAGTGTGTGCCAGCTGTGAGATGTGGGTGTGAGCTTACAGCAGTGCTAAGTGTGTGAGGGTGAGGTGAAGCTATGATTGTGAGGTTTGAGTTGTAATTGATAGAGATTGTTGGTAGGTGAGTGAAGGGGGTGTGGTGCATTGAGTAGTGTGTGAAGCTAGTGGTGTAGTTGGTGGGATATGGCATTTGAAGATGAATTCACTGACCTCGATCACTCGTGTGAGGTCATTGAACTTTTTTGCATCACTGCATCCAGGTCCTCAGGGCTTGACTCCTGGCATTGACCGCCATGGCTATCTGCTCCCACTGCCTTTGCAGGGTTTTTCTGGCGGGCCTCCTGGCCCCCTGCAGATACAGGACCTCTCTCTTCCTCTTCACCTCCTCCACCAACGCCTCCAATCCAGCATCAGAGAACCTCTCTCTCCTGTTGCACGATAATTCACTCTTCTTCCTGCTCAGACTCTCTTCCACAAACAGTTCCAGCACCTGCTCCAGCCAGAATGCACCTCCCCTCTAAGAGGTGCTAGCCTCACACAATCTTGGGCCCCCTGCTGAGGCGTGCAACCACTCAACAGCGTAGTTAGCGTTGGCTGCATGCAGCAATCATGCAAATTAGCAGGCAGCACAAAATTGGTGTGCTGCCTGCATTGGAAGCAACAGGCCCGGGTTAATCGCGCATCACGATCTCGCATACATTTTTGGGGGCTATAGGTTTTTGGCCCCTTTGTTTTTAAGAAGCGAGAGAATAGCTTGCGTTTATATAGCCAATGAATTACTTTGAAGTATAGTCACTGTTGTAATGTAGGAAATGCGGCAGCCAATTTGTGCACAGCAAGGTCCCACAAATATCCATGAGATAATGGCCTGGATTTTCCGATCGGAGGCTTCCTGTGTGCGGATGCCTTCAATCTGGAAAAAATCTATGAACTTACCTGCTTGCTCCATAGGTCCCGACACTTCCGCTCCTGGGCCTCTCCTGGTGCGCACGCGCAGAGGCCCAGGTATCCCAGGGGCGCAGGCAGTTCGCAAGCGTCCCTGGGATCATGTGGGCCATAGGGAACCAATGGAAGAAGGGAATCCCCCTTACACTTTTGACAGGTCTCTCCGGATAGATCTGTCAAAAGTATGAATGAGGATCACTCAAAAACACACTAAAGCATTAAATAATTTTTTTTCAAAAATCACGTATTTAAAATTAGTTAAAATAGCATTAAATTAAATATTTTAAACAAAATTTAATTTTTTAAAAAAATAATTAAAGTTTTTTACGGGGCTAAAAATAAACTTACCTTTTTTAAAGTATTTTTCAATTATAATTTTTTTTTACTTTTTGAAACTCTTACGCTGGTAAAAGCAGGCCTTATGCCTGCTTTTACCAGGTGTAAGATTTTTAAGGGATTTCAGCGGGCGGAGGTTCTGCAGAAAGCGGAACTCTCCACCCGCAGAGGCCCTTCTCCAGGGCAGGCGGAGGATCTGTCAAGAGGATTCTTGAGTTTTAGCGCATGCCTAAAACCGGCACTTGCGAGGTCCCTACAGGTGTGTACACACCTAGTACACACCCGTTTGGTTCAGAAAATACGGGCCATCTATTTTAGTGATGTTGGTTGAGGGATAAATGTTGGCCAGGACATCGGGAGAACTCCCCTGCTCTTCTTTGAAATGTGCCATGGAATCTTTTACGTCCACTTGAGAAAGTAGACGGGGCCTCGGTTTAACGTCTCATGCGAAAGACAACACTTCTGACATACAGCACTGCCTTGGTACTGCACTGAAGTGTCAGCCTAAATTATGTACTCAAGTCTCTGGTGTGGGACTATGAACCCACAACCTTCTGACTCAGAGGCGAGAGTGCTACCGACTGAGCCAAAGCTGACACCTTCAGTGTATTTCAAGGTTATATTTATGCTGCTATGTGCAAAAAATATATTCCCTCTTTTGTCTCAGGTGCAATAAAAGGTATAAAAATTATGTTAGTACAAGTTTTAGCAGTCACCTCAGGCAGATTGCCATTAACTGGAACAAGCTAAAATAACCAGACTCGAGCAGCTGTTGGAGTTTCTGTGTTCCTATTGTTCTACATCAGTATGTGTGTAAAGTTATACAATCTCCCTGCAGCACCTAAAGAATAGCACAGAACCAAACTGTAATCTTTTGATGTGGTTCCTATAATTCATTATAATTTGTTTCAGCTAGTGCCTATAGTCTGCCAAACCGCTGGAACTGGGACAGCTCTCCACTCTTAACAAGCACTTCATTGTTCTCCATGTTGAAATCAAGAAGGCCCAAAGCAAAGCCTTGCTGCTTTTTTATTTTTAAAACTGTAATAACAACAAACAGTTTTTGACTAGTCAAGTGTCAGTAGCCTTAGTATTAAGACAGCAAGGTCACAGATGACAACTGATGGAACTTGACTGAAGATGTCAGTTGAACAGACGCAGGGAAAAACTAGGTGAAATGAGGACTTGAGCCTGTTTCAAATATGGCTGGTCATAGATCTGTTCAATTCAGTGTGATACCATGGAGAAGTTTGGACAGATTTTAGGCATCTTCCTCAATTTGACAGAGACTGTCATTACACTGCAAAACGTCTATAGATTTAAAAGCATTTATCCTCCTACTGTCCAACTATTTTGTTTAAACCTGGTGCACATCATTCATCAATACAGTCTACAAAATGGAAATGTCAGCGAAGCCATAATATCCTAAAAGGGGATATGATTGCCATAGTTTTCTTGATAAATATAATCCACAAATCTAGGCTGAATGATAAATAAGCTGCTTCACTATCTGTATGTCTGTAGCCAGCTACCTACTTATGTTGCTACTATATTACACTCCTAAAAACAGCAATAAAATATAAAACGAAAACAGAAAATGCTGGAAACACTCAGCAGAGCAGTCATCTCTGTGGAAAGAGTAGATTTTCCCCGAATAAATTTATTCATAAGCAAATCAAATATATACTAACGAAAGGTCTTCGACCTGAAACATTAACTCTGTTTCTCTCTCCACGGATGCTGCCTGGCCTGCTGAGTTTTTCCAGCATTTTCTGTTGTTACTTCAAATATATACATACCTGGAACTCCCTCCCTAACAGCACTGAGAGGGAGTACCTTCACCACACGGACTGCAGCGGTTCAAGAAGGCAGCTCACCACCACCTTCTCAAGGGCAACTAGGGATGGGCAATAAATGCTGGCCTTGCCAGTGACGCCTACATCCCATGAACAAATTAAAAAATAGTCCACAAACCATCTGTATATTGTAAGGTCTTAATCACAGTTAGAGGGCACTTTGAAGTGCATCATTCCAGGTAGTATTGGCATTAATACATTAATTTGTGTTCAAACATTACACTTCAAAGGATGCTGTATTAACACAGAGGTACACCATTAGTGTTGGCACTAATACTTCTATTTATATCCAAAATATTTGGCAAGTGCTACATATGCATTGGAGGTATACAGTCTCCAAACATTCTGTTCTTTGTAAGCATTCAAACCGAAAGTATAATGCATTTAAATTTAGGCTCTCAGTACACAAATACAATGGCCGCAGATTGTGCCCATTCCCCATTTTGTCTTTGTTATAGCTGTAGCATGATTCAATGTGTCCCCCAGCACTCTCTTGTCCTGGACCATGGAATGTACCAGTCTGCAACACTCATTCTCAGACAGCTCCTTGCAGTGCAAGACAAGCAAGTTTCAGGCAGACCAAAGGGTATCTTTCACCAGGTTGATGGCCTTCCGGCAGCGGGTGATTTTTTGTCTCTGTGCATATCCCCAAGAACAGTCTGTGGAGAGTCCTGTATTATAAAGCTGCCCGGGATGAACTTTGACAAAACCACTGCACCTCTATCTGGACTTTCTTTGCAAGTGCACATCCCAGAAGGAGGTGGTTGATGGTCTCTTCCCCATCACAGCCATCTCGCGAACAGTGAGGTGTGCAGGAAGGATCTGACGAGGGGAGCACTTTCTCACCACAAGCCGAACAGCATCTTGATAATTGTTCGATAAATCTGATGATGGCGTATTCTGCCAAAAGACTTTGGCAGTCTGTTCAGGGCACCTTTTCACAGGATCCACCACTTTCTTTTTCTGGAGGGCCTCGAGAACATTCTGCATGGACCACTTTTGATCAACTTGTGATCAAAGGTTTTCTTTTACAAACATTTCTAAGAGGGATAGGCGGTATGGCACACTCCAACTGCGGCCACACCCATCCTGCTCAACACCCAGAGCAGATAGAACCTCAGCACATAGTAACACCTGGTATTTGCTCACCAAGGGTCTACACACAGTTTGATGCAGCTGCACACAATGTTTGCTATCAGGATGAGGGCAGCGTTGGGTATATTTTTTCATCCCTTTATCCAGAGATTTGTACATCGTGTCCCTGCAGACACGGTCCATTTTGAATCTCCAAATAAAGTGAAAGCTATACTGGGTGACTGCTGTGGCACAAGCATGGGGCATAGCCCAGAACTGTGCCCTGTACAGCAACACCGAAAGCATGTAATCATCATGTTCTCACCCATGATAGAGAGGGACATTTCAGGTGTGGACCCTGTGTCAGAACTGGAAAGTATTGCAGATGACCATTTCAAAACGAACAGAACAAGGGGAAGGGGGAGGGAAATCGCACACATCCACACAAGAAAAGGAATAGAATAAGGTTTAAAATGCTTATGTGGAAAACAGAAGATAGCTAAATGGTAGAAGTGATATTAGTATGAGACAATAGAAGGCATAATGAATGAAATTAAAGAACTCCCCTCCGCACCTCCCCCAGTTTTGACTCCACAGCATGCGCCTTTTGTCCTTGACAGGTTCCCATCGGAAGTCAGCCTGATTGACAGGCTTGGCTTCCAGTCAGGCGGGGAGGAATCCGGAGCAGGCCGCAGGACCAGGTAGGTCCGATCCCGGGGGGGGGCAGGTCCGATCCCGGGGTGGGGGGCAGGTCCGACCCCAGGGGCTGTCTGATCCCCAACCCCGGGGGTCTTTGATTGGGGGGAAGGTCTAATGGAGGGTAGCTTGGGGGGTGGGAGGAAGCACTCCTGCTCCTCCTGGCCCACAAGCAGGACTGTAAAGGCACTTACCTTTTCTCTCAGGCTGTCCTCGCCTCCCTTCAGCTGCCAGATTTTCCGAGGTCTGGGAAACTCAGCCGGCCACGGTTAAACCTGTAAAACAGGTTAAGTCAGAGGCTGCCAGCCTTATTAAAATATTTAAATTGCCAACCCGCTCCCAGGAGGCGGGTTGGCTGCCTGCCCCTTGGCCCGCCTCCATTTAACCCAGAAGTGGGTGGGTTGATGTCGGGGTTTGTGATTTTTTAAATTTTAACCTCTGATCCAACCCCAACCCACCTGTTTTTGGGTGCTAAAATCCAGCCCATTGTGTCACCAGCATGAGTTACTGGCATGCATACAAAGTATCCTATTCCCATTGTTGCCTGTTCATAGTGATACATTGGAATCTGTTTGTAGAGCTCACTGCTTGTGTTCAAGCGGATGTAGTGCTGAATTTTGAAATGTTACAACCGCATTCGATTGATGTATTTATACATTCATTATGCTCACTACAAGTTGGTTGTACTGCTCAAACCTCAGTAACTGAAGCATTTCCAGGGCATTTCGATGGGTGGACTTGAAAAAGAAATTCTTTTAACCCTGGCACTGTTGCTTTTGGGATATTTTTCATTATTTTCATGGATTGATTCTGTAAAAATTGAGTTAAGTTCGAATAGTGGATTGATGGAGATAACAGATTTCAGGAGACAGATTATGTCATTTTCATGCATAAAATGTACCACAGCATTGCCCACAGCAGAATATGAATAACTGGCCAAGTTCGAGTGCGTATTGCTTTAACTTGGAAACTGAATAAAAGTCTAGACGACAAACTTTATTTTTTATTAATTGCAGAGACTGTTTACTTCCAATAATCACATTCTTAATCTTAAGATTTCAAACTGCAGTTATTTAACTGACAGCAATGCTAGTAAACTAGCCCTTATGCACAAAGGTCACTATAGTTTGTTAAGGTCTGAATTATGGAGGATTGCAAGGGACCTGACTTTGGTTATAGTCTCAGTCAGAAATAGTGCTTGTTTACCAGACCGAGTGCTGTATCTGTACTGTACATGAATTCCATGTTTATATGCAGGGAAGTGTAGCAATACATACATTAATTAGCCTTGATTGCTGCTCAACGGTGGTCCCTTCCAGTTTCGGTGCTGCACTGTAGCACCACAACATATCCCTCCCAGCAGTGGCAGGCTCCCTGTGCAGAGTTGTCACAGCACTGGGAGCTTGCCCTGCATACGGAAGCAACCCCGACCCAGGAAAATGAGTTGGGGTCATGGCGGAGTCAAGTCATCAACTGGAAGTTGCACCCTTCTGGCGGAAGTCTCACCTGGAGAAAAATTCAGTCCCAGAATTTGCCATTTACGTAGCATGCCAGGACTTAGTGACATTGATGTTTCGAGCTGGCAGGAGTCTCTCCGTATTGGTGGTGGGAAGGATTTCAGATGGAAAGTCCTTTATGGACATGCGATTTCCCCACCAGATTTCCCTGTCTGCACTGCGCAGTGGATCCAATACACCCAGCCACGGGAACAGGAAAATCTGCCCCAGTGTGTATGTGAGAGAGACAGACAGTATTTGGGTTAGAGGGATGTGGTAAGGATTTATTTTTTGACTTTGCCTCATGTGTCTAAGCTTGTGACATGTCTACTCAGCAGGCAAGGCTCCTTGTTGGAAGGACAAAGTCAGAAAATTACCTCAGTGTGTGAATGAGTGAGAGCCTCTGTTCT
The DNA here is from genome assembly GCA_030390025.1 of Squalus acanthias. NCBI lineage: Eukaryota > Metazoa > Chordata > Chondrichthyes > Squaliformes > Squalidae > Squalus > Squalus acanthias. The sequence goes on from CM059426.1 coordinate 180,142,273, forward strand.
TCCAACACTGGTCTACTGTGCGTTCTTTCTTCATACATTCTGCTATCAATGGCAGAAAGATCACGTATCTTGCTTCTACACTCTGGAACCCACTCCCTAAATCTCTTTGCCTGCCCACGTTCAAAATGCTCCTTAAAAACTGCCTTTTGGCTACTTTGCCTAATTCCCCTTCCTTTACCTGCTTGGATTTTGGATCTCATAATCGACAGTCTGTTTTTACATCTTGATAACCAGGGAGCATTTATAATCTATCTATAAAATAATGACTTCTCCACAAGGATTTTAAAATAAAGCTACTAAGAGTGTCAGCTGTGGCTCAGTGGGTAGCACCCTCGCCTGAGTCAGAAGGTTGTGGGTTCAAGTCCCACTCCAGGGACTTGAGCACAAAAATCTAAGCTGACACTCCCAGTGCAGTGCTGAGGGAGTGCTGCACTGTCGGAGGTGCCGTCTTTCAGATGAGACGTTAAACCGAGGCCCTGTCTGCTCTCTCAGGTGAACATAAAAGATCCCATGGCACTATTTCAAAGAAGAGCAGGGGAGTTCTCCCTTGTGTCCTGGCTAATATTTATCCCTCACTCAAAATGACAAAAACATTATCTGGTCATTATCACATTGCTGTTTGTGGGAGCTTGCTGTGCGCATATTGGCTGCCGCGTTTCCAACTTTAGAACAGTGACTACACTCCAAAAGCACTTAATTGGCTGTAAAGCGCTTTGAGACTTCCGGTGAACGTAAAAGGCGCTATATAAATGCAAGTCTTCTTTAAGAGAGGGAAGTGTGGCTCTGTGGTAACTGACAGGATAGCTCAGTGAGCTCGTACAATGCATTTGCAAATATGTTGAGCACAAGGCTGTGGGTACATTCCCTGTAGGAAGTTCTATTAATTATGTCAACAATAATTCCAAAATTGAAGGTTTGGTTGCCTGCAACAAATACATACAGCAGAAAGAATTTTCTTTTCTTTAATGAGAACCATGCAGGATGATTAATAGACATCTGCATTGATTTAATTAGTAACTGTTCCCAAGGGCTGACTCTAAATGATATCAAAGATCAATTTTCTGACTACACACTAATAATGAGGAACTTCACCCGCTAGATATTCAGACACACGTGGCGCAAGATTTTCCAACCACTTACATGACGGTTTACTGGCAGGTAAGACTCCCCCTTGGGAGTAAGAAGCTGGGAAATTACCCTTTTAAGCATCAAGTACAGTGGAAATCATTTTTTATCTATGACTCAGTATTGGACACTGTGGCACTGTACAATTAACCAGTGATTACTGTATATCTACATGTGTTTTATATTATTCATGAATACTTCTGTTAATGAGAATTTTCATGGGCCTATTTTCAGGCTCTATTGTCTTCTGTGGAATTATTACATCATTAACTGCGACATCACCTTCATCCATGGTAAATATGGCTGAGATTTTGCTGCTTAATTATTCTTTCACTTGAAGCCATTTTTTTTGGTTCTGTTTCTACCTCTGGGAAACCATTGCATATGATAGTCGTTCAACTGGCGAACCCGATTGTGGTGAATAAAGGGCGTTGCTTCTGCTTAAGACAGCTAAAAGACTGTGAATGTTGTTTATTACTCCATCTTCTTCAGCCCGCTCACACCCTCTCCCAATTACAACAACAACTTGCACTTGTATAGGGTTCCATTGTTGTTTTACCATCTGGGCGTCCATATTGCCTGGGTGGCGCGCAAAAAGGAAAATTGGGCGGGGAGCATTGCATGTTACTAACAGAGCCCAGCTAATTTTCCTTCAATTTAAATTAACGGCCAGCTCTGTAACTAGTGTATGATGTTCCCCACTCGATTATCCTTTCTGTGCTCCACCTCAGTGATGCTCGACCCAGGTCGGAAAGACAAAAATCTCCCACAAGAGGTTTTAATGCAGAAAGTGTCTCAAGGTGATTTATGGTGGTGGGGTGGGGTGGGGGGGTGAGGGGGGGTTGGGGGGTGAGACTCTTGGGTCCTGTTGGTATCACATTAAGTCAAGATCTAACCCTGTGGGTGCAAAGTGTTTTTACCACCTGAAAAATCAAAATTCACTTAAAATAATCTGAAATAACCACTTCTGCAAGTAAGCCCCATGCAAATGACATTTTTTCCACTTCACATGGATGAGAAAGAGCAGAAAATTGTCCAGGCAAACAGTGCAACCTATATTTGCAAATTTCGCTCTTGATTATTTTTTTTTAAATCCACACATGTACCAGCAAAAAGAAATTGGTGCATTATAGCCAAATGTGTCAAGGAAGTTTCAGAGGTTGTAAGAAAACTTGATCATTGCAGGATCAATGACTCATTGAATGGTCAAATCATGAAATGGAGTTCAACATTAAAAGACTCACATGAAAGACCCAGATGTGCCTAGAGAGAAATGAAGAGATAAGAAAGCAGAACTGAGGGTTCCCAAATATTCCAGCTGGTGAAACAATGAACGGATCTGTCAACTGACTCCTCTCATTCTGGGAAGCTTCACATTATTTTAGGTGTACCTTGAATACTTTAGATATTGCACCCTGTTGGAATAGATACAAATCCTATAAAGCATGTGTAATTGTTCATGGTTCATACTCAGTTACTTTTTCATAAATTCAAACCAGACTTATTTAATCATTTTTTATGCTCAGTGTTATTGCCATATAGTCCTTCAGCTTAGCATATAATCAAACATGATTAAGCAAAATCTTGTCCCTTTTGTATTCCACAAAAGATTCATCCACATTCACAAGGTTGGATCAAGAGCATATATCATGATCTTAGAGGAGGAGGAGGGCTTCACCTTGCACAAGGAAGCTGGAGGAGGATAGCGTGAAAGCAGAATATCTGGACTAAAGTTGAAGTGGGTACCAGATCCTGAGTATGCTGTCATGCTGTAGGAGGCAATCACGTGTATGGAGGTATGCGCCAAAGAACCAACTCAAGTCAGAGGAGCACATCAACCAGAATATTCTCATACTAGAGTCGAATTCGGCATCCCCGTGGGAAACTGAAGGTGAGCGCGGTGAAAGCAACAGCCACCCACAGAATCAGTGGGGGACCCGGGCCAATTTCCAGGTTGACCCTAATTTGCGTGAGAGAGGCAATCTGCCAGCACGTTAAAATGTTAAAGTAATTTTAACCTATAAGTAACATGTTTTTAAAATTGAACACAGGGCTGTATTTTTCAGTTAAATGTTCAAAACCAAGGTCACAGTAGGCAACTCACCGATTAGGAGGTAATAAATCTGGTGCTGCTGCAGGTAATTAAAGGCCCACAGCCACTTACGGTGCCCAAAGCAGAGAAGCAACACTGGAGCTGCAGGAAGATGTCTGAGGAGTTCCCGCACTGCTCCCAGGTTTTCTGATACAGCCGTGAAGAGGCTGGTGGAGCAGAATGGAAAGGAGGTCATTTTCCATTTGGATGGTTAGTGGGTGCCAAGGCAAATTGGTGAACGAGCAAGGTGAAAGGCAGCACAGCATGTAACTGCAAAGAGGAATTTAATTATCTCACCAGGCTTGCCAAGGCAGACTCCCCTTTACATCTCTCATACTTTCAGTACAGCCCCATAGGATCCTACTTTTGCCTCAGCAGTATCGATCCTTCCCTACCCCTCTTGCAAAGGTGAATGGCTAGGGACTTCACTCAGATCACCAATGTCCTTAAGTCAGCTGGAAAGACTTCAGAACACCTCATTTTTGCTCACTATCACACCCACAAAACCTGCTACTATTCTCACAACAATTTCTCCTTAATGACCACGCTCACTGTTTCTTCCTGTCATCATGAACACTATGATAAACTGGCTCATACATGGTGAGGGTTGGAAGCTGTTGCCCAGGGCACTTATTAACCCACTTTCAGCTGGCACATCACTGATGAGGGAGTTGTTGCAGTCTGCAGCTGAGTTTTCTCAGGCCTGAGCTTCCAGAGGTCATGGACCATAAGTTTCCGATAAGTCCTTGAATGACCACAACGACTTCCCTTCTCCCATGTTGAAGGCACTGGGTCCGTACCTTGTAGAAACACCAGAGTAGGTAAAAGATAACTTAGACAGGCACTAGGGGCACACACCAGGGTAAGAAATATCATCTTGACCTTTCTTTAAGCCAGTAAAACCACAATGCCATTTGAAATCTTTGTGTGTGGAGAGTGTTCCTGTTGTAGCTGGTGATCCTGCAATGTTAGTTGACATGAATATCCATTTTTTTATTTGGGCAGATGTTGTTGATTTTAGGGTGGAAGGAGTGGGACAGATGTTGAACATGACTATTAATGCCGCGAAACACGCAATATTCAGCTGGCTGCAGACAACTGTTGGAGCTCTCCCACTTCTTTGTCATGTCTACGTTATCAGTGGTTTCACCCTCCTCATGCTGAAGGACCTCCTCCAGTGGTGGCTCCATGTGTTGTCACTGTGGCAGAGCAAAGTTATGCAGCATACAGCAAACCACAATCATAAGGGACACTTGTTCTGGGTTATATTGCAGAAACCCACCAGACCTGTCCAGTCATCAGAACTCCAACAGTCTGCGTGGTGAGATCACTAATTGACCCAGTGATCTGATTGTAGTGGAGTTCTGCAACCGAGCTTGGGTTCCCAAGGGGAATCATAAGCCAAGTATGCAGATGATTGCTCTTGTCTTCAAGAGCCAGCCTTTAGCTTACTGTGCAGCAGAAACAACTGATGCAATATAAAAGCAACATGACAGCTGCAAGGAAAGGAGGCACAAATCTACATGATGTGCTGCTGGTCATCACATACCAGTTACACATTAATAGAGTGGAAGTCCTTTGCGATTCATGAAGGCAGAAGTATTGTGTGAAGGAACCCTCAGGGCAATATGGATGTGATCAATAGTGCCCTTGACTTGTGGGAATCCTTAGTCTGTGAATGTCAAAGCCCTATCCTGCTGCTTCTAGGTGTCGACGGGAAAAGCGATTAATTTATTTCCTCTACCAAACTGTTTAATACAAGTATGGACTGTAAATTAACTGGTGGTACTGATATCTCCTGTGGCAGCCTAGAAGGAGGCAGAGGCAAAGAAGTTCAGGCCTGCAGTGGCCTTGACTGCAACAGGCAATGCTGTGGTGGTTGGCTGCAGGTCTTGTTTACACGATATGATGTAACTCTGTTACTACCTCCTTGGAGAATCAAAGCCTTCTAATGCACTGTTCATTTGAGAACTCAGGTATTTTGTTCTGGGCCTATAAACTCAGTCGGATTTCTCCAATTACACCTCCATCTATTTGCTCTCCTTCCGGCTGCAGCTTTGTTTGTTCCTTCCTTCTACTCTTCTTCTTCCTCCTCCCAGAGTGGAAACCCAGAAGGACCCCGAACAAAAGCAACTTAACCATTCAAAACCTACAATAGCAACAAAAAACAATTTCCAATCCTTTAAGTTGTAAAAAAAAATACAAGCTACTGCAACAAAAATGTTTCCAAAGATTTGATTTTATTTTACCTGAGAATAGCTGAGGCTGATGATCCCCGTAAATCGTGCTTGAAATGGCCACTTCAGTACGTGTACCACCCATGGTTGGTGGCAGGAGCAGGAAGTGGCTTTAATCGGTCGGTAAGGTCATAAATGGCATTGGTGTCATATTGGTGTCATTTAACACCAAGATAAATATATTCATGAGGCTCTCCCGCTTGTTTTCAATGGAAGCTTGAGCCACCAGGAATTAAGTCTTGCAGAAAATCAGGTGATTTGCAAAATCAACGATAACTGGGTGGGAGGAATTGACACTTTGGCCGGAATTTTGCAGCACTCAGGGGGCGGGTTTGGAGGCAGGGACCGCTGGCAAAATCGCAAAGATTGACAGCGGGTCGGAAACCCACTGTCAACCCGCCTCCAATCAATCTTCCCAAGTGTCGGGTCCCCGATTTGCGCATGGACCCGACACCTAGCGGCGGGAACAGGATTATAGCCACTTAACCACCTGTTAACAGACAGTTAACAAGCTCTTTTTCAATTTTGACACTTCTACGTCGGCCTTCCCAACGTCCGGACACCACGCCAGGTAAGTGTGGCGTGTTGTGAGTCTGTTGTAATGTTTCTGCATTGATGACAGCTGCAGAAGTGGTGTGAAGGATCCAATGGTGCACTGGTGAGATTCAGAGGTAAGAAAATGTTGAGAAATTCATTTTTAATTCATTTAGACTTTTCTGTAGGTAACAAGCTTTGAATTGAATGTGTAGTCCCACCTCATTGGGAGAACCCCTCTCACCAGTGACAGATCGCTTCAGTAATCTCACCTGCAGCTGCCATCTGTTCTAGCCTAAGGAGGGAGTCACTGGAGAGCCTGTGTGCATGAACTCACCTGTGAACAGTCATTGACAGTGTTTGCAGCACCTCAATGCTGTCAAACACTGAGAAATGAGCTGTCAAAGAAAAATTGTGCGTGGTCCCTTTAAGAAAACCGGCAGATGACGCGTCATCAAATGAAGTCATCTGACTGGCTTCCTCTTAATTGGCCAACAAGCCCGCAAGGTGGGCTTACCAAGGCCAAGTGACGTAAAATCACGTCCGCGGGCCGGATGAAGTTGGGAGTGGGACTAGAACCCGGAAGCCAGCTGACTCGCGCCCAAGCCGCATCGAGCGAGAAAATTGCAGTCTAAATTTTCAAGATGTCATTGCCCTATTTTCGAGTGCAAACAGGGTGGTAAGTACACCAAAATCGCACCCGCTATCCCTCCATCTCCTGCACCATAGTCCCGGAGTATGCAAGAGTGATAACTTAGTCCTGTGTGTCAAACGTTAGATATACTTACAGATATTATGCAATGTGGGTTCAACCATGCATACATGGAGACATATGCAGATTGCAAAACATTTTGCAGGCTACTTATGCCTTATTTTGGAGTCCAGTTACCACAAAATGACATCTCTCTGGTTGGCATGATGCAAATACTGTGGCTCCCACCTTCATTTATGTATTAAATATACATGTGGCCAGGATTGTACACCATTTCAGCAAAGCATAATGTTTCAGAAACGTACATTTTCAGAAGCACATTCCACAAATATGTTTAATATACTTATTCCCAGCAATGCAGTGATAACTATTGTACCTCATGATGTACATTATAAAACCCCAAAACAGCACCTAATGACACTGCCATTGGTTTATTGCTATAACTATTTGTACTTGGATAAAACAATGGAAAATGCTTTTTATTACATAGTTGAGATAAAATTTGTATGTAACCACAATTATTTTTTCTGTGTTACAGATGGTGTGGTTTCAATATTTTGTTTCACTTGGCCTAAGTTCTCCATGTGTAGAAATGCTGTAGGCACAATGAGTGATCCGATTGAGCCCAATGCAGACAGGAATCATCCCTAATCATGACCAAATTAGCAGATCTTGTAACTGCTTTTGCATTTATCAACCTAGTTTAAAAAGTTTGGGTGATTCAGATTGGTAGAAATCTGGCCTTAAAACAGAGTCGTGCAGAAATTACAACTGTCCATCTGGAGGGAAAGCAGCAGACAGAGAAATATCATTGCAACACGTGTAATGTTCATCCACTAGTGCTGGCAGCAGCAATTGCTATCCTCTAACCAAAATGGTACATGTACTGCATCTTAGATTGGTTCCTTATTACTTGAATCTTGTTATAAAAGCCAGTAAAACTTTTAAGAGCAAAGAAGAAATTCACCTCAGATCGGATACAGTTTTGGATTTGACCCCAAATACTATTTATTTCATGCAAAATTAAAGCCTATGGGATTAAAGGGACAGTGGCAGCATGGATACAAAATTGGCTAAGGGACAGAAATCAGAGAGTTGTGGTGAATGGTTGCTTTTCAGAGTGGAGGGAAGTGTACAGTGGTGTTCCCCAGGGGTCAGTATTAGAACCACTGCTCTTTTTGATAAATATTAATGACCAGGACTTGGGTATTCAGGGCATGATTTCAAAGTTTGCAGATGATACGCAACTCGGAAATGTAGTAAACAATGAGGAGGATAGTAAAAGACTTCAGGAGGACAGAGACAGACTGGTGAAATGGGCAGACACATGGCAGATGAAATTTAACACAGAGAAGTGTGAAGTGATACATTTTGGTAGGAAGAACGAGGAGAGGCAATATAGACTAAATGATACAATTTTAAAGGGGGTGCAGGAACAGAGAGACCTGGGGGTATATGTTCACAAATCTTTGATGGTGGTAGGACAAGTTGAGAACGCTGTTAAAAAAGTATATGGGATCCTTGGCATTATTATTAGAGGCACAGAGTACAAAAGCAAGGAAGTTTATGCTAAACCTTTATAAATCATTGGTTAGACTTCAGCTGGAGTATCGTATGCATTCTGAGCACCACACTTTAGGAAGGATGTCAAAGACTTGGAGAGGGTGCAGAAGAGATTTACTAGAATAGTACCAGGGATGAGTAACTTCAGAAGGCAGTTGAGGCCAATTCATTAAATATATTCAAGAGGGAGATAGATATATTTCTTAAGGCTAAAGGAAAGGGATCAAGGGATATGGGGAGAAAGCAGGGACAGGGTACTGAATTTGGATGATCAGCCATGATCTCATTAAATGGCGGAGCAGGCTCGAGGGGCCGAATGGCCTACTCCTGCTCCTATCTTCTATGCTTCTATGTTATGTGGAGAGACTGGAGAAGATGGGATTGTTCTCCTTAGAGCAGAGAAGGTTAAGAGGAGATCTGATAGAGGTGTTCAAAATCATGAATGGTTTTGATAGAGTAAATAAGGAGAAACTTTTTCCAGTGGCAGAAGGGTCAGTAACCAAAGGACACAGATTTAAGGTGATTGGCAAAAGAACCAGAGGCGACATGAGGAAACATTTTTTTACAGAGCGAGTTGTTGTGATCTGGAATACAACGCCTGAAAGTGCGGTGGAAGCAGATACAATAGTAACATTCTGAAGAGAATTGGATAAATACTTGAAAGGAAAAAGAACCGGCACTGGCATGATGTGCTGTATCATTCAGTGATTTTACATGTTGGTTTAATATTTAGCTCTAGAATGCCACAAAAAGTTTCCAGTTTGGAATATATCAGTAAATTTGTTGTGTCCCTCTGTATTGAAATATACTACTAATGTAAAGCACCTGAACACGAATATGATTCATGGCAGCAGCTGGGGAGAGGAGTAATTCTGGTGATGAATTTTACCTTTTTATCTGGCTTTTCTGGGATTATCTTTTAAGGTCCAACTACTGGCAAGCCAGGGAAAATTCTCTGAGGAGAAGACAGCAGAAAGGCTGCAGCAATGCAAAATTTAATAAAGGCTTTGTCCTCATTATTTCTATCAAAGCAAATGAACAGGCTTACATAGAATTTACAGCACAGAAACAGGACATTTGGCCCCACTGATCTATGCTGGCATTTGTGCTCCACACGAGCCTCCTCCCACCCCTCTTCAGCGTAACCTTCTATTCCTTTCTCCCTCATGTGCTTATCTAGCTTCCCCTTAAATGCATCAATGCTATTTGCCTCAGCTACTCCTTGTGGTAACGAGTTCCACATTCTCACCACTCTCTGGGTAAAGAAGTCTCTCCTGAATTCCCTATTGGATTTATTGGTGACTATCTTATAGTTCTGGTCTCCCCCACAAGTGGAAACATCTTCTCTACTTATATCCTATCAAACCCTTTCATAATTTTAACACCCTATTAGTTCGCCATTCAGTCTTCTCTTTTCTAGAGAAAAGAGCCCCAGTCTGCTCAGCCTTTCCTGATAGGTATAACCTCTCAGTTCTGGTATTTTTCTAGTCAATCTTTTTCGCACCTTCTCCAGTGCCTCTATATCCTTTTTATAATATGAAGAACAGAACTGTGCACAGTACTTCAAATGTGGTTTAACCAAGGTTCAATGCAAGTTTAACATAACTTCTCTGCTTTTCAATTCTATCCCTCTAGAAATGAACCCCAGGCCTTTGTTTTCTTTTCTTATGGCCTTATTAACCTGTCACTACTTTTAGTGATTTGTGTATCTGTACCCCCAGATCCCTTTACCCCATTTAAACAATTAGGCCTCGCTTTTACTTAGCTCGGCGGGTCCGTGGCTGATGATGTCGTTGGCGGGTCCCGACCCTGCTGCTGGCTCCACCCCGCTCTGTGAAATTAATTTCCCTTGATGGGGCTTGTTAAGCCCGCTCAGCGCGTTTCCCAGGCCAATTAGAGGAAGTGGGTCTGATGACGTCATTTCATGACGTGTCATCAGCCGGTTTCCTTAAAAGGACCATGGCCACCTTTATTTTGACCTTTGTGCTGTCGGTGTTCTACAGCATTGAGGTGCTGCAAACACTGACAAACACAGCACAGGGGTGCAGGGCTACACCCAGGTTCTCTCATGACTCAAGTCACAGCACACAGGGAGGTCCTCTTCCCTTCTGATGGACGGAAGACACCTCCCCAGGACACCAACACAGCCTGGTTGCACATTGGACAGGAGGGCACAAGAAGGGATGTCGTCAGGAGGACCTGGGTGCAGTGAAGCAAATCTTTCAATTATCTCATTAGATCATGAAACATTAGTACAAAGCCACACTCACCTTCATCCTTCTGTGCCTCTCATCACATCCCCATTACTCTACCTTCCCTACCCTACCCCTGCACATCCTTACTCACACCAACTTGCCTCGCACGTCCACCCATCCCTCTCTCGCTATCTACATTATCACATCCCCATTTCACTAGTGACCCCTCACACTCACACTCATCCTAGTGCAATCATACCAAGTAACAACACACAAGGGTAGGCACTTGGCTGTTTTATCCAATGTTCATGTAAAGTTTCTGTAAATGTGCTGTCAAACATTGAAACCTTTATTTGCAACACTTGCGTTCTTGAGCAGATTTGTGTGCACATTTGGAAGTGGCTTAGTGAGTTGCAGTGAATGGTGAGACATAACGGTACCCCTTGCAACGGTGGTGAGTGTAAAAGGAATGGCTTGGACATTGTAGGGATACTTTATGGTGCTGGTGTGGGGTGGTGTCAACCTGGCGCATCATGTAGCAGCCAGGGTGTACAGCGTCAAGTGAAGTAAATCTAGCCATGGCGAGGCCATCCTTGGCTTCCTGGGCAGTAATGTGCTCGGGTGCTGATGCCTTGTGTCCTGTGCAGCATCAGGTGATTGCGGAAAAGGTTGGTGTTGTTGTTGGTGCTGCTGGTGTGCCTGGTGCTGCTGGTGTTGGGGTTGATCATAGTCGGATTCTGAGGACCAAGGTGAGACAGTATAAAGGCCACCCATGTTGATGGAATAGATGGCAGATGAAGTAAAGATGACAGAAGCATTCTGTCATTGGTGAGAGAGTTCGTCCAATGAGGTGATACTACATGGAGAGTGGAAAGTGGAAAGCCTGCAGAATCTGTGCTGGAAACTGACTGAGAAACAGCTTGTGGCTGAGGAAAGTCATTATCTGTCAGGTGGGAACTTTTACTGTACATTTGAAGCTGTCAAGGAATCAGCTGGAGCAATGACCACTGAACTCCCGCCTCAGGTTGACAGACGTGGTCCCCGAACAGCGTGGATCCCGTGACCATGAAGTTAAAGTGAAAAGTTAAGTTTAAAAAGCCTGTTAAGCATCTGTCAACTAGATGCTAATGAGATTAATTGGGTCCCCAGCCACTGCCTGTTGGGTCTGCTCAGCACTGATAGACCCGACATTGGGAAAGGCGGCGGGGTGACAGTGGGTTCCCGATCCACTGTGAAAAAAAACACTTTCCCACCCGACCCGCCACCGATTGCGCCCGCTGACCCCCCGCAAAATTCTGGCCTTATACTCCAAGCAGTATCTAGCCTCCTTAATCTTCCTACCAAAATACAACACCTCACACTTATCTATATTGAAATTCATTTGCTAATTACATGTCCATTCTGAAAGTTTATTAATGTCCTCTTGTATTTTGTCACTGTTTTCCTCAGTTACAACTATACCCTCAAATTTGGTGTTGTCTTCAAATTTTGAAATTGTACTTCCGATTCCTGTGTCCAAATTGTTTGTAAATTGTTAACAACAGTGGCCCTAGCACGATCCTTGTGGAACACCACTTCCTACCTTTTGCCAGTCTTAGTACCTACCCATTACCCCTACTCTCTGTTTTCTGTTCTGTAGCCAGCTTGCTATCCATTCTGCCACTTGTCCCCTGACTCCACATGCACTGACCTTAGTCTACTATGTGGTACCTTATCCAAGGCCTTTTGAAAATCCAAATATATTACATTTACTGCATTACCCTTGTCTACTCTTTGTCACTTCTTCAAAGAATTCAATAAGGTTGGTCAAGTATGACCTTCACTTTAGAAATCCATGCTGACTATTTCTAATTATAAATTCGGTTTATAGATGTTTTTCCATTACATCTTTCAGTCAAGATTCCATCATTTTTCCTACCACCGATGTTAAACGAACTGATCTATAGTTCCCTGGACTTGTTCTGTCTCCCTTTTTAAATATAGGTATAACATTAGTTGTCTGCCAATCCTCTGGCACTATTTCCTTTTCTAATGAATTTTGTATATGTAATAGTGCCTCTGCCATTTCTTCCCTAACTTCTTTTAAAATGCACAGATGCAATCCTTCTGGACCAGGGGTTTTATCCTCCCTAAGTTTGATTAGTTCATCAATTATCTCCCCCCTTTCTATTTTAAAAGTCTTTATATCTTTTTTGATCTCTTCTTCTAATGTCATGCCCACCCAATTAGTCTCCCAGCAAATACTGAGGCAAAGTAATTGTTCAATTTTTCTGCCATTTCGCTGTCATTACCTGTGAGTTTATCTTGTGCACCCTTAGTGACCCTATCCCGATCCTGATTTTTCTTTTGTTCTTTATGTGTCAGTAGAATACTTTACTGTTTATTTTTATATTCCTTGACAATTTATTTTTGTAGTTTCTCTTTGCTTCCCTAATATAGGTTTTTGACTTCTTTCCTAATCTCTTTGTATTCCCTTTTGTCATACTCTCCTTTAATGTCTATGTACTTAGGGCTGGATTTTCTCAATGGCGACAAGTTGGAGGCGGGACTGCTGCTTGTTGGGTCTATGTCCCGCCTCCATCATCTTCTGGCCAACCAGCAGGATTTTCCCCTGATTGACCTTATTAAGCCCGCCCTGCGGGCTCAGCAGGCCAATTAGGGGGAAGTCACTGACAGAGCACATCAACCTCTGATGTGCTATCTGTCAAGATTTCTTCAAAGAAGAAATGTCAGCGTTTGACAGCTCTGTGAAGCTGTCAAACACTGACATTCTCTGTAGTTTGATGAGGCCTTGTGTTCAGGACTCAATAAATCTTTCAACTTTGTAGATTTCAGATGACTGTTGGTTCGGAGGATCCAACAGCCAATCTGTGAAATTGACAACGAAGACGTCGGGACTCCAGATCCAGAGCGGATGAAGGCTGTAGGCAGAAACCAAGGTAAGTGAACATTTGTTAACACTTAATACTCACCTTACATACTTACCACTCCACACTTGCACCCATCACTCACCTCTACATCTCACTTTCAGGCCCCTCCGACCCCCGCAGACTTCCTACTCGACTCCTCCAACCGGGTGGGGTTCTCCGAGGTCGGGAAGCCTTCACCTGAAAAGGTAAAATGGGACTAATCCTTTTTTCTGCCTGTTAACTACCTGTTAACAGGCAGTTAAAAGGATTTAATCCCTTTCCCGCCTCAAGGAGACGGGACCCAAAGCAGGACATCTTCCCGCCTCCTGGCAAAAGGACACGGAGGCGGGATGGGGGCGGGTTTGCCATCCACCCCCACTTTCTGCTACTTTACCAGCTGTCCCGCCTCCATACCCGCCACCTCGGGGCTGACAAAATCCAGCCCTTAGTGTATGCCTTTTTCTTTGGTTTCAATTTTGCTCTTATGTCTTTATTTATCCATGGAGTCTCATTATTGGCCAGTTTATTCTTTTTTTTAGCAGAATTTCTTTCTCATGGACTCTATTCATCACCATTTTAAATATTTCCCACTGCTGTTCAATCTATTTGTTTGTCGATATTATTTTCTAATTTATTTTCCCTGGTTCCATTCTCATCCCCTCAAAATCAGTTTTTTCCAATCTAATACTTTGGGCTGGATTTTGTCAGCCCCGAGGAGGCGGGTATGGAGGCGGGACAGCCGGTAAAGTTGCAGAAAGTGGGGACAGATGGCAAACCCGCCCCCATCCCACCTCCGTGCCCTTTTGCCAGGAGGCGGGAAGATGTCCTGCTTTGGGTCCCGTCTCCTCGAGGTGGGAAAGGGATTAAATCCTTTTAACTGCCTGTTAACAGGTAGTTAACAGGCAGAAAAAAGGATTAGTCCCATTTTACCTTTTCAGGTGAAGGCTTCCCGACCTCGGAGAACCCCGCCGGGTTGGAGGAGACGTGAAGGAGGTCTGCAGGGGTCGGAGGGGCCTGAAAGTGAGATGTAGAGGTGAGTGATGGGTGCAAGTGTGGAGTGGTAAGTATGTGAGGTGAGTGTTAAGTGTTATGAAATGTTCACTTACCTTTGTTTCTGCCTACAGCCTTCATCCGCGGTGGTTCCGGAGTCCCGACATCTTCGTTGTAGATTTCACAGACTGGCTGTTGATTCCTCTGAACCAACAGTCATCTGCTTTCTACAAAGTTGAAAGGTTTGATGAGTCCTGAACACAAGAACTCATCAGACTACACAAAATGTCAGTGTTTGACAGCTTCACAGAGCTGTCAAACGCTGACATTTCGGGCTAGATTTTGTGAATGGAGACGTGCTGGAGGCGAGACTGCTGCTTGTCAGGTCTCAGTCCGACCTCCATCATGTTCTGACCAACCAGAGGAATTTTCCCCTGATTGACCTTGTTAAACCTGCCCTGCGGGCTCAGCAGGCCAATTAGGGGGAAGTTATTGACAGAGCACGTCAACGTCTGACGTGCCATCTGTCAAGACTTCTTGAAAGAAGAAATGTCAGCGTCTGACAGCTCTGTGAAGCTGTCAAACGCTGACATTTTGTGTAGTTTGATGAGACCTTGTGTTCAGGACTCATCAAACCTTTCAACTTTGTAGTTCAGAGGATCCAACAGCCAGTCTGTGAAATCTACAATGAAGATGTCGGGAGTCCGGAACCACTGCAGCTGAAGGCTGTAGGCAGAAACAAAGGTAAATGAACATTTAATAACACTTAACACTCACCTCACATACTTACCACTCCACACTTGCACCCATCACTCACCTCTACATTTACTTTCAGGCCCCTCCGACCCCCGCAGACCTCCTACTCGACTCCTCCAACCGGGTGGGGTTCTCCGAGGTCGGGAAGCCTTCACCTGAAAAGGTAAAATGGGACTAATCCTTTTTTCTGCCTGTTAACTACCTGTTAACAGGCAGTTAAAAGGATTTAATCCCTTTCCCGCCTCGAGGAAACGGGACCCAAAGCAGGACATCTTTCCTGCCTCCTGGCAAAAGGGCACGGAGGCGGGATGGGGGTGGGTTTGCCATCCGCCCCCACATTCTGCAACTTTACCGGCTGTCTCGCCTCCATACCCGCCTCCTCGGGGCTGACAAAATCCAACCCTTCTTCTATCAAGAAGTCTTGACAGATAACACGTCAGACGTTGACGTGCTCTGTCAATGACTTCCCCCTAATTGGCCTGCTGAGCCCGCAGGGCGGGCTTAACAATGTCAATCAGGGGAAAATCCCTCTGGTTGGTCAGAACATGATGGAGGCAGGACTGAGACCCGACAAGCAGCAGTTCCGCCTCCAGCACGTCTCCATTCACAAAATCCAGCCCTTTGTCTTACCTGTGTCCTTCTTAACCTTTATCTTAAACCTTATAATGTTGTCATCGCTGTTGCCTAGATGTTCACCTATGCTTACTTCTCATCTGCTCTGGTTCATTTCGCATTATCAAAATATCTGTAAAATATGTGTTTCATTCAGTATTACAATACATTATATGGGCCAATAGTGTGATTGCATGTGGCTGTAGTGCTGCTGCCGCATAAAATCAGCTATGGAGGCCTTAAGCCTATTCTGTACTCAATGCACACTGTGTATGGCAATGCAGCGTGGAAGCACTTAGAGCCTGTGCACAAGGCTCATTAAAGAGGTGACTTTAATGTAAGTGAGGAAAGGTCCTCATAATGTGAGGCCTGAGCAGAGCACCAAGCACACATAGGCCAAGCACTGTGAGGAAGACCCATATTTGTAAGTCAGGTATCTGTCAAAGTTACAATGCTGTTCTTGTGGTATCTCTTAGCAATGCACTGGGATGTAAGTCAGTTCTAATTTGGTTAGCACCGTTTAATGATCCACTTGAATCTCGAGGTCGAAAAGCAATAATTTGCATAATTATTCCCAACTCCAGGTGCAAACTGAGATGGGTCTATTGATGATACCACTGGTAGTGGAGGAAAATTCTATACCCCAAATTTAAAGTAATGTGGATAACTAAAAGATAGCATTAAAAGGCATCTCAATTCATCAGCAACCTCTGGCAAGGCTGAAGGAGCATGGAATTAAGAACTGCAGGACAGGATGAAGGGAAGGGGACTCCTATGTTTATGCACCCGGCCTGCTCTTTGGCTACTCAAGTTGAAGTGGTGCCACATGAGTGTCACATGTGCCACTCCAAAGCACTGTGCCAGAAGCAGTGGAGTGACCACAATCTCCATGCTGGTTTGCAACTTAGTCAGGCAGTCATGCAGCACTACACAAGTGCAGGTTGTAGAGTCATCCATGTATGCCCACATACTCGGCACACTGTCAAATTACTATATTTAGTGCTAATGCCGAGGTACCAAAGTCCGTTTGTACACAAGTCATGCAAGGTTTGAGTTACTAATTCCAGTGGCTAAACCCTGGAGCTGACCCTCCAGTCAACAGGTTGTACCTGATGCAATTGCACCAGAGCTTCCTCCTCCACACTCCTTCTCTCTGCTTTGTCAAGTGCTCTTTCCTACAATTCACCAACACATCTCCTACACTGTTAACTTATCTGTGATAGTTCTGTAGGGCTGGGTGAAGCCGGGTACTGTATGGTGCTTATTTGAGGCCTTCGCTCTGAAATTTCCTTAACTTTAGTGGGAGACTGATGGGGGTTCATAGAAAAACAGTATAAAGGACTGAAAATGGCTATTTACTTTGTTTCACTGGGAGTTCCATTGGTCTCACATTGACATTACGGCAGGAGACAAGGAGAATCCCCACAGAATTTCATAGCCTTTATATTGGACTCAGGCACCTGAAGAGCAGAAGAACTTTACAATGTTTCCAGTAAGACATATCTTGAAACATAGCTTCCCCTGGCAAGACATGGCTGTGTGTTACACTGAAATGCTGCAATGTCTACCTACGACTGAAGGAGTGAATAAGGAGATAAAGGGTGTGAAATTGATCTTTGGCAGTAGAGCAAAGTGGATGATGGTGAATCGGTAGCTCGTTTTACATGCAGCCTGATTTTCCTTTTCATTGGCCCAAGATGAATTTCACCCCCAAGAAATGAAAAGCAAAGGACACTAGTTCTGAGCTTCCAGTGTGCTCCTGAAAGAATTTAGAAAGAATGACTGGTACACAACTGCCCAGGACACTAGCCACCTTAACTGAGTGTGTGAACTTGCAGCATTAAGGAACCTTTTGCTGACAGAATACTTGACGCTTGTTTCTTGCCACATTTAATGGGCAACATGGTCTGCATTTTGAAATGGCTGCATTACACAGTGCCATGGAAGATCACGAGCATAGCTGTGCATTAAGAAAGATGAACATTTGGCACAGTTCACTGCATTTGCCCTCTGTGATGGTGTACCAAGTTTACACAGAAGAGCAATAAGGAAGCTTTGCAAGGCAACTTTATGAAAGTTGTCACATGTTTGCACTCTTAACATGGTAACTTTGCATAGACCATAACATTTATTCCTCACTACTCCCACATTCAGGTCACAAATAAAACTGAATTGACGTGATCCATCGACTGCTCTGTAAGATAGGGTGGCTCTCTCCAATAAGGGTCATTCCTCACTGCAGGATATCCTGCAGCACAATCTCTGTTGCTAGATTGTAGAATGGGGCCATTCTGCCTTCAACCATTTTCAACCCAAACACAACTTCCAGGGCAATCGGCAGTCCTGTTAGCACTGCTGGCCCTGGAATTCCCATCCCTGACCTTAGTACATGCACTAAGCACTGGGAAAGCTGTTAAAATATTTCAATAAGCTCCCCCTCACTATTAGGGAGGTCAGTCTCTTGCCTCCAATGCACATGCAGTGCCCAAGTGTCAGGTCCATATGAGGAGGAGGTGCTAGCGGCCACTGGAGCCGCTTCGTGTTGGAAATGTAGGTTAAGAGATTATTAGGTCCATATTACTAGCCCCATAATGTATATAGATTTTACAATATAAAAATTCTCATACTTAAAAAAAAAATCTATATAGCCTCGATCTTACAATTAGCATTAATGTTCTCACTAGTAGTAACCTATTTAAAATAATGGGCTAATGCCAATGTTAAAATAATGATGATCAGAAACTCTAGGTCTAGCAAACTCTTTGTTTCAATTTCTTCCAAATATTCACAATCATAATTTATCACCAAACAAGTTAGGGATTTAGAAGGCAAAACATCCTGAAAAGCACTTCACAGGGAGATGCAGCTGACTTGTGGCAATGGCTTCAAATTATGATTTTTTAAAATAAGTGTAATTCCTGGAAACCTCAGCTCAGTATCTATGACTGATGGAAACATATTAATCACATTTTCTCTGAAAGAGGCACCTGTGGTCAAATTAAGGCTGCCATAGTTGGAGCTCTTGTTAATCAAAAATAATTTAGGTGTAGAATTTCTGTGTAATGTTCCCCAATCCCCCACCATATCTAAGAGAGAAGATCAGAGAAATGGTGTAAATGACCGTTTGCACTGTTTCTCTGAGGTTCCTTCTGGCAAAATTACCGTGGGAGATCAGAAGAACCCCTGTGGTAATTACTGGCATTCATTGTCTATATGTAAGTTATTTGGCATGTTGCATACTAAATTAGCATGATATGTAATCAGTACATGGAATGAGTACACAAGTATATTGGCCCGGAATTTGCGGTCGGGATGACGGTGAACTGGCAGTGTTTGCCGTCATTCCGCCTTTGAAAGTGACCACAACTTCGGGATTTGGCGCATGTGGAAATCCTGAAGTTGCGGTCAGTCATTGACAGCTCCGAAACAGGCTGCGCTGTTGCCCCACCCCCCACCCCCCACAGAGCTGGCAATCTGTGTAATCAGCCAAATCACTGAAACTGACGAAAACTTCGGCTCTTCCACAGTAAGGACGCTGTTAAATTCCCCACTAAAGGTTAGACACAAAGGAATTAGGTGTAACTGGGGTTTTGACAGCGTTATTACTGCTGAACAAATGCTAAGGGCCTAGAAAACTAATTTTAATTTTGTGCAGTGTGAAATTTGTGCATTTTAATAAAAATTAAAATTCTTAAGAAAATTTTGCAAAAAAATATTTTTTAATTTTTTTTTTCAGTTTGTCCATCTTTATTTCAGGTTTTCCTTTTCCCATGTGAGAGCCCCAATCTTTGTTTTACTCTCTGTAACATTTTGAAAAAGTTAGAATTTTAAGAGCTGCTCAATTCCTTGTTCGCTGTCTGTGAGAATTCTTTGATTTGGTTGGCTGCTTAGACAGCCTGTTGACGTCACAGCAGTTCGCACAAGGGGATCCCCACTATATTCCGTTGATTTGAATTGATGGTCGGAAAACCCGAAGTTCTCAACACTGAGATCGCGAGATCCTTGGGTGAAGCGTACTTCGGGGCCAGCAGCGAATGCCTTCACTTCACTGCTGACCGCAAATTCCGGGCCATTATATCTCTAACTTGAACTGTGCTGTGAAAAGTTCTAAAGGTACCGTGAATGGGGGAGAAGCTGGATAGTGACAGCACGCCAGCCCAAATTGGTCACAGGGAACAATCCCTGTGCTGGAACAGGTTGGCACAAGGCCCGATGAAAATTGGATCTCATACCACACTTTAAAAAAAAATTATTCGTTTATGCGATGTGGGATGCAAGGCCAGCATTTATTGCCCATCCTTAATTGCTCTTGAGAAGGTGGTGGTGAGATGCCTTATTGAACCGCTGTAGTCCGTGTGATGCTGGTACTCCCACAGTGCTATTAGGGAAGGAGTTCCAGGATTTTGACCCAGTGACGATGAAGGATGGGCGGATATACTTCCAAGTCAGGATGGTGTGTGACTTGGAGTGGAACTTGCAGGTGATAGTGTTCCCATGTGCCTGCTGCCCTTGTCCTTCTAGTGTGAAGGAAATAGCCATATTCCAAGAAATACATCATCCTATAAACAGATTTGGTAATATTAAAACATGACAAACTGGGCTTAAAAATCTAAAAGCCTCAGCGACACAAGCCGTAAAGCAGAAATGCAGGCTTCTGAGATAAGATGGTTTGTTAACACAAAGCTGTAAAACATCACAAGCTTTGAAATGGGAAATGTTTGTAAATACAAAGACATTGCCCTATTGAAACAGCAAGCTGGAGGTTCCTCTATGTCTGAACATTGGAACCAACACAATGGAATGACCCAAGTAAAATGTCAAAATCTAACACATCTAACAGGTGCACAGAACATTAAAAAAACCAAGTGCCTTTGAAAAAATGACATCAAGTAAAAGAAATACCTGCCGTAAAATAGTTTTATGTTAAACTTAGAAACAGGAGACACGATTATAAATACAACCAACTGAAGTAAATAAGAAATGCATGAAACACCCTAAATAAAGTGGTTTTAATTTACATATTGTAAATATGATACCTACAGAAGGCTTTGAAAAATGACATCAATAGATACACCAAGCAATTACATTGTTCTTGTATTGAACTTGGAATACCTTGGAGTCACAATGTCTGATAATAACCAATTAAAGTAGTGTTAGAATTGAATGGAAAACCTTCGATAAGAATCACATCAAATAAATACTACTGTCATATTGTTTTTTATGATGGTTTTTGAAACACCTAAACAGGAGACAGAAGTCTAAAAGCAACAGCTGAAATGACAGTAAAGAATAGAAGAAAGTCAGCAAAGAATGACTTGAGACAATTAGCTTACATCAGCAGGAAAACTTCAAAGGCAAAGGATAAACCACCAAAAAAAATATAAAAATAAGAGCTTTTCAAATGGACAGTCAGAAGTTGCTGGAAGGGCAAGCGTTTCTCAACTTCACAGGCACGCTCTATAAGTTTACAACTCTGAGTCTCGGGTAATCAAGGTATTTGATTTTGGTGGATATTCTGGATTAAGAAATAAGTAGAAGTGTGGAAATGTACAAAGTTAAGATTTGAGAATAAGGATCTCTGAGAATAAGAAAATGTAAGCTATTTGTATTTTGAACGATTAAAGTCGCGATTGACTGATCAGCTGTTAACTGAATGTCGGTTCTTTAATAAATCTATATATTTTTAGAATTGTCTCACAGAGTATTTCTGTATAAACTTGCAAACTCAATTTCTGTATACTCAAAGGAGTTGCAGAATTCTGGGGGGTATTCTGGACCCTCATAATATCCGGAAGGTTACAGTCTAGTTAAACTTATTAAAAGTGCTATCCGGAAGATGGTAACATCTTCACGTTGTTCCTTTCCTTTAGGGAAAGGTAGTCTGACCTTTAGACCCAATTAAGCATCTTATAGAATTCGGCTATCTTTAACTTTAGTTGAAGGTATACGCCTGATCTGGGGTAGCCCAAAAAGTGCTAGCACTTGTAGTTATCCCTTCAGTTGGCACCCAACGTGTGTGTTAACAAGTTGATACAGAACCTATACTTATATTTATATCATGATGTGGAGATGCCGGCGTTGGACTGGGGTGGAACTTGGCGCAAAATCATAGAGCAGAAATTTGTCAATTTGTGTTGGTTCTTGTGTTAGTCTTTTTAAAAAAAAAACACCTGGGAAGACCGGCCATGATGTCAAGTCATGTTCTGTATCGTGACATGAACCCGATATCGCGATTGAGGCCATCCTAATGAGTGCGGACTTGTCTACCTGATACATTGCAGTAAAGGATGCTCCAGAGCACGGTACATCGGCGAGACCATGCAGACACTGAGACAACGTATGAACGGACACCGCGCAACAATCGCCAGGCAGGAGGGTTCCCTCCCAGTCGGGGAACACTTCAGCAGCCAGGGGCATTCAGCCTCGGATCTGCGGGTAAGCGTTCTCCAGGGCGGCCTTCGGGATACACAACAGCGCAAAATCATAGAGCAGAAACTGATAGCCAAGTTCCGCACTCATGAGGATGGCCTCAATCGCGATATCGGGTTCATGTCACGATACAGAACGTGACTTGACATCATGGCCGGTCTTCCCAGGTGTTTTTTTTTTAAAAACACTAACACAAGAACCAACACAAATTGACAGGTGGTTTGACACGTTGGACCCCCTGTGACACATCTCATTGTCTTGGCTGTGCTCTTAGTGTGTCTTTGATGTAGGGAAATATTTGAATAGATTTTGTCTGTGTTTAAATTGTGAATTCTGGGAGATTCTCTCACTGCTAACTTACCTGAGGAAGGAGCGACAGCTCCGAAAGCTTGTAAAATTTAATAAATCTGTTGGACTATAACCTGGTGTTGTGCGACTTCTCATTTTTATATTTATATCTATATCCATCCTGTAGATTGTTAAGTATAGAAGGAGTGTTTTACTGACAGTGGTACTAAGACCCAGATTTAAGTTTCTAGAGATGTCAAGTCCCTGATCAGGCCTTGTAGAACTTAAATCAGAACTCCCTCAATATTGAGGTCTAAAAGCTTCTTATAAAGTTCATATTAAACCCTAACCGAGGTTAGGTCCTGACGCAATTAAATCCTAACCGAGGTTAGGTCCTGAAGAAATGCCAAACCCTTTCAGAATTGGCCAAGTCTTTTTGTTAGAAAATTTAAACGATTGCTTTATTAGGGGAAATAATCCTATCCCTGAACCTCCACAAGACCAAGTGATAATTTTTGAAATAGAAGGTTTTGATTCCAAAGGAGCCGTTAGAACTCATAGCACGATTAATGTTGATCCCCAGAACCAGGGGATACAGAATATCCTGTGGGATAATGAAACATATACTCCAGATCCAATAAATTCCTTAATGATAAGGTGCACACCTGCACAATTGGGAGGCCTAATGAACGGTGCCCAACAAGGTGGTGGCAACCATGGCCGAATAGCAGGACCCGGAGCAGCCTATGCTCCTGGGGGGCATGGATTCCGGTTAAGGTGGCAAACTCATGAAGAAATAAATGACAACAATCTTCGAGAAAACTATAGACAGCTTATAGAATACCATCAAGTTATTTACTGTGATGGAACGTCAATGACGATTAAAAAAGAGACATCCCAACAATCCTCAGCTGGGATGGGGATAGTAGTAGGGACTTTTCGAGATTCCTATTCTTTTTATCCAGAAGAATTACTGTCCATAGCCCTTGGCCATAAGACAGCGCAATATGCTGAAGCCGCAGCATTATGGTGTGCTTTAGAGAAAGCAGACCTTATTAAACCCACATTGTGGGAAGAAATTCTCCGTTCAAGGATGGAGAAACAGAATTGTCAGGTGATTAATGTAAACAGGCATACCACTGGGACAGTACACTCAAAAGGAAACAGCCTTGCTGACGAACAAGCAAAACGTTTGGTCTGCATGACACCCCCTCGAGAGGGGCCTGCCAATGTTAGTGTAATCACTAAGGCAGAACGGGCAGCTAATCAGGATGAGGAACTGATTCAGCTATTAGACCCAATAACAGAGAATCCACCAGAATATCCACTAAAGTACTTTTACTCGGAAACCCCTACAGGTATTGTACTAGTTAAGTTGCCCAAGGGAAACCGAGAAGTACCCCCGAGCCACAAACGAGAACAGCTTGTAAAAGAAGCTCACAAGGGCATGAGTTAAGTACATTGTGGTGCCAGAACAACATTCTGCAAATTGACCCTCTTATATTGGTGGCCAGGCATGCTTAGAGCCTGTAAAACATACGTGGCAAATTGTGAGCCATGCTATTTGACTAGTAAGTCATCACTAAATTAAGCCACCACCATTGGCTCCTGTGAAAGCTGATGAGCAAATGGGAAAATTCTTTATTGACTTTATTGGACCACTTTCCCCATCTTTGGGATATAGACATGTTCTCGTTTGTGTGGATGGATGCATTTCCTTCTGCTGGCTGGTCCCCACAAAAACTGTTTCGGAAAACGCACTCACCAGGGCTATTTCTGATATAATTACTGTAGCTGCTGCACCCAGAATCTTACACACCGTTAAAGGCGGAGCCTTTGTATCCAAGGCCTTCAAAGCCTACTGTGAACAAAGGGGGATTGGGTTATAGCACAGCACGCCACGTCATCAGCAATCAGCGGGGCTGGTGGAATGTAAAAATCCGGGAGTAATAAAGTTATTGGTCAAACTGTTGAGAATCAGGGGGAATAAGTGGACCACCATCATTCCGGAGGTGCAGCTATCACTCAATAATGTGCCCACATCTGCATCAGGGACAGTGTCCCCTAAAACTCCATATTATCTGATGTATGGAGTTGAGATGAATACACCGCTTACCCATAGTTCTTTTATTGCCTCTACACTCTCTGAGTCCTTGACCCGACAGCGACAGTTAGATTAAAAAAAAGAAGTAATAGAGGAGATTCATCGAATTGATCAGAGGATAAGGGAAGCAAATAGGCAGAAAAAATTGACAAATAAAGCATGGCAACCCCTAGCAGGAGAATGGGTACAGAAACCTGGTTTAAGACCGAAGTGGAAAAAACCTGTTCAAATACATTCTGTTATTAACGAAAGAACAGTTCAAATACACGTTAATCAGCCGAATGGCAAGCATATTTTTAAAACTGTCTCCATAGAAAATATCAAAAGATATCCTACAGGATACCAAAAAGGAGGAACAATACAAGGTGCAGTCGTACACTGTCTTTTAAGACCCAGCTTGGAGCACGACACAGGAAATGGATGCGATCGAATTACTGACGATGGGAAGTCAGAAGGTGTCGTCGGCTATTCTACACGTTGCTTGGCAACGCATCAGGATTTGGATTTGCGAAAAGCAACAACCGAAACAAGGAAAGATCAACGAGTTACTTTAATGAAGGAGGAAGACATCACGGATAAAGAAGGAATCAACTGAGCGCCTGGCAAGGCCTTTAGGAATACAAGCATCTGTACACACGCCGGATCGAAGGAACAGCGTGTCAAGCTTCAACTAGTTTCAAATGACGTCTCCTTGACTCGTATGAATAACTCACCTCTACAGAACGAACATCTGCCAATTTGACATTCTAAGTACATGTTGTTTCACTAATTACATGACTATGTACTATCATCCTTTTAAATTGTGTTCAATTTAAAATAAGGCAAAACATTGTCCTAGGATGATTTAAAAAGAATTTCCATGCAGCACATGACTGTGCATCTCGTGAATTTAATATGCTATTGTAACCTTATGAGTATCATTGACCAAACTCTGCCCTAAAGTTTTAAGCTCATCTTTTGGTCAAGACGGGCATGTGAAGGAAATAGCCATATTCCAAGAAATACATAATCCTGTAAACAGATTTGATAATATTAAAACATGACAAACTGGGGTTAAAAATCTAAAAACCTCAGCGACACAAGCCGTAAAGCAGAAATGCAGGCTTCTGAGATAAGATGGTTTGTTAACACAAAGCTGTAAAACATCACAAGCTTTGAAATGGGAAATGTTTGTAAATACAAAGACATTGCCCTATTGAAACAGCAAGCTGGAGGTTCCTCTATGTCTGAACATTGGAACCAACACAATGGAATGACCCAAGTAAAATGTCAAAATCTAACACATCTAACAGGTGCACAGAACATTAAAAAAACCAAGTGCCTTTGAAAAAATGACATCAAGTAAAAGAAATACCTGCCGTAAAATAGTTTTATGTTAAACTTAGAAACAGGAGACACGATTATAAATACAACCAACTGAAGTAAATAAGAAATGCATGAAACACCCTAAATAAAGTGGTTTTAACTTACATATTGTAAATATGATACCTACAGAAGGCTTTGAAAAATGACATCAGTAGATACACCAAACAATTACATTGTTCTTGTATTGAACTTGCAATACCATGGATTCACAATGTCTGATAATAATCAGTTAAAGTAGTGTTAGAATTGATTGGAAAACCTTCGATAAGAATCACATCAAATAAATACTACTGTCATATTGTTTTTTATGATGGTTTTTGAAACACCTAAACAGGAGACAGAAGTCTAAAAGCCACAGCTGAAATGACAGTAAAGAATAGAAGAAAGTCAGCAAAGAATGACTTGAGACAATTAGCTTACATCAGCAGGAAAACTTCAAAGGATAAACCACCAAAAAAAAAAATAAGAGCTTTTCAAATGGACAGTCAGAAGTTGCTGGAAGGGCAAGCGTTTCTCAACTTCACAGGCACGCTCTGTAAGTTTACAACTCTGAGTCTCGGGTAATCAAGGTATTTGATTTTGGTGGATATTCTGGATTAAGAAATAAGTAGAAGTGTGGAAATGTACAGAGTTAAGATTTGAGAATAAGGATCTCTGAGAATAAGAAAATGTAAGCTATTTGTATTTTGAACGATTAAAGTCGCGATTGACTTATCAGCTGTTAACTGAATGTCGGTTCTTTAATAAATCTATATATTTTTAGAATTATCTCACAGAGTATTTCTATATAAACTCACAAACTCAATTTCTGTATACTCAAAGGAGTTGCAGAATTCTGAGGGGTACTCCGGACCCTCATAATATCCGGAAGGTTACAGTCTAGTTAAACTTATTAAAAGTGCTATCTGGAAGACGGTAACATCTTCACGTTGTTCCTTTCCTTTAGGGAAAGGTAGTCTGACCTTTAGACCCAATTAAGCGTCTTATAGAATTCGGCTATCTTTAACTTTAGTTAAAGGTGAACGTCTGAGGAATACGCCTGATCTGCGGTAGCCCGAAAAGGGCTAGGACTTGTAATTATCCCTTCACTAGGTGGTAGAATTCGTGGGCTTGGGAGGTGCTGCCGAAGAAGCCTTGGCGAGTTGTTGCAGTGCATCTTGTAGATGGTACACACTGCAGCCATGGTATGCCGGTGGTGGAGGGTGTGAATGTTAAAGGTGGTGGAATGGATGCCTATCAAGCGGACTGCTTTGTCCTGGATGGTCTCGAGCTTCTTGAGTGTTGTTGGAGCTGCACTCATCCAGGCTAGTGGAGAGTATTCCATCACACTCCTTACTTGTGCCTTGTAGATGGTGGAAAGGCTTTGGGGAGTCAGGACGTGAGACACTTGCCGCAGAATACCCAGCGTCTGACCTGTTCTTGTTGCCACAATATTTATGTGGCTTGTCCAGTTAAGTTTCTGGTCAATGGTGACCCCCAGGATATTGTTGGTGGTGGATTCGGTGATGGTAATGCCATTGAATGTCAAGGGGCAGTGGTTCGACTCTCGCTTGTTGGAGATTAGACTGCCGATTTGCTGATATTTGCTGCGCGTCCCCAGGCAGCTTGCCAGTGAAGCAGTCATCAAATTTGGGCCCCTGCAATGATGGCAACAGCCCTCTGGTAGGACCTGGGGGAGGCGGCCGAGTGGGCTCTGTCAACAGACTTCGGACGGCCTATTGAGCCAGGAGCATTCAGATAAGTATTTTTTTACAAATCTTACCTTTTTGGTGGCGGCCTCCAGTGGTCCCTAACTAAATTGCTGGTTAAGCCACATGGAGACCTGGTTATCCTGAACATAGCCAGCCCGTCGCCTGCATTCAGAGCAGTCCAGTTTTGCACAGTGGGCGTGAAACAGGTGTTGGGCCTCTTATTTGCAAAGGCAAAGAGCGTACCGCCTGTTTCAGGCACAGATCCCGGACGCCAATTTTCTTGCCTATACGAAAATGACGAGTGGCGCACTTTCAGCTCGCAATGAGCGTGTGCTTCCTGCCCGCTACATTGGAGACTTAGATGCCCATTTAGCACCTGAAAAAAGAGCACAGTACTATCAGATTTTGAGGCCTTCCAATCTCTTCTGGACGCGCCCTCAAAAGTTCACAATCATTCTCCCTCGATGATTGCTGAAGAATTTGAAGAATGGTAGCTGATGGCTGCCTCAGTGAATAGGTATAGCCTTCCTGGATAGCATTTCAATGTCCCCTGGACAACAACTCAGGATAGCAACTGATGATGGCCATAGGCTGCTACCAAAAAGGTAAGTTTGTTAAAAAGACTTACCTCAGTGCGGAGCAGGAGTGCTCCTACCGGCCTTACTTTAAAACTGTGGGCCACTGCCGGTCACTACTCGCCCCCCTACTGATTGCCGCCTCGACCCTCCTCCTGATCACCTCTCCATCCCAGCTGCCCTGCTCCTGATCGCCCTCCCTTTCCTGGTTGCCTTCCCTCTCCCAATTTAATGACCTACGTGAGGGCTGCTGCTGTCGACGCGATGGCCTGAAATTCGAAGCCTCTTCATTAGCAGGCTGCCCTGGGACCCCAAACAGGTGTCCACAGCTCGCCAGTCTCATTTAAATGAGACCCAATAACAGGTATGCCTCGGGCCTACCTGCTTAGGCGCAGGGATTGTAGGATTCAAGGTCGAAGAGTCTGCAACGGAAATGGAAGACAAATCTTTAGAAAAATGTAAAGGAATGCTTCCTTAGGGCTTAGTGTTAGGAGAGAAGGCTGGTGTGGGGAGTGTAATGTCAAACTAAATGCCTGAATGTGCTGCCTTTGCATTATAATAGAGCTAAAGTATTTTGTGGACATCTGGATCCAAGAGGTTTGAGGTCCAACGTGCAGGTCAATAACTTTGGGTTAAACAGACCTGAACCAATCCATTTAACCTTTATGATCAGCACATCCATTACTGCTTAGCTTTGCAATATTTGGATACTGGTGCACATAACTAGGGATTAGCATTTAAATTCATTTGAATTCATATCCCACCTAAAACATCCAAATCAGCATCCAGAACTATTGTCCTGGAGCCAAGTTTGCATAATTATGAGTCGTAATGTTCCACTTACAGAAAAGATCGGAGACTTGTCTGCAATGGAGCAAAGCCGCAGGAGCATTTTTAGATATGTGTATCTATGGAAACCAGCTTTTTTCTGTATGGGGAATGCTATGATTTCATTTATTCAGCCACTATTCACACAAGTCGGTTCCCAGACTACGAAGACAAAAAGATGGATAGTGCACATTACATGGGGTAGAAGCTCCCTAAATCAGTTAAGAAATGTTTACTGCAGATGCACAGCCTCGGTAAGAAAATGAATGCCTTGGCTGGCTATTCCTCCCACAGACCACCAGGAAATCTGGGGCCACAAACATATTCTCTAAACCGCAGCAGAATTCTAACACAGTAGAGATCAGATGTGCCCAACAACATGAAATAAGACAAACATTGAAAACCGCCTACTTCTCAGTCACTCTTTCAGGTGCCGGCACCAGAAGCCCATGAAACATGGAGACAAAGCTTTGCCACATTATCTTCAATATGTTATTCTTAATATGTCCCACATTACTGTTAATATGTCGTTGCACATGTGCAGAACACACAAAAGAATGGCAAACTTTCCTGCTGAACATATCGTTCTGTTGTTTGATCTGTGTGCTAGTTGGCAATAATGCAGTAAACATTTTGGTGCCCCCACATGTACCTCAAAAGAACAGAGGCGTTCAACTCCAACCCATTGGTGTGTGTGAGGGGAGAATTGTTCCTTTTTAATTGAATGCAGATCAGCTCAATTCAAATTGACAATGATTTAAGATTTGCCCTGGAGATTACTGCCCTACACTGTCACTTTGTGGTAATCACTTTAAAAGAAATTCCCGGCCTAGAAATTCGATAGCGCCCATTTTTGAGTGCTCCCTCCATGCAGGATAATTACCCGATAAACAAATGTTAAGGCCCGAGGAGCCACAGATATTGGGCCTCGGAACTCATTCCCATATAAACGGCGATGCGGGGAAGGCCATGATGTTGGTGATGGAATATCGGGCACAGCGGCCCATAGATAAGTGATCAGGGAGGGGATTGGGCACTTCGGGGCGATCGCGGGTCTCGGGGAGATCGCGGGTCTCGGGGCGATCGCGGGTCTCAGGGAGATCGCGGGTCTCGGGGCGATCGCGGGTCTCGTGGGAGATCGCGGGTCTCGGGGAGATCGCGGGTCTCGGGGGTTATCGCGGGTCTCGGGGGTATGCGAGTCTTGGGGGAGATCGCAGGTCTGGGGTCGATCGCGGGTCTCGAGGGTGAGCGCGGGTCTCGGGGCGATCGTGGGTCTTGGGGGAGATCGCAGGTCTCGGGGCGATCGCGGGTCTCGGGGAGATCGCGGGTCTCAGGGCGATCGTGGGTCTCGGGGGAGATCGCGGGTCTCGGGGCGATCGCGGGTCTTGGGGGAGATTGCAGGTCTCGGGGCGATCGCGGGTCTCGAGGGAGATCGCGAGTCTCAGGGGAGATCGCAGGTCTCGGGGCGATCGTGGGTCTCAGGGGAGATTGCAGGTCTCGGGGCGATCGAGGGTCTCGGGGGAGATCGCGGGTCTCGGGGTAGATCGCGGGTCTCGGCAGAGATCGCGGGTCTCGGGGCGATCGAGGGTCTCAGGGGAGATTGCAGGTCTCGGGGCGATCGAGGGTCTCGGGGGAGTTTGTGGGTCTTGGGAGCGATCGCGGGTCTCTGGGCAGATCGTGGGTCTCGGGGCGATCGAGGGTCACTGGGCAGATCATGGGTCTCGGGGTGATCGAGGGTTTCAGGGGAGATCGCGAGTCTCAGGGAGATCGTGGGTCTTGGGGCAATCACGGGTCTCGAGGGAGATCACGGGTCTCGAGGGAGATCGCGGGTCTCTGGGAGATCGCGGGTCTCGGGGCGATCGCGGGTCTCGGGGGAGATCGCGAGTCTCAGGGGAGATCGCAGGTCTCGGGGCGATCGTGGGTCTCAGGGGAGATCGCGGGTCTTGGGGAGATCGCAGGTCTCGGGGCGATCGCGGGTCTCGAGGGAGATCGCGGGTCTCGAGGGAGATCGCGGGTCTCGAGGGAGATCGCAGGTCTCGGGGCGATCGCGGGTCTCGGGGGCGATCGCGGGTCTCGAGGGAGATCGCAGGTCTCGGGGCGATCGCGGGTCTTGGGGGAGATCGCAGGTCTCGGGGCGATCGCGGGTCTCAGGGGAGATCGGGAGTCTCAGGGGAGATCGCAGGTCTCGGGGCGATCGCGGGTCTCAGGGGAGATCGCGGGTCTCGGGGGAGATTGTGGGTCTTGGGGGCGATCACGGGTCTCGGCAGAGATTGCGGGTCTCGGTGCGATGGAGGGTCTCGGGGGAGATCGCGGGTCTCGGGGTAGATCGCGGGTCTCGGCAGAGATCGCGGGACTCGGGGCGATCGAGGGTCTCGGGGGAGATCGCGGGTCTCGGGGTAGATCGCGGGTCTCGGCAGAGATCGCGGGTCTCGGGGCGATCGAGGGTCTCAGGGGAGATTGCAGGTCTCGGGGCGATCGAGGGTCTCGGGGGAGTTTGTGGGTCTTGGGAGCGATCGCGGGTCTCTGGGCAGATCGTGGGTCTCGGGGCGATCGAGGGTCACTGGGCAGATCATGGGTCTCGGGGTGATCGAGGGTTTCAGGGGAGATCGCGAGTCTCAGGGAGATCGTGGGTCTTGGGGCAATCACGGGTCTCGAGGGAGATCACGGGTCTCGAGGGAGATCGCGGGTCTCTGGGAGATCGCGGGTCTCGGGGCGATCGCGGGTCTCGGGGCGATGGAGGGTCTCGGGGAGATCGCGGGTCTCGGGGGAGATCGCAGGTCTCGGGGGCGATCGAGGGTCCCGGGGCGATGGAGGGTCTCGGAGAGATCGCGGGTCTCGGGGGAGATCGCGGGTCTTGGGGCGAAGGAGGGTCTCGGGGAGATCGCGGGTCTCGGGGTGATCGTGGGTCTCAGGCAAGATCGCGGGTCTCGGGGTGATAGTGTGTCTCGGGGGAGATCGCGGGTCTTGGGGGAGATTGCAGGTCTCGGGGAGATCGCGGGTCTCGGGGCGATGGAGGGTCTCGGGGCGATCGCGGGTCTCGGCAGAGATCGCGGGTCTCGGGGCGATGGAGGGTCTCGGGGTAGATCGCGGGTCTCGGCAGAGATCGCGGGTCTCGGGGCGATCGAGGGTCTCAGGGGAGATTGCAGGTCTCGGGGCGATCGAGGGTCTCGGGGGAGTTTGTGGGTCTTGGGAGCGATCGCGGGTCTCTGGGCAGATCGTGGGTCTCGGGGCGATCGAGGGTCACTGGGCAGATCATGGGTCTCGGGGTGATCGAGGGTTTCAGGGGAGATCGCGAGTCTCAGGGAGATCGTGGGTCTTGGGGCAATCACGGGTCTCGAGGGAGATCACGGGTCTCGAGGGAGATCGCGGGTCTCTGGGAGATCGCGGGTCTCGGGGCGATCGCGGGTCTCGGGGCGATGGAGGGTCTCGGGGAGATCGCGGGTCTCGGGGGAGATCGCAGGTCTCGGGGGCGATCGAGGGTCCCGGGGCGATGGAGGGTCTCGGAGAGATCGCGGGTCTCGGGGGAGATCACGGGTCTTGGGGCGAAGGAGGGTCTCGGGGAGATCGCGGGTCTCGGGGGTGATCGTGGGTCTCAGGCAAGATCGCGGGTCTCGGGGTGATAGTGTGTCTCGGGGGAGATCGCGGGTCTTGGGGGAGATTGCAGGTCTCGGGGAGATCGCGGGTCTCGGGGCGATGGAGGGTCTCGGGGCGATCGCGGGTCTCGGCAGAGATCGCGGGTCTCGGGGCGATGGAGGGTCTCGGGGGAGATCGCGGGTCTCGGGGGAGATCGCGGGTCTTGGGGGAGATTGCAGGTCTCGGGGAGATCGCGGGTCTCGGGGCGATGGAGGGTCTCGGGGGAGATCGCGGGTCTCGGGGGAGATCGCGGGTCTTGGGGGAGATCGCAGGTCTCGGGGCGATCGCGGGTCTCAGGGGAGATCGCAGGTCTCGGGGCGATCGCGGGTCTCAGGGGAGATCGCAGGTCTCGGGGCGATCGCGGGTCTCAGGGGAGATCGCAGGTCTCGGGGGCGATCGCGGGTCTCGGGGGAGATCGCGGGTCTCGGGGGCGATCGCAGGTCTCGAGGGAGATCGCAGGTCTCGGGGCGATCGCGGGTCTCAGGGGAGATCGCGGGTCTTGGGGGAGATCGCGGGTCTTGGGGGAGATTGCAGGTCTCGGGGAGATCGCGGGTCTCGGGGCGATGGAGGGTCTCGGGGGAGATCGCGGGTCTCGGGGGAGATCGCGGGTCTTGGGGTAGATCGCAGGCCTCGGGTCGATCACGGGTCTCGGCAGAGATCGCGGGTCTGGGGGCGATGGAGGGTCTCGGGGGAGATCGCGGGTCTCGGGGGAGATCGCGGGTCTTGGGGGAAATCGTAGGTCTTGGGGCGATCGCGGGTCTCAGGGGAGATCGCGGGTCTCGGGGGAGATTGTGGGTCTCGGGGGCGATCACGGGTCTCGGCAGAGATCGCGGGTCTTGGGGCGATGGAGGGTCTCGGGGGAGATCGTGGGTCTCGGGGCGTTGGAGGGTCTTGGGGGAGATCGCGGGTCTCGGGGTAGATCGCGGGTCTTGGGGCGATGGAGGATCTCAGGGGAGATCGCGGGTCTCGGGGCGATGGAGGGTCTCGGGGCGATCGCGGGTCTCAGGGGAGATCGCGAGTCTCAGGGGAGATCGCAGGTCTCGGCAGAGATCGCGGGCCTCGGGGGAGATCGCAGGTCTCGGCAGAGATCGCGGGTCTCGGGGGAGATCGGGAGTCTCAGGGGAGATCGCAGGTCTCGGGGCGATCGCGGGTCTCAGGGGAGATCGCGGGTCTCGGGGGAGATTGTGGGTCTTGGGGGCGATCACGGGTCTCGGCAGAGATTGCGGGTCTCGGTGCGATGGAGGGTCTCGGTGGAGATCGCGGGTCTCGGGGTAGATCGCGGGTCTCGGCAGAGATCGCGGGACTCGGGGTGATCGAGGGTCTCGGGGGAGATCGCGGGTCTCGGGGTAGATCGCGGGTCTCGGCAGAGATCGCGGGTCTCGGGGCGATCGAGGGTCTCAGGGGAGATTGCAGGTCTCGGGGCGATCGAGGGTCTCGGGGGAGTTTGTGGGTCTTGGGAGCGATCGCGGGTCTCTGGGCAGATCGTGGGTCTCGGGGCGATCGAGGGTCACTGGGCAGATCATGGGTCTCGGGGTGATCGAGGGTTTCAGGGGAGATCGCGAGTCTCAGGGAGATCGTGGGTCTTGGGGCAATCACGGGTCTCGAGGGAGATCGCGGGTCTCGAGGGAGATCGCGGGTCTCTGGGAGATCGCGGGTCTCGGGGCGATCGCGGGTCTCGGGGCGATGGAGGGTCTCGGGGAGATCGCGGGTCTCGGGGCGATCGCGGGTCTCGGGGCGATGGAGGGTCTCGGGGAGATCGCGGGTCTCGGGGGAGATCGCGGGTCTCGGGGGCGATCGAGGGTCCCGGGGCGATGGAGGGTCTCAGAGAGATCGCGGGTCTCGGGGGAGATCGCGGGTCTTGGGGCGAAGGAGGGTCTCGGGGAGATCGCGGGTCTCGGGGTGATAGTGTGTCTTGGGGGAGATCGCGGGTCTTGGGGGAGATCGCGGGTCTTGGGGGAGATTGCAGGTCTCGGGGAGATCGCGGGTCTCGGGGCGATGGAGGGTCTCGGGGCGATCGCGGGTCTCGGCAGAGATCGCGGGTCTCGGGGCGATGGAGGGTCTCGGGGGAGATCGCGGGTCTCGGGGGAGATCGCGTGTCTTGGGGGAGATCGCAGGTCTCGGGGCGATCGCGGGTCTCGGCAGAGATCGCGGGTCTCGGGGCGATGGAGGGTCTCGGGGGAGATCGCGGGTCTCGGGGGAGATCGCGGGTCTTGGGGGAGATCGCAGGTCTCGGGGCGATCGCGGGTCTCAGGGGAGATCACGGGTCTCGGGGGAGATTGTGGGTCTCGGGGGCGATCACGGGTCTCGGCAGAGATCGCGGGTCTTGGGGCGATGGAGGGGCTCGGGGGAGATCGTGGGTCTCGGGGCGATGGAGGGTCTCGGGGGAGATCGCGGGTCTCGGGGTAGATCGCGGGTCTTGGGGCGATGGAGGGTCTCAGGGGAGATCGCGGGTCTCGGGGTAGATCGCGGGTCTTGGGGCGATGGAGGGTCTCGGGGGAGATCGTGGGTCTCGGGGCGTTGGAGGGTCTCGGGGCGATCGCGGGTCTCAGGGGAGATCGCGAGTCTCAGGGGAGATCTCAGGTCTCGGCAGAGATCGCGGGCCTCGGGGGAGATCTCAGGTCTCGGCAGAGATCGCGGGTCTCGGGGGAGATCTCAGGTCTCGGCAGAGATCGTGGGCCTCGGGGGAGATTGCGAGTCTCAGGGGAGATCGCAGGTCTCGGGGCGATCGCGGGTCTCAGGGGAGATCGCGGGTCTCGGAGGAGATTGTAGGTCTCGGGGGCGATCACGGGTCTCGGCAGAGATCGCGGGTCTCGGTGCGATGGAGGGTCTCGGGGGAGATCGCGGGTCTCGGGGTAGATCGCGGGTCTCGGCAGAGATCGCGGGTCTCGGGGCGATCGAGGGTCTCGGGGGAGATCGCGGGTCTCGGGGTAGATCGAGGGTCTCGGGGAGATTGCGGGTCTCGGGGTAGATCGCGGGTCTCGGCAGAGATCGCGGGTCTCGGGGGAGATTCCGGGTCTCGGGGCGATCGAGGGTCTCGGGGAGATCGCGGGTCTCGGCAGAGATCGCGGGTCTCGGCAGAGATCGCGGGTCTCGGGGCGATCGAGGGTCTCAGGGGAGATTGCGGGTCTCGGGCGATCGAGGGTCTCGGGGGAGTTTGTGGGTCTTGGGAGCGATCGCGGGTCTCTGGGCAGATCGTGGGTCTCGGGGCGATCGAGGGTCACTGGGCAGATCGTGGGTCTCGGGGCGATCGAGGGTTTCAGGGAAGATCGCGGGTCTCAGGGAGATCGTGGGTCTTGGGGCAATCACAGGTCTCGAGGGAGATCGCGGGTCTCGAGGGAGATCGCGGGTCTCTGGGAGATCGCGGGTCTCGGGGCGATCGCGGGTCTCGGGCCGATGGAGGGTCTCGGGGAAATCGCGGGCCTCGGGGGAGATCGCAGGTCTCGGGGGCGATCGAGGGTCTCGGGGCGATGGAGGGTCTCGGGGAGATCGCGGGTCTCGGGGGAGATCGCGGGTCTTGGGGCGAAGGAGGGTCTCGGGGAGATCGCGGGTCTCGGGGTGATCGTGGGTCTCAGGGAAGCTCGCGGTTCTCGGGGTGATCGTGTGTCTCGGGGGAGATCGCGGGTCTCGGGGTGATGGAGGGTCTCGGGGAAATCGCGGGTCTCGGGGGAGATCGCGGGTCTCAGGGCGATCGAGGGTCTCGGGGAGATCGAGGGTCTCGGGGCAATCGCGGGTCTCAGGGCGATGGAGGGTCTCGGGGAAATCGCGGGTCTCGGGGGAGATCGCGGGTCTCAGGGCGATCGAGGGTCTCGGGGAGATCGAGGGTCTCGGGGCAATCGCGGGTCTCAGGGCGATGGAGGGTCTCGGGGAGATCGCGGGTCTCGGGGGAGAGCGCAGGTCTCGGGGCGATCGAGGGTCTCGGGCAAATCGCAGGTCTCGGGGAGATCGCGGGTCTCGGGCAATTCGCGGGTCTCGGAGAGATCGCGGGTCTCGGGCAAATCGTGAGTCTCGGGGCGATCGCGGGTCTCGGGGGAGATCGCGAGTCTCGGTGCGATCGCAGGTCTTGGGGCGATCGCGGGTCTCGGGGCGATTGCGGGTCTCGGGGCGATCGCGGGTCTCGGGGCGATCGCGGGTCTCGGGGGAAATCGCGAGTCTCGGTGCGATCGCAGGTCTTGGGGCGATCGCGGGTCTCGGGGCGATTGCGGGTCTCGGGGCGATTGCGGGTCTCAGGGCGATCGCGGGTCTCGGGGCGATCGCGGGTCTCGGGGAGATTGCGGGTCTCGGGGCGATCGCGGGTCTCGGGGGAGATCGCGGGTCTTGGGGCGATTGCGGGTCTCGGGGGAGATCGCGGGTCTCGGGGGAGATCGTGGTTCTCTGGGGAGATCGTGGGTCTCGGGGGAGATCGCGGGTCTCGGGGGAGATCGCGGGTCTTGGGGCGATTGCGGGTCTCGGGGGAGATCGCGGGCCTCGGGGCGATCGAGGGTCTCGGGGGAGATCGTGGTTCTCTGGGGAGATCGTGGGTCTCGGGGGAGATCGCGCATCTCGAGGGAGATCGCGGTTCTCGGACACATCGCAGGTCTCGGGGGAGATCGCGGGTCTTGGGGCGATCGCGGCGATCGCGGGTCTCAGGTGAGATCGCGGGTCTTGGGGGTGATCGAGAATCTCGGGGGCGATCGAGGGTCTCGGGGGCGATCGAGGGTCTTGGGGGCGATCGAGGGTCTCGGGGGAGATCGCGGGTCTCGGGGGCGATCATGGGTCTCGGGGGTGATCGCGCATCTCTGGGGAGATCGTGGGTCTCGGGGACGATCGCGCGTCTCTGGGGAGATCGTGGATCTTGAGGGCGATCGCGGGTCTCTGGGGAGGTCTCGGGGTGATCGAGGGTCTCGTAGTGATTGCCGGTCTCGGGGGAGATCGCGGGTCTCGGGGCGATCGAGGGTCTAGGGGGAGATCGCGGGTCTCGCGGGAGATCGTGTGTCTCAGGGCGATCGAGGGTCTCGGGGAGATCGACGGTCTCGGGGGAGATCGCGGGTCTCGGGTGAGATCGCTAGTCTTGGGGGCGGTCGAGGGTCTCGGGGGAGATCGCGGGTTTCGGGGGAGATCGCGGGTCTCGGGGGAGATCGCGGGTCTCGGGCGATCGTGAGTCTCGCCGAAGATCGCGGATCTTGGGGGCGATAGCGAGACTTGGGGGAGATCGCGGGTCTCGGGGGAGATCGTGGGTCTCGGGGCGATCGAGGGTCTCGGGGAGATCGCGGGTCTCGCGGGAGATCGTGTGTCTCGGGGCGATGGAGGGTCTCGGGGAGATCGCGGGACTCGGGCAAATCGCGGGTCTCGGGGAGATCGAGGGGCTCGGGGGAGATCGCGGGTCTCGGGCAAATCGTGGGTCTTGGGGGCGATCGAGAGTCTCGGGGGCGATCGAGGGTCACTGGGCAGATCGTGGGTCTCGGGGCGATCGAGGGTTTCAGGGAAGATCGCGGGTCTCAGGGAGATCGTGGGTCTTGGGACAATCACAGGTCTCGAGGGAGATCGTGGGTCTCGAGGGAGATCGCGGGTCTCTGGGAGATCGCGGGTCTCGGGGCAATCGCGGGTCTCGGGCCGATGGAGGGTCTCGGGGAAATCGCGGGCCTCGGGGGAGATCGCGGGTCTCGGGGGCGATCGAGGGTCTCGGGGCGATGGAGGGTCTCGGGGAGATCGCGGGTCTCGGGGGAGATCGCGGGTCTTGGGGCGAAGGAGGGTCTCGGGGAGATCGCGGGTCTCGGGGTGATCGTGGGTCTCAGGGAAGCTTGCGGTTCTCGGGGTGATCGTGTGTCTCGGGGGCGATTGCGGGTCTCGGGGCGATTGCGGGTCTCGGGGCGATCGCGGGTCTCGGGGCGATCGCGGGTCTCGGGGGAAATCGCGAGTCTCGGTGCGATCGCAGGTCTTGGGGCGATCGCGGGTCTCGGGGCGATTGCGGGTCTCGGGGCGATCGCGGGTCTCGGGGCGATCGCGGGTCTCGGGGAGATTGCGGGTCTCGGGGCGATCGCGGGTCTCGGGGGAGATCGCAGGTCTCGGCAGAGATCGCGGGCCTCGGGGGAGATCGCAGGTCTCG
Organism: Squalus acanthias; assembly: GCA_030390025.1. NCBI lineage: Eukaryota > Metazoa > Chordata > Chondrichthyes > Squaliformes > Squalidae > Squalus > Squalus acanthias. The sequence goes on from CM059426.1 coordinate 180,180,993, forward strand.
GCAGAGATCGCGGGTCTCGGGGGAGATCGGGAGTCTCAGGGGAGATCGCAGGTCTCGGGGCGATCGCGGGTCTCAGGGGAGATCGCGGGTCTCGGGGGAGATTGTGGGTCTTGGGGGCGATCACGGGTCTCGGCAGAGATTGCGGGTCTCGGTGCGATGGAGGGTCTCGGTGGAGATCGCGGGTCTCGGGGTAGATCGCGGGTCTCGGCAGAGATCGCGGGACTCGGGGTGATCGAGGGTCTCGGGGGAGATCGCGGGTCTCGGGGTAGATCGCGGGTCTCGGCAGAGATCGCGGGTCTCGGGGCGATCGAGGGTCTCAGGGGAGATTGCAGGTCTCGGGGCGATCGAGGGTCTCGGGGGAGTTTGTGGGTCTTGGGAGCGATCGCGGGTCTCTGGGCAGATCGTGGGTCTCGGGGCGATCGAGGGTCACTGGGCAGATCATGGGTCTCGGGGTGATCGAGGGTTTCAGGGGAGATCGCGAGTCTCAGGGAGATCGTGGGTCTTGGGGCAATCACGGGTCTCGAGGGAGATCGCGGGTCTCGAGGGAGATCGCGGGTCTCTGGGAGATCGCGGGTCTCGGGGCGATCGCGGGTCTCGGGGCGATGGAGGGTCTCGGGGAGATCGCGGGTCTCGGGGCGATCGCGGGTCTCGGGGCGATGGAGGGTCTCGGGGAGATCGCGGGTCTCGGGGGAGATCGCGGGTCTCGGGGGCGATCGAGGGTCCCGGGGCGATGGAGGGTCTCGGAGAGATCGCGGGTCTCGGGGGAGATCGCGGGTCTTGGGGCGAAGGAGGGTCTCGGGGAGATCGCGGGTCTCGGGGTGATAGTGTGTCTTGGGGGAGATCGCGGGTCTTGGGGGAGATCGCGGGTCTTGGGGGAGATTGCAGGTCTCGGGGAGATCGCGGGTCTCGGGGCGATGGAGGGTCTCGGGGCGATCGCGGGTCTCGGCAGAGATCGCGGGTCTCGGGGCGATGGAGGGTCTCGGGGGAGATCGCGGGTCTCGGGGGAGATCGCGTGTCTTGGGGGAGATCGCAGGTCTCGGGGCGATCGCGGGTCTCGGCAGAGATCGCGGGTCTCGGGGCGATGGAGGGTCTCGGGGGAGATCGCGGGTCTCGGGGGAGATCGCGGGTCTTGGGGGAGATCGCAGGTCTCGGGGCGATCGCGGGTCTCAGGGGAGATCACGGGTCTCGGGGGAGATTGTGGGTCTCGGGGGCGATCACGGGTCTCGGCAGAGATCGCGGGTCTTGGGGCGATGGAGGGGCTCGGGGGAGATCGTGGGTCTCGGGGCGATGGAGGGTCTCGGGGGAGATCGCGGGTCTCGGGGTAGATCGCGGGTCTTGGGGCGATGGAGGGTCTCAGGGGAGATCGCGGGTCTCGGGGTAGATCGCGGGTCTTGGGGCGATGGAGGGTCTCGGGGGAGATCGTGGGTCTCGGGGCGTTGGAGGGTCTCGGGGCGATCGCGGGTCTCAGGGGAGATCGCGAGTCTCAGGGGAGATCTCAGGTCTCGGCAGAGATCGCGGGCCTCGGGGGAGATCTCAGGTCTCGGCAGAGATCGCGGGTCTCGGGGGAGATCTCAGGTCTCGGCAGAGATCGTGGGCCTCGGGGGAGATTGCGAGTCTCAGGGGAGATCGCAGGTCTCGGGGCGATCGCGGGTCTCAGGGGAGATCGCGGGTCTCGGAGGAGATTGTAGGTCTCGGGGGCGATCACGGGTCTCGGCAGAGATCGCGGGTCTCGGTGCGATGGAGGGTCTCGGGGGAGATCGCGGGTCTCGGGGTAGATCGCGGGTCTCGGCAGAGATCGCGGGTCTCGGGGCGATCGAGGGTCTCGGGGGAGATCGCGGGTCTCGGGGTAGATCGAGGGTCTCGGGGAGATTGCGGGTCTCGGGGTAGATCGCGGGTCTCGGCAGAGATCGCGGGTCTCGGGGGAGATTCCGGGTCTCGGGGCGATCGAGGGTCTCGGGGAGATCGCGGGTCTCGGCAGAGATCGCGGGTCTCGGCAGAGATCGCGGGTCTCGGGGCGATCGAGGGTCTCAGGGGAGATTGCGGGTCTCGGGCGATCGAGGGTCTCGGGGGAGTTTGTGGGTCTTGGGAGCGATCGCGGGTCTCTGGGCAGATCGTGGGTCTCGGGGCGATCGAGGGTCACTGGGCAGATCGTGGGTCTCGGGGCGATCGAGGGTTTCAGGGAAGATCGCGGGTCTCAGGGAGATCGTGGGTCTTGGGGCAATCACAGGTCTCGAGGGAGATCGCGGGTCTCGAGGGAGATCGCGGGTCTCTGGGAGATCGCGGGTCTCGGGGCGATCGCGGGTCTCGGGCCGATGGAGGGTCTCGGGGAAATCGCGGGCCTCGGGGGAGATCGCAGGTCTCGGGGGCGATCGAGGGTCTCGGGGCGATGGAGGGTCTCGGGGAGATCGCGGGTCTCGGGGGAGATCGCGGGTCTTGGGGCGAAGGAGGGTCTCGGGGAGATCGCGGGTCTCGGGGTGATCGTGGGTCTCAGGGAAGCTCGCGGTTCTCGGGGTGATCGTGTGTCTCGGGGGAGATCGCGGGTCTCGGGGTGATGGAGGGTCTCGGGGAAATCGCGGGTCTCGGGGGAGATCGCGGGTCTCAGGGCGATCGAGGGTCTCGGGGAGATCGAGGGTCTCGGGGCAATCGCGGGTCTCAGGGCGATGGAGGGTCTCGGGGAAATCGCGGGTCTCGGGGGAGATCGCGGGTCTCAGGGCGATCGAGGGTCTCGGGGAGATCGAGGGTCTCGGGGCAATCGCGGGTCTCAGGGCGATGGAGGGTCTCGGGGAGATCGCGGGTCTCGGGGGAGAGCGCAGGTCTCGGGGCGATCGAGGGTCTCGGGCAAATCGCAGGTCTCGGGGAGATCGCGGGTCTCGGGCAATTCGCGGGTCTCGGAGAGATCGCGGGTCTCGGGCAAATCGTGAGTCTCGGGGCGATCGCGGGTCTCGGGGGAGATCGCGAGTCTCGGTGCGATCGCAGGTCTTGGGGCGATCGCGGGTCTCGGGGCGATTGCGGGTCTCGGGGCGATCGCGGGTCTCGGGGCGATCGCGGGTCTCGGGGGAAATCGCGAGTCTCGGTGCGATCGCAGGTCTTGGGGCGATCGCGGGTCTCGGGGCGATTGCGGGTCTCGGGGCGATTGCGGGTCTCAGGGCGATCGCGGGTCTCGGGGCGATCGCGGGTCTCGGGGAGATTGCGGGTCTCGGGGCGATCGCGGGTCTCGGGGGAGATCGCGGGTCTTGGGGCGATTGCGGGTCTCGGGGGAGATCGCGGGTCTCGGGGGAGATCGTGGTTCTCTGGGGAGATCGTGGGTCTCGGGGGAGATCGCGGGTCTCGGGGGAGATCGCGGGTCTTGGGGCGATTGCGGGTCTCGGGGGAGATCGCGGGCCTCGGGGCTATCGAGGGTCTCGGGGGAGATCGTGGTTCTCTGGGGAGATCGTGGGTCTCGGGGGAGATCGCGCATCTCGAGGGAGATCGCGGTTCTCGGACACATCGCAGGTCTCGGGGGAGATCGCGGGTCTCGGGGCGATCGCGGCGATCGCGGGTCTCAGGTGAGATCGCGGGTCTTGGGGGCGATCGAGAATCTCGGGGGCGATCGAGGGTCTCGGGGGCGATCGAGGGTCTTGGGGGCGATCGAGGGTCTCGGGGGAGATCGCGGGTCTCGGGGGCGATCATGGGTCTCGGGGGTGATCGCGCGTCTCTGGGGAGATCGTGGGTCTCGGGGACGATCGCGCGTCTCTGGGGAGATCGTGGATCTTGAGGGCGATCGCGGGTCTCTGGGGAGGTCTCGGGGTGATCGAGGGTCTCGTAGTGATTGCCGGTCTCGGGGGAGATCGCGGGTCTCGGGGCGATCGAGGGTCTAGGGGGAGATCGCGGGTCTCGCGGGAGATCGTGTGTCTCAGGGCGATCGAGGGTCTCGGGGAGATCGACGGTCTCGGGGGAGATCGCGGGTCTCGGGTGAGATCGCTAGTCTTGGGGGCGGTCGAGGGTCTCGGGGGAGATCGCGGGTTTCGGGGGAGATCGCGGGTCTCGGGGGAGATCGCGGGTCTCGGGCGATCGTGAGTCTCGCCGAAGAACGCGGATCTTGGGGGCGATAGCGAGACTTGGGGGAGATCGCGGGTCTCGGGGGAGATCGTGGGTCTCGGGGCGATCGAGGGTCTCGGGGAGATCGCGGGTCTCGCGGGAGATCGTGTGTCTCGGGGCGATGGAGGGTCTCGGGGAGATCGCGGGACTCGGGCAAATCGCGGGTCTCGGGGAGATCGAGGGGCTCGGGGGAGATCGCGGGTCTCGGGCAAATCGTGGGTCTTGGGGGCGATCGAGAGTCTCGGGGGCGATCGAGGGTCACTGGGCAGATCGTGGGTCTCGGGGCGATCGAGGGTTTCAGGGAAGATCGCGGGTCTCAGGGAGATCGTGGGTCTTGGGACAATCACAGGTCTCGAGGGAGATCGTGGGTCTCGAGGGAGATCGCGGGTCTCTGGGAGATCGCGGGTCTCGGGGCGATCGCGGGTCTCGGGCCGATGGAGGGTCTCGGGGAAATCGCGGGCCTCGGGGGAGATCGCGGGTCTCGGGGGCGATCGAGGGTCTCGGGGCGATGGAGGGTCTCGGGGAGATCGCGGGTCTCGGGGGAGATCGCGGGTCTTGGGGCGAAGGAGGGTCTCGGGGAGATCGCGGGTCTCGGGGTGATCGTGGGTCTCAGGGAAGCTTGCGGTTCTCGGGGTGATCGTGTGTCTCGGGGGCGATTGCGGGTCTCGGGGCGATGCGGGTCTCGGGGCGATCGGTCTCGGGGCGATCGCGGGTCTCGGGGGAAATCGCGAGTCTCGGTGCGATCGCAGGTCTTGGGGCGATCGCGGGTCTCGGGGCGATTGCGGGTCTCGGGGCGATTGCGGGTCTCAGGGGCGATCGCGGGTCTCGGGGCGATCGCGGGTCTCGGGGAGATTGCGGGTCTCGGGGCGATCGCGGGTCTCGGGGGAGATCGCGGGTCTTGGGGCGATTGCGGGTCTCGGGGGAGATCGCGGGTCTCGGGGGAGATCGTGGTTCTCTGGGGAGATCGTGGGTCTCGGGGCGATTGCGGGTCTTGGGGCGATTGCGGGACTCGGGGCGATCGCGGGTCTCGGGGGAGATCGCGGGTCTTGGGGAGATCGCGGGTCTCGGGGCGATCGCGGGTCTCGGGGAGATTGCGGGTCTCGGGGCGATCGCGGGTCTCGGGGGAGATCGCGGGTCTTGGGGCGATTGCGGGTCTCGGGGGAGATCGCGGGTCTCGGGGGAGATCGTGGTTCTCTGGGGAGATCGTGGGTCTCGGGGGAGATCGCGGGTCTCGGGGGAGATCGCGGGTCTTGGGGCGATTGCGGGTCTCGGGGGAGATCGCGGGCCTCGGGGCGATCGAGGGTCTCGGGGGAGATCGTGGTTCTCTGGGGAGATCGTGGGTCTCGGGGGAGATCGCGCATCTCGAGGGAGATCGCGGTTCTCGGACACATCGCGGGTCTCGGGGGAGATCGCGGGTCTCGGGGCGATCGCGGCGATCGCGGGTCTCAGGTGAGATCGCGGGTCTTGGGGGCGATCGAGAATCTCGGGGGCGATCGAGGGTCTCGGGGGCGATCGAGGGTCTTGGGGGCGATTGCGGGTCTCGGGGGAGATCGCAGGTCTCGGGGGCGATCGTGGGTCTCGGGGGTGATCGCGCGTCTCTGGGGAGATCGTGGGTCTCGGGGACGATCGCGCGTCTCTGGGGAGATCGTGGATCTTGAGGGCGATCGCGGGTCTCTGGGGAGGTCTCGGGGTGATCGAGGGTCTCGTAGTGATCGCCGGTCTCGGGGGAGATCGCGGGTCTCGGGGCGATCGAGGGTCTAGGGGGAGATCGCGGGTCTCGCGGGAGATCGTGTGTCTCAGGGCGATCGAGGGTCTCGGGGAGATCGACGGTCTCGGGGGAGATCGCGGGTGTCGGGGCGATCGAGGGTCTCGGGGGAGATCGCGGGTCTCGCGGGAGATCGTGTGTCTCAGGGTGATCGAGGGTCTCGGGGAGATCGAGGGTCTCGGGGGAGATCGCGGGTCTCGGGTGAGATCGCTAGTCTTGGGGGCGGTCGAGGGTCTCGGGGGAGATCGCGGGTTTCGGGGGAGATCGCGGGTCTCGGGGGAGATCGCGGGTCTCGGGCGATCGTGAGTCTCGCCGAAGATCGCGGATCTTGGGGGCGATAGCGAGACTTGGGGGAGATCGCGGGTCTCGGGGGAGATCGTGGGTCTCGGGGCGATCGAGGGTCTCGGGGAGATCGCGGGTCTCGCGGGAGATCGTGTGTCTCGGGGCGATGGAGGGTCTCGGGGAGATCGCGGGACTCGGGCAAATCGCGGGTCTCGGGGAGATCGAGGGGCTCGGGGGAGATCGCGGGTCTCGGGCAAATCGTGGGTCTTGGGGGCGATCGAGAGTCTCGGGGGCGATCGAGGGTCACTGGGCAGATCGTGGGTCTCGGGGCGATCGAGGGTTTCAGGGAAGATCGTGGGTCTTGGGGCAATCACAGGTCTCGAGGGAGATCGCGGGTCTCGAGGGAGATCGCGGGTCTCTGGGAGATCGCGGGTCTCGGGGCGATCGCGGGTCTCGGGCCGATGGAGGGTCTCGGGGAAATCGCGGGCCTCGGGGGAGATCGCGGGTCTCGGGGGTGATCGAGGGTCTCGGGGCGATGGAGGGTCTCGGGGAGATCGCGGGTCTCGGGGGAGATCGCGGGTCTTGGGGCGAAGGAGGGTCTCGGGGAGATCGCGGGTCTCGGGGTGATCGTGGGTCTCAGGGAAGCTTGCGGTTCTCGGGGTGATCGTGTGTCTCGGGGGCGATTGCGGGTCTCGGGGCGATTGCGGGTCTCGGGGCGATCGCGGGTCTCGGGGCGATCGCGGGTCTCGGGGGAAATCGCGAGTCTCGGTGCGATCGCAGGTCTTGGGGCGATCGCGGGTCTCGGGGCGATTGCGGGTCTCGGGGTGATTGCGGGTCTCAGGGCGATCGCGGGTCTCGGGGCGATCGCGGGTCTCGGGGAGATTGCGGGTCTCGGGGCGATCGCGGGTCTCGGGGGAGATCGCGGGTCTTGGGGCGATTGCGGGTCTCGGGGGAGATCGCGGGTCTCGGGGGAGATCGTGGTTCTCTGGGGAGATCGTGGGTCTCGGGGGAGATCGCGGGTCTCGGGGGAGATCGCGGGTCTTGGGGGAGATCGCGGGTCTCGGGGGAGATCGCGGGTCTCAGGGCGATCGCGGGTCTCGGGGCGATCGCGGGTCTCGGGGAGATTGCGGGTCTCGGGGCGATCGCGGGTCTCGGGGGAGATCGCGGGTCTTGGGGCGATTGCGGGTCTCGGGGGAGATCGCGGGTCTCGGGGGAGATCGTGGTTCTCTGGGGAGATCGTGGGTCTCGGGGGAGATCGCGTGTCTCGGGGGAGATCGCGGGTCTTGGGGCGATTGCGGGTCTCGGGGGAGATCGCGGGCCTCGGGGCGATCGAGGGTCTCGGGGGAGATCGTGGTTCTCTGGGGAGATCGTGGGTCTCGGGGGAGATCGCGCATCTCGAGGGAGATCGCGGTTCTCGGACACATCGCGGGTCTCGGGGGAGATCGCGGGTCTCGGGGCGATCGCGGCGATCGCGGGTCTCAGGTGAGATCGCGGGTCTTGGGGGCGATCGAGAATCTCGGGTGCGATCGAGGGTCTCGGGGGCGATCGAGGGTCTTGGGGGCGATTGCGGGTCTCGGGGGAGATCGCAGGTCTCGGGGGCGATCGTGGGTCTCGGGGGTGATCGCGCGTCTCTGGGGAGATCGTGGGTCTCGGGGACGATCGCGCGTCTCTGGGGAGATCGTGGATCTTGAGGGCGATCGCGGGTCTCTGGGGAGGTCTCGGGGTGATCGAGGGTCTCGTAGTGATCGCCGGTCTCGGGGGAGATCGCGGGTCTCGGGGCGATCGAGGGTCTAGGGGGAGATCGCGGGTCTCGCGGGAGATCGTGTGTCTCAGGGCGATCGAGGGTCTCGGGGAGATCGCAGGTCTCGGGGGCGATCGTGGGTCTCGGGGGTGATCGCGCGTCTCTGGGGAGATTGTGGGTCTCGGGGACGATCGCGCGTCTCTGGGGAGATCGTGGATCTTGAGGGCGATCGCGGGTCTCTGGGGAGGTCTCGGGGTGATCGAGGGTCTCGTAGTGATCGCCGGTCTCGGGGGAGATCGCGGGTCTCGGGGCGATCGAGGGTCTAGGGGGAGATCGCGGGTCTCGCGGGAGATCGTGTGTCTCAGGGCGATCGAGGGTCTCGGGGAGATCGACGGTCTCGGGGGAGATCGCGGGTGTCGGGGCGATCGAGGGTCTCGGGGGAGATCGCGGGTCTCGCGGGAGATCGTGTGTCTCAGGGTGATCGAGGGTCTCGGGGAGATCGAGGGTCTCGGGGGAGATCGCGGGTCTCGGGTGAGATCGCTAGTCTTGGGGGCGGTCGAGGGTCTCGGGGGAGATCGCGGGTTTCGGGGGAGATCGCGGGTCTCGGGGGAGATCGCGGGTCTCGGGCGATCGTGAGTCTCGCCGAAGATCGCGGATCTTGGGGGCGATAGCGAGACTTGGGGGAGATCGCGGGTCTCGGGGGAGATCGTGGGTCTCGGGGCGATCGAGGGTCTCGGGGAGATCGCGGGTCTCGCGGGAGATCGTGTGTCTCGGGGCGATGGAGGGTCTCGGGGAGATCGCGGGACTCGGGCAAATCGCGGGTCTCGGGGAGATCGAGGGGCTCGGGGGAGATCGCGGGTCTCGGGCAAATCGTGGGTCTTGGGGGCGATCGAGAGTCTCGGGGGCGATCGAGGGTCACTGGGCAGATCGTGGGTCTCGGGGCGATCGAGGGTTTCAGGGAAGATCGCGGGTCTCAGGGAGATCGTGGGTCTTGGGGCAATCACAGGTCTCGAGGGAGATCGCGGGTCTCGAGGGAGATCGCGGGTCTCTGGGAGATCGCGGGTCTCGGGGCGATCGCGGGTCTCGGGCCGATGGAGGGTCTCGGGGAAATCGCGGGCCTCGGGGGAGATCGCGGGTCTCGGGGGCGATCGAGGGTCTCGGGGCGATGGAGGGTCTCGGGGAGATCGCGGGTCTCGGGGGAGATCGCGGGTCTTGGGGCGAAGGAGGGTCTCGGGGAGATCGCGGGTCTCGGGGTGATCGTGGGTCTCAGGGAAGCTTGCGGTTCTCGGGGTGATCGTGTGTCTCGGGGGCGATTGCGGGTCTCGGGGCGATTGCGGGTCTCGGGGGAAATCGCGAGTCTCGGTGCGATCGCAGGTCTTGGGGCGATCGCGGGTCTCGGGGCGATCGCGGGTCTCGGGGCGATCGCGGGTCTCGGGGAGATTGCGGGTCTCGGGGCGATCGCGGGTCTCGGGGGAGATCGCGGGTCTTGGGGCGATTGCGGGTCTCGGGGGAGATCGCGGGTCTCGGGGGAGATCGTGGTTCTCTGGGGAGATCGTGGGTCTCGGGGGAGATCGCGGGTCTCGGGGGAGATCGCGGGTCTTGGGGGAGATCGCGGGTCTCGGGGGAGATCGCGGGTCTCAGGGCGATCGCGGGTCTCGGGGCGATCGCGGGTCTCGGGGAGATTGCGGGTCTCGGGGCGATCGCGGGTCTCGGGGGAGATCGCGGGTCTTGGGGCGATTGCGGGTCTCGGGGGAGATCGCGGGTCTCGGGGGAGATCGTGGTTCTCTGGGGAGATCGTGGGTCTCGGGGGAGATCGCGGGTCTCGGGGGAGATCGCGGGTCTTGGGGCGATTGCGGGTCTCGGGGGAGATCGCGGGCCTCGGGGCGATCGAGGGTCTCGGGGGAGATCGTGGTTCTCTGGGGAGATCGTGGGTCTCGGGGGAGATCGCGCATCTCGAGGGAGATCGCGGTTCTCGGACACATCGCGGGTCTCGGGGGAGATCGCGGGTCTCGGGGCGATCGCGGCGATCGCGGGTCTCAGGTGAGATCGCGGGTCTTGGGGGCGATCGAGAATCTCGGGGGCGATCGAGGGTCTCGGGGGCGATCGAGGGTCTTGGGGGCGATTGCGGGTCTCGGGGGAGATCGCAGGTCTCGGGGGCGATCGTGGGTCTCGGGGGTGATCGCGCGTCTCTGGGGAGATCGTGGGTCTCGGGGACGATCGCGCGTCTCTGGGGAGATCGTGGATCTTGAGGGCGATCGCGGGTCTCTGGGGAGGTCTCGGGGTGATCGAGGGTCTCGTAGTGATCGCCGGTCTCGGGGGAGATCGCGGGTCTCGGGGCGATCGAGGGTCTAGGGGGAGATCGCGGGTCTCGCGGGAGATCGTGTGTCTCAGGGCGATCGAGGGTCTCGGGGAGATCGACGGTCTCGGGGGAGATCGCGGGTGTCGGGGCGATCGAGGGTCTCGGGGGAGATCGCGGGTCTCGCGGGAGATCGTGTGTCTCAGGGCGATCGAGGGTCTCGGGGAGATCGACGGTCTCGGGGGAGATCGCGGGTCTCGGGTGAGATCGCTAGTCTTGGGGGCGGTCGAGGGTCTCGGGGGAGATCGCGGGTTTCGGGGGAGATCACGGGTCTCGGGGGAGATCGCGGGTCTCGGGCGATCGTGAGTCTCGCCGAAGATCGCGGATCTTGGGGGCGATAGCGAGACTTGGGGGAGATCGCGGGTCTCGGGGGAGATCGTGGGTCTCGGGGCGATCGAGGGTCTCGGGGAGATCGCGGGTCTCGCGGGAGATCGTGTGTCTCGGGGCGATGGAGGGTCTCTGGGGATATCGTGGGTCTCGGGGGCCATCGCGCGTCTCTGGGGAGATCGTGGATCTCGAGGGCGATCGCGGGTCTCTGGGGAGGTCTTGGGGTGATCGAGGGTCTCGTAGTGATCGCCGGTCTCGGGGGCGATCGCGGGTCTCGGGGCAATCGAGGGTATTGGGTGAGATCGCGGGTGTCGCGGGAGATCGTGTGTCTCGGGGCGATCGAGTGTCTCGGGGAGATCAATGGTCTCGGGGCGATCACAAGTCTCGGGGGAGATCGCGGGTCTCGGGTCGATCGTGGGTCTCGGGGAGATTGCGGGTCTCGGGGCGATCGCGGGTCTCGGGGGAGATCGCGGGTCTTGGGGCGATTGCGGGTCTCGGGGGAGATCACAGGTCTTGGGGTGATCGAGGGTTTCTGGGGAGATCGCGGGTCTCGGGGCAATTGCGGGTGTCGGGGGAGATTGCGGGTCTTGTGGGAGATCGCGGGTCTTGGGGCGATCGAGGATTTCTGGGGAGATCGCGGGTCTCGCGGCGATTGCGGGTCTCGGGGGAGATCGCGGGTCTCGGGGCGATCGCGGTTCTCGGTGCGATCGCGGGTCTTGGGGCGATCACGGGTCTTGGGGAGATTGCGGGTCTTGGGGGGAGATCACGGGTCTCGGGGGAGATCGTGGGTCTCGGGGGAGATCGCGGGTCTCGGGGCGATCGCGGGTCTCGGGGCGATCGCTGGTCTTGGGGCGATCACGGGTCTCTGGGAGATTGCGGGTCTTGGGGGAGATCACGGGTCTTGGGGGAGATTGTGGGTCTTAGGGGCGATCGTGGGTCTCTGGGGAGATCGTGGGTCTCCGGGGAGATCGTGAGTCTCTGGGGAGATTGTGGATCTCGCGGGCGATCGCGGGTCTCTGGGGAGGGCTCGGGGTGATCGAGGGTCTCGTAGTGATCGCCGGTCTCGGGGGAGATCGTGTGTCTCGGGGCGATCGAGGGTCTCGGGGAGATCGACGGTCTCGGGGGAGATCGCGGGTCTCGGGGCGATCGAGGGTCTCGGGAGAGATCGCAGGTCACGCGGGAGATTGTGTGTCTCGGGGCGATCGAGGGTCTCGGGGAGATCGACGGTCTCGGGGGAGATCGCGGGTCTCGGACGATCGTGAGTCTTGCCGAAGATCGCGGATCTTGGGGGCGATAGCGAGACTTGGGGGAGATTGCGGGTCTCGGGGGAGATCGCGGGTCTCGGGGCGATCGAGGTTCTCGGGGAGATCGCGGGTCTCGCGGGAGATCGTGTGTCTCGGGGCGATGGAGGGTCTCGGGGAGATCGCGGGTCTCGGGCAAATCGTGGGTCTCGGGGAGATCGCGGGTCTCGGGGGATATCGCGGGTCTCGGGGAGATCGCGGGTCTCGGGGAGATCGAGGGGCTCGGGGGAGATCACGGGTCTCGGGGGATATCGCGGGTCTCGGGGAGATCGTGGGTCTCGGGGCGATCGCGGGTCTCGCGGGAGATCGTGTGTCTCGGGGCGATGGAGGGTCTCGGGGGAAATCGCGAGTCTCGGGGCGATCGTGGGTCTCGGGGAGATCGCGGGTCTCGGGGAGATCGCGGGTCTCGCGGGAGATCATGTGTCTCGGGGCGATCGCGGGTCTCGCGGGAGTTCGTGTGTCTCGGGGCGATGGAGGGTCTCGGGGAGATCGCGGTTCTCGGGGAGATCGTGAGTCTCGGGCAAATCGCGAGTCTCCGGGCGATCGCGGGTCTCAGGGGAGATCGCGGGTCTCGGGGAGATTGCGGGTCTCGGGGGAAATCGCGAGTCTCGGTGCGATCGCAGGTCTTGGGGCGATCGCGGGTCTCGGGGCGATTGCGGGTCTCGGGGCGATTGCGGGTCTCAGGGCGATCGCGGGTCTCGGGGCGATCGCGGGTCTCGGGGAGATTGCGGGTCTCGGGGCGATCGCGGGTCTCGGGGGAGATCGCGGGTCTTGGGGCGATTGCGGGTCTCGGGGGAGATCGCGGGTCTCGGGGGAGATCGTGGTTCTCTGGGGAGATCGTGGGTCTCGGGGGAGATCGCGGGTCTCGGGGGAGATCGCGGGTCTTGGGGCGATTGCGGGTCTCGGGGGAGATCGCGGGCCTCGGGGCGATCGAGGGTCTCGGGGGAGATCGTGGTTCTCTGGGGAGATCGTGGGTCTCGGGGGAGATCGCGCATCTCGAGGGAGATCGCGGTTCTCGGACACATCGCGGGTCTCGGGGGAGATCGCGGGTCTCGGGGCGATCGCGGCGATCGCGGGTCTCAGGTGAGATCGCGGGTCTTGGGGGCGATCGAGAATCTCGGGGGCGATCGAGGGTCTCGGGGGCGATCGAGGGTCTTGGGGGCGATTGCGGGTCTCGGGGGAGATCGCAGGTCTCGGGGGCGATCGTGGGTCTCGGGGGTGATCGCGCGTCTCTGGGGAGATCGTGGGTCTCGGGGACGATCGCGCGTCTCTGGGGAGATCGTGGATCTTGAGGGCGATCGCGGGTCTCTGGGGAGGTCTCGGGGTGATCGAGGGTCTCGTAGTGATCGCCGGTCTCGGGGGAGATCGCGGATCTCGGGGCGATCGAGGGTCTAGGGGGAGATCGCGGGTCTCGCGGGAGATCGTGTGTCTCAGGGCGATCGAGGGTCTCGGGGAGATCGACGGTCTCGGGGGAGATCGCGGGTGTCGGGGCGATCGAGGGTCTCGGGGGAGATCGCGGGTCTCGCGGGAGATCGTGTGTCTCAGGGCGATCGAGGGTCTCGGGGAGATCGACGGTCTCGGGGGAGATCGCGGGTCTCGGGTGAGATCGCTAGTCTTGGGGGCGGTCGAGGGTCTCGGGGGAGATCGCGGGTTTCGGGGGAGATCGCGGGTCTCGGGGGAGATCGCGGGTCTCGGGCGATCGTGAGTCTCGCCGAAGATCGCGGATCTTGGGGGCGATAGCGAGACTTGGGGGAGATCGCGGGTCTCGGGGGAGATCGTGGGTCTCGGGGCGATCGAGGGTCTCGGGGAGATCGCGGGTCTCGCGGGAGATCGTGTGTCTCGGGGCGATGGAGGGTCTCGGGGAGATCGCGGGACTCGGGCAAATCGCGGGTCTCGGGGAGATCGAGGGGCTCGGGGGAGATCGCGGGTCTCGGGCAAATCGCGGGTCTTGGGGGCGATCGAGAGTCTCGGGGGCGATCGAGGGTCTCAGAGAGATCGCGGGTCTCGGGGGAGATCGCGGGTCTCGGGGGAGATCGCGGGTCTCGGGGCGATCGAGGGTCTCGGGGGAGATCGCGGGTCTCGGGGGAGATCGTGGGTCTCTGGGGAGATCGTGGGTCTCTGGGGATATCGTGGGTCTCGGGGGCCATCGCGCGTCTCTGGGGAGATCGTGGATCTCGAGGGCGATCGCGGGTCTCTGGGGAGGTCTTGGGGTGATCGAGGGTCTCGTAGTGATCGCCGGTCTCGGGGGCGATCGCGGGTCTCGGGGCAATCGAGGGTATTGGGTGAGATCGCGGGTGTCGCGGGAGATCGTGTGTCTCGGGGCGATCGAGTGTCTCGGGGAGATCAATGGTCTCGGGGCGATCACAAGTCTCGGGGGAGATCGCGGGTCTCGGGTCGATCGTGGGTCTCGGGGAGATTGCGGGTCTCGGGGCGATCGCGGGTCTCGGGGGAGATCGCGGGTCTTGGGGCGATTGCGGGTCTCGGGGGAGATCACAGGTCTTGGGGTGATCGAGGGTTTCTGGGGAGATCGCGGGTCTCGGGGCAATTGCGGGTGTCGGGGGAGATTGCGGGTCTTGTGGGAGATCGCGGGTCTTGGGGCGATCGAGGATTTCTGGGGAGATCGCGGGTCTCGCGGCGATTGCGGGTCTCGGGGGAGATCGCGGGTCTCGGGGCGATCGCGGTTCTCGGTGCGATCGCGGGTCTTGGGGCGATCACGGGTCTTGGGGAGATTGCGGGTCTTGGGGGGAGATCACGGGTCTCGGGGGAGATCGTGGGTCTCGGGGGAGATCGCGGGTCTCGGGGCGATCACGGGTCTCGGGGCGATCGCTGGTCTTGGGGCGATCACGGGTCTCTGGGAGATTGCGGGTCTTGGGGGAGATCACGGGTCTTGGGGGAGATTGTGGGTCTTAGGGGCGATCGTGGGTCTCTGGGGAGATCGTGGGTCTCCGGGGAGATCGTGAGTCTCTGGGGAGATTGTGGATCTCGCGGGCGATCGCGGGTCTCTGGGGAGGGCTCGGGGTGATCGAGGGTCTCGTAGTGATCGCCGGTCTCGGGGGAGATCGTGTGTCTCGGGGCGATCGAGGGTCTCGGGGAGATCGACGGTCTCGGGGGAGATCGCGGGTCTCGGGGCGATCGAGGGTCTCGGGAGAGATCGCAGGTCACGCGGGAGATTGTGTGTCTCGGGGCGATCGAGGGTCTCGGGGAGATCGACGGTCTCGGGGGAGATCGCGGGTCTCGGACGATCGTGAGTCTTGCCGAAGATCGCGGATCTTGGGGGCGATAGCGAGACTTGGGGGAGATTGCGGGTCTCGGGGGAGATCGCGGGTCTCGGGGCGATCGAGGTTCTCGGGGAGATCGCGGGTCTCGCGGGAGATCGTGTGTCTCGGGGCGATGGAGGGTCTCGGGGAGATCGCGGGTCTCGGGCAAATCGTGGGTCTCGGGGAGATCGCGGGTCTCGGGGGATATCGCGGGTCTCGGGGAGATCGCGGGTCTCGGGGAGATCGAGGGGCTCGGGGGAGATCACGGGTCTCGGGGGATATCGCGGGTCTCAGGGAGATCGTGGGTCTCGGGGCGATCGCGGGTCTCGCGGGAGATCGTGTGTCTCGGGGCGATGGAGGGTCTCGGGGGAAATCGCGAGTCTCGGGGCGATCGTGGGTCTCGGGGAGATCGCGGGTCTCGGGGAGATCGCGGGTCTCGCGGGAGATCATGTGTCTCGGGGAGATCGCGGGTCTCGCGGGAGATCATGTGTCTCGGGGCGATGGAGGGTCTCGGGGAGATCGCGGTTCTCGGGGAGATCGTGAGTCTCGGGCAAATCGCGAGTCTCCGGGCGATCGCGGGTCTCAGGGGAGATCGCGGGTCTCGGGGAGATTGCGGGTCTCGGGGCGATCGCGGGTCTCGGGGCGATTGCGGGTCTCGGGGCAGATCGCGGGTCTTGGGGCGATCGCGGGTCTCGGGGGAAATCGCGAGACTCGGGGTGATTGAGGGTCTCGAGGCGATCGCAGGTCTCGGGGCGATCGCGGGTCTCAGGGGAGATCGCGGGTCTCGGGGAGATCGCGGGTCTCGGGGCGATCGCGGGTCTCGGGGCGATCGAGAGTCTCGGGGAGATCGCGGGTCTCGGGGGAGATCATGGGTCTCTGGGGAGATCGTGGGTCTCTGGGGATATTGTGGATCTTCAGGGCGATCGCGGGTCTCTGGGGAGGTCTCGGGGTGATCGAGGGTCTCGTAGTGATCGCCGGTCTCGGGGGCGATCGCGGGTCTCGGGGCAATCGAGGGTATCGGGTGAGATCGCGGGTGTCGCGGGAGATCGTGTGTCTCGGGGCGATCGAGGGTCTCGGGGAGATCAACGGTCTCGGGGCGATCGCAAGTCTCGGGGGAGATCGTGGGTCTCGGGGAGATCGCGGGTCTCGGGGCGATCGCGGGTCTCGGGGAGATTGCGGGTCTCGGGGCGATCGCGGGTCTCGGGGGAGATCGCGGGTCTTGGGGCGATTGCGGGTGTCGGGGGAGATCGCGGGTCTTGTGGGAGATCGCGGGTCTTGGGGCGATCGAGGATTTCTGGGGAGATCGCGGGTCTCGCGGCGATTGCGGGTCTCGGGGGAGATCGCGGGTCTCGGGGCGATCGCGGTTCTTGGTGCGATCGCGGGTCTTGGGGCGATCACGAGTCTCGGGGCGATCATGGGTCTTGAGGCGATCACGGGTCTCGGGGAGATTGCGGGTCTTGGGGGAGATCGCGGGTCTCGGGGGAGATCGTGGGTCTCGGGGGAGATCGCGGGTCTCGGGGCGATCGCGGGTCTCGGGGCGATCGCGGGTCTTGGGGCGATCACGGGTCTCGGGGAGATTGCGGGTCTTGGGGGAGATCACGGGTCTTGGGGGAGATCGTGGGTCTCGGGGGCGAACGTGTGTCTCTGGGGAGATCGTGGGTCTCGCGGGCGATCGCGGGTCTCTGGGGAGGGCTCGGGGTGATCGAGGGTCTCGTAGTGATCGCCGGTCTCGGGGGAGATCGCGGGTCACGGGGGAAATCGCGGGTCTTGGGGCGATCACGGGTCTCGGGGCGATCGCGGGTCTCGGGGGAAATCGCGGGTCTCGGGGCGATCACGGCGATCGCGGGTCTCGGGGGAGATCGCGGGTCTTGGGGCGATCGCCGGTCTCGAAGGAGATCTCAGGTATCAGGGGAGATCACGGATCTCGGGGCGATCGCGGGTCTCGGGGGAGATCGCGGGTCTCGGGGGCGATCGAGGGTCTCGGGGAGATCGCGGGTCTCGGGGGCAATCGAGGGTATCAGGGAGATTGCGGGTCTCGGGGCGATCGCGGGTCTCGGGGGCGATAGAGGGTCTCGGGGGAGATCGCGAGTCTCGGGGGTGATCGTGGGTCTCGGGGGCGATCGCGGGTCTCGGGGGAAATCGCGGGTCTCGGGGCGATCGAGGGTCTCGGGGGCGATCGAGGGTCTGGGGGCGATGGAGGGTCTCGGGGGAGATCGCGAGTCTCGGGGGTGATCGCGGGTCTCGGGGGAGATCGTGGGTCTCGGGGGCGATCGCGGGTCTCGGGGCGATCGCGGGTCTCGGGGCAATCGTGGGTCTCGGGGCAATCGCGGGTTTCGGGGGAGATTGCGGGTCTCGGGGAGATCGCGGGTCTCGGGGAGATCGCGGGTCTCGGGGGAGATCGTGGGTCTCGGGGGCGATCGCGGGTCTCGGGGAGATCGCGGGTCTCGGGGAGATCGCGGGTCTCGGGGAGATCGCGGGTCTCGGGGCAATCGTGGGTCTCGGGGCAATCGCGGGTTTCGGGGGAGATTGCGGGTCTCAGGAGATCGAGGGTCTCGGGGGAGATCGTGGGTCTCGGGGGTGATCGCGGGTCTCGGGGGAGATCGCGTGTCGCGGGGGAGATTGCGGGTCTCGGGGGAGATCGCGGGTATCAGGAGATTGAGGGTCTTGGGGTGATCGCATGTCTCAGGGAGATCGCGGGTCTTGGGGCGATCGAGGGTCTCGGGGTAGATCGCGGGTTTCGGGGGCGATCGCGGGTCTCGGGGAGATCGCGGGTCTCGGGGGAGATCGCGGGTCTCGGGTGAGATCGCTAGTCTTGGGGGCGATCGAGGCTCTCGGGGGTGATCGAGGGTCTCAGAGAGATCGCGTGTCTCGGGGGAGATCGCAGGTCTCGGACGATCGTGAGTCTTGCTGAAGATTGCAGATCTTGGGGGCGATAGCGAGACTTGGGGGAGATCGCGGGTCTCGGGGGAGTTCGCGGGTCTCGGGGCGATCGAGGGTCTCGGGGAGATCGCGGGTCTCGCGGGAGATCGTGTGTCTCGGGGCAATGGAGGGTCTCGGGGAGATCGCGGGTCTCGGGCAAATCGCGTGTCTCGGGGAGATCGCGGGTCTCGGGCAAATCACGGGTCTCGGGGAGATTGTGAGTCTCGGGGCGATCGCGGGTCTCGGGGGAGATTGCGGGTCTCGGGGCGATCGAGGGTCTCGGGGAGATCGCGGGTCTCGGGGGCGATCGAGGGTATCGGGGAGATCGCGGGTCTCGGGGCGATCGCGGGTCTCGGGGGCGATAGAGGGTCTCGGGGGAGATCGCGAGTCTCGGGGCGATCGAGGGTCTCGGGGGCGATCGCGGGTCTCGGGGGAAATCGCGGGTCTCGGGGCGATCGAGGGTCTCGGGGGCGATCGAGGGTCTGGGGGCGATGGAGGGTCTCGGGGGAGATCGCGAGTCTCGGGGGTGATCGCGGGTCTCGGGGGAGATCGTGGGTCTCGGGGGCGATCGCGGGTCTCGGGCGAGATCGCGGTTCTCGGGGGAAATCGCGGATCTCGGGGCGATGGCGGATCTCGGGGGAGATCGCGGGTCTCTGGGGAGATCGCGGGTCTCGGGGTGATCGCAGGTCTCGGGGCGATCGCGGCTCTCGGGGGAGATCGCGGGTCTCTGGGGAGATCGCGGGTCTCTGGGGAGATCGCGGGTCTCGGGGTGATCGCAGGTCTCGGGGCGATCGTGGATCTCGGGTTGATCACGGCTCTCGGGGCAATCGTGGGTCTCGGGGAGATTGCGGATCGCGCGGCGATCGCGGGTCTTGGGGCGATCGCGGTTCTCGGGGAGTTCATGGGTCTCGGAGGAGATCGCGGGTCTCGTGGCGATCGTGGTTCTCGGGTAAGATCGCGGGTCTCGGGGGAGATCGCGGGTCTCGGGAGATCGTGGTCGGAGATCGCGGGTCTCGGGGGAGATCGCGGGTCTCGGGTACGATCGTGGTTCTCGGGGAGATCGCGGGTCTCGGGGCGATGGCGGGTCTCGGGGGCGATCGCGGGTCTCGGGGAGATCGCGGGTCTCGGGGAGATCGCGGGTCTCGTGGCGATAGCTGGTCTCGGGGAGATTGCGGGTTTCGTGGCGATCGCAGGTCTCGGGGCGATTGCGGGTCTTGGGGGCGATCGCGGGTCTCGGGGGGAATTGGGGGTCTCGGGGCGATTGCGGGTCTCGGGGGAGATCGCAGGTCTCGGGGCGATCGGGGGTCTCGGGTGGAATCGGGGGTTTCCGCGTACTGGGGAGGCGGGGGGGATTGGTGGCTGGGGGAGGGGAAAGCTTCAGCCTGCAGCAGCCTGCAGGATTGGTGTCTGGGTCGGGGATCTCGTGGCTGGGGGAGATTGGAGATTGGGGAGCAGGGGTGGGGTCAGAGTTCGGGAAGCCTGCAAGTCAGGTCCAGGGGTAGCGAGAGATCGGAGATTGTGGAGCCTGGAGCTCAGATGTCAGGGATCTTGGAGCTGGGGGGGATGGCGTTCTGGAGCTGCAGTGATCAGGAGGAGGGATTTAATGTGTGGTCAGAAGAAATAGGGGGATAAATTCAGTTGGTTTGCGCCTCCCGTTAGCGCTTTAAGAGGGCGCTAATAGGGTGCAAAGCAACTAGCGCCCATGCGCGGCGATGTTTGCGCCGCTCACGAAATTGACTGGACATTTTGCGGCGGCGCTAAACACTACCACCACGATCTCCTGCGCCCACAGATCGTGATGTCAGTCGAGCGTGCAACGGCCCGGTAGCGCCCGGGACCGGATATTGAGTGGCGCCCCCTGTCTTACCGCCTGCCGCTAGCAACGACAGGTTGAGCGGAGCGTTTTGCAGTCGGGTAGCGTCTGGGGGAGCGCTTTTTAAAGGCGACTGCTTCCTGCCTTTTTTTGGTGGCTAAATTTTTTCACCACGCATTCTGAGTGAGAGAGAGAGACTGCAGGATTTATTCAAAGCTGTGTTGAGGAGTTTTGGGTACTGAGCAGCACTTTGCAGGTTCTTTTTCTTTTGATCTTCCTTGCATCGATTTAGAAGAGAATGTGGGGGCTGCACTCTGAGCTCTTTCCCTGGGCCTCTCCATTGTTCTTTCCAACAGATTTGATGTACAGGTCTCTCCAGGCCTAGATTCAAGGCTGCAATGAGTAGGATGTGGATGGAGAGCAAGATCAACCCTCCCCTTTAAGAACTGGCCGGCGCCATTGTGTCTGTGTTCCATTGCTGACTGACATCACATGAGCTTCGCCAGCGCTCTGAGTTAGCGCCTCGCTCCTCGGCCTTTGCGCCTTAAGACAGATGTGTAGCGCCTGATTTAGCGCTCCAATCACCTCCAGGGGTGATAAAAGCCAAGTTTGCAGTCGGAGGCGATAATTAGCGGCAGGCGCTAAACTTTGCGCACGGCCGATAATCGCGCCCCAAACGGGGCGATACTGAATTTTTCCCCCATAGTCTTTGCTCATCCCGGCTCCACATTTAGGTAAGTAACTTAGCTTTTTTGCTGCAGGCTTTCGTAGGGTTTGTTTCCAGTGATGGCACTGGCTGCCTAGGCACAAGCCAATCTTGCAGTGGGGACCTCAAATAGGTGGTAAAGCCGGTTATTTGCATATGCAAAGGAACTAACATCTGCTTTTGACGTGGGTAAAGGATGCCTCTTGTTTGTCTTTACCCAATATGGCTGCCGGCTCTCTTACAGCCTGAAGTGTGCGTGCGCTTCCTGCCAGCCATATTTGGACTTAGGAGGTCACCTAGCACCTGAAAAACAGGCGCCATGCAGCCCAATTTGTAGGCTCCCGTCTTTTATGGGATTTTACCACTGTTCTACTTTCAAGAAACTCTACTAAAACTATATATGAGTATTTGGCTTATAATATGAAACCTTAGATTTAGATACTAATACTAACACTGTCCCTTGCTTTCCTGCAGGATAAGAGCACATGCAATAAAAGGAAGCAGGCAGCCACCGGAGGAGGAACATTGTTCAGCCATATGCTGGCCCCACTGGAAGAACAAGTGATGGACATCATGGGCAGGGGCATGACAAATTGCTGCTGCTGTCGGAAGCCATTCGTCTGTCTCTGTTTACCCATGCCGCTAAATGCTAACTGACGTAATAAAGACTCACTACGCACTTGAACATAAAGCAAGGCTTTAATCAACTTGTAACAAAACATGGAGGTCTAGTTAGCAGTCACTAGCTTCCTGTTTCCAGATTGTCTCTGCCCAAGGTGGGCCCATGCCTGAGTATTTATACTCCCTGGACGGCGCCCCAGCTGGCCACCCAGTAGTACTTCCTGAGTTGTTACTTGCGATTTATGACACTAACCTTTGTCCCTTTCTTCCATTTCAGGTCCAGAAGCTCCACATAGCCCCGAGGGAGCAGACGAAGAAGCGTGCAGTGCTCCAGAAGAGGGAGCATCACTCGACCTTACTCTTGTGGACAGCTCAGAGACTGGCAAACTACATCGTTCTGAGGGTAGGCTGGAGGTGTATACACAGGCAAATGGAACCAATACTAATGCACAGAGGGATAGGATGGCTCAGGAAGTAGTTTGTCAGAGGGAGAACTCACATCTGAGCCCTGCTGCAGAGGGTAGAGATGAAGACATTGAGGGCTCATGATACATAAGAATGTCCCTTTGGGACAGACTGCCCTGGCCGAAGCCCAGATCCAGAAATCTGCAGCTGGGCCCTTAACGGCCAATGTTCCTTGAGGTCGGCCACCACGGCCATCTCAAGTGCTCTCAGCAGAGTTCAGCAGCCTTTTACCCCCGCCACCCCCCCCTCTGCAACCTGTAGCCACTGTGCAACCACCTCATAGGAGCATTAGAATAGGTAAATAAGCGCACAAGACAGGCACTAGGGGATTAGACAAGACTGATTTGTAGTTATCCATGATAAATGTAACCATTTGCAAATCAAGACTGGTGTAATATGGAGTAGTGAGGTCATTTGTATTTTTGAATTACTGATCTTCTTTATAATCTTAGTGATGTTACAGGAAGACCCATGAGGTTGTACTGTTTGAGGGCATTGGGATGGTGAGTGTCAGCACTAGGTCAGATGGGAGGAATGACTGCTGGTGCCCAGGGAGGGGAGGGATGGTCAGGAAAATCTCTCCTCAGTCATTTTTTGCCTTACAGCTCTGGCAGCTTGCAGCAAGGTTGGACCCTGCTCGTCCTCTGCATCCACTGACTCCTCGTCCTCCTTCATCTTCCTCCTCTACTTCTTTGTCATCAGGCATTAAAGTTTAGAGCCATGGTGACCTTCACTGCTACAGTGAGTGCACTGCACACCCTGCTGCTGTGCTCCAATTATCACTGCAACAGGTGACATAGGTCTCCTTGTTGAAGTGTAGCCTCTGTGAGGTTCAAGTATGATGTTCTGTTCCTGAATACCCGCATGCTGTAATGCCTCCTGTGCCCTTCCCTCCTTCGCCCAGTTCTTGCAGCCTCTACAGGTCTTTGCTGCCTTCCTTGCTGCTGATCGTCCTCCTGATTTGGCAGCCTCAAGGGTAAACCCAACACTATCCCGATATTCACCAATTCTGAACAAGCAAAGCCTGGGAAAGAGTTCAAGACCTTCGGAAAACTCACTCTCCAAAAGTATTTCACAGCTAAATACTAGCCTAAACAGCCAAAAAAAGGGCCCGAAAGCCAATGGAGATCAGGCTCCCTTTAAAAAGCGCTTGTTAAAGCTGCTTCCTGACTGTTGCCCCCATGATTTGCTGGGTTGGGTTAGGACATGACGTCTCAGTTGTGCACGCTGACCAATTTCTCAAAAGGGTCCTGAATCATTAACATATTTTAATGATGCCTGTTATTAGAAACATAGGCCTAGAAATTCGATAAGGCCCGAAAATGGCGGTGGCACCGCGGGTCGAGATTTGTTCGCGCAGTAAAAAAAATTGCAGGCAGCACGTTATTTTGGTGCTGCCTGCTGATTTGAATGATTTCAGCGCACAGCCCAGTGATGAGGCACCCAGGGTCTCGCACGCAGCACTCCAGCTCTGTGCATGGGATCAAAAGTGGGAGAGAGGACCTCTACCCACAGGGGCCAGGAGGCCCTCCAGAAAGAAGGATGTGGGACCAGATTGCAAAGGTCATCACTGCCAGCAGTGTCACCCCCAGGACCTGGCTCCAGTGCCCAACAAAGTTGCATGACCTCAGACAAATGGTCAAGGTCAGTGAATGTATCTTCAAAAGCTGTATCCTACCAACTACACCACTAGCCTCACACACTGCTCAATGCATGACCTCCTCCCCCCATCACTCACCTACCAACAATCTCTACCAAACATGAGGCACACCTCACATTCCTAGCTTCACCTCACCCCCTTGGAGGAGATGGTGGTGACCATTCTCTGCAGGGGCATGGCTGAGCCCTTGGCCAACGGTGGGGCTGAAAGAATACAAGATGCTGGAATCCTCATACATTATCCTCCTTCTTACATCCCACTTCCCCCTCTTCCCACAATATCTTCTGATGTACAAGTTGCACATGGTGTAAGCATGCAGCTCTTCCTTTCCCACCCTCCCCTCACCACAACCCTACCCTTGTGCCTTCCTCATTTCAGACACCCAAGAAATCCAGCCTGCCCTGCCAATGGTTGATTAAGAAGGAGAGGAGAGTGAAGAAGAAGAAGAAACACCGTCACTCGATTTGACACTCCCAGCCACCAGCTCCTCGAGGTCATCGTCGAGGTCGTCCTGCAAGACCATTTGCAGTGTCCCCCACTGAAAGTCAGCAGCCTTCCATCAGCCATGCTGCAGCTACTGGGGTAGCACTGTGTGAGATCACTAGGATAGGCAAAGGCACACGCAAGACAGTCATTCAGGGAATGCACAAGAGTGATTAGTTGTTTTTTTGATGTAATATTGGATGCATATATGGATAAAGTTGAATTGGAAAGTTTGCTTTGTGGTGGCTTTTATTTCAGCATTGAGGCCAAGAGGATGCTGTGATGGTCAGTAACAGAGGGATGGTAAGGAGTGGGAGAAATGTTGAAAGGGTAATTGGGGTTGTGGTCACGGGTACTGCAGATGGGTGTCCCACGCCGGAAGCAGGTGGAAGCGAGGCGGCCGCCATTTTTTCAAGAAAATCGGCGTTAATGGTCTGTGCTAAGGTAGCAAATTTCTAGGCCATAGAAAAATAGAGACATTAGAAACAGTCGTATGCCATTCAGCCCCTTGAGCCAGTTCTGCCATTCAATTCGATCATGGCTGATCTATACCTGTATCTCTGATTGTTTCAGGCAGCCAGCAGGGATGCCAAACAAGCAGTCCACCCAATATAATGTCGCTCGTGCTTCCAGTGCAGGGTGTCGCACTGCTAAATTGGACTTCTGGCGCCCGTTTCAGACCCATGAAACAGTCAAAATGCTACCAATCTCTACCCCTTTATATACCAAAACCTATAACTTTCTTGTGTGATAATTCTAACTTTGAATTTCATACAATTGTCATTTGGTATTCATAAGAGTTTTTTTCAATATTTCCCTGTTGAGAAGCCTTGGAAAAAGGAGGGAAAAAAGTTTTAAATTATTAGTCTGGAAATTACCGTGATGATAGAAATGGACAAAAGCTTAATGCAATTGTGTCGCATTGCCCTGTCTACTATTTTAATACCAGCTGTTTAATTAGCCTTGTTATTTTAAATAGATTAATGTATTGGCTAATATAGCAAAGGAATGATATATGAACCCACAAAGCATTTATTCATGAATATCACCAAGCATTAATTTTTAGGCTATTGTGCAAATTCAAAGCCATCTTTTTTAACATAATGAATCCAGTTTACTATTTAATCAACAAATATCTATTGCAATAGAGCCCTGCTCTGGTAAGCACTTGTTCCACTTTTCTCCATTTATTAATAAATGTTTTTTAACATAATTTCATGCTTGTTATGGTTTTGGATAATGGGGTTATATGTTGAATATGTTCCCCTTTTGACACCCAGTCAAAGAACCAAGTGCCCCCGGGTCAGATTCTGCAGAGTGTGCTGAATTGACAAACTATGCAGCCAACCTCTAAACTCAGTTGCATACATTGGTTATGCAATTCAACAGTGTAACACTTCAATTTCCCTTACTAATCTCAAGCAAAAAATGGGAGATTGCAGGGTAACTTTGTGGACTCAAGTCCAATGGGGACTATCACTGTCCGACAAGATGAAAACTGCTCAAGCTTATTCCACTTGTGAACCTTTAAGAGCATTCAGAATACAAAATGCATTATGCCATCTGTTTATGATCAGAGCTAAATTCCAGCTGTGGTACTATAGAATGGTATGGAGTAACTGTGGAACTATAACCCAGAGCATCCCGTCCCCACCAACCCTCAGATGCCTTGCCTGTACTGCAACGCATGCCTATGTGTAATCTTCATTTTATTATAGCACAAGTTTCATTGTATCAGGTACTGACTGAACGTTACTGAAATGAAGAAAACTCCAAATGTTGCCCTTTCTCTTTGCATTGCAACTTTTCTATTTTATTAATACAATTAATAACGCTTCTCTGAACTTTCTTCTCATTTCTTTGAAGGTCCAGATATGCCATTCTATGCTTGCTTCCTCCTCCCTACATATCCACGGTGTTGAAATGAAGACTCATTCCTACTCTAACTTACTCTTTCTCGGGAACTCAAAACTACTCACCTCTAGCCCTGTATTTCCAATACATTCAATGTCCCTCCACCTCTAGTATATCAATGCCTGTACCCCTGAGCCTCTGCTATATCAACACCTCTATCCTTTGCACCTTTGATACATCAATACATCTATCCTTGCACCTTCGACATGTCCCTCCATCTCTGAAATGTCAGTCCCCATATCACTACACCTGCAATATATCAGCATCTCCATCCCTGCATCTCCAATACATCAGTATCTCTGTTCTTTCCTAATTTACCTCTTCCCTTTTACTTTTATTTTTAGCTTTTGTGGTGTTTGGCTTGGTTTGGCTGTGATGGGGCTTGGCACTTCAACTTGGTTTCACAATCCAAAAACTCATTCAAGCTTCACTCATAGTTTATAATTTCACCTCAACTTTCTCAAAGTGTTACTATCTCATATCAAACTGCAGCTTACGTGTAGTTCTGGTTCTAAGCAACTGTTGTGTCCTCTTGACCTGCTGTCTCTCATAGGATTATTGCATCACTTGCTTCTTACATTCTTTTTCCCCCAGAAAAAGGAAATGACAGACTTGTTAAGGAAACTACTTCTTGTTATCATCTCATTTACTTGGTAATCAGAGATAAATCGTCAGAATTCACACTTGTTCTCATTGAATAAGAGTACAAATTTTGATAATTAATCACAAATACGTGTTTCTTGTATCCTATATATGTCAAGTGACAGAAATTGATATTGCCAATGAAATTGCATAGCGGACTGTTGTACATTCGGGACACTGGTCACATGCTTCCTGAAGGGATATGACAGGCCAAATTTCTAATAATAGTGAGGTTAATGCAGAAAAAATTTACCAGTGCAGATATGTTATTTGTAAGGTTCAGGGATAGGACAATGTGGAATTTTATAGCCTGCATTGAAACACAATGAAGAACAATTATGGCTGATTCATACTTGTATATATAATGGTTGAAACTACATCTCAAAAGCAAATATTTTCTTGTAAAAATGGCTCAAGAGAAATAATATGCTATCTCTATTATGTTCTGTAAGAATAAAGTGCTTTGCCAATAAATAAATCTTTCACACCATGCAACCTGCATCCAATTACTCACCCTTATGAGTATTATAAGGCTAGACTATAGCATAGTAGAAAATGCTGTGATTAGGTGTTTCCTTGGGGAGAGGTCTAGTCAACTCTCACTGTTAGTGGTGTCTGTAAGTACTTAGTTATGAGGGATAGCACAAATAAATTTAAACTGTACTCCGTGCTTCTGACAATGAACAGAGTGATCCCTGAAGCGCAAAAGCCACAGTCTGGTTAAACCCATATTCAGTAATTAGGCATGAGATGAAGTAACACTGTAGTTATCCAGTCTCTTAATGTGGAAGAAATTCACTGTTTAGACTCATTCTGCGTCATGCATGAACCCTCAGGCAACCTAATGTCACAGTGGGGTCTTTTCATCCCTGGGACTTTGGTATGAATCCAGTCAGATGGGGTAAAAGTATTTTCTGTCTGGCAGCTGTTATTGGTCCCTAAGTGAATAGGTTGGGGAAAATCTCAATCCAGCTCTCCTAGGCATGGATTCATGCACTTCCTCCAACTTCAGTCCAATTGACATTCATTTGGCAATCTCTCTCAGAGAGGCCACAACGCTAGATAGTGCGGGATTTCAGAACATGTTTATTGGTGCAGTAGGTGGTGCTGATGTTAAATGGAATCCAGAGTCATTGGGCTGAATTTTGCCGCCGCTCAGAGGGCAGGTTCGGAGGCGGGTCAGCTGTCAAAATAGCAAAGATTGTCAGCGGGTAGGAAAATGCTCTCAACCCGCCTCCACGCGAGTCTCCCAGGTGTCGGGTCTGTCAGCGCAGAACTGACCCGACACCAAGCGGAGGAGGAGAAAATTTAGATCATTAAATGGCTTGTTAACAGCCAATGTAATGCTATTTTGAGCCTACCTTCGAATTTTACGTGCTCCCCCATGGGTTACCCGCTGCTCGGGGAACACGCCAGCTCACCCTGTCGTGAGTTGAGTCTGCTTTGATTTATCTGATAAACTGACAGCGGCAGAAGTGGTATAAAGGATACCATGTTGCAGCTGTTCAGTTTCAGAGCTCAGAAACTGTTGGTTACTGCACTTGTAAGACATCCAGAGTTTCCTGTAGCTTGCGAGTGTTTAGAGCCAACCCTCTATCCACTGGCACCTCATTGGAACAACCTCTCTCACCATTGACGGATTTGCTTCTGTCATCTCTCTGTCACCTGCCATCTATTACATCAGAATTGGTACGTTTAATACTCTCTCACCTTGGTCCTCAGAATCCCACCACGATCAGCCCCAACACCAGCAGCACCAGGCACACCAGCAGCAACAACAACAACACCAACCTTCTCCGCAATCAACTGATGCTGCACAGGACATAGGGCATCAGCACCCGACCACATTGCTGCCTGTGAGGCCAGGGATGGCCTCACCATGGCCACATTTACTTCACTTGATGCTGTACACCCTGGCTGTCACATGATGTGCCAACTTGGCACCACCCCACACCAACACCATGAAGCATCTCTACAATGCCCAAGCCAATCCTTTCACACTCATCACCATTGCGGGGTATGCCGTTATGTTTCACCATTCACTGTAACTCAATAAGCCACTCCCAAAGGTGCACACAAATCTGTCCAAGAATGCAAAGTGTTGAAAATAAAGATCCGATACCACCCGCTTTGCGCCACCGCCCGAGACGAATTTCTAGGCCACAGTACCTTACTTGAAGAGGGCCATATGGCTGAAATTCTTCCCATAGCCAGTACTAGAAATGAACATAAAGGGCTGACTTTTTACCTGCGAGTGGGTTTGGATGCAGGGGTGGGGGAGGGGGGGGCTGCGTAGCGAGTCGCCATCACAAACTTTCCATCAAAGCGCTCTCCACTGTGTGTTTAACTTAACTAGATCAATTGACTGAGTCAAACGGGTTTCCTGGCCAATTAACTGGAGCAGGTCTGATGATGTCACAGATGACTGGCCTTCAGCTCGCCTATTTAAAGGAGCCTTGCACACATCAGAGTTGACGGTTGTTGAAGGAGGGCCTGAGGTGCTTATGCGAGGTGCCTGTCGCTGTTACATCCAATACTTTGACTGTGAGGGTGCAATCAGTTATAGCCAATGATGCAGTCTCAGTGCCAGAAGGCTTGCCCAGGATTTCAGATTCCTCCCTGGACATCCTGCTCCAGGGAGTGAGAGCAAGGAAGGAGGTCATCTTCACTGGTAACGGCAGGAAGGGGCCAGCCAGTGAAACAAACAGGGCATGGCTGGAGATCGCACACGAAGTGAGCAGCAGGGGTGTTGTCAGCCGCTCCAGGATGCAGTGTAGGAACAGATTTAATGACCTCCTAAGGTCAGGAAAGGTGAGTAAAATGCCACATTCAACTATATCCTGATGTGCGTGTCTCCTCAACCCCATCACTCTGCCTTCCCAAGCCTACTCCTGCAGGTCACTCCTCACACCAACATACCTTGCAGCTGCATCCATCCCTCACTGTCTATGCACCTACTCACATCCCCATCTGTCTATCCACCACTGGCACTCACTCTCAGCCTAATGTAATCATAGAAAGTAACACCACAGAAGGAGGCCATTTGGCAATGTCATGCCACCCCCTCATAGTCACCCTCTACAGATGTAGCCCATCCACCCCTTACAGTCATTCCATCACTCTCACTCAAAGTTCTCTTCTTGCAGGAGAAGAGAGCCCACAACAACAGGGAGAGACAGAGAACCGGAGGTGGCCCTCCAATTTACAGAAGATTGATGCCAGAAGAGGAGGAGGCACGGGAATTAAGTGGCGTGGTAGAGCTGCTGGCAGTGGGAGATGGAGCGGGATCAGCGGCGAGAGGAGCAGCGAGAGGAGCGGGATCAGCGGCTGAATAACTAGGGCAGTAGACAGAGCTTTAAACTAATGAAGGGGGGGTGGGAGGATTCAGGAAAGAATACATTTAAAAGCAGCAAGAAAAATGTTAAGGCTCTGGAACAGAGTAGAGTTTTGGTAAAAATAAGCAGTGTGAGTCAGGAAGGGATAGAGAGAGTAAAAAAGTAATAGGGCATCAGTGACCAAGGTGACATCAGGGAAAAATAGAAAAAAGTCAAAGCTAAGAGCACTGTATCTGAATGCGCAAAGCATTTGCAACAAAATAGATGAATTAATAGTGCAAATAGAAATTAATAGGTTTGATCTAATAGCCATTACGGAGTCGTGGTTGCAAAGTGACCAAGGTTGGGAACTAAATATTCCAGGATACTTAACTTTTAGAAGGATAGGAAGGTAGCAAACATAACCCTGCTATTTAAGAAAGGAGGAAGAGATAAAACAAGGAAACTATAGGCCAGTTAGCCTGACATCAGTAGTAGGCAAAATGCTAAAATCTATTATTAGGGACGTGGTAACAGGACACTTAGAAAATCATAATATGATTAGGCAGAGTCAACATGGTTTTATGAAAGGGTAATCGTGTTTGACAAATCTGTTAGAGTTTTTTGAAGATGTAACTAGTAGGATGGATAAGGGGGAACCAGTGGACGTAGTGTATTTGGATTTTCAAAAGGCATTCGATAAGGTGTCACACAAGAGGTTATTACACAAAATTAGGGCCCATGGTATTGGGGGTAATATATTAGCATGGATTGAGGATTGGTTAATGGACAGAAAACAGAGAGTAATAATAAACAGGACTTTTTCAGGTTGGCAGGCTTTAACTAGTGGGGTACTGCAAGGATCAGTGCTTGGGTCTCAGCTATTTACAATCTATATTAATGACTTAGATGAAGAGACTGAGTGTAACTTATCCAAGTTTGCTGATGATACAAATTTAGGTGGGAAAGTTAGCTGTGAGGAGGACGCAAGGAGGCTGCAGAGAGATATAGACAGTTTAATGAGTGGGCAAGAACATGGCAAATGGAATACAATGTGGGAAGTGTGAAGTTATCCACTTTGGTAGGAAAAACAAAAAAGCAGAATATTTTTTGAATGGTGAGAGACTGGGAAATGTTTGCACTCAGAGGGACCTGGGTGTCCTTGTACATGAATCACAGAAAGTTAACATGCAGGTACTGCAAACAATTAGGATAGCAAATGATATGTTAGCTTTTGTTACAAAGGGATTAGAGCATAAGAGTAAAGGGGGGAGAAATTCATTAGAGCCCCGTTTGGGGGGATACCTTTTAAAAGTTGAGAAAATTAGTGCCAGGCGTTAATGTTTCTCAACTTTTAAAAACATTGGTTTTGCACTCCAGGAAGGAAGTGGAGAGCTAAATCAAGCAGTCCACTCCCTTCCTAGAGCACAGCAGGCAGTAGGCGGGGCGGTGGGTGTGCAGAGCTCTATAATGGGCCGTGCAATGCTGCTACGTTGGAAGGCTCCTTCCCTCTATTAAAGGGAAGGGCCATCGCTCAGGCTCTGCAAGGAAAAAACTTACCTGGTCCCCGACGACAGCCGCGATCCGGCCCGATTACCCAGTGCATTGCAGCAGAGTGCCGGGCTGATCGAGCGCTGGGGAAAGAAAGAAAAAAAAACAGAAAACGAGCATTTGATTATTTTTTTCCCGAACTCGGCCACCTCGGCTTTAAGTATCACCCCCGAAGCGCCCGGCCTCCCGATGAACGCCTCCTGCAGCTGCCGGTGCAAAGCCGAAGTTTGGGTCCGGGGTGCTACCGGGCAATGCGCACGGCGATGACGTCACGATCTCCGGGCGAAGGAGATTGGGGCGCAACGCCATACAGCCGCCGCAAAGCTCCCGCCGAATTTAGCGGGAGGCGATATTCTTGCCGCACCCGGGCGGTAAGTAGTTAGCGCCCTGTTATCGCCCCCCCTGGAGTTCTGGTCTCCTTACCTAAGGAAAGACATACTTGCCTTAGAGGGAGTGCAGCAAAGGTTCACCAGACTGGTTCCTGGGATGACCGGAGGAGGCGGACCTGCGTGGGAGCGGCAGCGGGACCTGAGAGGCAAAATTCAAAAGAGTGATGTCAGAATGAAGAAAGTGACGTTGGCACAAGGGAAGGAGCTGATTGGTGAGTAGCTGGTGAGTGGTTTCTTTTAAGTTTTAGAAGATTTTTTTTGAGCATCACTTTTTTTGTCTGTAGCCTTAGTCTTTAACTGAGGGCAGAGGGTTATACTAAATAATTTAGTAATTAATCTAATAACTAGAGGCATGGCAGGGCAGCTTGGTCCCATGGAATGCACATCCTGTGCCATGTGGGAAGTCCTGGACGCTTTGCGTAGCCTGGACGACAACATGTGCAGGAAGTGTTGCCAGCTACAGCAACTCGAGCTCCGGGTTTCGGAGCTTGAGCGGCGGCTGGAGTCACTGCGGTGCATCCGCGAGGCTGAGCGTTATGTGGATAGCACGTTTCAGGAGGTGGTCACCCCACTGCTTAAGAGTGTGCAGGCAGAGAGGGAATGGGTGACCGCTAGACAGAAGAGGAGGACCAAGCAGGTAGTGCAGGGGTCCCCAGAGTGCATCACGCTCTCCAACCAGTATTCTGTTCTGAGTACTGGTGAGGGCGATGGTTTCTCTGGGGAGTGCAGCCAGAGACAAGTCCACGGCACCACGGGTGGTGCAGCTGCACAGGTGAGGAGGAAAAAGAGTGGAAGAGCAATAGTGGTAGGGGATTCGATAGTTAGGAGAGCAGATAGGCGTTTCTGCGGCCACAGACGTGACTCCAGGATGGTATGTTGCCTCCCTGGTGCCAGGGTCAAGGATGTCACTGAGTGGCTGCAGGACACTCTGAGGGGGGAGGGTGAACAGCCAGAGGTCGTTGTCTATGTCGGTACCAATGACATAGGCAGAAAGAGAGATGAGGTCCTGCAGGCAGAGTTTAGGGAGCTAGGAGAGAGATTAAAAAGCAGGACCTCAAAGGTAGTAATCTCCGGATTACTCCCGGTGCCACGTGCTAGTGAGTACAGGAATAGGAGGATAGAACAGATGAATGCATGGCTGGAGAGATGGTGCAGCAGGGAGGGCTTTAGATTCCTAAGGTATTGGGACCGTTTCTGGAGAAGGTGGGACCTGTACAAGCCAGACGGGTTACACCTCAACAGAGCCGGGACCAATATTCTCGTGGGGAGGTTTGCTAGTGCTGTTGGGGAGGGTTTAAACTAGCTTGGCAGGGGGATGGGCACCAGCATATAGGAGTAGAAAAGAGGAAGAAGGTGCATAAAAGAGTGAGTGTGTTGGATAGTACTAGAGAACAAAGTAGTACTAGAGGCGGAAGTAGTACCACATTAGATAGGAGCAAAGTAAACAAGACTACGAAAAATTCAAAAATGGGTTTAGAATGCTTGTGCGTAAATGCACAAAGTGTGGTGAATAAGGTTGGTGAGCTACAAGCAAAATTAGTCGTGTGGCAATATAATGTTGTGGCAATAACGGAAACGTGGCTTAAAAACGGTGAGGACTGGGCACTTAATATTCAAGGGTACAAGGTGTTCAGAAAAGACAGGGAAGGAAAAAAGGGAGGTGGGGTGGCAGTGCTGATTAAGGAAGACATTTTAGTGCTGGAAAGGGAGGATGTTCTTGAGGGAACAAGAACAGAATCCATTTGGTTAGAGTTGAGGAACAAAAAGGGTATGATCATGCTATTGGGGGTATTCTATCGGCCTCCAAATAGTGAGAGGGAGGTAGAAGAGAAAATCTGCAGGGAAATTGCAGAGATGAGCAAGAGCAATAGAGTGGTGATATTGGGGGACTGTAATTACCCAAATATCGATTGGGATAATGCTAGGGTAAAGGGAAAGGAGGTGGAGGAATTTCTGAGATGTGTTCAGGAGAATTTCCTTGACCAGTATGTTCTTGGCCCAACTAGGAAGGACCGGTATCTCCACATCATGGCAACTAGGAAGGAGGCATTGCTGGATCTGGTGCTGGGGAATGAGGTGGGCCAGGTCGTCCAAGTGTCTGTGGGAGAACACTTGGGTGCGAGTGATCATTGTATCATAAGATTTAGATTAGCAATGGTGAGGTGCAAGGAACAATCTAGAGTGGAACTTTTAAACTGGAATAGGGCTAACTTCAATGGGATGCAAAGGGATCTAGCTAGGGTAAAATGGAACCAAAGACTGACAGGAAAAACTGTAATGGAACAATGGGTGATCTTTAAGGAAGAGTTGTTCTAAGTACAGGCTAGGTACATTCCAACAAGAGGGTAAGGTAAGGAAACCAAAGCAAGGGCACCTTGGATGACGAGGGAGATAGAGAAGATGATGAAACAAAAAAAGAGGGTGTATGATGCATGTCAGGTGAATTCTTCAAGGGAGAACCAGACCAAATACAATAAGTTGAGAGGGGAAGTGAAGATGAAAATAAGATTGGCAAAGAGGGAATATGAGAGTAGAATGGCGGTTATCATAAAAGGGAACCCAAAAATCTTCTACCAGTATATAAACAGTATGTGGGTAGTAAGAGACGGGGTGGGGCCTATACATGACAAAGAAGGCGATATATGCTTAGAGGCGCAGGGCAAGGCTAGAGTACTCAATGAGTAATTTGTATCGGTGTTTACTAAGGAGGTGGATGCTGACAAAATATCGGTAGCAGTGGAAAAGGTAGAAGCAATGGAAGGGGTGAAAATTGATAGACAGGATGTACGAGAAAGGCTGGGTATGCTTAGAGTGGATAAGTCGCTTGGTCCAGATGGCTTGCATCCAGATTGCTAAGGGAATTGGGGGAGGAGATAACGGAAGGGCTTGCCATAATTTTTCAATCTTCCCTAGATGCGGGGGAGGTGCCTGAGGATTTGAAAGTGGCAAATGTGACAACATTGTACAAGAAAGTGTGTAAGAACAATCCTAGTAATTACAGACCAGTCAGTTTAACATCAGTGGTGGGTAAAGTTTTAGAAACAATAATCAAGGAAAAAATTAACGGGCACTTGTAAAGGTTTAAGCTAATTAAGGAGAGCCAACATGGATTTGTAAAAGGCAGATCATGTTTGACTAATCTAGTTGAATTTCTTGATGAAGTAACAAGGAGGATTGATGAAGGGAATGCAATGGATGTTGTCTACATGGATTTTAGGAAGGCGTTTGACAAAGTACCACATAGAAGGCTGGTTAACAAAATTGAGGCTCACAGAATAGGTGGGTCAGTGGCAGCTTGGATAAGGAATTGGCTTAAAGACAGAAAACAGTTGTGGTAAATGGCTGTTTTTCAGACTGGATGATGGTAGATAGTGGTGTTCCCCAAGGGTCAGTGCTGGGGCCACTACTTTTTTTGATATATGTAAATGACCTGGATATTGGAATACAGAGTAGAATTTTTAAATTTGCCGATGACACCAAACTTGGGGGTGTGGCAAACAGTGAGGATGATACCAATCGACTGCAACAGGACACAGAAAGGCTGGCAGAGTGGACAGACAAGTGGCAGATGGAACTTAATACAGAGAAGTGTGAGGTGATGCATTTTGGCAGAAGGTACAGGGAGAGGCAATATACACTTAATGGCACAGTTTCAAAGATTGTGCAGGGACAGAGGGACCTGGGAATTAATGTGCATAGGTCCCTGAAGGTGGCAGGACATATTGAGAGAGTGGCTAGCAAAGCATATGGAATCTTGGGTTTCATAAATAGAGGTATTGAGTACAAAAGTAGAGAAGTTATGCTGAACCTTTATAAAGTGCTGGTTAGGCCACAACTGGAGTATTGCATCCAGTTCTGGTTACCATACTTTAGGAAGGATGTGAAGGCCCTTGAGAGGGTGCAGCGGAGATTTACCAGAATGGTTCCGGGGATGGGGGATCTTAGCTACAAGGACAGGTTGGAGAAGCTGGATTTGTTTTCATTAGAGCAAAGGAGGTTGAGGGGTGATTTGACAGAGGTGTACAAGATTATGACGGGTTTGGATAGGCTAGACGGGGAAAGGTTTTACCCACTAGTTGATGGTACAAGGACTAGGGGACACAGATTTAAGGTTTTGGGCAAGAGATATATGTGAGGAAAAACTTTTTTACGGAGCGAGTGGTGAGGATCTGGAACTTGCTGCCGACGGAAGTGTTGGAGGCGGAAACACTCAATGTTTTCAAGGGGAGACTGGATAGGCACTTGAGGGAAATAAACTTGCAGGGCTACGGGATAGAGCGAGGGAATGGGACTGACTGGATTGCTCTACAGAGAGCTGGCACGGACTCGATGGGCCAAATGGCCTCCTTCTGTGCCATTATGACTCTATGGGGGAGAAATTCCGCATCACCCCGTTTGGGGTGCAATTATCGGCCGGGTGCAAAGTTTAGCGCCTGGCGCTAATTATCGCCTCCGACTGCAAACTTGGCTTCTATCACCCCTGGAGGTGATTGGAGAGCTGAATCAAGTGCTACACACCTCTCTTAAGGCGCTAACGCCGAGGAGTGAAGCGCTACCTCAGAGCGCTGGCGAAGCTCATGTGATGTCAGTCAGCAATGGAACACAGACACACTGGCGCCGGCCAATTCTTAAAGGG
Source organism: Squalus acanthias (assembly GCA_030390025.1). Taxonomy (NCBI): domain Eukaryota; kingdom Metazoa; phylum Chordata; class Chondrichthyes; order Squaliformes; family Squalidae; genus Squalus; species Squalus acanthias. The sequence continues at coordinate 180,217,212 of CM059426.1, forward strand.
GAGGGTCGATCTTGCTCTCCAGCAAAACCCTGCTTATTGCAGCCTTGAATCTCGGCCTGGAGAGACCTGTACATCAATTCTGCCGGAAAGAACAATGGAGAGAACCAGGGAAAGAGCTCAGAGTGCAGCACCCACAGTCTCTTCTAAATCGATGCAAGAAAGTCAAATCAAAATGAACCTGCAAAGTGCTGCTCAGTACCCAAAACTCCTTCACACAGCGTTGAATCTCTCCAGAAGTCTCTCTCTCTTTCAGAATGCGTGGTGCAAAAATATCACCGACAAAAAAAGGCAGGAAGCGGTCATCTTTAAATAACGTTCCCCCAGTCCCTTCCTGACTGCAAAACGCTCCCCTCAACCTGTCATTGCTAGCGGCAGGCGGTAAGGCAGGGGGCGCAACTCAATATCCGCTCCGGGGCGCTGCACGCTCGACTGACGTCATGATCTGCGGGCGCAGGAGATCGTGGCGATAGTGTTTAGCGCCACCGCAAAATGTCTGATCAATTTCGCAAGCGGCACAAACATTGCCGCGCCCGGGCGCTAGTAGCTTTGCGCCCCATTAGCGCCCTCTTAAGGCGCTAACGGGAGGCGCAAAGCAACCGAATTTCCCCCCCATGACTGTTATGACTCTATGAGGGGATTGCCTTATAAGGAGCGATTGAGTAGACTAGGCTGATATTCCTTAGAGTTTAGAAGAATGAGAGGTGATCTAATTGAAACATATAAACTTCTTAAGGGGCTTGACAGGGTTAATGCTAGGAAAATGTTGCCCCTGGCTGGGGAATCTAGAACACGGGCTCACAGTCTCAGAATAAGTGGTCGGCCATTTAGGGCTGAGATGAGGAGAAATTTCTTCACTCAGAGGGTTGTGAATCTTTGGAATTCTCTACCCCACAGAGCTGTGGATGCTCACTCGTTGAGTATATTCAAGACAGAGGTCGATAGATTTTTGGGAACGAAGGGAATTAAGGGATATAAGGATAGTGCAGGAAGGTGGAGTTGAGGTAAAAGATGAGCCATGATCTTGTTGAATGGCGGAGCAGGCTTTAAGGGCCAAATGGTCTACTCCAGCTCCTATTTCTTATGTTGATATGGAGAGAGGGGGACCTCCCAGCAACCTGGTGACAGAATTAAATATCATACAGCCGGCACTCATGGTGACTGATGTTAGCAGCCAGTGAAATATCATGATGTGCATAATGGTAATGTTTAACATTCTTATCATATGAGGTCCAATTCATGTCTTTACTCTCCCACAAGTCCATCAAATCCCCCCCCCCCCCACTCTCCAGCCAGAGGAGGAAGACGACTCCTCAGAGGAAGCTACAGTCTCTGAGGGTGCACCGTCAGCACACCCAAGCGCAGATACGCACACCTCGGTGGGTCCTGTGCGAGATAGATTAGTGTCGTCACCTGGTGTCTCACACTGGACAAGTGAGCAAGAGCAGATGGTGGAGACAGGGACAACAGCGGAGACTCCTCGTCGGAGGGTGCAGGACACTGCAAGCTCTGCTCAGATGGATGCAGATGCTGAACCTCGGGGTCCATCCGCAAAGAGGTTGATCTTGGAGGAGCAGCAACAAATGCACAAGACTCTGGTAGCTCTTGCAGCCACGATGTGCGTGATTGGAGGAGTCCATCTCCAACATGAGCAGCACCATATCGCAGGCAATGGCGATGATGTGCTCTTCCATGGAAAGGATGGCCACCTGCATGAAGCAGCTAATGCAACGCGAACATGCTTGCTGTGAACAGCTTGCAGACTCTTATTGGACTCATCTATAGGAGAGATATCAACGTAGACTTGGGCGTTCATCGCTCCACTGATGTGCAGCAAGGTGCTCGCCAGCTACTTGCTAGCAGGGAAGTGCAGGTGCGCATCCCTAATTGCCCTTGAGAAGGTGGTGGTGAGCTGCAATTTCAGAGGGCAGTCAAGAGTCAACCACATTGCTGTGGGTCTGGAGTCTGGAGTCACATACAGGCCAGACCAGCAGACTTCCTTCCCTAAAGGACATTAGTGAACCAGATGGGTTTATTATGACAATCTGATAGTTTCATGGTTACCTGAATTTAAATTCCCCAGCTGCCATGGTAGGATTTGAACTCATGTCTCCGGATCATTAGTCCAGGCCTCTGGATTACTAGTCCAGTAACATAACCACTATGCTACCGTACCCATGAGAGGGATGATGGTGAGAGGGGACATGGAAGTGGGGGCTCTTTTCAAAGTGCTCCCACTTCTCCCCCATTGCCTCCCCCTCAGTCAGAGCCCCACATGTTGCCTTGGATCCGAATGGCCGAGTCTGCCCCTGCACAGTTGCAGGAGGAGCAGGGCCCTCACAGGCTCCAAAACCCAGAGGACGTCCGCCAAAAGTGTCTAAGCAATCACAGCAGGGAAGTGAGCAGGCTGCTGAAGCCACAGGGGTTGCACCTTGTAAAAGCACTCGTAAAAGAAAAATGACAAAATCGTAGATGCACAAGCGTTTTTGCCAAAATGTTAATGTTAAGTTTCAGTTCTATTTATGATGCACATAAATTTATTTCTTTGCACAACTTTCCCGTCTTGTCCATGTGGTTTTCATTATAATGCTCCTTGGCCTCATTGCTTGGAGTCCTCAAGGGTGTCATGAGCCACATCTTCAGTAGATAGCCCTTGTCTCCAAGCAGCCAGCCGTTAAGTCTGTTCGGAGGTGTGAAGAGCTGAGTGAGGCTGGACTGGCACAGGACGAAAGAGTCAGGAGAGCTCCTTGGGAATCTGGCACACACATGCATGATGATCTTTTTGTGGTTGCAGACGAGCTGCACATTGAGGGAGTCCCTTGAGGTTTACAAACACTCCTGGGTGATCTGGGGGTTCCTTGATGGGCACATGTGTGCAGTCGATGATGCCCTGCAATTGTGGAAAACCAGCCAGAACTGCAAAGCCGAGCGCCCGCTCACTAACACTGGCTTCATCAGTGGCAAAGTTCACATAAGTGGCTGATATGTTAAACATAGCATCGGTCACCTGGGAGATGCATCTGTGGGTGGCCGACTGCGAGATCCTGCAAATGTCTGCTGCAGATCCCTGGAAGGAGCCTGGGGTGAAGATATTGAGGATGGTGATGACTTTGACAGCCACTGCTAAGACGTGTCCACCAGGTCCTCTCAGCAGCAGGTCTTGTTCCAGCAAGCTACAAATGTCTGCGACGACCTGGCGCGATAGCCTGAGCCTCCTGAAGCACTGCTGCTCAGTCATGTCCAGGGAGCTCATCCTCTGCCTGTATACCCTGTGTTGGGGGTATCGCCTCCGGTGATGTGCACCCCTGTGCAAAGCAAAGATAAATTAGAATCCAGGGAAAGGATAGAATCTATGAGAAGAGAAAATGCAAAATATACAGAAGCAACCACTAGCTAAAGAAGACAGTTAAGTAAAATGGCATATAGGACATAGGACAGTAAGATACAAAAAATGATGCAGGATGAAAACGGAACAAACGGAACAAAATATGACAGGAATGAAAGTCTTGTTAATCAGGACTTGAATTTGTTTAAGGGAGGCTATATCATCATCAAGGATGTACTTTATTTTATATACTGATGTATGTAAAATGAAGAATACAGCTCCAAATGGTGTGATAGTTGAGGAAGGTCTTGGCTTCAGTCTCCAGACTGGCTTAACTGGTTTCAGTTGGATAGTAGAAGGGTGCTAAAATTGGCAAATTGAGATTAGGAGGAAGAAAAATTAGCCAGGGATCCTGCTATCGAGTAGCCTATGTTGGAACAGTACATGCAATATGAACAGGGATTAGGACAGGACTGCACTCACTGTGAGGCCCTCAGTGGAATAGCATGAGAACATTCATTGTCTAAGCTCAAATATGCTCCTGAATGGGGGAAAAAAGAAAAAAGAAATAAATAAAATGAAGAATCTGATCAAATAAACAAAGTTAATAAAGTAAAAGCAAAATACTGAATTTAACTTGAGGCTTTAGTATAAGTCTACCAAGATACTGTACAGAGAGAGACAAGAATTGAAACAAAAACCACAACAGCTATCAAATTGTTCCATGATTTTAAATTGTATTGCTATTACTCATTGAGGTTATTTAAGCTCAAAGCTGCTTGCTAAACAAAATTTCAGTTCCACAAAATCCAATCAGAAGTTTCCAAGTTTTTACATTGATTAGTGTAAGGGTATACTCCACCATTGAGTTGTTTAAACTGGTTTTATATTTATTAAATTTAATTATCCGAGAACAGTGGATGTTAAAATCATTAACACAACTAATGCAACATCTGGAAATCCGGAGGGATGTCACTTTTTCTGCATGCCAGTGTGTCTCGCAGAACAACTTGAAAATGGTATTCCTTTGAACCCTGTGCTATCTGTACTCTGTACTATGGAATAAGCATGGAGCAGAAATCGATGTCTTCAAAATTTTGGAATTCCTCATTTACTCGTGTAAACTGTATTGCCATGTATGCCAATTTATAACATAAGGCACAGTGGGAGAAATTGAGCTCTGTAGCGCCCGCTTTTTAGGTGCTAATCGGCCTCCAAAAGATCACAAATCGAGTCCTAGATGTGCGATAGGAAGTGTGCCGGAAAGCCATCTTAGTACAGTAGTTTGTGCGCTGCACATAACGACCGCTGGCAGCATGGGGTGGGGTTTTGGGAGGGTCTCACAAGACGTAGGGAGTCCGGGCAGGGGACTGCCCCATTTTGAAGGCCCACTCCCTCGCTCCCGCCGGACGGGGTGGGTTAAAATTGACCCTTTCTTTTCCCTCTGATGGTCTGAGTTGTCTGTAACTCAGCACGTTCAGTTCCAGGAACCTGAAGGTGCTGCAGCTCAAGGTTTCAGTTAAAGGTTCCTGAGTCATGTACATGTTGGATTGTTTAGATTGGATGAGATTTCTATTAGTCTCCTTTTCCTTCTACCTGGGTCAAAGCAGTGCATCCCTTGATCTATGAACAACTAAGCACGAAGCCTCTCCTCAAGCGAGGAAGTAGCTATATAGTTCTGCAACCTCAAAACCTTTTTCCCTTAATTAATGGCATTCAATGTTGAATTATAGGTAGTTTATGAAACAAACCTAGATAAAGATATCACAAATTGATCATTGTTTTATAGGAATCCTAATTTCCTAGCATGTGTTTGTCATGATTCAACTCTGTATAAGTACAGTGTCAGCTGTGGCTCAGTGGGTTGCACTCTCTAGATGGGAGGTGCCTGGAGTGAGCAGGTGCTGCTAGGTGCTTGATTACTGCAGGGAGTTGAAGTGAGTTTGTAAAAAAGTTGGTGGTGATTTTTTTTCTCAGGTTTTAGGGTCTTTTTGGTCCTAAAGTGTCGGGCCCTTCAGGGGACAATGTTCCCAGGATGAATTTAATCAGGGGAGAAAATGTTGGGGGAAGGGAGGAAAAAAGGCCGGGACCCCAGGAGGTTTGGAAAAGAAAACACAGTGGTGGTTCAGTGCGAGGATAAGCTTGGGATATTATGAGCTTGGGATATTATCCAGGCAGTACATGAGGACTGCGGTGAGGGAAGCTGCTTTGCCTGCCGACCAAAGCCAAATGTTGGATTTGAGGTGACAGTCAGTGGTCGAGAGGAGATGGAAAGACTTTTACTGAGTTTGAAGGTTGGAGATAAGTTCTTGGAGGTATCTCTGCTATATTCTGAAGAGGTGGTGGTCTCATTCTTAAACCTGCCAGTTTATATTGAGGACGATGTGCTAATCAAAAAGTTGGAGTCATGGGACATTTAAATTTGCTTGGCAATAAAGAGGAGATACTATCCAGGAACGCGGGTAGCAGATTGAACCCGTTATGTAAAGGTGCGGTTCCCAGAGGGGGTGAAGTCATTGCCGTTTAGCATGAAATTCGAGACAATGGAAGGAGTGCAGTACTTCTGGGTACTGCATGATAACCAGGTGAAGGTTTGTTATTATTGTCTTGGACACTACCATCTTGTTAGAAGCTGTCCAGACTTGTACTGTTATAATTACGGCGAGTCTGGACACATCACTCGGAGCTGCAAGGCGGAGAGCTGTGGGGTGTGTCGCAAAGGCCCCACCCACTGAGAGTGAGGCAGAAGGAAGCCCCTTGAGTGATGAGGAGATGGGAAAAGAAAAGGAACAGGAGGTATGAGTGGAGCGACTGGAGGAGCGGAGCAGTCGGAGGACACAGCTGATGAATGGAAGGAGAAAAGACTGCAGGAAGAGGCAGAAAATTGCGGAGCAGAGAACAGGATGGATATGGTGGAAAACACACCAAGTACAGTGGAAAAGGACAAAGACAGCAGCGGGCAGCACGGGTCAAGGGCAGAGTCGAGCCATAATATTGCTTGGCCCGCCCTAAAGAATCTGTTGTCTATGGGGGGAGAGGAGACGGAAGCGGAGTGCAGGGTATGTGTAAGTACTCCAAAGAAAGACAGCGAATCGGACAACTCGGGGAGCAGGAGGGGGCAAGACAAGGAGAGGGTGCAAGAGGTAGGAGCCTTAAAGGTGCAGCAGGATGGGAGCAGGGAGACAAAGACGGCAGAAGGGAGCAAGATAGGTGCAGGTGCGCCATTGTCCCAGAGAGAGAAGAAACGGGGAGCAGGGGTCAGCGGTGGAGATGAGTCCGAAGGGAGTGGCACTACTGGAGAAACCGTGATAGCAGGAAGACTCTCTAAGGGAGATTATGGGCAGAATTTTCATTGACCCGTGGAGGCAGGTTTGGAGGCGTGTGGGGTGGGAAAAAAGCAGATTCGGGGGTCCCGAACCCATCCCACCCCCAACCCGCCTCCATGCCAGTTTCACAGGAGGTGGGAAAGGGATTAGTGCCAATAAACTGCCTATTAACAGGTAGTTAACAGGCAGTTTTTTGCCTAATCCCTATTTTTGGCCCTGAAGTGTGGGCTTCCCGACAGGTCCGAACCACGCCGATTTAGCGAGGCGGACCGTCGGTCTGGAGGGCTTGGAGGGGTCGAGATATCCAATGTGCAGGTGAGTGATGGGTGCATGAGTGCAGAGGTAAGTGTGTTTGGTGTGTGTAAAGTGTTTTAAGAACTTGTACTTACCTTAACTTTGTCCTGCAGGCTAAGGTGTCGGGAGTCCCTCACATCCACGGCACAGAAAGCAGAATGGCCGCGGAGCTGTCAAAAGCTGCAGTCTCTGCTTTCTGTGCTGGATTGATTTCTAACTGAGTCTAAGTACAGGGACTCACGTTAGAAATCATATTGTCAGTGTTTGACAGCTTCACAGAGCTGTCAAATGCTGAAATTTCATCTGTCAAAAGCTCTTGACAGATGAAATTTCAATGGCTGACGTCACCTGTATCCAAGGGACCCTTGATTGGCCTGCTAAGCCCGCTGGGCGGGCTTAACAAGGTCAATCAAGGGAAAATACAGTGGGTTGGCCACAAGTCGATGGAGGCGGGACTACAACCCAAAAAGTGGGAGTCCCGCCTCCATCACATCCCCATTGACAAAATCCAGCCCTATGTATCTGATGGGGAGCAGGGCCGGGAGGTTACAGAAGAGCTCGAGAGTGAGGAGTCAGAGGGGAACAGAGACATGGAAGTGGGGGATGGGGTGGCATCGTGTGGAAAGGGAAAGTTTCATGAGGGGCAGAAGGAGGGAGAAGGGGCAGCTCCTAGGCCCAAACCTAATGTAAGGAAAAGGCTGAAACTGCAGGGAAGGTTCAAACAGGAGGTAAAAAGAGCTGGAGTCTGCAGGAGAAAGCAACAGCTGCCTGAAAAGTTGGGAAGGAGCATGAGAGGAGGGAAGGGCCGGAGATTAGATGATGGGGGGATTATCAGGCACACTTTCCTTATTCGGAGCCATGATTGCTGATCAATTTTTAAAGTACAATAGATTAGTATATGTTGTGGGAGACAAATTAAACTTCAGGTTTTGATGTTAATATGTGATGGAGGAATGGCTGTGCAGAGCGGCGGGATGGATTTGTATGATACAATGGAATGATCACGATGTTGTAAATGTTTTTAATGTTCCTCCTCTTCCCCCTCATTGTCCACCTGCTCCTCCTCTGAAGAGGAAGAAGAAGAAGAGGCTGTGCGCTCTATGCCTTGCTCCTCCTGCAGCTCCAATCTTCGCTGCTGCACTCTGTTGTGCTGTGATGATTCTGGAGGCCCTCCAACGAGGAGTCTCCACTGCTGTCCCTGTCAACACCATCTGCCTCTTCCTGCACTCTTTTCTCCTTCCATTTATCAGCTGTATCCTCCGACTGCTCTGCTCCTCCAGCCGCTCCACTCACACCTCCTGTTCCTTTTCTTTCTGTGAGACACCAGGTGACAACACTACTCTATCTCGCACAGGACCCACCGAGGTGTACGTATCTGCGCTGGTGCTGGGTGCACTTGGGTCTGCTGACGGTGCACCCTCAGAGACTGGAGCTTCCTCTGAGGAGTCATCTACCTCCTCCAGCTGGACAGTGGTGGGGGCACTTGATGGACCTGTGGGAGAGTAAAGAGATGAATTAGAAGTGTCATATCAAGAATGGGTAACGTTACATTTATGCACATGATGACATTTCACTGGCTGCTGACATCAGTCACTATATGAGTGACTACTGTATGCCATATGGCTGTATGGAATGTAATTCTGCCGCCAGGTTGCTGGGATGTCCCCCTCTCTCCGTCTCCCACTGCCAGCAGCTCCGCAACTCCCCATACCTCCAGGGCCCCCTCCTCTGCTGAAGTCAGTTACATGAATATTGGAAGGCCACCTCCGGTTCTCTGCCTCTCCCACGTGTTCTGGGCTTTTCTCCTGCAAGGAGGGAAAGAAGAGAATTTTGAGTGCAAGTGATGGAATGACTGTAAGGAATAGATGGGTTACATCTGTAGAGGGTGACTGAGGGAGTGGGGTTCCAATGCCAAATGGCTTCCTTCTGTGGGGTCACTTGCTATGATTGCATTCTTCTTCTTCTTAGGCAGTCCCTCGGAACTGAGGATGACTTGTTTCCACACTAAAAATGAGTTCTCAGGTGACTGATGAGTCCAATGCGGGACCTACAGTCTCTGTCACAGGTGGGGCAGACGGTGGTTGAAGGGGAGGGTGGGCGGGGGTGCTTGGGTTGACGTGCGCTCCTTCCGCTGGTTGCGCTTGTCTTCCGCTTGCTCCCGGCGAAGAGACTCGAGGTGTTCGGCGCCTTCCCGGATGCTTCTCCTCCACTTTGTGCGGTCTTGGGTCAGGGATTCCCAGGTGTTGGTGGGGCTGTTGCACTTTTTCGAGGAGGCTTTGAGGGTGTCCTTGAAGCGTTTCCTCTGCCCACCTGGGGCTCTCTTGCCGTGTCAGAGCTCGGAGTAGAGCGCTTGTTTTGGGAGTCTCGTATCGGGCATGCGGACGATGTGGCCTGTCCATCGGAGCTGATCGAGCGTGGTCAAAGCATTGATGCTGGGGATGTTGGCCTGAGCGAGAACACTGATGTTGGTGCGCCTATCCTGCCAATGGATTTGCAGGATCTTGCGGAGGCAGCGTTGGTGGTACCTCTCCAGTGCTTTGAGGTGCCTGCTGTACATGGTCCATGTCTCTGAAGCATACAGGAGGGCGGGTATCACTACTGCTCTGTAGACCATGAGCTTGGTGCTTGGTTTGAGGTCCTGGTCTTGAAACACTCTCTTCCTCAGGCGACCGAAGGCTGCACTGGCACACTGAAGGCGGTGTTGGACTTCGTCATCAACGTCTGCCCTTGTTGACAGTATGCTCCCGAGGTATGGAAAGTGGTCCACGTTGTCCAAGGCCTCGTCATGGATTTTGATAATCGAGGAGCAGTACTGTGTGGCGGGGGCAGGTTAGTACCTTTGTCTTACGGATGTTTATTGCATTAGGATGAGGATGAGTGTCAGAGGTGGTTAGTCAGATGGGGATAGGGAGAGAGGGATGGGAGGACCTGCAAGGTATGTTGGTGTGAGGAATGATGTGCAGGAGTAGGCTTGGGAAGGCAGAGTGATGGGGATGTGGTGACAGGCACATCAGGATGAAGGTGAGTGTGGCATTGCACTCACTTTCCTGACCTCATGAGATCATTGAATCGTTTCTTGCACTGGATCCAGGTGCTCCTGACCACATCCCTGCTGCTGACCTCCTCTGCTATCGCCAACCAAACCCTTTTGGTGTCTTTGGGAGGTCTCTTGCGCCTATCTGAAGGGAACAGGACCTCCCTGTGTGCTTTCACTACCTCCACCAGAACATGCAGGTATGCATCAGAAAATCGGGGTGCAGCCCTCTGCCTTTGAGTTTCCATCATTTATACTTTGGAACAGTACTCAGACCTTTAGGAACATAGGAACAGGAGTAGGTCATTCAGCCCCTTGAGCCTGTTCTGCCATTCAATGAGATTATGGCTGATCTGCAATCTAACTCCATATACCCACCTTTGGCCCATATCCCTTAATACCTTTAGTTAACAAAAAGCTATCAATCTCCGTTTTAAAATTAACAATTGATCTAGCATCAATTGCCGTTTGCAGAAGAGAGTTCCAAACTTCTACCACCCTTTATGTGTTGAAGTGTTTCCTAATTTCACTCCTGAAAGGTCTGGCTCTAATTTTTAGACTATGCCCCTAGTCCTAGAATCCCCAACCAGCGGAAATAGTTTCTCTCTGACTACCCTATCTGTTCCCTTTAATATCCTGAAAACATTGATCAGATCACCCCTTAACCTTCTAAACTCTAGGGAATACAACTCTAATTTGTGTAATCTCTCCTCGTATCATTCTGGTAAACCAACGCTGCACTCCCTCCAAAGGCCAATATCTCCTTCCTAAGGTGTAGTGCCCAGAACTGCTCACAGTACTCCAGGTGTGGTCTAACCAGGGTTTTGTAGAGCTGCAGCATAACTTCTACCCCCTTGTACTCTAGTCTTCTAGATATAAAGGCCAGCATTCCATTAGCCTTTTTGATTATTTTCTGTACTTATTCATGACATTTTAATGATCTATGTACCTGAACCCCCAAGTTTCTTTGGACCTCCACTGTTTTTAGCTTTTCACCATTTAGAAAGTATCCTGTTCTACCCTTTTTAGGTCCAAAGTAGATGACCTCAAATTTGCTTACATTGAAATTTGTAATTTTATGCTTTCATCTACACTGCCTACAATGCCGCCTATCTTTGTATATATCGGCAAATTTGAATATATGACTTCCTATGCCATCATCTAAGTCGTTAATAAATATTGTAATAGTTGAGGCCCCAACACAGATCCCTGTGGGACACCACTAGTCACATCCTGCCAATTTGAGTACCTATCCATTATCCCTACTGCCTGTCTCCTGTCGCTCAGCCATTTTCCTAACCAGGTCAATAATTTGTCCTCAATTTCGTGGGCTTCTACCTTAGATAATAGTCTCTTATGTGAGACTTTATCAAATGCCTCTGGAAGTCCATATAAATAACATCCATAGACATTCCCCTGTCCACTACTTTAGTCACCTATTCAAAAAATTCAATCAGGTTTGTCAGGCATGACCTACCTTTCACAAATCCATGCTGGCTCTCTCTGATCAACTGAAAATGTTCAAGTTGTTCAGTCACCATATCCTTAATTATAGACTTTAGCAATTTCCTGACAACAGATGTTAAGCTAACTGGTCTATAATTCCCTGGTTTCCCTCTCTCACCATTCTTAAAAAGCGGAGTGACATGCGCAATTTTCCAATCTAAAGTGACAGTTCCTGAATCTAGAGAACTTTGGAAGATTATAGTTAGGGCATCTGCAATGTGCTCACCTACTTCCTTTAAAACCCTGGGATGGAAACCATCTGGGCCTGGGGATTTGTCACTCTTTAGTACCATTATTTTCTTCATTATTGTTATTTTACTTACATTAATTTTATTGAGTCCCTGTCCCCGATTCAATATTAGTTTCTTTGGGATTTCCGGCAGGCTATCCTCTTCTACTGTAAATACTGACGCAAAGTAATTATTCAACATGTCCGCCATTTCCCCATTGTCATTGACAATATCACCACTTTCAGTTTTTAAGGGGCCAACATTGCTCCTGACCACCCTCTTTTTCCTAATGTAACTGTACAAATTCTTCATATTTATTTTGATATCCCTTGCAAGTTTCTTTTCATACTCCCTTTTTGTAGCTCTTACTATCTGTTTTGTCACCCTTTGCTGTTCTTTGTATCTTTCCCATTCGCCAGGATCTGTGCTATTTTTTGCATTTTTATAAGTCCTTTCCTTTAGTTTTATGCTGCCCCTTAACTCTTTAGTTGGCCATGGCTATTTTTTCTGACAAGTAGAGCTCTTGCCCCTCAGGGGTGCAAACTGGCTCTGTATCACATTAAATTCTTTTATAAACATCTCCCACTGATCTTCTGTTGTTTCAGCCATTAACAGATTTGCCCAGTTTACTGTAGACAGTCTCTGCCTCATCCTGTTGAAGTCGGCCTTACCCAAGTCTAAAATCTTAGTAGCTGTTTTGCGTTTCTCCCTTTCAAACGCTACGTTGAACTCGATCATGTTATGATCGCTATTGGATAAATGTTCACGCACAGTTAGGCTGTTAACTAAATCTGGCTCATTACTCATTGCTAAATCTAATATAGCTTGCCCCCTTGTTGCCTCTAGGACATATTGTTGTAGAAAACTATCCTGGACACACTCAAGAAATTCACTACCTTTCTGACAAGTGTTAGTCTGCTTTTCCCAATCTATATGAAAGTTAAAACCCCCATTAAAACCACTCTGCCTTTACTACATGCTTGTCTAATCTCTACATTTATACAATCTAGCACTTCAGAGCTGCTACCAGGGGACCTATACATAACTGTCCCACTACAGTCTTAGATCCTTTCCTATTTCTTAATTCAACCCATAAAGTCTCCACTGGCTGCTTACCTCTCTTTAAATCCTCTCTTATCATTGAAGTGATTTCATCCTTGATCACTCAGGCTACTCCTCCCCCTCTGCCATTTTCCTTATCTGGCCTGTAGACCTTATAACCTGGTATATTTAGTTCACAGTCCTGACTGTCTTGCAGCCATGTCTCAGTAATGGCTGCAATTTGAATTTGTGCCTGCAGTTCATTCAATTTATTCCTTATACTCCGTACGTTTGTATAAAGAACGCTTATTTGGGCCACACACTCTAGCCTGTCCTTCAGCTCTGATGTTTTACTCACATGTTTCTTATTTCTCTCTCCTGGTTTAATCGCTTTACATCTTTTAGTTTTCCTCTTACCTGTAGTGCCTAAAGCACAATTTCTGACTGCTACGCTACTCTCTTCCCTTTATTTTGTTTTTTGAACTACTATTTGTATTGCAATTTCCTCCTGAGCCCTCCCTCCCATTTACTAGTTTAAAGTCCTTGTGACTGCCCTATTTATCCTTTCTGCTAGGACCCAGGTCCCAGGTGGAGCTCGTCCCAACGGTACAGTTCCTTCCTGTCCCAATACTGGTGCCAGTGCCCCATGAAATGGAACCCCTCTTTCCCACACCACTCTTTTAACCATGTGTTTACTTTCCTAATCAGCTTATCTCTACCCCAATTTGCACGTGACTCAGGTAATAATCCAGAGATTATAACCCTTGAGGTCCCAATCTTTAATTTAGCTCCTTTCTATTTCACCTTCCACACTCCTCTAGCAACCTTCAAATGAGTTGTGTGCAAGGCTGCTTTAAATATCAGGGCTGGAAATGAGTCATCAATGACATCATCAGACCTGCTCCATTTAATTGGCCTGGGAAATGCGCATGACTGGTTTAAGTGGGGCCATTAAGTTAAAGTCGCTGAAGAATGCGCTGAGCAGAACATCGCGTTCCCGACCCGCTACGCGACCCGCACGCACCCGACCTAACTCGGCGGTCAAAATTTCGGCCTGAATGTGCTTATATGAAATTACTCTCTGACCTATTTTAGCACAGACATTACTGGGTTTCTAGGTTAACATCAGTGTTAAAATGGCACAGAAAGGAATTTGGTATGGCAAAGGTTAGTGTTTATATGAGAACAGCACTGATCATAATTTCTACCTAATAGACTCAAGCAGTGCAGAAGATAAAAGGTAAGAATTCACTCATGGCTGGTGCTATGTGTCTTAAATGGCTCACTGTCAACTGCTGTATGTGTACAGAATGTATTAAATAGTTACATAGTATTTACAGCACTGAAACAGGCCATTTGGTCCAACAGATCCACGACGGTGTTTATGCTCCACACGATCCTCCTCCCACTCTTCTTCATCTAACCCCATCAATATATCCTCTATTGCTTTCTCCCTCATGTGTTTATCTAGCTTCCTCTTAAATGCATCTATGCTAGTTGCCTAAACTACTCCTTGTGGTAGTGAGATCCACATTCTCACCACTCTCTGGGTAAAGAAGTTTCTCCTGAATTCCCTATTGGATTTATTAGTGACTGTCTTATATTTATGGCCCGTAGTTTTGGTCTCCCTCGCAAGTGGAAACATCTTCTCTACGTCTACCTTATCAAACCCTTTCATAATCTTAAAAACTTCCATCAGGTCACCCCTCAGTCTTCCCTTTTCCAGAGAAAAGATCCCCAGCCTGTTCAATCTTTCCTGATAGATATAGCCTCTCAGTTCTGGTATCATTTCTAGTACATCTTTTTTGTACCTTCTCCAGTGCCAATGTAATCATTCTCTCATGTTTACTGTTATATTTGGTTTAGTCTCAACTCCTGCATTCTGTAAGTTATATGTCCATTATAAAGAGGAGCTGATATTTGAGAACAGGACAAGCTGTGATGGTGATGAAGGAGCCAGCATTCATTTGCTGTGCCAAAGCTGTCTCCTGTAAAAAAATATATAATCGCTGAAGTGTGTCTGATACAGGAACTAGTATTAGCATTTATGCTGCCTCTGTGTAATATCTAGCTTGCAAAAAAATGTGTAACAAATGCGTCTTGGAACTTTTTCAGAGTAACATTGGGATAAACAAAGAATGTGAACCAAGAAGCAGAAGCAACCTGGGCCCCTCTCTGCAAAGAATCTGCTGTGTGTTTTCTTACTTAAATCATCCATATGCATATGAAAATGTTCAGTGATGTGTGTGGATAAAAGCGTTAATTATGAAACTATTCAGAAAATCTTTGTAGTTTCAGGACTGGGTCTTTTACACAGGTAATCAATTTGTTTCCTCCCCATCCTATAAAAAAACGGCCCAAGACCTTTTGTACATTAGAGCCAATTATTACACTCACTGAGTACAAATCATTATTTCAATTTACAACCGAGGCTTGTTTTATAACAAAGCCAGCCCAGCATGACCAATTATTTGAATATTCGCTCCTTATAACAACAGACAGCTATGTGCTAATTATCAGAACGGTACGCTGACGCTCATTTTCAGCGTGAATGAACACGTCATGGCAATTGTTTTCACTTCACTTCTTTTCTTTAGTAGAATCAGAGAAAAACAATACTCCCAAATACTTTTAATCCTTTCAACTTTTCATTATAAGTTTACGGCTTAATCATAAGTGGTTTTGCAATCTGTTTTCTCACAGGTTTTGTGAAGCATAGGGTGCTGCTGCTGCTGTGGGTACCTTGGCTACATTTTACAGCACAAGAATGTAATCTCTTCAAACAGAGTCGTTTACTATTCAGCAGTGAACGGAGATTACCAGTTCACAACAATTATTCTGCCGCATTCAAACCATTATTGAATATACAGTGAAAGGTTGATGAGTTAAGCTGATATCGGCATCCATGAGAGCTAAACTAGAAGTTTACAGTTACTTCAGTACCAAGAGATTACATTGCAGTTCATAACACAACCTATAGAAACCAAGATGGTTGCACACTTAGTCCTTCATCTACTTATTCTTAGCCTAACTATTTGCTTCAATCTTAAATGGAACACATCCTCCATTACCTACAAGAACCTCAGCTTCCTCTTCATGCCAAAAACTTCTTCACCCCTCAAGAAATGTTAGCTCTTTAATAAAACCAAATTGGTTTGCGACGTTAATCAGGCTTCTAAGGACTGAGGGAGAAAGCAGGGCCCCGGTTTTATCGTGGGGCGGGATTGGTCCATGCGAAGGACCTTGGCGAGCAATAAAGCTTGCATGTCGAGACCTGGATAAATTTTAACTCTCGACCTCAAATTAATATCCAGGCCCCAACTCTTGCCTGAACCCGGCAGAAATCACTGCCTGGTGGGCGGGCGGGAGCAGATATTCAATGGCAGGAGGAAAACAGTCCCCGGCAGTCCGGTAAGTGGCGAGAGGGTATCCGGGTGTGATCGGGAGAGGGAGGAAGCAAGTGGTCTGCACGCCCAAAGAAGAAAAAAAAATTACAACAGATTTATCCTGGAACGGCCCTCTTACTTGGGGACCGATCTAAGCATTGCCAGGGTTTGGGGGGGGCGCGGTGTTCTGGTAAAACCCCAAACCCTCACCGTGGGTGGCTGCCCAGCTGAATTTTCACTGGTATGGGGATGCTTCCACCTGCCATATCCAGGCGAATGAGGTGCCCTCCCACTGACCCTACAAACTGCGGAGGGAGTCAGGGCTGGAGGGCTCAGTGGAGTTTCAGTGCCATTAACTTTAAGTTAATAATGTGCCTAGACATTCGACAGAGCAGCCTGAATACTGTTTAAACACAGCTAGAGAGCACAACTACAATTATACTCCCCACAGTAAGAAGCCCATGCAGGGTCAGACAGCCACCGCAGCAGGGTCTCCCAGCGCAGTCTCGTGTCCGATTAGGACATAACTTTGGAGTTAAGCAATCACTTTCACATGAGTGCACAACAGACACTGCTGAATATACACCTGAAAGTGGTAAAATAGCTGCAACCTTTTTCTATATTGTGTGTACCTTAATGGTTCTTGTCGTGCGGGCATGGCTTAATTGTGAGTCTTGTGCCAGTTAATGGTTTGTGTTGATATAGTCATTCGAAGTTTGGAGTTGCCAGTATTATATATCCCCACTGGCAACTCTCAAAGTAGAAAAGTCACCCGGTCCGTATGTGATGTATTCTTGGTTGCTGAGGGAGTAAGGGTGGAAATAGTGAAGGCGCTGGCCACAATCTTTCCTCCTTCAAGGTCAATAACCAGGGGGCATAGATTTAAAGTAATTGGTAGAAGGATTAGAGGGGAGTTGAGGAGAACTTTTTTCACCCAGAGGCTTGTGGGGGTCTGGAACTCACTGCCTGAAAGAGTGATAGAGACAGAAACCCACATCGCATTTAAAAGTTACTTGGATATGCACTTGAAGTGTCATAACCTACAAGGATACGGACCAAGAGCTGGAAAGTGGGATTAGGCTGGATCGCTCTTTTTTGGCTGACACAGAAACAATAGGCCGAATGGCCTCCTTTTGTGCTGTAAATTTCTATTTCTATTTCTAATCTTCCAATCCTCCTTAGATGTGGGAGTGGTGCCAGAGGAATTACATAGGGGGCGATTTTGCCAATGGGGGCGCGTTGGAGGCGGGACTACTGCTTGTCGGGTTGATGTTTCGCCTCCATTGACTTGTGGTCAATCCACGCTATTTTCCCTTGATTAACCTTGTTAAGCCCGCCCAGCGGGCTTAGCAGGCCAATTAAGGGGAAGCCGGTTACAGAGAACGTCAACGTATGACGTTTCATCTGTCAAAAAATTTTGACAGATGTATGGTCATCGTTTGACAGCTCTGTGAAGCTGTCAAACACTGACATTCTGTGTTGTTTGATGAGTCCTTGAATTCAAGGGGGATAATCCACTTAACTGCCTGTTAACTACCAGTTAACAGGCAGTTAAGTGGCTGTAATCCCCTTCCCGCCTTGAGGAGACGGGATCCGGCGCGGGTCGGCTACCCGCCTCCTGGGAAGATGGCACGGAGGCGGGTTGGGGTGGGATGGGCACCGGCCCTCAGATTCTGCATTTTCCCGGCAGTCCCGTCTCCATACCCACCTCCCCAGGGCTGGCAAGATCGTGCCCATAGAATTACACAGAATGTACAGCACAAAAACAGGCAATTTGGCCCAACTAGACTGTGCTGGTGTTCATATTCCACATGAGTCTCCTCCCATTCCATCTGCCTCATCTCAGCCTTTCAGCATATATTTCTTTTCCTTTTTTCTCATGTACTCATCTAGTTTCCTTCTGAAAGCATCTACGCTATATGTCTCAACCATTTCCTGTGCTGGCAAGTTCCACATTCTGACCACTCTCTGAGTAAAGAAATTGCTCCGTATTTCTCTATTGGATTTATTAGTAACTATCTTGTATTTATGGCCTCTAGTTTTAGATTCTCACACAAGTGGAAACATTCTCTCCACATCTATCCTGTCCAAACCTTTCATAATTTTAAAGACCTCTATCAGGTCTCCTCTAAGTCTTCTCTCTTCGAAAGAAAAAATCCCCAACCTATTCAAAATTTCTGGACTGGAGGATTGCAAAAGTTACACCCTCTTCAAAATGGGGAGAGGGATAAACCCAGAAACTACAGGCCAGTCAGCCTAACGTCAGTGGTGGGGAAACTTTTCGAGACAATAAAAGCAGGACAAGCATAACTTCCTTGCTTTTGTATTCTATGGGCTAAAAATTCAGGGATTTAGTGCAGGCTGTTACCGTCTGATTCGGGGGAGAAAATGGCGGCCGCCTCAATTCCGTCCGCTGCCAGCGGGTCCCACGGTGGCCGCCATTTTCAGCTGGGCGGTAGCGCTGCCGATGTCCGCGCTCGCGAAAATTATGTAGATTATGCAGACCGTGACGTCAGTGGGTGTGCAACGCTCACTCGATGCCTGATCTACCACTTTCAACTTTGCTGCTCCACTTACTGGCATGCCTTAAGTGCGACGAGCTGAGAAAGCGTTGACAAGCAGGAAGGAGGCTCCAGCAGCGGTATTTAAAGGGATTACCAGCAACAACTTGCAGCTGACATGTTTCTTCAGTTTGAATGGCTCTGTTCAACTTCCTGCAACTCAAGCAGCTTTATAAACCTATTTCAAGGTCCTAAGGTAACAATGAGTGTTGGGGCAAGTGGAGAATGCCTTTATTTTTATTTAAAGGCTTCTGCTCACAACACTTGCTCACAGTCATGGGGGCTCTACTGGCAGTCCCCCTCGCGCTCGAGTATCTTGGAGAGAGGCAGTGGAGGCAGCTAAGAAAATGCGCACAGAGGGAGGAGGAGGAGGGCCAGGAGAGCTCTCAACAGGAGGCCGACCCACTTAGGGTCTTCCGAGAGTACTTCTCTATATCCACTTAAGCGAGGAGCAGTGTATTAGGAGCAAGGAGGTGGTCACAGAACTCTGCCACTTCCTGCAACCAGACCTGCAGCCTCAGAGCAGGGTGACCACGGCTCTCCCAGTAGCCCTCAAGGTCACCGTGGTCCTCAATTTCTTTGCTGGGGATCCTTCCAGTCTGCAGCAGGAGGCATAGCTAGCATCTCCCAGTTGGCCATCCATTGCTGCATCCAGGAGGTCATGAGGCTCTCTACACCAGGAGAAGGGACGACGTTTTCTTCTCTCCGAGCAGAGAGAAGCAGGAAGAGAGTGCATGTCGTTTTGCCAGGATAGCGGGCTACCCATGATGCAGGGTGCCATCAACTACACACACGTAGCTTTGCGGGCGCCACATAACAATCCTCAGATCTTCCGTAACCACAAAGGCTACCACTCACTTAATGTGCAGTTGTTGTGCGACCATGCCCAGCGCTTCCTGATGGTCAATGCCCGGTATTCTGGCAGCAGTCATGATGCCTTCATCTTGCATCAGTCCGCTCTGCCAGCAATCTTCCAGCCACCACATCAAACCCAAGGGTGGCTGCTCGGAGACGAGGGCTATCCGCTCTGCACCTGGCTCATGACTCCCCTCCACAACCCCCTACACTCATGCCCAGCACTCGTATAATGAGAGTCATGCTGCCACAAGTAACATCATCAAGCAGACCATCGGGATGCTGAAGCAACGGTTCCGCTGCTTTGACCACTTGAGAGGAGCCCTCCAGTACTCAGCGGAGTAGGTGATCTATTTTGTGGTGGTCTGCTGCATGCTTCACAACTTGGTCATCATGAGGTCGCAGCCCTTGCCAGCAGGGATTGTGGGACCACCTCAGGAAGAGGAAGAGGGAGAGAAGGAGGAAGAGGAGGAAGAGGAGGAGGACGTTGAGCGGTAAGCCAATGAGCAGCGGGTTTAGCGCTGAGATCAGCACTATAATCATGTTAATGAGGACTGAGTATGAATTTTCATGCTATCTAGACCCAGTTTGACCGACGCAGCTTAATAGCGCTGGGCCATGGCACTGCCTGTTTTTTTGGACCATTTCCAATTTCAAGGCCTTTGTCTCAATTTATAAAGCCAAGGATCAGATATGCTTTTTTAACACCCTCATCAACTTGTCCTGCCACCTTCAAAGATTTCTGTATGTACACCCCCAGGTCTCTCTGTTCTTGCACTCCCTTTAAAATTGTACCATTTAATTTATAATGGCCCAGAAATTGATCTCGCTCTGTTCCCGCGGGGGTAAGCCTTCCCCGCGATGTCTCACCTCGCTTATGCTTTTTCTGATCCAGCTCGCACGAACTTGATGTTCCAGACATCAGCTGTGCTGGGCTTGCGTATCCCAGCGGCGTAGTGAATTCGTGCGAGCTGTGGGATCACGTGACTCAGTTAGAGCCAATGGCAGCACACCATCTTCCATTCATAAGTCTCACAGCATGGCTGTGAGACTTATGAATCTTACACCCCCGCAAAATAACAGCTAAACCTCAATTAAATTTAAAAAAAAAACCATCACATTAATAAAATAAGTATAGTTAATTAAATTAACCATTTTAAATAAAAAATAAAATTTTTGAAAAAATTTAAAATCTTTTAAAAAGTTATAAAAATAAACTTACCTGTCTTTAAAGTCTATAAAAAAGATATACCTGTAAAAAAAAATTCAAAAAAATACTTAATTCACTACTTACCTTCTTAAAAGCGGGTCTTACTCCTCCTTTTTACATTTCCAAAATCTTCCCTACTTACCTGCGCGTCCAAAGCATGAAGTGCACAGCGTGCGCGCAGCCTGTAGCGCGCACGCGATGCACCCAGGCCCCGCCCCCTTTTCAGAAGAGCAATTGCCGGTTTTCAGCGCATGCGCAGGGCATGCAGAAAACCGGCAATTGGAGTGGGAATACGCGAGAGTATGCAGTGCGTACTCTCGCGTCCCGGGATCAATTTTCGGCCCATTGTCTCTCCTCATTCTTACTTCCAAAGTGGATCATTTTACACTTCTCTGTGTTAGATTTCATCTGCCATGTTTCTGCCCATTTCATCAGTCTGTCTGTGTGCTCCTGAAGTCTGTTACTATCCTCCTCATAGTTTACAACTTTTCCGAGTTTCGTGTCATCTGTAAACTTTGAAATTATGCCCTGTACCCAAGTCCAGGTCATTAATATATATCAACAAGAGCAGTGGTCCTAATACCAACCCCTGGGGGCCACCACTGTATACTACCTTTATAAATCACTGGTTAGGCCTCAGCTGGAGTATTGTGTCAAATTCTGGGCACCACACTTTAGGAAGGATGTCAAGGCCTTGGGGAAGATGCAGAGGAGATTTACTAGAATGGTACCAGGGATGAGGGACTTCAGTTATGTGGAGAGACTGGAGAAGATGGGGTTGTTCTCCTTAGAGCAGAGAAGGTTAATATGAGTTTTGATAGAGGTGTTCAAAATCATGAAGAGTTTTCATAGAGTAAATAAGAAGAAACTGTTTCCGGTGGCAGGAGGGTCGGTAACCAGAGGACACAAATGTAAGGTAATTGGCAAAAGAACCAGAGGGGAGATGAAAATAATTTTTTTCACGCATTGAGTTATTATGATCTGGAATGAACTGCCTGAAAGGGTGGTGGAAGCAGATTCAATAGTAACTTTCAAAAGGGAATTGGATAAATACTTGAAGGAGAGAAAATTGCAGGCCTATGAGGAATGAGCGGGGGATTGGGATTAATCGGATAGCACTTTCAAAGAGCTAGCACAGGCATGACGAACCAAATGGCCTCATTCTGTATTGTAAGATTCTATGGGGGAGAAATTCGTGTTCGCCAGCAAAGTTGCCGGTGTCACCGACAACTGGCGATAATGGCCACGGAAAATGGTAGCAATGCTAATGGAGCAAAATTGGTCTGGGGGCATGGAGATTGGTGGCGCAGTGCTTACCTTCCATGCAACGCTGGCCTGGTGATGCTGCTGGAGGCATCCGAGATGAAGTTCCTGTCCAGGTTCGGCATTGTAACTTCCCACAGCCTCTGGAATCGAGGCTGTGGAGCTCGCAAGGAATTGTGGGTAATGAAGAGCTCTGAGAATTAAAGGGGCCATGCACACTGAAGCAATACAAATTAAAATGAAGTGAAACAATGCAGTTTTCAGCTCTTACTGCCTTTTAAAAAATACTTAACATTAAAAAGAAGTCCCAAATGTGAATATTTAGCTCTTAAAGCAGAATTACCTTCCTAACCTCAACAAATGGGAAAACTGGCTCAGCACTAACACAAATGGCTCAGCAAGCCAAGGAAGGAGCACCCAGGGTCTTGCATGCAGCACTCCAGCTTTGTGCAGGGGGTCAACACTACAAGGCAGACCCTCTACCCACAAGGGTCAGGAGGCCCTCTAGAAAGAAGGATGTGGGAGTACATCACCAAGGCTGCCACTGCCAGCACTGTCACCCTCATCATTTGGCTCCAGTGCCCAAAGAAGCTTCATGACCTCAGACCACTGGTCATGGTCAGTGAATGCATCTTCAAAAGCCATCTCCTCCCAACTGCACCACTAGCCTCACACACTGCTCAATGCACGACCACCAATCACTCGCCTACCAACAATTTGCACCAATCACAAGGCACATCTCCCATTCCAAGCCTCACCTCACCCCTTGGAGGAGACGGTGCTGGCCATTCTTTGCAGGGGCATGGCTGAGCTCTTGGCCAGCAGCAGGGCTGAAAGGATACAAGATACTGGTATCCTCATATGTTATCCTCCTTCAGGCATGCACCTCAGGCTTTCCCGCCCTCCTGTCACCACAACTCCACTCTTGTGCCTTCCTCATTTCACACACCCAAGAAAAGCAGCCTGCCCAGCCAGTGGGTGACCAAGAAGAGGGAGAGGAGAGTGAAGAAGAACAAGAACAGAAGAAGATTGATTTGACACTCCCAGCCATCAGCTCCTCAAGATCGACCAGCAAGGACATTTGCAGTGTCCCCCACTGAAAGTCAGCAGCCTTCCATCAGCCATGCTGCAGCCACTGGGGTAGCACTGCGTGACATCAGTAGGATCGGCAAAGGCACACACAAGACAGTCACTAAGAGAATGCATACGTGTGATGAGTTGATTTCTTAATGTCACGTTGGATGGATAGACATATATAGGTGGATTGGAAAGTTTGTTTTGTGCTAACTTTTATTTCAGCATCATGGCCAAGAGGACATTGTGATGGTCAATAACAGATGGAAGGTAAGGTGTGGGACTAATGTTGAAAGGGAATTGGGATTGTAGTCACTAGGACTGGAGGTGGATGATTCCATCCCGGATATCCCAGCCAAAAAGAGGCTGTTTGGGATGCATCCTTCCATCTGATTCCTCCTCTTCTACTTCCTCCTCTTCTGTGTGTTCCTCTTCCCTCTGCAAGCGGATGCTGTAATTGTGAAATGACAGCATAAAATGCTGGAAATACTCAGCTGGTTAGGCAGCATCTCGACCTGAGACGTGAACTCTGTTTTTCTCTCCACGGATGTTGCCTGACCTGCTGAGTATTCGCAGCATGTTCTGTCTTCTCAAAGACCTTCATTTCCCATCCGAGCCCTTGCAAGCGTCCAGCAGCATTGCCTACACACTTAAAATACTATTCAGATCTATTGCAGCAAGCCACCACTTGTCCCTTTAAGAGGTGCAGACATCACCACTTTCAGCCTGCTTGCACGCTGGCTAATCTGGCGTGCTTAGGATCCAGCGCTGAATTCAGTGCTAGGGTCGAAGTTCGTGTTGGTGATGTTAAGTTGGCGTTGCATGCCGATTGACGTCACCATGCCGTTTCTTTCAGGGTGCTACCAGTTACCAGCAACGCAAAGGGAGACATGAATATGACGACCGCTGCGGTATCCACCACCAGCTGGCGAAAGAGCGTCAGCCGCCATTTTATCGGCATTTCATGGCGCTACGGAGTTGCGGTCATTAGATAAATTTCTAGCCCTATGATTCTATGTGACTGTTAGAATTCACTTTACAACAATTATATGGCCAAGGTCCTCATGGTAATTGTTCCATATGCCAAAAAGTAGGGTTTCTTTTTGGATATAATATATCACATTTTACTGGTACCATCTGTATATTATTTGGGGCTTTGGTACGTAAACAATGTACAGTGGGGCCAAAATTCCTCAGCTGCTTTGGTGGACTCCCACCGTAATTTCACCGGAAGTCCAAGGGAATGGCCGCAAACTCTGCCAGGATTCAGATATACTGGGTCCTGGCCAAAGGCAAAGGATTACCTTGTGAGGATGGAGCCTCCATCTGCTCCTACAAGACCATCAGTGTAAGGGGATGGGGCTTGGTACAGATATTTGTAGGTCGGGAATTCCTATGCTCCTGCCTTAAGTTGCAGCCTGGTTTCATCAGACGTACCTACCGACACCCAGCAAAAGTGGAACTCAACTGGAGTGTCCAAACTGGGATTAAGCCCTGAACTGCTGAAGATGAGGAAGGAATTAAAAATATACATAAGAGCCCCCTGGCTCCAATTGACTTTCTTTTTGTCAGATTAATAATTTTTGAGCATTTACTGTGCTTTTTTGCAGAAATAAAGCTATTAGCCTGGATTTTGCGGTCAGCGGCGAAGGAATGACACTCGGCGTTCACCTTGCTGACAGCTACCCACAAAGTTTTTGTGGGCTTCAGAGTGCAGACTTGCTCTATTTGTCTGATCTGGCGGTGCCCTCTACAGGGGATCTGTGGCGTCTGTAAGTAGGACAAGAAACAGCGAGGCTCTTTAACCAATCAGATTGAAGAATCCTCACTGAGACACGCAAAGTCAAAACCAGGAAGTATAAAGCAGGTATTATAAATTAGATTTAAATCATGTACAGATAGCAAAATAAAGATTGGGAAATACAGATGGGATTAAGGGAGAGAGATAAAAGAGACAGACAGAAAAAGTTTTTAAAAATTTAACATTTTTATTTTTTTTAAAAGCTGCAACACTAATTATCTTCTAAAAAGGGAGTAAGGGATCGACCGAGTAATTATAGTCAGTCAGCCTAACCTCGGTGATGGGCAAATTATTGGAAAAAATTCTGAGGGACACTATTAATCGTCATTTAGAAAGGCACTGATTAATCAAGGACAGTCAGCATGGATTTGTTGAAGGAAGGTTGTGTCTGACTAACTTGATTGAATTTTTTGGGGAAGTAACAAGGAGGGTCAATGAGGATAGCGCATGTTATGTAGTGTACATTAATTTTATCAAGGCTTTTGACAAGATCCCACGTGGCAGACTAGTCAGAAAAGTAAAAGCCCATGGGATCCAAGAGAAAGTGGCAAGTTGGACCTAAAATTGGCTCAGTGGCAGGAAGCAAAGCATAATGGTTGACGGGTGTTTGTGTGACTTGAAAGCTGTTTCCAGTGGGGTTCAGCAGGGCTCAGTACTGGGTCCCTTGTTTTTCGAGGTATATATCAATAATTTATACTTCAATGTAGGGGGTTATGATTAAGAAGTTTGCAGATGATACAAAAATTGTCCGTGTGGTTGATAGTGAGGAAAAAAGCTGTAGACTGCAGGAAGATATCAATAGACTGGTCAGGTGGGCAGAAAAGTGGCAAATGGAATTCGATCTGGAGAAGTGTGAGGTAGTGCATTCGGGGAGGGAAAACAAGGCAATAAATGGTAGGATACTGAAAAGTGGAGAGGAACAGGGAGACCTTGGAGTGCATGTCCACAGATCCCTGAAGGTAGCAGGACAGGTAGATAAGGCGGTTAAGAAGGCATACAGGATACTTTCCTCCATTAGCCGAGGCATAGAATATAAAAGCAGGGAGGTTATGCTAGAACTGTACA
Source organism: Squalus acanthias (assembly GCA_030390025.1). NCBI lineage: Eukaryota > Metazoa > Chordata > Chondrichthyes > Squaliformes > Squalidae > Squalus > Squalus acanthias. Next base: position 180,243,180 of record CM059426.1, read on the forward strand.
AGAATGTAAGAACATAAGAATTAGGAGCAGGAGTAGGCCATACGGCCCCTCAAGCCTGCTCCACCATTCAATCAGATCATAGCTAATCTTCTGCCTCAACTCCACTTTCCCGCCGGATCTCCATATCCCTTGATTCTCCTAGAGCCCAAAAATCTATTTATCTTAGCCTTGAGCATGCTCAACGGCTGAGCATCCACAGCCCTTCAGGGTAGAGAATTCCAAAGATTCACATCCCTGTGAGTGAAAAAATTCCTCCTCATCTCGGTCTTAAATAGCTGATCCCTTATCCTGAGACTATGCCCCCTAGTACTAGACTCTTCAGCCAGGAGAAACAACCTCTCATCATCTACCCTGTCAATCCCCCTCAGAATCTTATATGTATAAAATGCTAGTTAGGCCACAGCTAAAGTACTGTGTACAGTTCTGGTCACCACATTACAGGATGGATGTGATTGCACTAGCAAGGGTACAAAGGAGATTTACGAGGATGTTGCCAGGATTGGAGAATTTTAGCTATGAGGAAAGATTGGATAGGCTGGGGCTGTTTTTTTTGGAACAGCGGAGGCTGAGGGGAGATTTAATTGAGATGTATAAAATTATGATGGGCCGAGATAGTGTGGATAGGAAGGACCTATTTCCTTTAGCAGAGAGGTCAATAACCAGGGGGTATAGATTTAAAGTAATTCATAGAAGGATTAGAGGGGGGTTGAGGAGAACTTTTTTCACCCAGAGGGTGGTGGGGGTCTGGGACTCACTGCCTGAAAAGGCGATAGAGGCAAAAACCCTCACCACATTTAAAAAGTATTTGAATATGCCCTTGAGGTGTCGTAACCTACAAGGCTAACTAAATATTGGGAAGACCAAAGCCAATGTCTTCGGTCCCTGCCACCAACTCCGTTTCATAGCCACCGTCTCCATCCCTCTCCCTGGCAACTGTCTGAGGCTGAACCAGACTGTTCGCAGACTTGGTGTCATATTTGAACCCGAAATGAGCTTTCGACCACATATCCGTGTCATCACTAAGACAGCCTATTTCCACCTCTGTAACATTGCCCAACTCCCCCCCTGCCTCAGCTCATCCATGCCTTTGTTACCTCTAGACTTGACTATTCCAATGCGCTCCTGGCTGGCCTCCCACGTTCTACCCCCCGTAAACTGGAGGTCATCCAAAACTCGTCTGCCCATGTCCTAACTCGCACCAAGTCCCGTTCACCCATCACCCCTGTGCTCACTGACCTACATTGGTTCCCGGTTAAGCAATGCCTCGATTTTAAAATTCTCATCCTTGTTTTCAAATCCATCCATGGCTTCACCCCTCCCTATTCCCGGAAATCTCCTTCAGCCCCAAAACCCTCCAAGATATCAGCGCTCCTCTAATTCTGACCTCTTGAGCATCCCCGATTTTAATTGCTCCACCATTAGTATCCGTGCCTTCAGCTGCCAAGGCCCGAAGCTCTGGAATTCCCTCCCTAAACCTCTCCGCCTCTCTACCGCTCTTACCTCCTTTAAAATGCTCCTTAAAACCTACTTCTTTGACCAAGCTCTGCCCTAATATCTCTTTATGTGGTTCAGTGCCAAATTTTGTTTTATAACATTCCTGTGAAGCGTCTTGGGACGTTTTACTATGATAAAGGCGCTATATAAATACAAGTTGTTGTTGTTGTTTTTGTTAAGGCTACGGACCAAGAGTTCAAAAGTGAGATTAGGGTGGATAGCACTTTTTCAGCCGACACAGACACGATGGGCCGAATGGCCTCCTTCTGTGCTGTAAATTTCTATGATTCTATGATTCTTGATTCTGAGGGAATGATACTCCACACTTGCAAAATAAATTTTTCAAGGTCAGAAAGGTTGTTCAGCAGTAATCATCACTTATCATGCCATTAAAAACTCACATATTCCTGAATGCACCACCCCTAACTTTTTAACCGTCTTTAGTGGGGAACTAGTGGGCATGTGCCCCAAGATCATGCAGTTGCATTCAGTTCAGTGCCTTCCGGATTTGCGCGTTTAACTGCGCATGTGCGGACACCAGAAGTTCCTATCCGATTTACCCCATTATAACGGTGAGCCTTGTTAGCCTCACCGTTGTTCTTATTGCAAAATCTTGCCCAATGTATCTTTCATTATGAACTTGAACGTAAAAGCTATTTAATTCCAGTGTAGCAATGTTTGAAGATAAAATCTAATGCCATATAACACAGGACGGAGTATTGTTGATTTTATGACTGTATTACCAATTTATTTTTAACAGCAGTTTACAGGGTAAAGTTACTGTCTATCATGAAAGTTATTTTAAATGTTTTACTTATATTTGACAACAGATATTTTATTGGAAGAATTCCAGTTAATTTCATACTACTAATTCGAAGCAATTATTGCATCACTGCATAGATTGTGAGTGGCAAGCCTGGGTTCATATCACATAACATCTGTCCAGACATATCACAAATGTGGCTGAAAATAATGCCTGTATTTCCTTTAATTGTTAATTATTCTGGATTAAGTCATATTGTGCCAGTGTCAAAATGTTTGATCTGATTCATTTCCATAAAAGGTTCACACAGCACTGAGTTCAGTAATTACTTGTCACTGAAATACAAGAGTGATCGGCTGATCTCACAAGTTAATGCTTCCTGCTTCCTGCCACATCACCGAACTCTCAGGATATGATAAACCCTTCACATCTGTTACATCATTCACAAGCCCTGCTGAGATTTCAGTTAGCTTAAAGCTCATTGTCTAACAAAGCTTGGCAGGCCCAACAGCTTGAGAGGTAAGAAAGCAACAGTACAAATGGTTTTAAACCAGACAGTCATTAACTGGGTGGCTATATAACTGATCTTAATCTATGAGAGGTACTGAAGTCTGAATTTACAACCCCCGACCCCGGCATCAACAGTTGACGATCATCTCTCACAGTGGAGCTGCTAAGATTTTCAGAAACACAATCTGTGCCAGTTGGAAATAAATTCAAACTGAATCATCATAGAATCAATGACAGTGTTGTAATTGGGTGTTAAAGTGTTCGACAATCCCTGGTACAATCACTTGGAACGTTTATCTTGAACATGTAGTTGTGTCCTTCACGCCCTTATATAGGTTCTGCCTCCTACCGCTACCCTTATCTGTCACTCCAAATTATTCTTTTTACAAAACCTATAACCCAGCTGGAAGATTTTGTTTTAGTATTAAAACAGTAGTTGATATTTGTTTGCAGATCATTGAAATCAATAAGAATAATGACCGATTGTCAAAACAATTAATATCAATAATGCTGTGATAAATCCCTCCCCCACCTGATATATGAATGTATTCAAGTTTATTATTGGCTAAATGCACAAGGGCCTCAGGATTCATAGTAGCATTGACAATCCCCTCATGTATACTATGAGAGTTGATGAATTGTGCATTCTGCTCTGAATCGTACAGCTACAATAGGATATAGAGGCAAGAGGAGTCCAAAGAGACTCATGGGTCTACAGACATTTAAGGGGAAGCACATGAGGGAGAAAAGACTAGAAGGGTATGTTCTGACGAAAGGTCAGCGACCTGAGACGTGAACTCTGTTTCTCTCTCCACAGATGCTGCCTGACCTGCTGAATATTTCCAGCATTTTCTGTTTTTATTTATAGAAGGGTATGCTAATAGGGTTAGATGAAAAGGGTAGATGGAGGCTCGTGTGGAGCATAAATGCTGGCATAGACCAGTTGGGCCAAATGGTCTGTTTCTGTGCCCGAGACGCGATGTAACTCGGTGTAACTCAATTCTTCTAACCTTGAAGGCTGTGGTCTGTGCCCCACCATGAGCAGCACATCACAATAACTTTTTAAGGTATGATTAAGGCTAGAGTGAGCCACATTTAATATATTTACAGTTCAGACTGCCAGGCAAAACTTCAAAGATATAAATGATTAGCTTTAAGAATCACGGCGCCCTGTTTTCTGAATGTTAGTACATTGACGATGTCAGGCAGAAAGTAACAGTCTTTGCATTAAAGCTTGTTTTAACACTATGGAAGGAAATTTTCTCTATCCATTTATAAAGAATGGGTTTAGAATTTCACTATTCTTAGGGCACAGAGGAAATTTCCTCCTTCTCTGGTTCCATTTTGTAATTATAGGTTTAACATAGTCATAAACGTGATTAGTGAACTAAAAAGTACAAATGAAGTTAGATACTGGGGTGGAACCCATGAGCTAAAGCCTGGCAATTTTAGTTATTTCAAAGTTCTTATGCCATCAGCACTATAAGTCACATGTGGCCAACCTCGCTATCCCAAACCTTTCTTTTTAAAAAGAGCTTTCAATTCATACAGGGCATTGCAGAAACAAACACATATTATCATAAAAAATCTACTCATGTGTCAGGAATAGCTTTAGTATGGCGACATTTATGCTATATAACTAAAATAAATAACATAAAAACAATTTTAAATGAGAAAAAGGTGATGCTTTTACACTGATTTACTGATCCAAGGAATTCCGCTACATGACGGGGAGAACCAAACTATTTTTTCCCCTGTTCTTTGAAAATAAGAAGTACAGAGGACAAGTGAAAGAAGAAATGAGGAGAAAAGAGACATTATGAGAATAGATTGCTGGCTAACATAAAAGGGAATCCAAAGGTCTTCTATAGGCATATTAACAGTAAAAGGGTTGCCAGAGGAGCGGTGGAGCCGATTAGGGACCAAAATGAAGATCTATTGGAGGCAGAAGGCATGGCTGAGGTACTAAATGAATACTTTGCATCGGTGTTTACCAAGGAAGAGGACTTTGCCAAATCTATGGTAAATGAGGAGGTTGCCTCCTGAGATAAAAATAGATAAAGAGGAGGTGCTAGGAAGGCTGGCAGTACTTAAAGTAAGAGAAGTCGCACAACACCAGGTTATAGTCCAACAGCTTTATTTGAAATCACAAGCTTTCGGAGCGCTGCTCCTTCGTCAGGTGAAGTGAAGAGATGTATATAGGCACAGCATATATAGTTAGAGAACACTGCCAGATGATTACAGTTAATCTTTCTAACTGCCCTTTATCACACCTCGGTAGAGAGATAATCACGGCAATCAAAGGTGTGGATGGTGTCCAAACAGGTCAGTCAGGAAAACATTACATCAAAGACAATGAGATGGGGTCACAAGGGGTCAAATGTGGCAGATGCTGCCCGAAAGTACTTAAAGTAGTAAGTCATCTTGTCCAGATGGGATACATCCTAGGTTGCTGAGGGAAGTAAGGGTAGAAATTGCAGAGCTGCTGGCCACAATCTTCCAATCCTCATTAGATACAGGGGAGGTGCCAAAGGATTGGAGGATTGCAAATGTTACACCCTTGTTCAAAAAAGGGGAGGAGGATAAACCTGGCAATTACAGGCCAGTCAGTTTAACGTCGGTGGTGGGGAAGCTTTTAGAAACAATAATCCGGGAGAAAATTAACAGCCACTTGGACAAGCATAGACTAATAAAGGAGAGCCAGCACGGATATGTTAAGGGCAAATCTTATTTTGACTAACTTGATTGAGTTTTTTGTTGACATAACAGAGAGGATGTATAAGGGCAGTGCAGTTGATGTTGTGTATATGAACTTTCAAAAGGCATTTGATAAAATACCACATATTAGGCTTGTTAGCAAAATTAAAGCCCATGGGATAAAAGGAGTATAAGAACATAAGACGTAGGAGCAGGAGTAGGTCATTTGGCCCCTCGAGCCTGCTCCGCCATTCAATAAGATCATGGCTGATCTGATCTTGGCTTCAACTCCACTTCCCTGCCCGCTCCCCATAACCCTTGACTCCCTTATCTTTCAAAAATCTGTCTATCTCCACCTTAAATATATTCAATGACCCAGCCTCCACAGCTCTCTGGGGAAGAGAATTCCAAAGATTCACGACCCTCTGAGAGAATAAATTCCTCCTCATTTCCGATTTAAAAGGATGCCCCCTTATTCTGAAATTATGCCCCCTAGTTATAGATTCCCCCACGAGGGAAAACATCCTCTCTGCATCTACCCTATCAAGCACCTTCAGAATGTTATATGTTTCAATAAGATCCCCTCTCATTCTTCTAAACTCCAATGAGTATAGGCCCAACCTGCTCAACCTTTTTTCATAAGACAACCCCTTCATCTCCGGAATCAACCTCGTGAACCTTCTCTGAACTGCCTCCAAAGCAAGTATATCCTTCCTTAAAAAAGGAGACCAAAACTGTATGCAGTACTCCAGGTGTGGTCTCACCAACACCCTGTATAGTTGTAACAGGACTTCCCTACTTTTATACTCCATTCCCTTTGCAATAAAGGCCAACACTCCATTTGCCTTCCTAATTACTTGCTGTACCTGCATGCTAACTTTTTGTGATTCATGTACAAGGACCCCCAGATCCCGTTGTAATCGCTCAGCATTTAAATAATAATTTGCTTTTTTATTTTTCCTACCAAAGTGGATAACCTCGCATTTTCCCACATTAAACTCCATCTGCCAGATTTTTGCCCACTCACTTAGCCTATCTATATCCCTTTGGAGATTCTTTGCGTCGGCCACACAATTTGCTTTCCCACCTATCTTTGTATCATCAGCAAATTTGGCTACATTACAGTAGCAGTAGCAGCATAGATACAAAATTGGCTAAGGGACAGAAAACAGAGAGTTGTGCTGAATGGCTGTTTTTCGGACTGGAGGGAGTTATACAGTGGTGTTACCCAAGGTTCAGTACTAGGACCACTGCTGTTTTTGATATAGATTAATGACTTAGACTTGGGTGTACAGGGCACAATTTTGAAATTTGCCGATGACATGAAACTTGGAAGTGTAGTAAACACTGAGGAAGATAGTAATAGACTTCAAGAGGACATAGACAGGCTGGTGGAATGGGCAGACACATGGCACATGAAACTCAATTCAGTGTGAGGTAATACATTTTGGTAGGAAGAATGAGGAGAGATAATACATGCTAAATGGTACAATTTTAAAGGGGGTGCAAGAAGATCGAGACCTGGGGGTGTTTGTGCACAAATCTTTGAAGGTGGCAGGACAGGGTAATAAAGCAGTTAATAAAGCATATGGGATCCTGGGCTTTATAAATAGAGGCATAAAGTACAAAAGACAGGAAGTTATGCTAAACCTTTATAAAACACTAGTTCGGCCCCAGCTGGAGCAGTGTGTCCAATTCTGGGCACCACACTTTAGGAAGAACGTGAGGCTTTGGCGAGGGTACAGAAGAGCTTTACTAGATTGGTTCCAGGGATGAGGGATTACAGTTACGTGGATCGACTGGAGAAGCTGGAGTTGTTATCCTTAGAGCAGAGAAGTTTAAGAGGAGATTTGATAGTGGTGTTTCAAATCATGAAGGGTTAGTAAATAAAGAGAAACTGTTTCCAATGGCTGAAGGATCGATAACCAGAGGACACAGATTTAAGGTGATTGGCAAAAGAACCAGAGGCGACATGAGGAAAAACTTGTTTAAGCAATGAGTGGTTAGAATTTGGAATGCACTGCCTGATAGGGTGGTGGAAGCAGATTCAATAGTAACCTTCAAATAGGAATTGAATAAATACTTGAAGGAGAAACACTTTCAGGGATACGGGGAAAGAGCGGGGGAGTGAGACTAACTGCATTGCTCTTCGAAAGAGCCGGCATAGGCTCGATGGGCCGAATGGCCTCCTTTTGTGCTGTACTACTCTATGATTCTATGAAACATTTTACTTTTTTCCCTTTCCCCAATCTCTTCTTCCTAATTATTTTTCTTATAGAATTTTATAGCACCGAAGGAGGCTATTGAGCCCATTGCCCCTGTGCCAGCTTTCTTTCCTCTGAGTCATAAGGTTGTGGGCTCAAGCTCCACTCCAGAGACTTGTGCACATGCATGAAGTCCCATTCTCCTGTCCTTTTCCCATATTCTTTTAAATCTTTCATCTTTAAATATTTATTCACTTACCCTTTAAAGCTGTTATGGATTCTGCTTCCACCACTGTTTCTGGTAGAGCAGTCCATGTCCTCTGCGAAAAAAAACCTCCTAACCTCTTCCTTTGTCCTTTTGGTGATGATATTAAATTTATGTTTAATATATACTGACTCACTGATCAGTGGAAATAGTTTCTCCCTATTTGCCTTATCAAAACACATCATAATTTTAACCACTTCTATCAGATCTTCGCTTAACCTTCTTTGTTCTATTGAAAAGAACCCAAGTTTCTCTGGTCTCTTCTCATAACTAAAACTTCTCTTCATTTCGTACCATCTTAGTGAATCTCTTTTGCGTTTTTTCTGTGGCCATGACATTGTGAATTAGGGCACCCAGAACTGGACAAAATATTCTAACTGCGAACAAATCAATGATATGTATATGTTTATTATTGCTCTTTGTTTTAATACACCGAATACCCTGTTTATAAAATCTAGGAGCCTGTATGCTATTTTACAGCTTTGTCAATTTATCTTCCCACTTATAAAGATTTCAGAGACCCTTAAGTCTCTCTACTGATTTACTCCTTTTAAATTTTTACCATTTAGTGTATACTCCTCCCAATGTTATTGTTCCTCCTAAAATGTATCATCTCAAATTTCATCTGACATCCATCTGTCCAATCTATTAACCTAAGTTCTCCTGCTTACAGTCCTCTTCGCAGTTAACCACACTCTCTATTTTTGCATTGGCAAATTTTGCTATTATTCCTATTTCCAAGTCCAGATAATTAATATGTATGGTGAAAAGCAATGGTCCTTGTTTACATATCTCTAGTCCAGAAAACATCCATTAACTATGGCCCCGATACTAATCTGAAGGCGGTTTCCATGTGAGAGAGGGTTGGAACTCCGTGGGCAAAACCCAGAAGTCAACTGAGTGGGTCGGAATCTGCGATCTCAACTCAATTGTACCAATTAATTTTGACTTCCGGGTTTCACGTCTCCAAGCTGCGCAACGGGTGTGATGCGTACCTGCATGATGTGTTTTCAGCTGTATTTAAAGGGACAGTCCACAAATGAAAATTGGAGGTGTTCAGGATGAATGGTAGACATAGATCAAGGGCAGCACCAGATTTAATGATTTAATGCTGGATGCAGTCAGGAGGAGGAGGGACATGCTTTTCCCCAGCAATAGGAGGAAGAAACCTGCTGCTCTCATCAAGAAGGCATAGTTGGAGGTAGCTGAGGAGGTGAGCAGAAGGAGCGTTGTGCCCAGGTCATGGATGCAACATAGAAAGTGGTTTAATGACCTAACCAGGTCAGGAAAAGTGAGTACTACATCCAGGAGCTGATTCAACTACATCCTGTGCTTTAAGCAACCCCCACCCCCTGCCCCCTGCATTCTGTCTTGCTAAGTGTCTACATCACATCACTCCTCACATCAACACTACTTTCAACAGCACTCAGCCTTCACTTTCTACGCACTTCATCACCTCCACATTTATCCATCCACCATTGACATTCACCCTAATCCTTATGCAATGTGATGGATGTGTCTCATAGTCACCCTCACCAAATGCACTACATCCATCAGGTTTATAACTGACCTTCACTCACTCACAGGTTTGTTTTTTCACCCCTTGTAGGAGAAGAGAGCATAAAACACAAGGCAGAGGGACAGGGCTGGAGGTGGGCCACCACAAATAGTACAGCTCACGGATACAGAGGAGGACGGACGGGAGATAAGTGGAACATCTGCGTCCCTCGCAGTCGGAGATGGAGAGACAGGGAACTTGCAGATAGCTGGTGACAGAATGACAAATATCTCTGACACACATATGCTGACTTAATTTTATCAATGACTGAACTATGAGATTGTGACTTTGCCACGACTCTTTCTTTTGTCTTTCAGGGCCTCTCTGCATACAGCAAGTGTCGCACGACATCCATGAGGACGATTCCTCAGAGGACCTCAATCCTTCTGAGGGTGCACCGTCACAGGACCTACAGCCATGCACCAGTGCCGATACTCACACTTCAGTGTGTCCATTTAGAGAGCTAATTGGGTTTTCACCTGGTGAATCACACCTCACAAGTGAGCACAAGCAGGGACAGCTGTGGAGAGTCTGCGTCAGGGGGTGCAATCCTCTCCAAGCTCTGCTCAGCTGGACACAGATGCTGAACCCCGGGGGCTATCATTGAGAAGGAGAATGCTAGAGGTGCATCAGAAACTTAGCCAGGTATTGAAAGACGTGCCACACACACTCTCTACAATAGTGGAGAGGATGGAGGGGAACAACTCGATCATTAGTAGATTGGTGGCGCAGGGAATTGTGCGAAAGTCTGTCATGGAGAGAGAGTCCGCCTCCCTGGAGCTTCAAGCAAGGCCCTCAAATGTGTCCATGCAGGCCATGACCTCAGCCCTGCAGATTTTGGATGCTAACTTGTCTGCCACCTTAAACAGGATGACAGATACCTTATTCAAGGCTGTTTCGAAAAGACAGGCAGAATGGAAAAGGACTGGGGGTAGCCCTGATAATAAAGGATGATATAAGAACAGTAGTAAGAAAGGATCTTTGCTTGGAAGATCAAGAAGTAGAATCAGCATGGGTGGAGATAAGAAATAACAAGGGGCAGAAAACACTCATGGAAGTAGTTTATAGGCCCCCAAACAGTACAGAGTTTGGACAGAGTATTTATCAACAAATAATAGGAGCTTATAACAAAGGTAATATGATAATCGTGGGGGACTTTAAGCTTCATATAGACTGGGAAAATCAAATTAGCAAAGGTAGTTTGGAGGACGAGTTCATGGAATATATTCGAGACAGTTTCCTAGAACAATACACCGTGGAACCAACAAGGGAACAGGGTATTTTAGATCTTGTATTGTGTAATGAGACAGGGTTAATTAGTAATCTCATATTAAAGGATCCTCTGGGGAAGAGTGATCATAATATGATAGAATTTCATGTTGGTTTTGAGAGTGAAATACTTAAATCAGAAACTAGTCTTCAACTTAAATAAAACCAATTACATAGGCTAAGGTTGCTTGGGAAATTAGATTAAAATGTATGATGGTAGATAAGCAATGGTAAACATTTAAAGAAATATTCCAAAATTCTCAACAAATATACATTCCATTGAGAAATAAAAACTCGATGGGAAAAGTGATACATTTCTGGTTAACTAAAGAAGTTAAGGATAGTATTAGATTAAAAGAAGAGGCATATAATGTTGTGAAGCATATAGCAAGCATAAGGATTGGGAGAGCTTTAGAACCAGCAAAGAATGTCCAAAAAATTGATTAAAAGGGAGAAAATAGAATGAGAGTAAACTAGCAAGAAACATAAAAAAAAGATTGTAAGAGCTTCTACAAGTACGTAAAAAGGAAGAGAGCAGCAAAAGTAAGCATTGGCCCATTAGAGGCTGAGACAGGAGAAATTATAATGAGGAGTAAGGAAATGCCAGAGACTTTAAACAAATATTTTGTATCTGTCTTCACAGTTGAAGACACAAATAGCATACCAAAATTAACGGAGAACCAAGGGGTTAATGAGAGTGAGGAACTTAAAGTAATTAATATCAGTAGAGAAAAAGCACTTGATAAACTAATGGGACTAAAAGCCGACAAATCCCCTGGACCTGATGACCTTCATCCTAGGGTTCTAAAAGAGGTGGCTGCAGAGATAGTGGATGCATTGGTTGTGATCTTCCAAAATTCCCTAGATTCTGGAACGGTCCCAGCAGATTGGAAGGTAGCAAATGTAACCTCGCTATTCAAGAAAGGGGGAGAAAGAAAGCAGGGAACTATAGGCCAGTTAGCCTGACATCAGTCGTCGGGAAAATGCTGGAATCCATTATTAAGGGAGTGGTAACAGGGCACTTAGAAAAACATAATACGATTAGACAGAGTTAACACAGTTTTATGAAAGGGAAATCATGTTTAACAAAATTATTAGGGGGAGAAATTCAGTACCTTAGCACCTCTAGTTAGCGCCTGGTGGAGGCGCTAACAGGGCGCTGGGGCAGTAGCGCTGTGGCAAGGTGAATCCAGGGCCGTACACCATATTCAGCCCCCCATAGCGCTGCCGCTATGAGTTAGCGCAGGGGACTTCAGCGCCAGGCAGATCATGACATCAGTGAGCATGCAACACTCACTGGGTGCTCGATCTGCCAAATTGAGTATCGCCCCCTGCCTTAGCACCTTGCCCCAACAGCGACAGGGAGAGGAGGTGTGAAGCAGTCGGTAGCCGGCTCCAGGGGCGCTACTTAAAGGGATCATGAGTAATGAGTCGCAGCGCTCAGGTTAGTGCTGTTTCACTGCTTCCTTGTCAGTTTGACATTGATTTAAAATGTTACATAGTCATTTAAAGATTGTTTAGTCTCCGGAGTGTTGTGGCTACTAAAAATTAGTTACATTTATTCTCACAACATATCAAAGTGCTACACTTGGTTACATTAATGGGGCCTGTACTGGCAGTTGACCTCGCCCTCCAGGATCTACGACGGAGGGAGCGTAGGCAGCGAGAAAGATTGGAACATATGGCCAGAGGGAGGAGGGCTCTCAACAGGAGGCCTTACACTTCGAGGGTATTCCGACAGCACTTCTCTTACCTTCAATTAAGCGAAGAGCAGTATATTAGAAGGCTCCACTTCACCAAGGAGGTGGTCACAGAACTCTGCCACCTCCTGCAACCAGACCTCCAACCTCAGATCAGAGTGAACACGGCTCTCTCAGTAGCAGTCAAGGTCACCGTCACCCTCAATTTATTCGCCAGTAGATCCTTCCAGTCTGCAACAGGAGATATGGCTAACATCTCACAGTTTGCCATCCTTCGCTGCATCTGGGAGGTTACAGAGGCTCTCTACAGTTGGAAAAGGGATTACATTTCCTTCCCCATCACCAGAGAGAAGCAGGACGAGCTTGCATGTGGCTTTGCCAGGATAGTGGGATTCCCCATGGTGCAGGGCGTCATTGACTGCACCCACATGGCTTTGCAGGCACCGCGTAACAATCTTGACATCTTCCATGGTTACCATTCACTTATTGTGCAGCTGGTGTGCAACCACACACAGCGAATTCTCAATGTGAATGCCTGCTATCCTGGCAGCAGCCATGATGCCTTCATCCTGTGCCAGCACTCTTCCAGCCACCACATCAAGCTCGCGGCTGGCTGGTCGGAGACAAGGGCTATCCGCTCTCCACCTGGCTCATGACTCCCCTCTGCAACCCCAACATGCCTGCCCAGCACTCATATAATGAGAGCCATGCTGCCACCAGGAACACCATCAAGCAGACCATCAGGGTACTGAAGCAACGGTTCCACTGCCTTGACTGTTTGGGAGGAGCCCTCCAGTACTCGGCTGAGCGGGGGTCCCATTTCATCTTCGTCTGCTGCATGCTCCACAATTTGGCCATCATGAGGGCCCAGGCCTTGCCACCAGGGATTGCAGGACCACCTCAGGAGGAGGAAGAGGGAGAGGAGGAGGACGAGGAAGACAAGGAGGATGAGGAGGTGGAACAGGAGCGAGGGAGGAGGCAGCCACTCAATCGGCCTTCCGGAAGGGCAGTCCGTGACTGCCTCATCAGACTGCGGTTCCAATAAATTAAACCCCAGATCCTCTTTGCTCAACATATCCCATCATTCCATCCCTGTCACAGCGCAAAGCTGAAATGAGACCACCACAAAATAATCCAAACTGAATTAATACATTTATCAATAATCAGTTAACACATAATTACAACAACAATATTAACTATTCACCCTTGTGCAATCCCTTAGTGCCTGTCGTTACTGTGCCTTTGCCTACTCTAGTGCTACTACAAAGTGTTGGCCCAGTGGCTGCAGCAGGGCTGGTGGAAGGCTGCTGAGTGTCCGTGCGGGAGACTTCAGATAGCCTGACAGGACGCCCTCGACCAGCTCTGGGCCTGGAAGGCTCGGCTGTAGACTGCACCACCTCAGCATGGGTGGCAGCAGTCTGGCCTGGCTGGATGACAGGCAGCAACAAGGGCAATAGCGGAGTGGCAGTGGTGGGAGCAGGAATGCTGTCATCCTGAGAGAGGACAGCAGGTTCCTGCACCACTGACCCACTGCCACTCCCCCGGGGCAGCACCTCAGCATCCCTAGCAATCTGTTGGAGCACAGATTGCTGGCCTGCTGTGACACCGTGAAAGCCCCGGTCGACGGTGGTAGACCCAGCCACGATGGCAGCAGTCAGAGCTTGCGTGGCATCAAGCTGAGGCTGCACGAGAGCAGTCTGTGATTGAATGGCATGGAGCATAGACTGCATTACAGCACTAAGACATTGCGTCGCTTCCGCCTGTGCTACAATGGAAGCTGCCAGATCGCCCATCACACGTGGCATCAGGTCTGGGTCGTCACGGTCTCTCTGGGAGCTGACCATCCTTTCCAGGCTGGAAATGATGGGCTCCATGCTCTGCGCAGAGCTGTGTGCAATGTTGGAGGCGGACCCCGCCACGCTCCTTACCATTGCCGACAGGCTCTCGGGCACCCTTGCCATTGCACTTATCATCTCCGTGTGCATGCCCATCACCCTTCTTCTAAAGGCCTCCCCATCGAGGTCCTCATCTGATCCTGTGCAGCAGAACACGCACGCAAACTTGCCCTCTAGGGAGATGGTTCCTGAGCTACCCTTTTCCCCTGGCCTTGCTGGAGCCCGCTCGTTCCCGGTGCCTCACTCTGTGCAGATCCCGCTACTGTACTAGCCTCTAAAGAATGCGTAGTGCCAGTATCTGAGCTGGTGCCTGCGGGTGAGACATGCAGTGACGTGGTGTGTTCCTCCTCCTCCTCTTCTCCCGCCTCGCTCTCTACGGTGACCTCAGGGACAGGCTGCTCAGGTGCTTGCTCATTATCTGAAAGCATAATGGCACAAGAGACGGGTTAAGGTGAGGGAAGGGGGGCAGGAAGGGGGAAATGCATGCAATACAGCATGATTAGCTGGAAAGTGCGAAAGGCTTGTGGGGTGAGGGGGAGGTGGGATGTGAGAAGAAGGAGTAGGGATGAACATACTGTTGTTGTCCCCAAGGGGGTCAACATCGCCAGTGGCCACGGCGCCCACCACCTGGCGCCCAATAATCTGCAGCACTCTATTTTCCAGCGCAGACAGTGGTTGGGTGTCGGCTTGTCCCCCGCCTGTACGCTCCTGCTCCCTCCTGTTGTGAGCCACCTTGGCCTGCAAGAGAAAGAAAAGTGTGTGAGTGAGTGTGGAGCAATGTGTTTGGGTGATGTGCCTGCCATAGTTCAATAGCTGTTATTGTGTGCAAGGTGTGAGATGTGGGTGTGAGTGCTGGTAGGTAGAGATTGTTGGTGGGTGAGTGCTGGGGATGTGATGCTTTGGCCAGTGTGTGCAGCCTAATGTTCAGATGCTGGTATGTAGCATTTATTGAAGCATTCACTCACCCTGATCACCCGAGCGAGGTTGTTAAATTTCTCGTTGCACTGTGTGTGGGGCCTGGGGACCACAGTGCTGCCTGAGACCTGATGGGCAACCTTCCTCCACATGGCAGGGAAGACTTGCGGCGAGGGCCTCCTGCCACTTGCTGGGTAGAGCACCGCCCTCCATCTCGCCACAGCGGACACCAACTCCTCCAATGCTTGGTCCAAAAATCTGTGGGCTCTCTCCCTGGGGCGTGGATCTGCCATGAGTACAGCTGGTTGAGTCGTCTGGCTCCTTGGGCTTAGCCTGCTCCTGTTTGCTGACACAGGTTCACAGGCAGCAATGCTGAGAATGAGGTTCTGCAGCATGAATGAACCTCCCCGTTAAGAACTGGAAAGAGCCTGTGGCAATGATGACTAGCGATTAGACTGCACCTGATATTGGTTAGCACTTCGAGTGTAACGCCACTGAGCTAGGCCATTAGCGCTTGATTTAGCGCTCCCATCCTTTCTTTGAGTGATGACACTAAATTTTGCGTGCAGCGAGATTCATTAGCGCCTGGTGCTCAATCTCAAACTTTTCCAAAGTTAGCGCCCATTCCTGGGCTATAATGATTTTCTCACCCTTAGAATTTTTTGAGGGTAGATAAAGGGGAACCAGTGGATGTAGTATATTTTGATTTCCAAAAGGCATCTTGCTCATTATTGTGCCCCGAGGGCCAAGTCTCCCTTTCACTTGTTTCATGATGAATGTCAATACATGCCGGGACCCATCAGGCGGATGTGCAATAGGTGGATGAGTGGTTGAAGGACTGTTCAGTGCAAAGGGAGGGGCGGAGCGGCAGTTGGTGCTGGCGGTGGGAGCGGACCACAGGATTTAATTTGTTATGTTTCACACTAGGTGAACCGTTGTGATATTAGGGCATCTCTGGCAGCAATGTAAGTGGCTGGTCTGGTGATGAGTTCCCCATCTTCATCCTCCTCCTCCTCCTGCTCCACCTCCTCTACGTTTTCCTCATCTGAAGATGAGTGATGAGCCCCTTCATCCTCCTCTAACTGTAATCCTCTCAACTGTGCAATGTTGTGCAGGATACAGCACACCACTATCATTCTGGAGACCCTGGCTGATGAGTACTGAAGGGTGCCTCGACACCTAGCTAGACACCTGAAGCGCATCTTCAACATTCCGATGGCATTGCTCGATGACACACCTGGTGGTCATGTGGCTCTTGTTGTCGCAGTCCTGCGCCTCATTGCTGGGGTCCCTCACAGGTGTCATGAGCTAAGTTTGAATTGGGCATCCCATGTCTCCTACCAGTCAGCCCTTAAGTCTGCATCTTGGAATGAAAATGTCTGGGATGTTGGACTGTCTCAGTATGAATGCATCATGACAGCTCCCAGGAAATCTGGCACAGATCCCCATGAACCTCTTCTTGTGGTTGCACACCAGCTGCGCATTGATGGACGAATATTCCTTGCGGTTTATAAAAACTCCTGGTTGCTGTGGCGGTGCTTGGATTGCTAATTGTGTGCGGTCGATGGCACCCTGTACTTGGGGGATTCCAGCCAGAGAGGCAAATCTGGGCACCCGCTCATTCTGGCCATTGTCAACACAAGGGAAACGAACATAATTGTCAGCCCTGGCAAACAAGCCATTAGTGACCTGCCTTATGCATTTGTGTGCAGCCAACGGGGAGATCCTGGATATGTCTCCGTAGCACCCTGGAAGGACCAGAGGTGAAAAGATTGAGGACGCTGGTCACTTTCACAGCCACTGGTAATGCGTGGCCACCTGGTCCAGCAGGGAGCAAGTCTTCCACTAAGAGGCTGCAGATGTCTGCCACCACCTGACATGACAACCTCAGCCTGCGGAAGCACTGCTCTTCTGAGAGGTCAAGGAAGCTGAGCCTCTGTCTGTAAACCCTATGATGTGGGTAGAGCCTCCTGTAACCTCGACCCCTCACCTGTGCACCTCCCTCCTGTGCACCTCCCTCCTGTGCACCTCCCTCCTGTGCACTTCTCTCCCATGCCCCTCCCTTCTGTGTCCCTCCCTCCTGTGCCACTCCCTCCTGTGCATCTCCCTCCTGTGCCCCTCCCTCCTGTGCCCCTCCCTCCTGTGCCCCTCCCTCCTGTGCCCCTCCCTCCTGTTCATCTCCCTCCTATGCCCCTCCCTCCTGTGCCCCTCCCTCCTGTGCCCCTCCCTCCTGTGCCCCTCCCTCCTGTTCATCTCTCTCCTGTGCCCCTCCCTCCTGTGCCCCTCTCTCCTGTGCCCCTCTCTCCTGTGCCCCTCTCTCCTGTGCCCCTCCCTCCTGTGCCCCTCCCTCCTGTGCCCCTCCCTCCTGTGCCCCTCCCCCCTGTTCATCTCCCTCCTATGCCCCTCCCTCCTGTGCCCCTCCCTCCTGTGCCCCTCCCTCCTGTGCCCCTCCCTCCTGTGCCCCTCCCTCCTATGCCCCTTTCTCCTATGCCCCTCCCTCCTGTGCCCCTCCCTCCTGTGCCCCTCCCTCCTGTGCCCCTCCCTCCTGTGCCCCTCCCTCCTATGCCCCTCTCTCCTATGCCCCTCCCTCCTGTGCCCCTCCCTCCTATGCCCCTCTCTCCTATGCCCCTCCCTCCTGTGCCCCTCCCTCCTATGCCCCTCCCTCCTGTGCCCCTCCCTCCTATGCCCCTCTCTCCTATGCCCCTCCCTCCTGTGCCCCTCCTCCTGTGCCCCTCTCTCCTATGCCCCTCCCTCCTGTGCCCCACTCTCCTATGCCCCTCTCTCCTGTGCCCCTCCCTCCTGTGCCCCTCTCTCCTGTGCCCCACTCTCCTATGCCCCTCTCCTGTGCCCCACTCTCCTATGCCCCTCTCTCCTGTGCCCCTCCCTCCTGTTCACCTCTCTCATGTGCACATACTGACCCCACCACAGCACGTTGTCAATGGTGATGGTTTTCCTCTTCTGATGTGCTGTCAAGCACATCCGAGGCACCTCCCATCCTCATCTTGTCAGTTTGAAATCCTCAAAGGTTGAAAATAGCTGTATCCACACAAGCACTCTCTGCCAAACATTTGTCAGAGGGAACGGAGACAGCAGCTGCAATAATGAGCTTTTATTCAGTCGGGACAATGACAAGTTTAATACCCACCTGAACTGCTGCTCAGACTCGCCTCCGTTTCTCTGGTCAGTTTCTCGAGCCCAGGGAAACCCCTCTTGCTCAATGTAAAATTTGGAGCCAAGTTAAAAACAATTTAAAAATACCTCATTAATGTCTCCTAATGACGTTAATTGCACCAATAAGTACCTGTCTGCATCCAATTAGGAAATTCCGGACTTAGTAAAGTAGGCTTTTCACCGATATCTAATCGCACCTCTGTTAAACCCGGAAGTGGGCCTGTTGGAGCCGGGTTGCACTCCTGCTCTTAAAGTTAATCATTTTTACCCCCAAACCCCCAATCTGCTCCCAACCACCTGTTCTTGAGGGGTAAAATTCCCCCCAATGTCTCTTTACTTACTGTCCTTAATCAATTTCTTATCCATGCTTCCACATTCCCTTTAATACTGCGTACCTTAATTGTATCAATAAGCCTCTTGCGTGGCATCTTATCAAACACTTCTTGAAAATTAATATGCAGGACGTCCATTTCAGTTCTTTTATCAATGCACTTGTTATTTCCTCAAAGAAGTTTGTCAGACATAGCTACCCTTTTACAAATCCATGTTGACTGACATTAATCAACCCATGCTTTTCTAGATGAGTATTAATTTTAACCTGTGTTATAGCTTCCAGAAGCTTATCCATTACCAATGTTAGGCTGACTGATCTACAGCTATCTGGTTCATCCCTTCCTCTCTTTTTAAACAGGGGTGTTGCATTCAAACCTCCAATTTTCTAGCACAACTTCCATATCCAAATATATTTGAAAGATTGTGGTCAGCTACGTTCTCTCTGAATTATTTATAATTTACTCCTTAAATCAGTAAGGATGTAAACATTGAAAATCAGGGGGGAAAAATTGGGTGGCGCCCATTTTGGAGTGCTAACGTCGCCGGGGCGCTGAATTTCGTGGGAGGCGCTAGGGGATTTTCACACCGTTAGCACCCCCCGGGGACGCTAACGAGAGACACAAACCAAACCAATTTTTCCCCCCCAGGTGTCATAGATTTATTAAGCATACAGCACACGCAATAGTACTTAAGCATACACTTAAAAGACAGTACTTACAACTGAATCTGTGGTTTAGCTGAGGGACTCAAACATGTTCCAGTTCTGAGCTCAGTATCTTAGGTCTTTAGGAATCCAAATACTCATTACAAACAGCCAATTTTTATACATTTCTCTTACTCCCTCCACATGACAATCCACAGAATTCTGCATTACATAATTACATAAATGTTAAAATTCAATAAGGAGAATTTAATTGTCTTACCCCTTATCGATAAGTGTAGTTTGCAGTTTCCAAGCTCTTTTTCTGTTGCGCTAACAAGTAGAACTACCTTACTTTGTTAGCTTGTCGATTTTTTCACTCTTGTTCCATATAATCGCTATTCTACCAAGTGAAAATAAGTCTGTCTTTGTTCCTGTATCATTCATACCAATTAAAAAGGTTAAGGCATGCTGAGTTATTTTTCTTTGCAGAACTAACTGTTTTGCTGCACTGTTATCAAATGATTCAGTATGCAATGGCACGTCTTTAATTAAACCTCTTATTGCTGCAGGGTCGGCCCTGACTCAATAGCCCAGTGGTACTTTAAATTGACTTATACTTCCCTGCTTAACAGGCAAAGGCTAAAGGTTAACATTACTACAATATAAATAGATAATGGCCCTGAATTTGCGGTTGGAGGCTTCCCGCGGGGAAATGCCGCTGATCCGCAAATAAAATCCGAGCCTACCTGGGGCCTCGGGATCCAAGGAGACTCACGGTCCCGGGCCTCTTTGGGTACGAGCGGGTAGAGGCCCACGTATCCCAGGGGCGCAGGCGGTTCGCAAGCGCCCCTGGGATCATGTGGGCCGGCCCAACGTATGACAGAAGTGAATCCCCATTCATACTCATGGGGATTCCGTATGTACGGAAACCCCATAAGCATGAATGGGAATACCCCAAAAACTACACCAAGACTTCAAATACATTTTTAAAAAAACATCACATATTTAAAATTAATTAAAATGGCATTTAATTAAGTATTTAAAACTAAAATTTAATTTTTTGAAAAATAAATTTACATGTTTTAAAAAAAGAAAGACTTACATTTCTATAGCGTCTTTCACGACCACTGGACGTCTCAAAGCGCTTTACAACCAATGAAGTACTTTTTGTGGAGTCACTGTTGTAATGTAGGAAACGCGGCAAGCTCCCACAAACAACAATGTGATAATGACCAGATAATCTGTTTTTGTTATGTTGGTTGAGGGATAAATATTGGCCAAGACACCAGGGATAACTCTCCTGCTCTTCTTTGAAATAGTGCCATGGGATCTTTTACATCCACCTGAGAGAGCAGACGGGGGCCTCAGTTTAACATCTCATCCGAAAGACGGCACCTCCGACAGTGCAGCACTCACTCAGCACTGTACTGGAGTGTCAGCCTAGCTTTATGTGTTCAAGTCCCTGGAGTGGGACTTGAACCCACAACCTTCTAACTCAGAGGCGAGTGTGCTACCAACTGAGACACAGCTAAAGGGGCTAAAAGTAAACTTACCTTTTCCGCAGGTTTTTAAATGTATAAATTATTGATAACATTTTATTTTTCTGTTTTTTAAAACTCTTACGTTGGTAAAAGCAAGCCTTTACCAGGCGTAAGAATTTCACGGGCATTCGCTAGGCAGAAGTTGGGCAAATAGTGCAACTCTCCACCTGCGGTTCTCTCCCTCTCCCTCTTATTGTGGGCTCTTTGCTCCCACAAGGAGTTAAAGAAGAGAAGTTTGAGTGATAGTGATGGAATGAGTGTAAGGAATGGATGGGTAACATCTCACATCTTAAGAGGGTGACTATGAAGGAGTGTCGTGCCAATGCCAAATGGCCTCCTTGTGTGTTGTTAGTTGGTATGATTGCATTAGGATGAGGGTGAGTGTGAGGGGTGGTTAGTCAGATGGGGATGTGATAATGTAGATAGAGAGAGAGGGATGGGTGGACGTGCAAGCTATGTTGATGTGAGTAATGATGTGCAAGAGCAGGCTTGGGAAGGCAGAGTGATGGGGATGTGATGAGAAGTGCAGCAGGATGAAGTTGAGTGTGTCTTTGTACTCACCTTTCCTGATCTAATGAGATCATTGAAACGTTTCCGGCACTGCGCCCAGGTCCTCCTGAACACATCCTGCTGTTGACCTCCTCTGCTATTTGGAGCCAGGCTCCTTTGGTCTGCTGGGGAGGTCTCTTCCACCCATCGGAAGGAATGAGGACCTCCCTGCGTGCTCTCACACTCTCCACGAGCATATGGAGGGAGTCATCGGAGAACTTGGGTGCAGCCCACTGCCTCTGTGCAGTCATGTTTGCAAGTGTTTGGAACACTCCATTGCTGCAGTACAGTGCCTGCACACTCCTAGATGAACCTTCAAATGCAATGTGGCCATGGCTCCTTTAAATATCCTGGCTAAAAATGCGTCACGGATGACGTCATCAGACCCGCACCATTTAATAGGGCGGGGTAACGCGCAGGAACATAGGAACATAGAAACAGGAATAGTCTACTCAGCCCCTCAAGCCTGCTCTGTCATTCAATTAGATCATGGCTGATCTGCGACCTAACTCCATATACCCGCCTTTGGCCCATATCCCTTAATACCTTTGGTTAACAGAAAGCTATCAATCTCAGATTTAAAATTAACAATTGATCTAGCATCAATTGCCGTTTGCAGAAGAGAGTTCCAAACTTCTACCACCATTTGTGTGTAGAAGTTGTTCTTAATTTCACTCCTGAAATGTCTGGCTCCAATCTTTAGACTATGCCCCTTAGTCCTAGACTTCCCAACCAGCAGAAATAGTTTCTCTCTATCGACCCTATCTGTTCCCCTTAATATCCTGAAAACTTCGATCAAATCACCCCTTAACCTTTTAATTTCTGTAATCTCTCCTCTAACTTAACCCTTGAAGTCCGGGTATCATTCTGGTAAACCTACGCTGCACTCCCTCTAAGGCCAATATATCCGTCCTAAGGTGTGGTGCCCAGAACTGCTCACAGTACTCCAGGTGTGTTCTAACCAGAGCTTTGTATAGCTGCAGCATAACTTCTACCCCCTTGTATTCTAGTCCTCTAGATATAATGGCCAGCATTCCATTAGCCTTTTTGATTATTTTCTGTACCTGTGCATGACATTTTAATGATCTATGTACCTGGACCCCCAAGTCTCTTTGGACATCCACTGTTTTTAGCCTTTCACCATTTAGAAAGTATCGTGTTCTATCCTTTTTAGGTCCAAAGTGGATGACCTCACATTTGCCTGCATTAAAATCCATTTGCCACAGTTTTTCCCATTCACTTAATCTGTCGATATCCCTTTGTAAATTTATGCTTCCATCTGCAATGCCTACAATTTTGCCTATCTTTGTGTCATCGACGAATTTGGATATATGACTTTCTATGCCATCATCTAAGTCGTTAATAAATACTGTGAATAGTTGAGGCCCCAACACAGATCCTTGCGGGACACCACTAGTCACCTCCTGCCAATTTGAGTATCTACCCATTATCCCTACTGCCTGTCTCCTGCCGCTCAGCCAATTTCCTAACCAGGTCAATAATTTGCTCTCATATCCGTGGGCTTCTATCTTAGATAACAGTCTCTTATGTAGGACTTTATCAAATGCCTTCTGGAAGTCCATATAAATAACATCCATAGACATTCCCCTGTCCACTACTTTAGTCATCTCTTCAAAAAAATTCAATCAGGTTTGTCAGGCATGACCTACCTTTCACAAATCCATGCTGGCTCTCTCTGATCAACTGAAATTCGAGGTGTTTAGTCACCCTATCCTTTATTATAGACTCTAGCAATTTCCCGACAACAGATGTTAAGCTAACTGGTCTATAATTCCCTGGTTTCCCTCTCTTGCCATTCTTAAATAGCGGAGTGACATGTGCAATTTTCCAATCTAAAGGGACGGTTCCTGAATTGAGAGAACTTTGGAAGATTACAGTTAGGGCATCTGCAATGTGCTCACCTACTTCCTTTAAAACCCTGGGATGGAAACCATCTGGCCCTGGGGATTTGTCACTATTTAGTGCCATTATTTTCTTCATTATTGTTATTTTACTTACATTAATTTTATTGAATCCTTGTCCCTGATTTACTTTCCTTGGGATTTCAGGCATGCTATCCTCTTCCTCTACTGTAGATAGCGTTAATAGGTGCCATTAATGGAAAGTCGATCTCAGGAGCGGAATAGAATGAAGAGTGGGGTCGTGACCTGCCACGGCGACTGACTGCACCCGACCCGCCCAGGTACAGAAAATTCCGGTCTAAGATTCAACTTTTAGTGTGGTACCTCATTGTTCTTTCTCCTCAAGGACCTGGATATTGTATCCAATTGAAAATATTTATCTGATGACTGTAAAGTTCCTAGGTGAGATGAGATTTCTTAGTATTAATCCAGTTTTTCAGTGTTTGCACATCTAATGCATAAAACTGTCCATATTTTGTCACCAACTAGATTGCAGTCAGAGATATTAAACAAAGGTTGATTTGTGAGATGGTGGTGTCCCATTCATATAGTATGGATGTTCTGTGAGATTAGTGTAAAAATAGATTGTTGGGACAGTGTGAAGAGATTGATAATCAAGATATAACTTGTATCATACCTTATATGGAAGCTCTGGGGGGTAATTTTCATCTTTGGCGGGGACGGAAAACAGATAATAGCGGATCGGCCGTCTTTGTTTTTATTCGTTCCTGGGATGTGGGCATCACTGGCATTTATTGCCCATCCCTAATTGCCCTTGAGAAGGTGGTGGTTAGCCGCCTTCTTAAAGCGCTGCAGTCCGTGTGGTGATGGTACTCCCACAGTGCTGCTAGGGAGGGAGTTCCAGGATTTTGACCCAGCGACGATGAAGGATCAGCGACATACTTCCAAGTCAGGATGGTGTGTGACTTGGAGGGGAACTTAGACATGGTGGTGTTCCCATGCGCCTGCTGCCCTTGTCCTTCTAGGTGGAAGAGGTTGCAGGTTTGGGAGATGCTGCCGAAGAAGCCTTGGCGAGTTGCTGTAGTGCATCTTGTAGATGGTACACACTGCAGCCACGTTACGCCGGTGGTGGAGGGAGTGAATGTTTAAGATGGTGGATGAGATGCCAATCAAGCGGGCGGCTTTGCCCTGGATGGTGTTGAGCTTCTTGAGTGTTGTTGGAGCTGCACTCATCCAGGCAAGTGGAGAGTATTCCATCACACTCCTTACTTGTGCCTTGTAGATGGTGGAAAGGCTTTGGGGAGTCAGGAGGTGAGACACTCGCCACAGAATACCCAGCCTCTGACCTGTTCTTGTTGTCTGTTAAAAACCCCACTCGATTTTTCTTTACTTCAATATTTGCCCCCCACCAAAATTAAAAACTCCCCCCCCGCCCCGCCCCCCCAGCATTAACACTGCCTTGAAAAATTGGAATTGGCTTTTAAACAGTCCTTAGTATCGCCATTCACCGCAAAGCAAAGCATAAAAATTCCATCACTAAATAAAAATATGTAATAAAGAAAATAGTAAGCTCTCTTTGTCTCAAATCAACTGGAGGAAAGCACTACCACATGGGGCAATTCAGTGTCTTGATGATTTGTAAAGCCACAGGGTAAAGTGAGAAGCCTGGGATGTAAGTTTGCCATGATTGGAGCTGCAGCTTTTTGAGCCAACTTTAATGGACCTTCTTCACAGAAACCAATAAAAAAAAAACTTCTGATTATTTTATATTTGTGCTTTTTAATGGTCAGAGACCAGATGAAATGGACACAATAAACTTAGGTCTTTTAAACAGACTTGTCCAAAGCCCTCAACAAAAATGTACGTAGCCCGCGGTAATGTAAAGCACTATTTTATGGACATTCCAAGACTGTTATCAATAATGGTTTCAAGACCCACAGCTGCATTGATACCCATGAATATTTCCAGGCCTTTGTGAATAATTTTGAAGTATAACCAATGCAAATGCCACGGTTACCACCTTTCATTCAGAAAGAACTGCAGACTTTTTTTTATCATATAGCATGGCAAAATCATCAAACAGCCCCAGCAAATCTAGTGAGCAAAGCACTCATTCATATCCTTGGGCAAATACAATCAATACCAGATAAACATCTAACTGATCCAAGCATAATTCTGATCCAAGTTTAGAGTTCTAATGTAACAAACCACTTCTCATTCAACTCCAATGTATAGAATTCCTGGTCCAAGCATAATAATTAAATATGAAATCCTGATCCAAGTATTAAATGTTCCCCAATTATCCCGTTTTAAAATGTTTAGTGCATTAACTCCAGTGAATCCAGTGCCAAATATCCCACAGACAATATTTTAGAAGTTTAATCCATGTTGTATAAAATAAAGCATGATTTTGTTTAGATTGAATTGCTGAACAAATAATTAAATGGGTGGTGGCACAAAACTTGCAAATAATCTAAACTAATCCACAGGTTAGAGAAATTTGGATCAAGTATAATTCTGGATTAAGTATAACATTTTTGATGAGCTTGTGAGTCTGATAGAACTCAACTTTAGAATAATGACATCTACATCAGGAATTCTAAACATTGAACCCAGATGACTACTTGAGCATTTATCTGGGAGGAGGGGGAGGGTATTTGATGATTTTTAAATAATCTCATTTATATGGCTGCTCTGTGAAAGAGAAAGGTCTGAGATTATGTTGGATAAGGATATTCCTTGAATCGTGTCAGCCTCTTAACATTGTTGTTAGTGTGATTATTGTTTGCTGATTGATTGTAAATTGTCCTTTTGTTCGGTTTCCATTGTGTACACTCCTAAAATAAAATCAAGGAAATCAATTAGTGGTATGTTCATTCCATTCATAACAATATGCTTATTACTACAGCTCCAGTTCAAGAAATGCAGGGCTAGAAATTTGCCTCCTTTGCGCCTCCTGTTGGCGCCTCCGGGGGGGGCGCGATAACGGGGCGCTACCGGCTTCGCGACCGGGCACAGCGATAGTACCGAGGCCCGCGAAGTTGACGTGGAGGATTGCGGCAGCAGGTAACCCCAAGCGCCACGATCTCCTGCGCCCAGAGGTCGTGACATCATCCGGCTGCTCAGCGCCCCGCTAGCGCCCCAGATCTGAACTTCGGTTCCACCCCCTGCAGCATCGCCAGCCGATAACACCGACAGCTGAAGGAGGCATTGTTAGGGAGACCGGCCGCTTGGGGAGCAGTATTTAAAGGTAAGGCCACTTTTGTGTCAATGAAAAATTTGTTTTCACCCCTTAGGTTGTTTTATCAACTTTTTCCTGTGCCACGATTGATCAGCCCTGCACTCTGTTAGAGTGCTTGGGGCTGATTGTCGTGGATTTTGGCTGCCATCGGCGACGAGGGACATCGATTTAATTCAGAGCCTGCAGCAATGGCCCTTCCCTTTAAGGGAGGGAAGGAGCCTCTGTTCCCGGCAGCGCTGCCCTCGACATTGGGCAGCGCTGCACCGCTACCGTCCCTCTTGCCAAACTTTAGCGCTCCAAGGGAAGTGGTAGCGCTTGATTTAGCACTCCACTTCCTTCCTGGAGCGCTAAACCCGAAGTTCGTGTTAGATTCACTGGCGTAGCGCCCGGCGCTACTTTTTCGTTACCGCTAAAGTTATCGCCCCAACTCAATTTCTCCCCCGCAGTGTTTAGCATCTCACCTTAATTTGGATATTTGTTGAATAGCCATAACTGCTGTTTCTCCAGACGTGAGCTGAAGAACCTGGATTTAAAAATGATTCTAGGTAACGAAAAGTTAGAAATTGTTGATATTAGCAAACAAACACTGACAAACTCTGGGAGCTTAACATACAGGGGTATTCAGTATTTAGGAAGGATCGACAAAAAAGAAAGGGAGGAGGGGTAGCATTGCTGGTAAAAGAGGGGATAAATGCAATTGAAAGGAAGGATATTAACTCAGTTAATACAGAATCTATATGGGTGGAGCTAAGAAATAGCGAGGGGCGAAAAACATTAATAGGAGTGGTATATAGGCCTCCAAATAGTAAAATAGAGGTTGGGGAGGGCATCACGAGGGAAATTAGAGAAGCGTGCAATAAGAGCACAGCTGTCATCATAGGTGACTTTAACTTACATATAGATTGGACTAGCCTAATCAGTAAAAATAATGAGGAGGAGGAATTCCTTGAGTGTTTAAGGGATGGTTATCTGGATCAATATGTCGAGGAACCAACTCGGGAACAGGCTATATTGGACTGGGTACTGTGCAATGAGAAGGGACTAATTAGTAATCTTGTTGTACGGGGACCCTTGGGTCAGAGCGATCATAACATGATCGATTTCTCACTCGAAATGGAGAGCGAAGAAATTGACTCAGAGACTCAGGTCCTGAATTTAAACAAGGGGAATTATGATGCCATTAGACGGGAACTGAGTAGGTCTGATTGGACAACGTTCCTGGGAGGACTGGAGGTAGATAAACAATGGCAAGCATTTAAAGATAGAATGACAAAATTGCAAAAATTGTTTATACCAATCTGGCATAAAAGGAAATCTAAAAAGGTGACTCAACCGTGGATAACAGGGGAAATTAGAGACAGCATAAAATCCAAAGATAGGGCGTATAAAATAGCCAAAAAACGCGCCAGAGCGGAAGATTGGGAACAGTTTAAGATAGAGCAAAGGAGGGCAAAGGGCTTAATCAAGAAGGGCAAAATAGCTTACGAAAGCAAGCTGGCGGAAAATATAAAAACTAACTCCAAAAGCTTTTATAAGTATATCAAGAGGAAAAGACTGGTGAAAACCAAAGTTGGTCCATTGCAGTCAGTAACGGGGGAATATATAATGGGAAATAAGGAAATGGCAGACCAACTAAATGCATACTTTGGGTCAGTCTTTACGAAGGAAGACACAAAAAACCTCCCTGGGATATCGGGAAAAATAGGGACATTGGCAAAGGAGGAACTGACGCAAATCAATATCTCTAAGGATATGGTGTTAAGGAAGCTAAAGGGATTGAAGGCGGACAAATCCCCAGGGCCTGATAACATGCATCCTAGGGTACTGAAGGAGGTGGCCCTAGAGATAGCGGATGCACTAAGCATGATTTTTCAGAATTCATTAGACTCGGGAACAGTGCCCATGGATTGGAGGGTAGCTAACGTTACCCCACTATTCAAAAAGGGGGGTAGGGAAAAAGCAGGTAATTACAGACCTGTAAGCCTTACATCAGTTGTGGGCAAAATGCTGGAGTCCATCATTAAGGATGAAATAGCCGAGCACTTAGCAAATGGGGACAGGATAGGACAGAGTCAACATGGATTTACAAAGGGTAAATCGTGCTTGACTAATCTATTGGAATTTTTTGAGGGAGTAACTGGTAAAATAGATGGGGGAGAGCCAGTAGATGTGGTGTACCTGGACTTCCAAAAGGCCTTCGATAAGGTCCCACATAAAAGATTAGCATGGAAAATTGAAGCTCATGGGATAAAGGGGAAAGTATTGACGTGGATAGAGAACTGGCTGTCAGATAGAAAACAGAGAGTTGGAATAAACGGCTCATTTTCTGAATGGCAGGCAGTAACAAGTGGGGTACCACAGGGATCTGTCCTGGGTCCCCAGCTGTTCACAATTTATATTAATGACCTGGATCAGGGAGTCGAATGCAGCATTTCCAAATTTGCAGACGACACTAAACTAGGAGGGGGGGTGGGCTCAGAGGAGGAGACCAGGAAGCTCCAGAGCGATTTGGACAGACTGGGTGATTGGGCGGATAAATGGCAGATGCACTATAATGTGGACAAGTGCGAAGTTATCCACCTTGGGTGCAGGAACGGGAGGGCAAATTATTATTTAAATGGCAATAAATTGGGAGAGGGGGAAGTACAGAGAGACCTGGGTGTTCTTGTACACCAGTCACTGAAGGCGAGCATGCAGGTGCAACAGGCGGTCAAGAAGGCAAACGGTATGCTGGCCTTCATAGCAAAAGGGTTGGAATACAGGAACAGGGATACCTTGCTGCAGCTGTACAGGGCACTGGTGAGACCACACCTCGAGTACTGTGTACAGTTTTGGTCGCCTCATCTGAGGAAAGATGTTCTTGCCATGGAGGGGGTGCAGCGGCGATTCACCAGGCTGATACCAGGAATGGCGGGATTGACCTATGAGGAGAGACTATGTAGTTTAGGGATGTACACACTGGAGTTTAGAAGATTGAGAGGGGACCTCATAGAAGTGTATAAAATTCTGACAGGTCTAGACAGATTAGATGCAGAAGGAATGTTTCCCTTGGCGGGTGAGAACAGAACTAGAGGACATAATTTAAGGATAAGGGCTAAACCATTTAGGACAGAAATGAGGGGGAATTTCTTCACTCAGAGAGTGGTGAACCTGTGGAACTCATTGCCACAGAGGGCAGTGTACGCCAGCTCATTAAATATATTTAAGAGGGAATTAGATATATTTCTACAGGCAAAAGGGGTTAAGGGTTACGGAGAGAAGGCGGGGACGGGATACTGAATTGAAGGATCAGCCATGATCTCATTAAATGGCGGAGCAGGCTCGAAGGGCCGGATGGCCTACTCCTGCTCCTATCTTCTATGTATCTATGTATCTAGATTTTCTAATTTGCGTTATTTTATCGCCAATGTTAGCCAGTTTGTTATAAACAGGTTAACGTTGGCATTAAGTAATGCTGACTGGAAAATCTATGCCATTCCTCTGTCTGGTCAACCCTTTTAAAATAAACAGAATTGTTCACCTTTGTTAAAAGTATGGACAGTGGAATGTAACACAAATACATTACGCAATCGTCGATTATGACTGCCAAGTCATTTCTGGCCTCAAATCTCTAAATTGTTTCCAAGAAAAAAGAATGAAAAAAAACACCAAAATATTGAAAGTTAAGGAAATGAGAGAAATCTAAAATGAAAGAAACAATTAAAAGAAACCAAAAGATTGTTATTATCCTTGATTTTATAAAATTCTGAACAGATCTGGCCAGCACATCTGGTTCCAACTCCTAATTTTTTTTCTGACCATTTTTATTCGTTTAGGACAACCAATAAAAATGCAACTGTTGGTGCTGATCCTGAGAATTTAGCATTTGACTTTTGCCTCCTGACTTTTTCCAGATTCAGCAGTTAATCGTAGCATTTCAGACAGTCAAATACTCCAGACTGTGGCTTTCTACTTCTACTAAGCCACCTCAAATTTGGGTGAGTCATTGTATGGCTTCCCTCGATCACATAGCACGGGCCAAATTATATTCTATCAAACTCTCTAGAATAAGACCGCATACTGCATCTCATATTGAAATGTTTAGCACTGTTGCTGGATTCAAAGGTCCCTTTTTTCTCTTTTTTTTTGCGTGGTCAACCTTGACACTGCTAAAGAAATATGGGAGTTAATATCCGGCACTTTCAGGCATTAATGCACTTTAGACAATCCAATAAATGCCTTCATTCACTGTGCAGGTGGAAATGTTTTAGCATCTTAATTTACTACATGCAGCAAAAAGACACCCAATCTGAAGTTTTTTTTGGATTGAAAAAACTAGGTGAAGGGCTGAGGCCTATCGTGCAAAGCAACACCTGGTTGAAAAGCATAGCAGAGACGACAGGGTAAACCGAGAAGTTAATGTTAGCTGATGCTAATCTTCAGTTTTAAGAGTCTGCAGATTAGGAAGACTCGAAGACTGAGGAAGATAAGGAGGCAATTTTTCCTGATTTGTGTTTGGATGTAAACTACAATCTGGGTGGGCCACAAAGAGAAAAATTGGGCGGGGAAGATCACATGCCCACTATGAAGCTTGGCCGATTTTCCGCTCGTTTAAATGAGGCAGTCAGTTACAGGTGTGCGGTCCTCCCTACCCAATTTTCCTTTACATGTTCCATCAAATTACCTCCTTCTGTACTGTAAGCATCTAAGGTTCTACAGTAGATAAATATTAAAAGAGGATTTATTTTTTCATTTCTTTAATAGCTTGGTATATTGCAGTCGGATTAAAATAACAGAAAGTAATGGGAAGAAAATATATCCACTTGATGTCTTACAAAGTTCCCTCAGATTTTTTTTTACTGAGAATACTCTTGATCTAAGAGAGCTGGTCATCCAAAAATCTCAGTTGGATTGGGGAGGCTGCTAATAGTGATCACTATAAATGTTCTGTCCTGCTCTCCCTGTGGACAAGCAGGTAAAGGCACCACTGAATTTAACAATAAACCATACATTGAAGGCCACAGGTTAAATTCGCAGTCTGGATTGAGTTAGCTGATTTCATCTGCTGTAGCAGTTTTGGGTGATACAATTGGTCTCAATGCTCCTGGTTCTTGTTTCTGATCACCAGCTAGGGATCCTGCTGGAGTGTATGCATGGACATCAGCCGAGAACAGGATTATACTCAGCTGCAATGGTCAAACAGTCGATCTACACTTGGTGTCAACACTTCAATTAAATAGTGGCCACCTGGGTGAGGAACTAGAGAGAGACTGATACATTTGGACCTACACCCATTAAGGAATTCACACCTTAAGGAGAGTAAAGGAGGGCAGTGTTGGTAAGTATGCATGTTTGGACATTGAGTGAGAATAGAATTCAGCATGGTGCTGATGTTCTCCATGTTCAGGTAGTTTCTCACACTTCCTGTCCAGCCTCACACAAAAAGATGAAGTATACAGAGGACGTCTGGCGTCCATAGAATCCCCAAGCTTCAGTGTAGGAGAGGAGAAAACTGGAGGAAAAAATAAATCAATGAATACATGTTCTACTTAACGCAGGAGAAAAGTTCTGATGAGTAACGTGAGCAAAACCTTGCTGGAAATTGTTGTTGCTGTTTTCACATTACAGAACACAACTAACTCAATATTAAATAGAAAATAATGAATGCTTGAGGTTAGAGAGTAATGGATTGATCATATTAAGAACAGTAGCTAGCTGAAAGTGGTTAACTAAAAAAAAAATGGATACCTAGGAGTAGTCACACAAAGAATAGTTGTTACCGAAGATCAGTTAATTAGAGAATAATAAATATATGAGAGTGGTAATAAGTGGGGTTTGATGTTAAGTATTTTGGCAATTGTACTTCAGGATTTAAGACGTATCTGGCCAGAATTTTCCCATTGCAGAGCAATGCGGGTTTGGGGGCGGGTCGGCAGTTAAAAGTGCAGAAATTGACAGTGCATCGGGAACCCGCCGTCATCCCGTCGACTTCCACATTTAACTCGGGCACGTTTCGAGGCGCATCACGCTCCCGCTCGGGACAGGCGGGCAACCTCATTGAGGTAGTTAGCTGCTCGTTTACAGACCCTTAGCTGCCTTTTTAACATCAGGTTTTAGTGTTAACTTGTTGCACACGGGATTCAGACCCCTCGGGAACCCCGTCTGTGAAGGAGAGGCGGGAGCTCAGTGGCCATTGTGCGAGTTCATTAAGTGACAGCTGGAAAAAACACATAAATACTCACACCTTACACCTGCTTCCTTGCCCAATGGAAAGGCTCTTGTTGACACCATTTTGTGCAGAGATTTAGCTTTCAGGAGTTTGCAGGTCATTTCTGCAACCTCGGAAGCCACTCTCGCCACATCACTGATCACTATAATTACATTGAAGGATTGTGCCTCTGATCTCCACTTTACCTGCCATCTATTAGATCAAAATTGAGAGGTCGCACAACACCAGGTTATAGTCCAACAGTTTTATTTGAAATCACAAGCTTTCGGAGCTATCGATCGCCCCTTCCTCAGGTGAAGTACTACTTCACCTGAGGAAGGGGCGATCGATAGCTCCGAAAGCTTGTGATTTCAAATAAAACTGTTGGACTATAACCTGGTGTTGTGCGACCTCTCAATTTTGTCCACCCCAGTCCAACACCGGCATCTCCGCATCATGATCTATTAGATCAGCATGGGTGCTGCTTATGTTGTCTCACCTTGGACCTCAGAATCGGACCAAGATGAGCCCCAGCACCAACAACACCAGCCACACCAGCAGCAGCACCAGCAACACCAGCAGCAGCAGCCTTCTCCTCAATGACCTGATGCTCCACAGGAGAGAGGGGCGACCACAGGGGTGCACCTTGCCGGAGGCGATACCCCCAACACAGGGTATACAGGCAGAGGATGAGCTTCCTCAACAGAAGAAGACTGAAGACTGAGCAGCAGTGCTTCAGGAGGCTCAGGCTATCGCGCCAGGTCGTCACAGACATTTGTAGCTTGCTGGAACAAGACCTGCTGCAGAGAGGACCTGGTGGACACACCTTACCAGTGGCTGTCAAAGTCACCACTGCCCTCATCTTCTTCACCTCAGGTTCCTTCCAGGGATCTGCAGCAGACATTTGCAGGATCTCGCAGTCGGCCGCCCATAGATGTATCACCCAGGTGACCGAACCCATGTTTCACAAGTCAGCCAATTATGTAAACTTTGTCACTGATGAAGCCAATATTACTGAGTGGGTGCTCAGCTTCGCAGCTCTGGCTGGCTTCCCACAGGTGCAGTGCGTCATCGACTGCACACATGTGGCCATCAGGGCACCCCACATCACCCAGGAGTGTTTATGAGCTGCAAGGGCTTCCACTCCCTCAATGTGCCGCTAGTCTGCAACCATAAAAAAATCATCATGCATGTGTGCGCCAGATTCCCTGGCAGCTGTCATGATTCTTTCGTGCTGCGCCAGTGCACCCTCCCTCCGCTCTTCGCTCCTCCAAACAAACTTATCAGCTGGCTGCTTGGAGACAAGGTTTATCCACTGAAGACATGGCTGATGACACCCTTGAGAAGGTCAAGCAATGAGGCCGAGGAGCGTTGTAATGAGAGCCACATGTCTACCAGATGTGTCATAGAGCAAGCAATCAGCATGATGAAGATGCGCTTCAGATGCCTTGACAGATTTGGAGGAATCCTTCAGTACGCATCAGCCAGGGTCTCCAGAATCATTGTCGTATGCTGCGCACCAGCAGTGGCACATATTGCTGCCCGGGAGACATGGGATGGCCTCATAATGGCCAGATTTACTTAATTTGCACCAGTGCACCCATATGGCTCCCAGATTCTGTACTAACTTGCCCCCCACCCCACCAACAACACCACTAAGCTAGTCCTCTCACCCAAACCCCCATTGCTCGAGGATAAGTAATGTCTCACCATTCACTCCGAGTGACAAAGCCAGATCCCAGGTAGCAGGAAAAAATGGTTAAGACGGGAAAGTTGTGCAAAGAAATAAATTTATGTGCATCATAAATAGAACTGAAACTTAACATTAACATTTTGTCATACACCCATGTGCATACCCTTGTGCATCTATGATTGTGTCTTTTTTCCTTTACGCGTGCTTCTACGAGGTGCAACCCCTGTAGCTTCAGCATAGGTAGAGGCAGGTTGCTCACTTCCCTGTTGCGATTGCTTTGACATTTTTGGCAGACGTCCTCTGGATTTTGGAGCCTGTGACAGCCCCACCAAAGTCTGCTCCTCCTGCAACTGTGCAGGGGCAGACTCAGCCATCGCGATCTGAGGCAACATGTGGGGCTCTGACTTAGGGAGAAGCAATGAGGGAGAGGCAATGAGGCTTTGAGAAGAGCACCCACTTCCATGTCCCCTCTCACCATCATCCCTCTCATGGGCCACCCGCACTTCCCTGCTAGCAAGGAGATGGAGAGCACCTTGCTCCACATCAGTGGGGCAATGAAAGTCCAAGTCTATGTTAGTATTCCTCCTCGAGATGAGGTCAATGAGTGTCTGCCATCTGTTGTTCACAGCAAGCATGGTCTCGTTGGACTGGTGGGTTTGCTGCTCCATGCAGGTGGCCATCCTTTCCATGGAACAGCACATCGTCACCATCGCCTGCGAGGTGGTTGTGCTCATGTTGGAGAAGGACTCCTCCATTCTCTGCACAGTCGCACACATCACGGCTGCAAAAGCTGCCAGAGCCTCATGCAATTTTTGCTGCCCCTCCAAGATTACCCTCTTTCTCGATGGCCCCTGAGGTACAGCATCTGGATGCAGCTCAGCAGAGCATGGAGCATCCTGTGCCCTCCGGCGAGGAGTCTCCACTGTTGTCCCAGTCTCCACCATCTGCTCTTGCTCACTTGTGGTCTGTGAGACACCAGGTGACAACACTACTCTCTCTCTCACTGGACCCACCGAGATGTGTTTATCTGCGCTGGTGCTGGGTGTGCATGGGTCTGGTGACGGTGCACCCGCAGAGAATGGAGCTTCCTCTGAGGAGTCGTCTTCCTCCTCTGACTGGACAGTGGGGGACGCACTTGATGGACATGTGGGAGAGTAAAGAGATGAATTAGAAGTGTTATAATAAGAATGTGTAATGTTACCATGATGCACATGATGACATTTCACTGGATGCTGACATCAGTCACCATATGAGTGACTGTTGTATGCCGTTTGGCTGTATGAGATGTAATTCTGTCACCAGGTTGCTGGGAGGTCTCCCTCTCTCCGTTTCCCACCACCAGCTGCTCTGTAACTCCAGAGATTTCTGGCACCTCTTCCTCTGCTGGAGTCAAATTGGTGAAAACTGGAGGGCCACCTCTGGTTCTCTGTCTCGCCCTGCTGTTCTGGGCCATCTCCTCCTGCAAGCAGGGAAAGAAAAGAAATTTGAGAGAAAGTGATGGAATGAGTTTAAGGAATGGATGAGCTACAGCTGTAGAGGATGACTATGAGGGAGTGGTGTGACATTGCCAAATGACCTCCTTCTGTGACGTTACTTGCTATGATTGCATTAGGATAAGGGTGAATGTCAGTGTTGGTTAGTCAGATGGGGATGTGAGTAAGTGCATAGACAGTGAGGGATAGGTGCACCTGTAAGATAGGTTGGTGCGAGGAGTGATGTGCAGGAGTGGGCTTGGGAAGGCAGAGTGATGGGGTTGGGGTGACAGGCACAGCAGGATGTCGGTGAATGTGGCATTGCATTCACCTTTCCTGACCTCATGAGATCATTCAATCTTTTGCGGCACTGGATCCACGTCCGCCTCACGACTTCCATACTGCTGACCTACTCTGCGATCTCTAGCCATGTCCTGTTAGTGTCTCTGGCTGGTCTTTTTCAGCCATCCACAGGGAAGAGGACCTCCCTGCGTGCTCTGACTCCCTGGACCAGCAGTTCCAGGGAGGCATCTGGGAATCTTGGTGCAGCCCTCTGTCTTTGTGTCTCCATGACCAACAGAAATCTCAGTATTATGCAGCAATTTGTAGCTCTCTTAAGCACCTTCATCTCTCTTACAACAACCTTCAAATGAGATGTGTGCAAAGCTTTAAATATCCGTGCTGAAAACGAGTTATCGGTGATGTCATCAGACCCGCTCCATTTAATTGGGCCGGAAAACCCGCATGACTCTTTCAATTGATGCAATTGAGTTAAATGCACAGTGCAGAATGCGCTGTTGAAAAGTTCAGGTGGTGACCCACCAGGCAGCCCGCATGCACCCGCCCCGACGCTCAGATAAAGATCCCGGCCATCTATTCTGCAGTTCTGGTGTCACTAAACCTGCAGGAATGGATTACATAATGAGAAGCAATGGGCTCCTCTTTTACTTAACATTTAAAGATGATGTTGAAATGCATGCTCATTGAATGAATTAT
Source organism: Squalus acanthias (assembly GCA_030390025.1). Lineage (NCBI taxonomy): Eukaryota > Metazoa > Chordata > Chondrichthyes > Squaliformes > Squalidae > Squalus > Squalus acanthias. The sequence goes on from CM059426.1 coordinate 180,280,159, forward strand.
CGCCAAACATTTCGTGAGGTTGCACCTGACACCATACAATATGGGACTCCTTTCTTTTGCAAGCTTAATTTAAAAAAAATACTTCCAGCAGGCTTTAGCTATGTGAAGATGAAATGATTGTGGAACAAGAGGTCAAGTGATGTTGATGATGCCCATATTCACCGAGTAACAATAATATCAGAATTCACACAGCAGCAACATCCAAAAGTTCTTTGTTTGCAGCTGCCTTAATCTGTCAAATGGGAGAACATTAACAAGATGTTACAAATTTCACTGCATTCCTATAAAAATACCATCTACTTAGATGCCCGTGCCTATCTTGCCATGTATCAGATAACTTGCCTATTAAAGCACTCACTGGCTTGCAAATGCACCTGTAGATAATACATAATGGCCCAGAAATTAAAGACGGAGCCTTCCTGCGGAGGTAAGGCTTCCCCGCGATATCTCACTGCGCGCCTACCTTTTCCCTCCGAGCTCACACGAACTTTAGTTTCAAGGCTGCAGCTGTGCAGTGTGTGCGTATCCCAGAGACGGAGTTAGTTCGTGCGAGCTCTGGGATCACGTGATTCAGTTAGAGCCAATGGCAGCACACCATCTTTCATTCATAGTTTTGACAGCAAGGGCTGTCAAAGCTATGAATCTATACCCCCCCAAAAGAACAGCTAAACCTCAATTAAATTTAAAAAAAAGCCATCACATTAATAAAATAAGTATAGTTAAATAAATTAACCACTTTAAACAAAAAATTTAATTTTTGAAAAAATTTAAAATCTTTTTAAAAGTTATAAAAATAAACTTACCTTTCTTTAAAGTCTCTAAACAAGATAAAGCTGTTGAAAAAAATTTAAAATAATACTTAATTAACTACTTACCTTGTTAAAAGAGGGTCTTACGCCGCCTTTCTTTATGTGCAAAATCTTCCATGCTTACCTGCGCATTCAAAGCACTAAGTGCACTGCGTGCGCGCAGCCTGTAGCGCGCACGTGGTTCACTTAGGAACCGCCCCCTTTTGAGTTCACGAAGTGCCGGTTTCCCGCGCATGCGCAGTGCATGCTGAAAACCGGCAATTGGAGACCTAAAACGCGAGAGTACACAGTGCATACTCTCGCGTATTAGGTCTAATTTTCGGGCCAATAATATTTTATGCTGTATGTTGATTTTGGCGGCTCTCTGTCCACTTTAACATAGATACAATAAAGTGTGAAGTTTATGCTCTATATAAAGCAGTACAATAGCCATGTGGAGCAATGATAGCTGTTCGGATGTTCTACTGATTGCAGTATTTCACGTACCTCTAAACTGGTCACACCCAAGGCCGAGTAGTCCCAGGGAAAGAGGAAGAGAAAGACCGAATGGGGAGAATGCAGGAACACAGGCAGGAATTCACAGTGTCAGTAAAATAGAGAGTGAGATGAACCGAAATACCTTGGCTCCGTGGAAGCAGTCATTGTTCTGAGTCAGAAGATTGTTCAGAAGCCCCATTCGAGAGACTTGAGCACAATATCTAGGCTAACATTTCATTGCACCACTGAGGGAGTGCTGCACTGCCAGATGTGCCATCTTTTGGATAAAACAGTAAACCAAGGTCCCATCTGCCCTCGTAAGTGGATGTAAAAGATCCCATAGCACTATTGGAAAAAGAGTCGGGCTGATCACCTGGTGTCCTGGCCAAAACCAAAATAGTCATTACCTGGTCAATTATCTCATTGCCATTTGTGGCACCTTGTTGTGTGCAAATTGACTGCTACTTTACAACATTACAACAGTGTCTACACTTCAAAAATATTTAATTGGCTGTGAAGCGCTTTGGGACATTGTGAAAGACACTGTATATAGTTCTTTCTTTCTAACAAACAATAATGAGAGGAAGCCTATTTTAAAGATTAAAACAAAACACAACAAACAATAAAGTAAAAGTGATAAGTAGGTAAGAAGGTATATAACTAATACATGTATGAAAACTTTGCATCTAGTGTGGGCCTGTCACACTCCAGCAGTTCAACTTAAAAATGTCACCTTTCATTCCAGATGCAGAACAATCTTTTATAAAAAGAGAGAAAGAAGGGCAGCCATTTAGTGCTGTGTTTTCCCGACTTTGAGCCAGGAATTTGCAAGCAGCTAGAACTGTCCTCACATTTACCTCAGGAACTTGTTCATTTAGTCACTTCCCCGCAGGACGTGCTTCAACAAGTTAAACTCAGCTCAGCTCCATCTTAGCAGCTAAACATCAAAACTGTGTTCCAGACTTCAGGCTACCCATGAACAACATCACAGGAGATCTACTAGTATTAGAAAAGTCAATTTTTAATATTTCATATTTGTTCTTGGAATGTGGTTGACACTGGCAAGACTACCTTTCTTGCCCATCTCTAATTGATCTGAGATGGTGGCAGTGGGCCTTCTCTTGAACTATTGCAGTCTTTGTGGCGATGGTGCTCCCATGAGGGTGTTAGGTAGGCAATTCCAGGATATTGGGCCAGTGACAATGAAGGAACGGTGATATATGTCCAACTGAGCTCAAGAAATGGTGTTCCCACAACATCTTGTTCTTCTCGGCAGTAGGCGTTCCAGGGGCGGGAGGTGTTGCTGAAATAATCTTGATGAGTTGCTGCAATGCATTCTCTGGACTGTACACGCTGCAGCCACAGTACGCCTGTGGTGAAGGGACCAATCAAGTGAACTGGTGTGTTCTGGAAGGCGCCATGTTTCTTGAGTGTTGTTGTGTCTGGACCCATGCACGCGACTGGTGAGCATGCCATCACACTCCTGACTTGAACCTTATGGATGGTGAAGAGGCTTTGAGGGGTCAGGAGATGAACTACTTATTGCAGTGCATCCAGCCTCTGCCCTGCGCTTGTGGTCAAAGTATTGATATGGCTGGTCCAGTTAAGCTTCTGGTCAATGGTGAGCTCCAGGATGTCGATGGTAGAGGGGATAAGTGATGACATCATGGCCCTGACAGAAACTTGGTTGAGGGGTGATGACACCTTACCCTTAAATGAAGCCTCCCCGCCTGGCTATACCTTCCACCACATTCCCCGCTCAGATAGCCGTGGTGGCAGTGTGGCTCTCATCAGCAAATCACACCTTGGTCTGTCCCCCTACTCCTCTGGCACTTTCTCCTCCTTTGAGCATCTCACCTTATTCCACCCCTCTCACCTCTCATTTAAAATGCTTGTTCTCTACCACCCACCCAAGTACCATAAAAAATTTATTACCGAGATATCTTCACTGCTCTCCTCCCTCAGCCTCTGCACCAAATGACTTCTCATCCTCGGTGATTTCAACCTCCATCTCAATTCATCATGCTGTCTCTCCTCTGAGTTCACTAGCCTCCTATCCTCCCTTACCCTCTCCCTCCATGTAAACTCCCCAACCCATATTCACGGTCATCCTCTCGACCTTGCCATCTCTCGTGGCCTCGCTACTCCCATCATGTCAATCGCAGATAAGGCCATCTCTGACCACTTCCTCATATCGCTCTCCACCTACATCCCCCTTCCAGCTCACCCCCAACCCTACTTCCTTCTGTGTCCGCCCCTGGAAAAAACTCTCTCCCAACTCTCTTAAAACTGCACTTATGAAATCCCAACTGTCCAGCCTTTGGCCCTCCATTCAGCACGACATTCCTGCAGCTACCGACCTGCTCAACCACACCCTCACCACCACCTGTGATGCCCTAGTCCCTATTAAAACAATTACTCTCTCTCACCCTGGCCGTTCCCGCTGGTACGTCCCTCATCTTCGCTCCCTTAAGTCCAAGGGACGCAGACTTGAACGGATATGGCGGACAACTGGTTAAGCCATTCACCGCCAGATCTGGCTGGACCACGTAAAGCATTATCAGGTCCTGCTCTCGTCTGCCAAAATTGCTCACTATTCCAGAATCATTCTGGAATGCAAAGATAAACTCTGGCTCCTATTCTCTACTGCTAACCGTCTTTTTAAAACCCTCTTCCCTGCCTCCTCCACCCTCACCTCCGAGAACAAGTGTGAGGAGCTCATGGACTTCTTTGTCTCTAAGATTGAGACCATCCATTCAGCTGCCTCTGCCACTTCCCTTCCTTGTCCTAGCCCCTGGGCCAAACTTCCTCTAGGGTTCCCCCCTGCCCTAGCCCTGAACTCACATCTTTCTCCAGTTTCTCTCCGATCTCCCCATATGACCTCTATGCGCTCAGCTTGTCCATGAGACCCACTTCCTGCTCCTCGACCCATACCCACCAAACTGCTGACCACCCAACTTCCTTTTCTGGCTCCCATGTTAGCTGACATTGTTAACGGTTCTCACTCCTCAGGTACTGTCCCACTCTCCCTCAAATCTGCCATCATCAACCCTCTCCTCAAAAAAAACCCTTGACCCCTCCCTCCTTGCAAACTACTGCCGCATCTCTAACCTCTCTTTCCTCCCCAAAGTCATTGAATGTATTGTCGCCTCCCAAATTCGTGCCCCGCTTTCCTGCAATTCCATGTTTGAATCACTCCAATCAGGTTTCCGTCCTTGCCACAGTACTGAAACGGCTCTCAGCAAAGTCACAAATGACATCCTTTGTGACTGTGACAAAGTTAAACTATCCCTCCTCATCCTTCTTGACTTGTCTGCAGCCTTTGACACAGTTGACCACTCCATCCTTCTCCAATGCCTCTCCATCGTCATCCAGCTGGATGGGACTGCACTCGCCTGGTTCCATTCTTATCTATCTAAATGTAGCCAGAGAATCACCTGCGATAGCTTCTCTTCCCGCTCCCACATCGTTACTTCTGGTGTCCCCCAAGGATCTATCCTTGGCCCTCTCCTATATCTCATCTACATGCTGCCCCTTGGCGACCTCATCTGAAAACACAGAGTCAGCTTCCACATGTACGCTGACGACACCCAACTCTACCTCACTACCACTTCTCTCGACCCCTCCACGGTCTCTAAATTGTCAGACTGCTTGTCCGACATCCAGTTCTGGATGAGCAGAAATTTTCTGCAGTTAATTATTGGGAAGACCGAAGCCATTGTTTTCGGTCCCTGCCACAAACTCCGTTCCCTAGCCATTGACTCCATCCCTCCCCCTAATATCTGTCTGAGGTTGAACCACACTGTTCGCAACCTTGGTGTCATATTTGACCCTGAAATGAGTTTCCGACCACATATCTGCAGCATAACTAAGACCGTCTATTTCCACCTTCGTAACATCGCCCGTCTCCGTCCTTGCCTCAGCTCATCCGCTGCTGAAACCCTCATCCATGCCTTTGTTACCTCTAGGCTTGACTATTCCAATGCACTCCTGGCTGGCCTTCCACATTCCCACCTACATAAACTTGAGGTGATCCAAAACTCGGCTGCCCGTGTCCTAACTCGCACCAAGTCCCCTTCACCCATCACCCCTGTGCTCACTGACCTACATTGGCTCCCGGTTAAGCAACGCCTCGCTTTCAAAATTCTCATCCTTGTTTTCAAATCTCTCCATCATCCCGCTCCTCCCTATCTCTGTAATCTTCTTCAGCCCCACAACCCCCCGAGATATCTGCGCTCCTCTAATTCTGCCCTCTTGAGCATCCCTGATTATAATCGCTCAACCATTGGTGGCCGTGCTTTCTGTTGCCTAGGCCCTAAGCTCTGGAATTCCCTGCCTAAATCTCTCCGCCTCACTACCTCTCTTTCCTCCTTTAAGATGCTCCTTAAAACCTACCTCTTTGACCAAGCTTTTGGTCACCTGCCCTAATTTCTCCTTATGTGGATCGGTGTCAAATTTTTTGTCTTATAATACTCCTGTGCAGCGCCTTGGGACGTTTTACTATGTTAAAGGTGCTATATAAATACAAGTTGTTGTTGTTATTGTTTGTTGAAGTACAGGAGATGGCTGGGCTTTCTCTTGTTTGAGATGGTTATTACTTGTCACTTATGTGCTGTGAATGTTACTTGCCACTTGTCAACCCAAGCCTGGTTGTTATCTAGGTCCAGCTATAGGCTGGCATGAGCTGCTTCAATATTGAATGAGTTGTGAATGGAACTGAACACTGTGGAATTAGCAGAAAACAGCTCTATTCCTACCTTATCTTGAAGGGAAGGTTGTTCATAAAGCAGTTGAACATTGGTTGGGTCACGGATGCTTTCCTGAAGATCTCCTGCAGAGATGTCCCGGGGCTGTAATGATTGGCCTCTCACAAGTACAACCAGCCACTGAATGGTTTCCCTTTGACTCCAATTGACTTCAGTTTTGCTAGGGTTCCTTGATGCTATACTAGGTTGAATGCAGCTACTCTCATTTCTCTTCTGGATTTCAACTCTTGTGTCCATGTCTGGATTCAAGACTTTAATGCGGTCTGGAGCTGAGGGGTTCTGGCCGAACCAAAATTGAGAATAAGAAAGATAGATGGGAAAGAGAGGCAAAGAAGCAAAAGTGAGAAAGCAGTTGAAAAGGGAAAAAAAGACAAAAAAGACACAGGAAGAAATAAATCATTTCTTTCACTTTCAAAGTGCAGAAGAAGGAAAGGAGGATTAAATGGAATCTACAGAAACAGCTCATAAGGTGGGCTGAAACTATTCCAGACTATTGAAGACATTTTTACCACAGTTAGTCTGAATGAAAGTACATAGCTTCGATGAATAAGTAAATAAAAGGATTTCTGTTCTATAGTTAGCAATATTGCCCAAATACTTATCCTTCCAATTTTCTCTCAGGCACTATAACGAAGGATGAGCAATGTAAAGACAAATAAAGTTGAGTAGCTACAAAAATGTCATTATTAAAAAAGAAAAATATCCTTCAAAATATTGAGAGGCACCTTTAAAAGAAAGTTGTTGCAATCTGGGTTGTCAAAGATGGTGAGCAAAAGAAAAATTACTACTGAATTTAAACTGTAGAGGAGGGCCTGCAATGAAAGAAAGTTACACTTTAGCACATGAGTCATAAGCATACTGATTCCTTTCAACAGTAGCTTACACAGAACAATATTGGAGTGTTAGGAGTATAATCGATCAACAAGGCTGTGTTTAAAGTCATAACATATAATAAAAATTGCTGTAAAGGTTCCATGCTGGAAATAAATGACATAAGCCATTATAAATAAACTTTAGACTTAAAAAAAAAGATTTATTACCTAAACAATCAAACGTGATTAATGGCAATACAATATGCGAATACATACGCAGCTCTTAAAAGTTTATTCAGTACAAGGTTTCATGCATTATTTACAGAGTGTTAGATGTCACCCATGTCGTGACGGCCAATCATGATCATTATGTAAAGCATGCTGTGACAGAGTCTTCAGTCAGGTATTGAGTGACTGAGGTGACTAAGAGCCGGGCAGCCATTCAGGTTGTTCTCATGAAGTATGAGCTGATGAATTTGGAAACTACAGAGACCCCCACAGGCACTCAGAGCACTTGTGAGATATATTTCTGAGTGTGCTGCTGTTTCTTTTTATGAAATTAACATGCATTAAAATATTATTTTTTCAGCAATTCTCTTCCCTTCTCTCCTGAGGGTGTTGACTCCTTGCTGGGCTATGGTTCCATGGGTGCTGGGCACCTTCTGAGACCTCACCCGTAGTGGCCATTCTTCATGTGTTAGCTTAATAGTAATTATTAGTTGCTTTTCAAGCACAGGGGAATCATAGCTGAGCACCATGCCATCCCCAATTGATAACCCTACATGCACAATTTGAGCTGGGTTTTACCAACCTCGGCGGGTCTGGGGCGGGCGACGTCCTTGGCGAATCCCGACCTCGCAGCTGTGTCGATCTGGGCCTCCGACATGATTTTCTGTTGGTTGGGTTTGTTAAGCCCACCCTGCGAGGTTCCCGGCCAATTAAAAGGAAACAGGTCTGATGACATCATCTGATGACGCGTCATCAGCTGGTTTCCTTAAAGGGGTCATTTTGCCATTTGTGCTGTCGGTGTTCTGCAGCACTTTAGGTGCTGCAAACACTGACGAGCACGGAACAGAGGTGCACGGCTGCACCCAGGCTCTCCAATGACTCCCTCCATATGCTGATAGAGGGAGTCACAGCATGCAGGGAGGTTCTCTTTCCTTCCAATGGGTGGAAGAGACCTCACCAGGAGACCAACGCGGCCTGGTTGCACATTGCACAGGAGGACACAAGCAGGGATGTCATCAGGAGGACCAGGCTGCAGTGGTGCAAACCTTTCAATGATCTCAGTAAATCACAAAACGTTACTGCAAAGCCATACTCAACCTCATCCTGCTGTGCCACTGATCACATCCCCATCACTCTGCCTTCCCTACCCTACTCCTGCACATCCATACTCACACCAACTTACCTTGCACCTCCACCCATCCCTCTCTATCTACATTATCACATTCCTATCTCACTAGCCACCCCTCACACTCACCCTCATCCTAGTCCAATCATATCAACTAACAACACACAAGGGTAGACAGTTGTGTGTTTTAGCCAATGTTCAAGTGAAGTTTCTGTTAATGTGATGCCAAACATTGAAATCTTTATTTTCAACACTTTGCCTTCTTGGACAGATTTGTGTGCACCTTTGGAAGTGGCTTAGTGAGTTGCAGTGAATGGTGAGACATAACAGTACCACCCACCACCCCCCTCCCCCACCCCCCCCCCCCCCCCCGCACAATGGTGATGATTGTGAAAGGAATGGCTTGGGCATTGTAGGGATGCTTTATGGTGTTGGTGTGTGTGCTGACAACCTGGCGCATCATGTGGCAGCCAGGGTGTACAGCATCCAGTGAAGTAAATGTGGCCATGGTGAGGTCATCCCTGGCCTCCCGGGCAGCAATGTGGTCAGGTGATGATGCCCTGTGTCCTGTGCAGCGTCAGTTGATTACAGAGGAGGTTGGGGTTGTTGTTGGTGCTGCAGGTGTGCCTTGTGATGTTGGTGTTGGGGCTGATCGTGGTGGGATTCTGAGGACCAAGGTGAGATTTTTTCAAGGTCACCGATGCTGATGTAATAGATGTGATGATGCGGAGATGCCGGTGTTGGACTGGGGTGGACAAAAGTGAGAAGTCGCACAACACCAGGTTATAGTCCAACAGTTTTATTTGAAATCACAAGCTTTCGGAGTGGCTTCACCTGACGAAGGAGCAGCCGCTCCGAAAGCTCGTGATTTCAAATAAAACTATTGGACTATAACCTGGTGTTGTGCGACTTCTCACTGATGTAATAGATGGCAGCTGAAGTGGAGATGACAGAAGCTACCTGTCAATGGTGGGAGAGGTTGTTCCAAGGAGGTGACAGTGGATAGAGAGTTTGCTCCAAACACTTCAAACCTCCATAAAGCTCAAAAGTGTATTCCAAATCCCGAAGACTCCAGCTTCTAAATTTGGAAATTGAATAGCTGTGAAATGATAGCTTTTATACCACTTTTTGCAGCTGTCAACTATTCACAGCAATGGAGAATCATTGAGAACCCGGCATACTTACCCGACGTGATCCCCGAGCACTGGGAACCTCGTAAAAAACATGGAAAAATCGTTAGGACCTGGTAAAATGCTGCTTAAATACCTTTATGCAGCTTCTTAAGTATCTCAATTGCCTGACCCGTCGCTTAGTGTCAGGTCTGCAAACCGCAGGCAGAGCTGGCACTTGGGAAATTAACAAGGAGACGGGTTCAGAGCGGACTTCTGCCCCGCTGTCAATCACTGCTATTTTGACAGCAGACCCGCCTCCATACTCGCACTTGCAGTGCCGGTAAGATTCCGGCCGAAGAATGGGCTTTGTTGGATAGTGCCTCATTTTCCCCTCCCTGATCTAAGGATGCTGAAGCAGTTATAGAGTCTGAACCACCAACTGAGATCAGCTTACTCAGGGCACACTGAAAATCACATCTGGGACCTCCCTGGTCTGTGTGGCTCAGAGGCTCAGTAGATAAACTCTGTGAGCCATCTATGGACCCTCAAATTGTATCACTATCAATCAAACCCAGCTGAAAGTGTGCATGTATGGACATCAGGTGGGGAAGAGCATAATGCTCATCTGAGAGACTTTGTGGTTTGAATTGAATTTTACTGTTAGACTTGTCTCTATTAGGGTGCAGAGGAGGCCCAAACAAAAAAGGGATGATTTTAACCCTACGTGACAAGTGAAAATTGGGTAGGTGTGTAGTTAGGCTGGCTGACTTATACACTGATGTCCCGCCATCTTCAATTTTAACCTGCTCTTCTAAACAAGGCAACCACCTGAAGTCAGCGGGATCCTCATTTAAATAAGCAGATCAGGGTCCGTTGTGGCTCTCCCACCAGGTGAAGACAGAAGATCCAGAGTCACAAGAGGCCAGTTAAGGTAAGTGTTTTTACTTTCCTTGTGGGGCCAGGAGGAGCAGGAGTGCTCTTCCAGGACCCACAGGGAAAGCTTAGACCTCCCCTGTCCCCTCCTTCCTTTTAAAATAATTGATATCACACAGCAGAAGTTCAGCACCAAAGTTATATTTGATAAAAAAATGTTAAGAAGCTCACTAGTACCTTCAGCACTGAACAGGACCTCCTGCAAGAGACTTTGTAATGGCTGCCATTGCTCTTTCCCTTAAAACAAATTGAAGGAAATTTTAACTTTTACCCTGTTCCTCCACCTCTTTAATACTTGACTTCCAAAAAGCAATTGTCAAAATTCAATACGAAAGGCTACGACTTAAGTTTCAAGTATTAAGGATTCCAGATTTAAACCTGAGAATGGGTAAGAAATTGACTGAAAGGTTTGAAGCATGTGGTACTTGTCAGAGGATGGTACTTGGCAGGGTGGGGGCAAGTACTCAGTGGAATCAGTGTTGTGACCATACTGTTAATAATTTACATTCAGAAGCTCAATGCAAACTGGTCAATTTTGCAGATGATACAAAACTAGAAGGGGTAGCTGACTCTGAGGAATCATAGAATCATAGAAAGTTACAGCACGGAACGAGGCCATTTCGGCCCATCGTGTCCGTGTGGGCCAACAAAGAGCTATCCAGCCTAATCCCACTTCCCAGCTCTTGGTCCGTAGCCCTGCAGGTTACAGCATCCCAAGTGCACATCCAAGTACTTTTTAAATGTGGTTAGGGTTTCTGCCTCTACCATCCTTTCAGGCAGTGAGTTCCAGACCTCTGGGTGAAGAAATTTCCCCTCAAATCCCCTCTAAACCTTCCACCAATTACTTTAAATCTGTTCCCCCTGGTTTTTGACCCCTCTGCTAAGGGAAATAGGTCCTTTCTATCCACTTTATCTAGGCCCCTCATAATTTTATACACCTCAATAAGGTCTCACCTCAGCCTCCTCTGTTCCAAGGAAAACAAACCCAGCCTCTCCAGTCTTTCCTCATAGCTAAGATTCTCTACTCCCGGCAACATCCTTGTAAATCTCCTCTCTACCCTCTCTAGTGCAATCACATCTTTCCTGTAATGTGGTGACCAGAACTGCACGCAGTACTCTAGCTGAGGCCGAACTAGTGTTTTATACAGTTGAAGCATAACCCCCCTGCTCTTGTATTCTATGCCACGGCTAATAAAGGCAAGCATTCCGTATGCCTTCTTAAGCACCTTATCTACCTGGCCTGCTACCTTCAGGGATCTGTGGACATGCACTCCAAGGTCCCTTTGTTCCTCTACACTACTCAGTGTCCTACCATTTAATGTGTATTCCCTTTCCTTGTTAGCCCTCCCCAAATGCATTACCTCACACTTCTCCGGATTGAATTCCATTTGCCACTGTTCTACCCACCTGACCAATTTATTGATATCTTCCTGCAGTCTACAGCTTCCTTCTTCAGTATCAACCATACAGCCGATTTTAGTATCATCTGCAAACTTCTTAATCATACCCCCTATATTCAAGTCTAGATCATTGATATATACCACAAAAAGCAAGGGACCTAGTACTGAGCCCTGCGGAACCCCACTAGAATCAGCCTTCCAGTCACAAAAACACCCATCAACCATTACCCTCTGCTTCCTGCCTCCGAGCCAGTTTTGAATCCAACTTGACACTTTGCCCAAGGAGGCAGCTTGAGAACTACAAAATGAGTTAAACAAGATATTTAAGTGTGCCAAGCAATGGCAGATGAAAGTTAATATAAGCAAATGTAAAGCATTACATATATGAAGAAAAACGTGCAACATAAGCGCTTTAAGAAATGGTGTTGAAATTGCTACGGGTGAATTTGAAAGAGATCTGGACATTTTAGTAAACTCAATACTCAACATGTTCAATCATTGCACAGCAACAGTAAACAGAGAAAAGAGAATGTGGAATTACATAGCCCAGAGGATCCCAAACTAAGGAGCGTGGCCCCCTCAGACGTGCCCGATGAGTTTATTAGACGAGAAGGAGGAGCTAGCGCCATACAAGAGCCAGTGATGGCAGCCTTGTATAGACAGAGGAGGTGCATTCTGAGGCGATTCCAAGACAGCGCAGGATGCTTGAATCCCTGCTGATCTCTAGAAGCAGGTGTTGCACCTATCAGAGTTGCCTGCAGACTCTGAATAAAGAACAAACAAAGTTTGTTTTTGAAGAGCAATTGTATGAGTGAAACCTATCTGTACAATGCCGATTCAGTTTTTAACTTTCCACATTTTGATAAGATTGTATGGCGGAAACAAAATACGATTTTACTTGATAGGACCCCAGCTGGGTGCAGATGTGGGTTTCAACTCACTGTCGGCTGCACTCATAAGTATAAAACCGTACAACCTGCAGGGAGCCGACAGCAACAGAGACCAAGGAAAATGTAGGTTTATAAATCTGCCGTTGGGTTAATGGTTGCTGTTCCAGTAAAGTAAATGTAGGGGAGACAATCCCACTCACCAATAGCCAGCATTCAACTCTGAAAGCATCATAGTGGGGGAGAGCGGCACAGGAAGATAACTACCCTCAAACAAGAGAAATGCCCGATCATCAAAAGTACCTGTGTCTGGCTTGATTCAAAGATCACTGAACTATCATACGCTGAAACTGCGAACACCCCCCACCCCCCAATCCAAACCACTGAGTATTGTTTCCACCATTTTGGATGATGGCACACATTCTCCCTGGGATGACAAAGACCCCTGTCCCTTGGTTCATGTTATCAGGTGCACAAAAAGAGTTTGCCAGATTTAGGTTACAGTTTTGACTTCATCGCTCCTCCCCACTTGTGGAGAGGCAGGGAACTAGCCTGAATGGCTCTGCTGAGAATCGTCAACAATGGTCTACCCTCTGAACTGTTTCTCTTGTATGAGAGATTGACGAGCAGTAGTTTACGATGCATTATAAGGGCTTGGTGACTTGTACTGGAGCTGTGTGATTGGAGGTTGACTGTTGATGCAGTGAGTTCTTGTAGTTGTGTAGCTTTTGAATCTTTGACTGAAGGATCCAGCTAAACAGCTCAAAACATAGGTGTTCACTGAGTGCAAACACCGCTTTGGGACAGAGATGTTCTAACAGCCACCAGCACGAGCTTGTAAGAGAAAATCTTTGAAGGGGAACTCAGCAAAAGAAACTTGTGCACAACCGTTCCATGCAAAAATACTGTTTCTGAGATGAGGGCCATGAGTCACCAAAGGAGGGCTTAGCCAAAAAAAGCTCTGACATAGCCAAAGACCAAAGTACAAGTTGAAAAAAGTGATGCTTAAACCGTGCAATACTCTTATCACATCACACCTTGAGTACCATGTCCAACTTTCTAGTTACCGAGGCACAAGCCGTGACATTCAAGCTGTGGAAGTGGTGCAAGGAAGAGCCATGAGGCTGATCCCTAGAATCAGACTGAATTTTAAAGAAAATCTGGAGAAACTGGAACATTGCAGCCTTGAAAGAAGCTCACTGAGAGATGATCCTACAGAGGTGTATAAGACAGTAAACAGCATAGAAAGGTTCAATCTGAAATACTGCTGGGAATTAAATCATGACACTAGGTCAAAGGGACACCAGTTCAAATGAGCTAAATGTACAGCTTATTTCATTAAAAATATTGGTCCAGAATTTGCGTTGGGTAATAACAGTGAACGCTGTTCATTCGCTGCTATTACCCGTTTGATACTGACCATAACTTCAGGATTTAGTTCATGCGCATCCTAACACGGACATCCTGAAGTTGTGGTCTGTCATTTACTGCTCTGACATTGGCTGCGCTGTGCCCCCCCCCCTCCTCCCCCATAGCCAGCAATCAGTGTAATCAGGGAAATCAGTGAAACTGACGAAAACTTGGGCTTTTCTGCGGTAATATCGCTGTTAAGTACCTCATTAGAAGTTAGACCCTTTTGGATTAGGTGTAACTGGGGTTTTACCAACGTATTGACTGCTAAACAAGCCTAATGGCCCTGGAAAAACTAATTTAATGTTATGAAGTGTCAAATTTATCCATTTTAATAAAAATTACAATTTTTAAGAAATTTTAAAAAGATTTTTTTTTTAAGTTTGTCCATCTTCATTTCAGGTTTACCTTTTCCCCATGTAAGAGCCCCAATCTTTGTTTTGCTCTCTCTAACATTTTTAAAAAGTTAGAATAAAAGGAGCTTACTCACTTCCTGGTCCTGGTCTGTGAGAATTCTGCATTGTGATTGGCTGCTTAGGCAACCTGATGACATCACAGCAGCTCACAACAGGAATTCTCCATTAACATCTCAGCTGGACGTCGGAAAAGCCAAGGTTCTCGCCACAGAAATTGCGAGATCTTTGTGGGAAGCTTACTTCGGGGCTAGCGGTGAACGCCTTTGCTTCGCCGCTGACCGCAAATTCTGGGCCATTAATATTAAAAGAAAGTCATTGGCCCGTAATTTCCGATAGGAGGCTTCCTGTGTGCAGATGCCTCCTATCGGGAAAAAAGTCTATGCCCTTACCTGAGGACTCCCGAGGTCCGGACATTTCCGATCCTGGGCCTCTCCACAGTCGAAATGCACAGGGCCCAGGTAACCCAGGGGCGCATGTGGTTCGCAAGTGTCCCTGGGATCACGTGGGCCAGGCGAGCCAATAGGAGAAGGGAATCCCCTTCATACTTTTGACAGATAGACCCATCAAGCGTATGAATGGAGATCACCCCCAAAAGACACTAAAACATTAAATAAATTTTAAAAACACCATCACGTTTTTAAAATGAGTTAAAAGCACATTAAATTTAATATTTTAAACAAAAATTTAATTTTTTGAAAAAAATAATTAAAGATTTTTACGGGGCTAAAAGTAAACTTAAATTTTTTTAAGTATTTTTAAATTATAAATGAGTGAACATTGTTTTAAAAAACTTTTTTTCAACTCTTATGCGTAAGATTTCTAAGGGTTTTCAGCGGGCGGAGGTTCTGCAGAAAGCGGAACTATCCGCCCGCAGAGGCCCTTCTCTAGGGCAGGCGTCCGATCTGCCAAGAGGATTCTTGACAGATCGGAAATGCCGGTTTTCAGCGCATGCGCTTCGCATGCCTGAAACCGGCACTTGCAAGGTCCCTACGGGTGTGTACACAGCGCATACACACCCGTAGGCATCGGAAAATACGGGCCAGTAGCTGCAGTGCTATTTAGAGCAACAGTCCTTCGAGACTGACCTTGGAGTAGCAGCAGTGGTACCTAGTGTTGGGAGGATGGAAAGTCAAGTATTCATACTGTATTCATACTGTAGATTCAAGTTTACTTTATTTTGTCGGTTAAAAGTAACACCCAGGAGTGACACCCATGTTCACACATAGTTGAGTTGGAGATTATAGGTGTGACTCAAAATCGTAGCACAGGAAATTAAGTGAAATGTGTACGGGAGATGTGCACTATATGCAAGACTTTTAATATATTGGCCCAAAAATTCGGCCGAGAACGGGTGAGTACGCACTGAGTACTCACCCGTATTCGTTCCCGAAGTGCCGGTTTCCTGCATGCACTGCGCATGCGCGGGAAACTGTCACTTCCGGTATGGCAAAGGGGGCGGTTCCTAGGTGAACCGCGTGCGCACTACAGGCTGTGCTCACGCAGCACACTTAGGTTTTTTTTCAGGTTTCAACGCGAGGGTAAGTATGGAAGATTCTACACAAGTAAAAAGGAGGCGTAAGACCCCTTTTGAACAAGGTAAGTAGTTAATTAAGTATAATTTTAAATTTTTTTCAACAGGTTTATTTTTTTAGAGACTTTAAAGAAAGGTAAGTTTATTTTTATAACTTTAAATTTTTTTTAAATTTTTTCAAAAATTTAGATTTTTGTTTAAAGTGGTTAATTTATTTAACTATAGTTATTTTATTAATGTGATGGTTTAAAAAAAAATTATTTGAGGTTTAGCTGTTCTTTTGGGGCCTCTTTCAATTCACAGATTTGGTCTCCTGTCAAATCTATGAATGAAAGATGGTCTGCTGCCATTGGCTCTCCATGGCCCACGTGATCCCAGGGGTCGCATCGCACTAACTGCGCCCCTGGGACACGCACACACTGCGCGCCGGCACTAGGGAGAGGCCCAGGACCCGAAGTTCCTGCGGGGGCAAACAAGGACGGCAGACGCGGTATGTGATATCGCGCGCGATCCTTACCCCCGCGGCAAGCCTCCGAGTCAAATTTCTGGGCCAATATAGATAAATATTGATACATGGCTTTCTTTGGCTTTAAAATAAATGTGGTTTCTCCTAATATGTCCTTTGAAAAGCCTGCCTCCGAAGAGCTGAGCTTAGAATTCACATCGAAACCTATGGAGGATTAGCAGTTCATTCAACCACATTCCTGATTCAAGATTCATGGATGTAAGAGTTGTGATTAGGAAAGGAAGATGATTCCCCTTAGTACAGTGTGAATAAAACAACTAGAAAACAGCAGTTTCTAATGTAAATAAAGTGATTTTAAACAAAAAGACCAGTGTATTATAGGAAGACAGCAAAAGAAAGATTTCTCTTAATTTCTGTCCATGATCAATGCAACCCACGCTATTTTCCCTTGATTGACCTTGTTAAGCCCGCCCAGCAGGCTTAGCAGGCCAATTAAGGGGAAGGATCAACTAGTAATTCATAAAAATATAATGGAAAAAATCACATCAAATATAATGGTACCTAGAAAAGAGTAGCCAATGCTAATTAATCCAGACTTCAGTACCATAGCCTATCCCAAGGAATTGGAGTATACACTCAGTGGAAAGATGCTGAAGGATGTGGATGAACAGAAAGCCAAGTTTCAAATACATAGTTCCCTGAAAATGTAAGTTCAGGTAGATAAAGGCATAAAAATAGCATATTGAATTTTATAAATGAAGCATGAAGCCCAACAGCAAAGAGGTAATGATAGATTTGTACAAGGCAATGGTTACACCAGTTAGAATAATGTGTGCAGTTTTGGGTACTCCATTATAGGAAGGACAATAAAACTGTCGAGAATGTGTAACATCGGGCTGGATTTTGACAGCCCTGGGGAGGTGGGTTTGGAGGCGGGACTGCCTGGAAAATGGCAGAATCTGGGAGTGGGTACCCATCCTGCCCCCAACCCGCCTCCATGCCATCTTCCCAGGAGGTGGGTAGCCGACCCGCGCTGGGTCCCGTCTCCTGGAGGCGGGAAGGGGATTACAGCCACTTAACTGCCTGTTCTCTGTAACCCGCTGGGCGGGCTTAACAAGGTCAATCAAGGGAAAATAGTGTGGGTTGGCCACAAGTCGATGGAGGCGGGACTGAAACCTGACAAGCAGCAGTCCCGCCTTCAACGTGCCCCCATTGGCAAAATCACCCCCATAGATTCACCAGGATGATACCAGCGATGAGAAACTATAATAAAAATAGAAAATGCTGGAAATACTCAGCATCTGTGGAGAGAGAAACAGAGTTAACTGTCGGAATATTCAGCAGGCAGGATCGGTGATGGGTCGGGTGGGCATGTGTTTTTTTTGACAAGGGTCGGGAACCTGCTGTCAACCCGCCGCACATGCCTTTCCCAATGTCGGGTCTGTCAGCGCAGAGCAGACACGACAGGCAGCGGCGGGCAACCCAATTAAACTAATTATAATGTACTTACCAGACCCTTAATAGGCTTTTTTACCTTACTTTTTAACTTTAACTTCATGGCCACAGGAACCACACTGTTAAGTGACCATGTCTGTCAACCTGAGGCGGGAGTTCAGTGGCCATGGCTCCAGCTGATTCCTTGACAGCTTCAAATGTACAATGCAAGCTCCCACCTGACAGAGATCACTTTCCTCAGCCACAAGCTGTTCCTCAATGCATTTCCATAAAAGAATTAGCAGGCTGCAAGTCTTTCCACCAAAGTCTCCATCCAGTCTCACCTCATCACCTCTCTCACCATTGACAGATCGCTTCTGTCATCTGTACTTCATCTGCCATATACTTGCCTTCAAACAGCCGCCTAACCTCAAACAGACCATCATTCGCAGCAAATTACCCAGCTTTCAGGAGAACAGCGACCACGACACCACACAACCCTGCCACGGCAACCTCTGCAAGACATGCCAGATCATCAACACAGATACCATCATCACACGTGAGGACACCACCCACCAGGTACATGGTACATACTCATGTGACTCGGCCAACGTTGTCTACCTCATACGTTGCAGGAAAGGATGCCCCGGAGCATGGTACATCTGCGAGACCATGCAAACACTGCGACAACGTATGAACGGACACCGCGCAACAATCGCCAGGCAGGAGTGTTCCCTCCCAGTCGGGGAACACTTCAGCAGTCAAGGACATTCAGCCTCCGATCTTCGGGTAAACGTTCTCCAAGGCGGCCTTCGAGACACACGACAACGCAAAATCATCGAGCAGAAACTGATAGCCAAGTTCCGCACCCATGAGGACGGCCTCAACCGGGATCTTGGGTTCATGTCACGCTACATGTAACCCCACCTGACGTAGAGTCATCCAGACTCGAGTCGTCGTTGGCTTGTTCTCTCTACACAGATGCGGCCGGACCTGCTGTGATTTCCAGCAAAAAAGTTTTTTGTTTTCCATACAGACCCCAGCATCTGCCACATTGTCTTTGATGTAATGTTTTCCTGACTGACCTGTTTGGACACCATCCACACCTTTGATTGCCGTGATTATCTCTCTGCCGAGGTGTGATAAAGGGCAGTTGGAAAGATTAACTGTAATCATCTGGCAGTGTTCACTGACTATATATGCTGTGCCCATATGCATCTCTTCACTTCACCTGACGAAGGAGCAGCGCTCCGAAAGCTTGTGATTTCAAATAAAGCTGTTAGACTATAACCTGGTGTTGTGCGACTTTTCACATTTGTCCACCCCAGTCCAACACCGGCATCTCCACATCACATCTATTCCATCAGCATGGGTGCCGATACTATCTCACCTTGGACCTCAGAATAGGACCATGATGAGCCCCAACACCAGCAGCACCAGGCACACCAGCCGCACCAACAACAAAACATCAACCTTCTCTGTAATCACCTGATGCTGCACAGGACACAGGGCATCAGCACCCGACCACATTGCTGCCCAGGAGGCCAGGGATGGCCTCACCATGGCCAGATTTACTTCACTTGACACTGTACACCCTGGCTGCTACATGATGTGCCAGGTTGGTACCATCCCACACCAACACCATAAAGCATCTCAACAATGTCCAAGCCATTCCTTTCACACTCATCACCATTGCGGGGGGTACCGTTATGTCTCACCATTCACTGCAACTCATTAAGCCACTTCCAAAGGTGTACGCAAATCTGTCCAAGACCAGAAAGTGTTGAAAATAAAGATTTCAATGTTTGACAGCACATTAATAGAAACTTTACATAAACATTGGATAAAACATCCAAGTGCCTACCCTTGTGTGTTGTTAGTTGGTATGATTGCACTAGGATGAGGGCGAGTGTGAGGGGTGGCTAGTGAGATATGATAATGTAGAGAGAGAGGAATGGGTGGAGGTGCAAGGTAAGTTGGTGTGAGTAAGGATGTGCAGGAATAGGGTAGGGAAGGCAGAGTGATGGGGATATGATGAGAGGCACAGTAGGATGAAGGTGAGTGTGGCTTTGTGCTAATATTTCGTGATCTAATGAGATCATTGAAATGTTTGCGCCACTGCACACAGGTCCTCCTGACCACATCCCTGCTTGTGCCTTCCTGTGCAATGTGCAACCAGACTGTTTTGGTCTCCTGGGGAGGTGTCTTCCACCCATGAGAAGAGAAGAGGACCTCCCTGCGTGCTGTGACTCCCTCCATAAGCATATAGAGGGAGTCAAGGGAGAACCTGGGTGCAGCCTTGCACCTCTGTGCAGTGATTGTCAGTGTTTGCAGCACCTCAATGCTGTAGAACACTGACAGCACAAATGTCAAAAAAAGTTGGCCTTTAAGGAAACCGGCTGATGACGCGTCATGAATGATGTCACCAGACCCGCTTCCTCTAATTGGACCGGGAAACGCGCTGAGCAAGCTTAACAAGCCTTATCAACGTAAATTCATTTTAGACAGTGGGATGGAGCCAGCAGTGGGGCCGCGACCCGCAACTGACATCGCCCGCCCCGGACCAGCCGAGGTGAGCAATATCCCAGCCAATGTTTCAGGTCGATGACCGTTTGTCAGAACTGGAAAAAGTTAGAGATGTAACAGATTTTAAGTAAGTGAAGAGGCGGGGAAAGGGGGGAGGGGAGTATTTTGCTTTTGGATGGGAAACAATAGTTTGGAGGAAAGACTTGACATATTGATTTTCATTGGAGCGGAGAGGCTAAGAGGAGATTAAATGGAGAATTTTTAAATTGTGAGGGGTGAATAGGGAAAGCCATTACTTCTGGTTGGAGAGTCAGTGATGAAGGTATCATCAATTTAAAATTGTCACAGAGAGTTAGGAGAGACTGGATAGAGAACTCTTGCCATTGTATTCTGGTTTACTGGAATGTATCATGTATCATGTGCCACTACATGATTCACTTTATCTTGGGTCGGCAGCTGAATATACACTCCATCAGACCAAAGTTATACAATAGACAGTGTAAAACAGTGCACTTCCCATAATTTATACTTTGCTCGTGTCCACAATATATCAAAATGATAAAAACACTTCCTCTGAGCTATCTTTCAACATGCATTCAACCTTGAAAATGAATGTTGTTGTACAGTGAACCAATGCCAAGAATTCAAACTAGCCCAAACTCTCTGCTGGCTACAGACTGTAAACTGATGAGATACGTGCCGGGATTCCCAAATCCCTGTTAATTGGAAACCCCTTCCTCAGAGTCCATCAAAAGGACTACAGAGAATCATTGGTCCCACCCTTACTCACAGGCCAAGCCAACGTTTTCACCCCAGACACAGCTGCTAATCAGGTGACTTGAGACTACTATTGGAACAAAAGATATGAACATACTGGTGCCCTCCCCCCGACCCCACCCCCAGTTTGAAACATCTGTTCCAGTTTCAATTGGGACTTAATGGTTCAGTCATTCAGCCAGAAGATAGGGTCTCTGCAACGCCTCTGCATTTAATCTACAGAAGCAGAAGAAAATAACCTTGGTTTCAACGGGAACCAGCCACAGGCTGACTAATACATGAGCATTATCCCATCAATACCCATTCGGGCAACCCTCAAACTGAATATGGAACCTATAGGTATGATAAGAAATAATAAAAATGAGAGAGTATATGGGAAAATAAGAAAAGAAGCTCAGAGAAGGATAAGGAACGTAAAGAGGGCCTACAAGAAGAGAATTTTGAAAAATATTAAAAAGAACAGCAAAGTATTCTACAAATATATCAGTAAAAAGAGAATTGTCAAATATGAGGTGGGATCCTGAGAGGAGAGGATAGTGAGTTAGTAGAGGATAAACAGAAATTAGTAGGGATGTTTAACAAGAAAATTGAGCGGGTTCTATAAAGGGCGGGCAATCTATTGCGCCAGATTGCTACCCAGACACCGAAGTTGAAAGTTACCATCATTTCTCTCTTCATGCACACACTAACACACACTTTCTCTCACACACCCTTTCTCCATCACTCTCACTTACATTTGCAGAGTACAGAAAGAAAGGAATCCATCATAAGATTACAGAAACAAGGCAATCTTTACACGGCACAGTTGCTTTACTGAGATAATATTTTACTAAGCAGAGGAGTAAGAAATCGTCAGCTACATCTAAAGCAAACAAGATCCACCATCTGTAGGTTCAGTACTTCCAACTCTAGGTTTATTACCTGTATTTCTCAAGGTTCCCTAATTATGATGGTCAGCATGTCTTTTAAAAATACAACAGCAGTGTTAACAAAGTCTTTACCATGGCCTTAACATGCTCCGATTTCAAGTTTAGAAAATCAGCAGTGTGGCACTTGCTGATCCCCCAATAACAATCAACATAAATGACTGGGAACTAAATGAGTGGCAGGCCATTCATAGCTGCAGATCAGTGCACTGTACTGAAGCACAATGAAACAGTAACCAAAATGCTGATTCGAAGATAGGCCTGGAAAAATTACAGAAACGAGAAACAGGAAAAGCAGAGACTGAGAACAAAGACAACATTAGAAAAAGACAAAATTATAAATCATTTATATTGGACAACATCAGTCTGAAGTGTTTTAAAGGGAGTCGCACATTGAATGTTTGAGACAATTTTATAAACCAAAAGATTGAAGTCTGTGCATTTTATTAAACACGTAGGGGGTGAAATGGTATTAGCCTTGAAAGTGGAGGCCAGGGAAAGGGCACCCAGGGTCTCGGATGCAGCACTTGAGGCCTTTGTGCAGGGGGTGAACACTCGAAGAGAGGTCCTCAACCCACAAGGGGCCAGGAGGCCCTCCACAAACACTGTAAGAAGGATGTGGGACCAGATCGCCGAGGCGGTCACTGTCAGCAGTGTCGCCTGTAAGGGTTCGTGCCTGTGTCTCAGAGACGGTGCTGGTGCGAGGTTAGGCCTTTGTTGCCTAATACTATTGCTTGCTCTGGTCTCCGGCCAGCCTTATTGCAATAAGCACCTGTGAGTGGTTCGACCCACTCGCCCTTACGGTTCTAACACTGGACTTAGGTGCAGGGAGCAGTAATGCAGAGAAAACTCAAATAGACCCAGTTGAATAGTACGAAATGGAAATCTTTATTGCATAGCGTCCAAAATCATGAAGTACATGTCATAGGCGCAAATTAACGAGAGTACAAGTATACATACATTCATAAAGCTTGGTCTATGGAAATGAAGAACGCACGGCACATCGTAAAAAGGGGAACACATTATACTTTAACCTTAATAAAACCACCCTCCCTTAACAATACCTACACTGCGTCTAGATTTGTAGGATCGGGAAACATGCTCACCACTCGTGTTACTTCGGAGAATTTTAAAGTGAGGCACTCGGCTTGTTTCATTGCAGCGCCTGACTGTCACGTGTTTGGAAGGGTCTCTGTATGCCACTTGTTTACTTTCGCTGCTGCGAAAAGCAGGCCAGACTCTCTGTTGTCATGAAGAACTCGGTAGAACTCGGAACGTTTGTAAAATTCAAAGAAGAGTCTTCCTGTGCTCGATACAGGTTGTAGTCGGTAGAACTCGAAGAAGAGTTCTTTATTTATATTTTTGGGCGCGGTTGGGGTTTACTGACCGTGGCGGCACGTGGATTCCTCTCGTCTTCTTCTGGTCTCGTCTCTTCGGGCCTCCGGGTCCAGACACCGTTTACCGACACTCGGGATGGTGTACCCTGTTACTTGCACTTGTCGGGGCGGCTCGTTCCAATTGAGCTCCACCCAACATTCGAATAACCGACCAGTACGGTTAAGAGTCAAGAGTCAACAAAGTCCAGAGAAACACAAAGTCCAGCTCTAAGGAAGAGCTTCAGCAAGGGTCCGCCGAGAGAATAAAAGTTCAGCAGTCAGCCGCGAGATAAGAGAATAAGAGACCGATGGACATTTGTTCACTATAGTTATAGTGATGTGTTCCCTTATCTCCCGCTCAAATCTTAATGTTTGTCCTTTGTGTAATACTGGTGCACAAAACTCCCAGCATGGGGCGGTTGTCTTCTTTAACGGGTTTCGGTAGCACCTGAAACTGGCCAACTATCCGTTAATGTTTTCCCCAATGTTGACCCAGCCAGGATGTGTATGAATCGTCTCCCTGACTGGTTTTGGGGGCCCCCGAATACTGACTTAATCACCCGTCAATGTCTCTCTCATTGTAGAGCCGGGGGGGTATTTGTGTATTGATGTGTCTGGATGGGCCTTCGATTGCCCAGTACAATGGTCCTTACTTGTGCATGGAAAACGATTCCAGCAACTATATCTTTGCTATTGTTCCAAATGCAAACGGGTTGCATCCTATCTTTATCAATGTTTACCGAGTATGATCCAATCTTATATTGAATGTTTATTCGACGCCATCTTGTCTGCCCACTGTATTTCTGGAAGCTTCTGCCACGATGCGCGGCGGCCATTTTACAGGCTTCTGTGTCCTTTATTATCAGGACAGCATTTCGTTTAATAAAACTGATCAAACGAATCTGCCTCTCTTATGTTATTTCGAATCGCGATAATTGCGAAACTTTACAGTCCCTCCTGTTGATGCGAATAACTCCGCTTATCGTATCAATTAAAAAATTAGTGGTGAGCAAAATTATCCCGATTCTCCACATCCAAACACTCCCGGTAATTAAACTATCTATGGCCTCCATGCAGTCCTCATTTCCCAGAGAAATTACATTGTCTAAACTTGGACAAACCGTAGGCAGCATTGCCTTTAAAACTTACACTGCGTATACGCCTTCCAGGTGAAAAAGGCCAATGCCTCTCGCACCACCTGTATATGCATGTTTTATTATAAAAGGAAAAATAATCAAACCAACTATTAAAAAAATACAAAAGTTCCAAACTTAGTTACACATACTCATAACTAACAACAACTACAAAACACACATGGTAAAATGGAGCGGCGTCATCCTGGCCGTTTACGCGGTACTTTCCTCGTTCACGCGCACGTAACGTTCTCTCCACTCCCCTGTGTTCTCCTGCTTTGTGAAGCGTTTGCCTCTCTTGCAGTGTACGACCAATAGGTACACTACAATTATGACTTGGCACACAACCAAAATGTGGGAGGCTATCCTGATCCATGACGGAACTTCAATATTAGTGAATAGATCCCACCACGGTGGGATTACTATGTCCAAAATTTCTGTCCCTATCTCTACAGTCTTTTGTTCTAGGGTGTAAAAATGTTTCTGTGATACCATGACGGCTTTTAAAATCTTGGTGAGGTGTTCAGGGAGAGGGGGAATGATGTACCCGAAATGCGTGACGAATCGCTGCAAGTCTGTGAAATTCTCTTTTACAGTGAGGTGAACAGTGGATGGTTCAGGTATCGGGACAATTCGCTGTTGTGCCACTTGAACTTCAGCCCTGGGTTTAAAACAGAAACTGCTGTCACTCACCGGACACCGGCTGTGCTGTCCATGCTGGTAGTGTTGCGCTGCAGTGGTAACGCAATACGTTCCACCCACTATGAATGCCACCTGTGGGGGCACATGATCTTGGTGCAATTCATGGGCTTCGCTCCAGCCGTTCTGAACCCGCATTGTGGTGTTAAAAAGGCATTCAAGTGCTGGGGACACAGGGTGATGTGTGCTCCCCGGCCACGACAACCCGATAGGTCGGTACCTGTCATCGTTTGCTCCCAGCGGATGACTTAAGGTGGGACCGCTGCGTAGCGAATGTGGGCTCCCCCCTGAATGACACCAATGTTCTCCACCCGGTACACCGGGGCGGGCTTTGCCGTGTCGCCCAACACCGGCATCCGTACCACTATACCCATGATAGTGTGGTTTGACCGTCCGCAGTCCACTGGGACTGGGTATGCCTCTGAGGCTAGCCTGAGCTGGCACGGGCTTAATGTGTTCTGAAAAGGGTGGAGCGCCTGCAGGTGTTTGTTACTTATCCAGGACGGGACCAAACCCTGTTTTAAATCCTCCAAATTACTGCGGCCCTCGCCCAGTAACCACGCCCCGTATAGTACGCACACCTCGTTCTGCGCAGCTTGATCAGATGCATTCCGATCTTCCCTGATCAGGGCATTTACCGTTCTCGCATGCTTCTCCAGCTCTGCTATAATCTCTTTTAAGTGTAGTGTCATGGCCTGGTCCTCATGTAACTCAGACCCTACTACCTTGTTTTCGCTTGTGAGGATGCTTTTTAACTGTGTTTTTAAACCGTTGATCTGGGTCTGCAGCTCCACATTGTCTAGAGCGTTGACCACAGATGTTCCCGTATTAAAAGCAGTGAACACATCGTTCACAACACCCCTTCTTTGTCTCCCCACCTGACCCAAAACTTCGTGTGGTGTGGTGTATAAGCTTGTTTTGTCAACCTCCGCAAAATCAAACTCATAAAATTGCCTGAACATGTTTGTTAACAGGACCTGGTACAATTGTTCCGTTTCTTTGGGACACCACTCTGGTAAACGCACCTCGGTGAGATTTAGAATCACCGAAGCCACCGCGTAATGTACCCCTTGATATAGTATCTGATCTGTTGGCACCAGTGCTAGACCATTCCCGGGCCCCTTAGTGGTTTTAGGGCACCCTTCCTCCTGAGCCAAAGCCACCGGAATCGTGGGCGGAGCCTTGCGTGGGCGCGTGATGAGTTCAGTGGCGTTTACCGGGATCGGGGAGAATGGAGCTCCGCACCCCTTTGTGCTGACGTCCCACCTCATCCCTTTCCCGTTATCCTGCCACTGGTGTACGAAAAATATGGATATACCCTTGGGGCAAACGTACTTCGATCCCCACATACAAACATATATTCCCTCATCCGGTTCCCACCATTTGTCCCAACAGACTTTCAATTGTCCGTTAGTCCCCGTAATTGTCCGATGGGTATTGTTACCCAATCGCTCCCACTCAACCGAGGAATTTCTCATAGTCTTGCTTAATTTCCGTAACCACCACCATCGGCTCAATGGGACCTTCCCATTGCATGTCAAACAAATCCTTTTGCCGATGGTGACGCTGACTCTGGGTGCAATGATCCTCACCCTGGGACACAGTAAAGAAGTCTCTTTGTAGGCAAATCCGGATGCGCTGGAGTATTCCGTTGAATTCGTTCCCAGCCATCCCGGCCACCTTCCCTTGTGGAAATAAGTGGTGGTTTCCTCAGCCTCTCGCTCCCCGGTCCCATCCGTCGCGATGGGGGCTGTGTCCCCGGAGCAACCGAACACAACGACATCCTTGGTGAGGCCCCGATAGGCCAATCCATATCCGATCGTTGCGAGCACTATCAGAATCCTTTCCATATCTCCTGGTTCCTGTGATCAGATAAAATGATGTAGCCAGCCTCCCAAGAGTCTCTGGCTTTTGTGAAGGGTGAGCGGGTCCCTTGACCTCGTCTCACGTAAAAAGACATGTATGCTGGATAGACTTTAACTATTCCTATCACTAACTCCCATCATTTTACCATTTAATTTAAAATTAAACTACAATCTTACCAAACTTAAAAACACGATAAACTTAAACTTATCCTAAACTTAACTGTACAGCGCTGCCCGTTCCCAGGGCGGCCTACCTAAATTCTGCGAAGGCTGCCACGAGCTTTTCCCAGTGGCGGGGGGGCACTGACCCCTTCCTTTGATCTGCCGCAGCCTGTCGCCGCTGCGCTGGGACTGGGATCTCCCTGGGCTGCCTTGAACTTACGACTGGGGGTGTACGGGGGATTTGACCACGACTTCCTGGGCTGGTGTGTCCGACTTGACCTACGGAGGGCTACCTTGGGCAAGATTTCCAGGGCCGACGGACCGGGAACCGAGACTTCCACCGTCACGGCCTATGGTCCCACCACAGCCGCCGGCTCCGTCTCCCCTGACTCCGCCCCCCTGGGCTCGGGATTTGCAGTTTCCGATTCCACCCTGTGTGGACCTCCACTCGCAATCCCTGTCTCCCCTATGCTTGGTTCGAGGGCGAAACCTTCGTCCTCCGACCCCACCACCTCTCCGACTGGGTCACTACCTTGATCGAGCTCCCCGAGCTCTTCCTCATCTGAATCCCAACGCCAAGAAAAGATCCTACACTTTTCCAGAATGTCTTCTCCCCTCACGCAGGCTGCTTTACCGGCCTGCGTGCCCTGCGGTTCTACCCGGGGCTGAGAGTCCCCACTCGCAGTTTTGGCCCCTGTAATTGGCCCCTGTGCACCCGGTTTATACAGCTTGCACTGGTTAATGTGGAACCATTTCGTGCGCCGGGGTACCTTTACGGCGTACACCATGGGACTTGCCTTATCTACAATACTGTAGGGCCCCATATACAGTGGTTCCAAACTCCCTACTCTGGCATAGTTCCTAACCATGACCTGATCTCCGACTTCCCACTCCTGCTTCTTATGGGGTTCCAGCAACAGGCGATTGCCCTGATGCTGTCTTCCCATGTTCCCAGCCGCCTGCTCGTAAACCTGCTTCAGGCGCTCCAAGAGGGTCTGGACAAACTTGTCCCATTTCACCTCTTGGAGCTGACCCTCAGTGAGCACCGGGGCTAGTACATGGGTGGGGGTTCACATGATCCTCCCAGTCATCACCTCGTACGGGGAATACCCCGTACTCTTCGACTGGCTGGCCCGGATTCCCATGAGGACTAGAGGCAGAACCTCCGCCCATTTTTGGGGCGAGTTCATAGTCTCTTTCCTCAGCTTCTCCTTGAGGGTCCGGTTCATGCGTTCAACAATCCCTGATGACTGGGGATTGTGCGCTACGTGCCACTTCCCTTCAAAGCCCAAAAGCATGAGGGTGTTCTGCATCACCTGGCTGGTGAAGTGACTCCCTTGGTCTGACTCCACGAAACGGGGGAGTCCCCACCGCGAGAACACTTCCCGGACCAAGATCTTGGCAGTACCCAGCGCCGTAGCTGTTCTACAGGGGAAGGCTTCTACCCATTTGGAAAACACATCCACCAAGACGAGGCAGTATTTGTAGCCTCCCTGGGTGGTGGGCAGGGGCCCTATGTAATCGATCTGTATCGACTGCCATGGTCCCTCCACCCTCCTGATGTGCACTTTCCTTTTCTGGGGGTCTGGGTTGTTTGCAGCGCACACAAGACAGCTTGCACAGAACTCGCGGACCTGATCCCTGAGTCCCGGCCACCATCCCGCCTGCTCTACCCGTTGCCAGGTAACCTCGGGCCCGGGGTGTCCTGCCCCCGGCCCCTCATGAGCCAACTGGAGGAATTCCCTCCTGTGCTGCTGCGGCACAACCCACTGTTCCTCGCGGAACAGCATGCCTTCTTTAACGGAGAGGGTTGCCGTACTGTACGGGCCCTCTACCTGCTTGCCCTCAGTAATCGTTCTGAGAACTGCTTTTAGGGCGGGATCCTGGTTCTGGACGGTCTTAAGGTCTAGGGGCAGTGCTACCCTGGTGTTCCCGGGATTCCCTTCCCTGCCTTGGATCGCTGCCACGGGTCCGGGCCCATAGGGGTCCCAGAAAATGCCGTTCCGGGCACCCTCCCTGGCTAGCGCATCCGCCTGCTGGTTGCCCTCCCCGCGGGGTTCTGTGGAGGAGTGAGCCTTCACCTTATGGATGAAAATCTCCCCTTCCTCCCCTACTGCTGCTAGGATCTTTTCCAGCAAGGGCTTCACCGTTAAAGGTCGTCCGTCCGCGGAGGTGTATCCACGGCGGGACCAAATGGCCAGGTATTCCGTACACGAATTGCACGTAAACATACTGTCCGAACAAATCGTGTATGGGGTTGGGAAGATTTCTGGGTGGGTAACGACGTACGCCACCGCAGACAGCTCAGCCTGCTGTGCGCTCATCGTGCTGGGGAGTTTAATTGCCAAGGCAAGGTCTGCTGCAGGGTCATAAACTCCACACCCTGTGAGTCGTTCGCCAGCGGACACTGTGCTGGAACCATCAACATAAATCTCGCGACCTGTGGGATGTATCCCGGCCCGCAAACCTATGTTGACCTCCCACACCCCTTCCACTGAACACTGGTGGGCTGTTCCGGGGTATACCAAGTTGGCCGCGAGCTTGGGCTCGCAAAGACCTTTAACTCTGAGATCCATCTGGGAGAGGAGAAGGGTCCAGCGTGCAATACGAGCGCTGCTTACGGTCCCATCCTTAATCCTCCCATCTAGAAGCATCTTAGTTGGTGTGTGATGGGTGAGGAGAGTGATGGGATGAGAGCCCTTTGAAGATCGCTGATCTTTTCACAGCCCAATGCGTGGCTAAAAGATGCCTTTCGCAGTTGGAAAAACTCCTCTCCACATCCGTTAACACCCTGGTCGAATAGACAACCGGCCTCAGCTTGCCGTGATGCTCTTGGAGCAGCACAGCGCTCAAGCTGTCTCCGCTGGCAGCTACCTCCAGGAAAAACTCCTTCCCCCCATCTATGGCCCCTAAAGCTGGCGCGGTCTGCAGATCCCTTTTTAACTTCTCGAATGCTGCCTGACAACCCTCGTCCCAAGACCACTCCACTCCCTTATGGAGGAGTCGGAGCAGCGGAGCTGCTGTGGCCGCATAGTCCTCGATGAAGTCTCTACAGTAACCGGTCAGTCCCAGAAAGGACCTCACACCCGTTATGGTGTTGGGAATCGGTAACTCCTGCACCGACTCCCTCCTAGCCTTATCTATGGCTCCTTCCCCAGCGCGAATGGTCAGACCCAGGAATTTTACTTCCTGCTGACCGATCCGTGCTTTCTTAGGGTTAACTTTAAAACCCTTTCTCGCTAGCAGCTCCAATAACTCGGCTAGCTGTGGTCCATGCTCCTCCCTTGAGTCCGTGAACAGGAGCAAATCATCCACGTACTGCACTATCTGATTGGGCTGACTAAACTCCTTTAAATTTCCTGCCATACACTGATGGAAAATACTGGGGCTGTTGTGGAAACCCTGTGGCAAACAGTTCCATGTGTACTGTTGTCCTTTAAAAGCAAAGGCAAACTTGTACTGGTCCTCTCGCCGCAGCGGGATGGACCAAAAACCGTTCGAGATATCCAGCACCGTGAACGTGGTCGCGGTAACTGGGATACTCCCTATTAGATCAGCAACTGCTGCTACTGTGGGCGCGCAGGCGGGGATGTTACTGTTAAGGACTCTGTAGTCCACCGTGGCCCTCCACGAATTATCCAGCTTTCTTACCGGCCATAATGGGGAGTTCACGTGTGTGGCTATCGGCCTCAACACGCCCTGCTGCACCAATGAGGACATTGCTGTCTCCATATCGGGTTCTGCTTCTTTGGGGAAGTTATACTGCTTTTGGGGCCGGGTCATGGGGTCCCCGTCTATGCTGACCTCAAACCCGGTAACCCTCCCACAATCGTGCTTGTGGGTTGCAAATGCGTGCATATTATCTGACACGTACGTTTGCATGTCCATTGGGACATCCGCGACCATAAGCCCGAGGTCGTAACCTCCGGATGGCTTCATGGTACACAGGGCCCCGTTACCTTCCTTCCCCGGGATTACAACTACCTTGCCTTTCCCACCCTTGGCTCCCCAGAGACAGTGATTCCTAAGGTCCACGAGGATCCCGTGTTCCGCTAGGAGATCCGATCCGAGGATACCTCTGCCACCCCCCTCTTGCCATTTCATCAGTATACACTTCCATGTGGTGTGGAGTGCTCCTAAATGAATGGAGAGCGGAATGGAGAATGCGCCAGCCTGCTCTTTTCCCGTGAACCCCGCTAATGTGAATGGGACCTTGGTAGACAGTGGTGAGTCAAAGGGGCTATCCGTATGGATCACGGTGCATGAAGCTCCCGTATCCAACAAGTAACTACCCTTCTGCTTCTCTACCACCATCTCTACCAGGGGTCTTTTCCACGCATCATAGCTGAGCGGACACAGGTAGACGGGCTTTGCCGGGTTTAGTCATTGGGTACCGGTGGACGGGGTTGTGGCATCTGTGGGGCCGGTAGCGACTGCCACCCTCCCTTGCGAAATCATAAGGGACCGCATGGCTCCCAACATTGATTCTATCGCATCGGGATGGATAGGCACACCGGCTCCTTTCTCAGAGACAGGCGCTTGGGTTCGGACTGCGGGAGCTTTGTCCCTGGGGTCCTTCCAGGGATTCCTGCAGTTTTTACGCCAGTGACCTGTCTTCCCGCACCCGTAACAAACACCACTGGTTTGTGGGGCGCGATTTCCCTCCTGATGCCACTCTTTCTGAGCCGGGGCTGCGGGCCTTGCCTCATGCACTTTTCCCTTAAGGGGACGCGCTCCCGTGCTCCTAGTGTTCCGATACCCTATAGTGAGTCGATTTAGGACAGACTCCTCTGTTGTGGCGGGGTTAGTGGGATCAAACCACGCTTTGGCCTGCTCCCTGACGGCTGGCAAGCTGTTGGCTACTAAACACCTGAGCCAATGAGCTTTCCCGGTGCCGTTCAGAAAAGCGCGCGCTGCCGCACCTGGGCAGCTACGCTGGTATACTTGCCACAGTCTGTCGGCGAAAACCTTCGGGGGTTCTCCCTCCATCTGTATGGTTTGACTCAATCTGACGAACGGACATTCGTCATCCGCCCCTAACACTTCTAAAACCTCGTCCCGTAACTCCTCATAGGTTTTATTTCCCTTCTTGCTCTCGTCGGAGAGACACTGAAGGATCGAGCTATCTAAAGAGAACAGCAACATTTTGGTCTTTTCCTCATCATCGCAGCCATTAATTGCTGCGGTCTGTTCGACTTCCCTAAAATGTACGGAAGGGTCATCTGATTCGGACAGCTTCCGTACATGGCTAATCATTGCTCTCAGCTGGTGTGAGCTGTGGGGCAATACAAGTTGGTTCAGGACATCCCCGTCATCCCCATTGGCTGCATTCGGGCCTCTCTTGTGACCTCAGAGCGGACACATCGGTCCCGGTCTCGGCTCTACCTCCAGGGATTGTCCTACCTCGGGAACCTCCTTCTCTATTTCCACCACTTCCTCCCTTACCCAGGTTGCCGAATAGCTGGGTGGCGCGGAGGGCACAGTGGCAAATACCTCCTCTGCTTTGTCTGGTAGGGATTTTGGGAATTCCATACCCACCTGTGGCTGGTTTGCTGACGGGCTGATGAGGCACACCAAGCCGTTTGCCTTATTCAGGGCCTCTCTAAGGTTCCCTATCTCCTTCTGGCAAACACTGTGGTCGGCTCCCTCATGCCTATCCTCGAGGGCCATCTTATATGCCGCCCTAACTCCCTTCAAGCTTTCTTCCTGGGCTTTTATCTGGTTAGCTAGGCGGGCACACCGTTCTCTAATCCTACCCTCATTTAATTTCGCTTCCGTGACCTGACATTCTAGGTAATCAATTTTAGCCTCATGGTGGTTGGCTACTATTTGGCGTTCCTGATGTAACGCATTCAATGATGCAGTGAGTTTCTGTCCTCCCGTGATCTTTTCCTCATCTCAACTTCCAGTTCCCTGATCTGAGCTGCCTGTGCCACAATGACCTGGTCCGAAAGTTGGACTTGCTTCTTGTAGCACATCAGCCAGACCGCTTTCTCTACCGACTTCTTATGCTCTTTACTGCCTGTCCATTTGATGGCGGCGTCTAGCGGACGCTTATCCATCAGTAGGTCACTTATCCACTTTTTGGTTAAGTTAACCTTCCCAAACACATAGTCGGCTACCCTCTCATCCATCACATTTCGCCTATTCAAACCAGGGTCTAAAACATTACTCTCCTGCTGCCAATGTCCTGCCGCGGTCGCCATTTTCTGTAAGGGTTCGTGCCTGTGTCTCAGAGACGGTGCTGGTGCGAGGTTAGGCCTTCGTTGCCTAATACTATTGCTTGCTCTGGTCTCCGGCCAGCCTTATTGCAATAAGCACCTGTGAGTGGTTCGACCCACTCGCCCTTACGGTTCTAACACTGGACTTAGGTGCAGGGAGCAGTAATGCAGAGAAAACTCAAATAGACCCAGTTGAATAGTACGAAATGGAAATCTTTATTGCATAGCGTCCAAAATCATGAAGTACATGTCATAGGCGCAAATTAACGAGAGTACAAGTATACATACATTCATAAAGCTTGGTCTATGGAAATGAAGAACGCACGGCACATCGTAAAAAGGGGAACACATTATACTTTAACCTTAATAAAACCACCCTCCCTTAACAATACCTACACTGCGTCTAGATTTGTAGGATCGGGAAACATGCTCACCACTCGTGTTACTTCGGAGAATTTTAAAGTGAGGCACTCGGCTTGTTTCGCTGCAGCGCCTGACTGTCACGTGTTTGGAAGGGTCTCTGTACTCCACTTGTTTACTTTCGCTGCTGCGAAAAGCAGGCCAGACTCTCTGTTGTCATGAAGAACTCGGTAGAACTCGGAACGTTTGTAAAATTCAAAGAAGAGTCTTCCTGTGCTCGATACAGGTTGTAGTCGGTAGAACTCGAAGAAGAGTTCTTTATTTATATTTTTGGGCGCGGTCGGGGTTTACTGACCGTGGCGGCACGTGGATTCCTCTCGTCTTCTTCTCGTCTCGTCTCTTCGGGCCTCCGGGTCCAGACACCGTTTACCGACACTCGGGATGGTGTACCCTGTTACTTGCCCTTGTCGGGGCGGCTCGTTCCGATTGAGCTCCACCCAACATTCGAATAACCGACCAGTACGGTTAAGAGTCAAGAGTCAACAAAGTCCAGAGAAACACAAAGTCCAGCTCTAAGGAAGAGCTTCAGCAAGGGTCCGCCGAGAGAATAAAAGTTCAGCAGTCAGCCGCGAGATAAGAGAATAAGAGACCGATGGACATTTGTTCACTATAGTTATAGTGATGTGTTCCCTTATCTCCCGCTCAAATCTTAATGTTTGTCCGTTGTGTAATACTGGTGCACAAAACTCCCAGCATGGGGCGGTTGTCTTCTTTAACGGGTTTCGGTAGCACCTGAAACTGGCCAACAATCCGTTAATGTTTTCCCCATTGTTGACCCAGCCAGGATGTGTATGAATCGTCTCCCTGACTGGTTTTGGGGCCCCCGAATACTGACTTAATCACCCGTCAATGTCTCTCTCATTGTAGAGCCGGGGGGGTATTTGTGTATTGATGTGTCTGGATGGGCCTTCGATTGCCCAGTACAATGGTCCTTACCTGTGCATGGAAAACGATTCCAGCACTTATATCTTTGCTATTGTTCCAAATGCAAACGGGTTGCATCCTGTCTTTATCAATGTTTACCGAGTATGATCCAATCTTATATTGAATGTTTATTCGACGCCATCTTGTCTGCCCACTGTATTTCTGGAAGCTTCTGCCACGATGCGTGGCGGCCATTTTACAGGCTTCTGTGTCCTTTATTATCAGGACAGCATTTCGTTTAATAAAACTGATCAAACGAATCTGCCTCTCTTACGTTATTTCGAATCGCGATAATTGCGAAACTTTACACGCCCACAGGACGTGGCTCCAGTGCCGAAAGAAGCTTAATGACCTCAGATGAGTGGTCAAGGTCAAAAGCTGTCTCCTACCAACTGTACCACTAGCCTTACACAATGCTAAATGCACCACACCTATCTCACTCACCTACCAACAATCTCTACCAAACACGACTCACATCTCTAATTCATAGCTTCACCTCACCCGCACGCGCTTACCACTGCTGCAAGCTTCACACTCACATCGCACAGCTTGAACACACTGTCCACTATTCAACCATGACACTCACATCACCCAACCACATTGCATCACTCACTGACACACTCCCTTTTCTCTTGCAGGAAAAGGTGGCGCATACCGGCGTCGGCAGAACTTAACCGGCGGGGGACAGGCTCGTCTGCATAACCTCACCCCCATGGAGGAGACGGTGCTGGCCATTCTTGACAGGGGCATGGTTGATGCCGGTATCCTCATACATTATCCTCCTTCACACATCCCACTCCCCCCTCATTCCACAATCTCTTCTAATTTACAAGCTGCAGATGGTGTAAGCATGCACCTCCCCGCCCCTCACCACAACCCTACCCTTGTGCGTTTCTCACCCAAGAAATCCAGCCTACCCAGCCAGTGGTTGAACAAGAAGAGGGAGAGGAGAGTGAAGCAGAAGGAGAAGAAACACCTTCACTCGATTTCACACTCCCAGCCACCAGCTCCGATACTAACACTCTCGTACTTTAGAGGATAGGTTAGAGGCACGTGGTGAGACACCAGGCACGAGTGGGCTGCTGCCAGCTCCCTGGAGGGCGAGGTCGCATATGAGTTCTACTGCACAGGACTCATGTGAAGACTTTGATGGGGCGGCCTACAGAAGAACGCTGATTGGTATGCACAATGAAATGCTTGGTGCATTCGCAGGCCTGCCAGAAAGCCTGAATGCAATGTCAAGTAGCATGGAGGAATCCAGCCCCAGCCTTGCACAGGGCTTTGCGCAGAGCTTGGAGCCCATCCTTTTCAAGGTGGAAGGGGTGGACTGATCCATTAACACACTTGTGGACCCAACCATCATGCCGTGTCTGATGGCCGAAGTCTCAGCTTCCATTGCAGCATAAGCAGAAGCCACCCAACGTCTGAGTGCTGCTCAGACTGAAGTCATGCAAGCTCAGCTTTCTGCCATCATGGCTGGGTTCATCAGCCTTCCATCAGCCATGCTGCAGACACTGTGGTAGCACTGTGTAGGAGCACTAGGATAGGCAAAGGCACACGCAAGACAGTCACTAAGGGAATACACAAGGGTGATTAGTTGATTTTTTGATGTAATATTGGATGGATAGATGTATAAAGTTGTATTGGAATGTTTGCTTTGTGGTGGCTTTTATTTCAGCATTGTGGCCAAGAGGATGCTGTGATGGTCAGTAACAGAGGGAAGGTAAGGTGTGGGACTAATGTTGAAAGGGGAATTGTGGTTGTATTCACTGGTACCACAGGCGGATGATTTGATCCCGGGTATCCCAGTCCGAAAGGGGCTGTCTGGGTTGCTTCCTTCCTTCTGCTTCCTCTTCCTCCTCTTCCTCCTGCTCCTGAGCTAGTGGCCGTATCCCTGGTGGCAAGGGCTGTGCCCTCATAGTGGCCAGGTTGTGCAGGATACAGCAAACCACCATGAATTGGGACACACGCTCTGGTGAGAACTGTAGGACTCCTCCAGAGCGGTTCAGGCAGCAGAATAGTTGCTGCAGCACCCCAATGGTCTGCTCTATGATGCTTTGTGCGGCAGCATGGTTCTCATTGTATGATTACTGGCCATGAGTGGTAGGGTTGTGGCTGCATGCAGGCAATGGCCGCGCTACCAATCTTGTCAAATTGGCAACTGCCGCGGCCCACACCGGAAGTGGCCAGAAGCGAGGCAGCTGCCATTTTTCCGCCGAAACCAGCCTTAAATGCCGGCGCTAAGAGAGGGAATTTTGCAGTCATGGAGGCTAAATTGGTCCATTTCTTAGGCACTCGCCGCCAGCTAATGGTCAAAAATGGGGTCCGAGATGCACACGCACTCTTCTGACGGGATGCGATCTTGGTAAAGAGGTTTGCACACGTAGCAACCGCCAGTAGCTTACAGAGCAGGCAGATCATGATGTGAATCAGTGTGCAATGCTGCAATTTTCCAACTGCACACTCCAGCCAATGCCCTGTCTCAACCTCACATAGCTGAACACAACGTTAAACAGAATGAAGGACCCTACCAGCGCTATTTAAAGGGATCATGAATTACTTACAGGTTATTTGCTGCATTATTTCTTCTGGCTGTTGGTGCAATTGTATGTGATTTTGGAGCTTTCCTATACTTGGCTAAAATTTGAATACTCTATAGGGCGTGGTCTGGCTGGTGCTGAAGTACTTCTCTGTTCATTTGTGACATGGTTGGACTGGTAGGGCTAGCTCTGGGAATTGAGCATCACTGAGAGAATGAAGAGAGGCCACGCAGAGCAAGACAAGCTGCTATAAGGAGGAGGAGGGGGAGAAGTGCTCTCAGCAAGAGGCCTTATCTGCCCAGGGTCTTTAGGGAGCAGCTCCCTTACCTCAACTTCAGCAAGGACCAATGCTTGAGACGTCTTCACTTCACAAAGAGGTCATGACTGAAATCTGCCAACTGATGCAGCCACAACTGCAACCTCAAAGTAGCGCAAGGATCACATTGCCTGTGGCTGTCAAGGTGACCGTGGCTCTTAACTTTTATGCATCTGGCGCCTTTCAGGCTGCTGCTGGAGATATCAGCAACATCTCTCAGTTTGCACTACACTGCTTCATAAGGGACATCACTGAAGCTCTCTATACACAGAGAAACACTTACATCTCATTCCCTCTTGTCAGAGACAAGCAGGTGGAGTGAGCATGAGGTGTTGCATGGATTGCAGGGTTCCCCATGGTGCAGGGTGCCATTGACTGCACGCACATTGCCTTGCGTGTGCCTCATGTGAACTCAACCATTTTCACGAACCATAGGGATTTCACTCCCTCAATGTGCATCTGGTGTGCGACCACAGGCAATGCATCATGCAGGTGAATGCCCGTTATCCTGGCAGCTGTCATGATTCCTTCATTCTGCGGCAGTCCTCTGTGCCACCTTTATTTGACCCAGCACGGCAATTCAAAGACTGGCTACTGGGCGACAAGGGTGATTCACTCATGACAAGGCTCATGACTCCGGTCCGGAACCAATACACACGTGCACAGCAGGCATAAAATGAGAGCCAAGGAACATTATAGAGCAGACCATTGGCGTCCTCAAGCAACGCTTCCGCTGCCTGGACCGCTCTAGAGGAGCCCTGCAGTATTCAGCTGAGTGGGTATCAAAATTTGTAGTAGTATGCTGCATGCTACACAACCTGGCCATTATGAGAGAACAGCCCTTGCCACCACCCATCAGGCGAGAAGCTGAAGAGCAGGAGCATGAGGAAGAGGAGGAGGCGGAGGTGTAGGAAGTGAAGGAGGAGGAAGTGCAACAGGAAGGGGAGGAACATGAAGAGAAAGGGAGGCTACAAAGTAGACAGCCTCTTTCTGCCCAGGCTCTATTTGATCAAATTATTCACGACTGATACCAGCAACCTCAACCACACTTCCCCCATTCACCAACAGTCCCACACTCCTTACCTTTCCTCTGTCACTGACCATCACATCGTCCTCTTTCTGACAACACAAAAATAAAAACCACCAGAAAATGCACATTCCAATCCAATTTTATAAATTCGATCATGACAATGCACACAAAAATAAACTAATCACCCTTGTGCATTCCCATGGTGTCTGTGTTCCGTGTGCCTTTGCTTCTCCTAGTGCTCCTGCGAGGCGCTTCCCCAGTGGCAGCCGCATGGGTGGTGGAAGGCTGCTGACTTTCAATTGAGGAGACTGCAGATGGCCTAGGAGGGCAACCTTGAGCAGCTCTGGGCCTAGAGGGCCCAGCTTCAGACTGCACCATCTTGGTTTGGACTGCAGCAGTCTGGGCTTGCCGGCTGACAGGCAACAGCAAGGGCACTGGCGGAGTGGGAGCAGGAATGCTGTCAACCTGAAAAAGGACAGCAGGTTCGTATTCCATGGAGCCACAGCCACTCTCCTCGGGTGGCGCCTCAGCAATGCCACGGATCTGATGAAGAACAGATTGATGGACTGCTGTGATGCCCTGGAAGCCCCTTTGAACACTGATATCCAGAGCCACGATGGCAGCAGTCTGAGCTCCATGGCAGCAGTCTGAGCTTCCACTGCAGCACTCAGACCTTTTCTGGAAGCTGTTTGTGCTGCAATGGAAGCTGAGACATTGGCCATCAGATGCTGCATCATGGTGGGTTCCACAGGTGTGCTGATGGAGGTGACCACCCGTTCCATTTTGGAAAGGATTGGTTCCAAGATCTGCGCAAAGCCCTGTGCCAAGTTGGTGCTGGACTTCTCCATGCTCCTTCACATTGTGCGCAGGCTTTCCAGTGCACAAAGCATTTGGTTGTGTACACCCATCAGCCTTCTACTGCAGCTTGCCCCATCAAAGTCCTCAAGTGACTCCTCTACAGCAGAACTAATGTGCGACCTTGCCCTCCGGCGAGCTGGTATCTTGCTATCCTTTCCCCCTGCCCTGGCTCCTGCGCAAATGTGCCCGGTGCCTCACCACGTGTAGATACCTCCTCTAACCTAGCCTCTAAAATACACGCAGTGCAGTCTCTGAGCTGGTGACTGTGAGTGTAAGATCGGGTGACAGTGTCTCTTCATCTTCACTGTCTTCTTCCGCTTCCTCCCTCTTCCTCCTCTGACTGGGAAGCTTCCAGTTTTTGGGAATCGGAACTGAAATAGGACAAATGTTGGGTTGTGGTGAGGGGAGAGGAGAAATTAAGAAGTGCGTACTTACACCATTTGCAGCTTGTGAGACAAAAGAGATTGTGGGATGAGGGCGAACTGGGAAGGGAGAAGGAGGATTATGTGCGCAGATACCCTCATCATTGATTCCTCCAGCCCCGCCAGTAGCCACGGCCTCAGCAATGCCCCTTCCCATGATAGCGAGCACTGTCTCCTCCATGAGGGTTAAAACATGCAGGCGCACCTGTCCTCCTCCAGTTCTTTCCTGCTGCCTGTTGTTATGCACCTCCTTCTCCTGCAAGGAAGAAGGAAGTGTGTCAGTGAGTGTCCTGCAATATGTTTGGGTGATGTGGCTGTCATGGTTGAATAGCTGTCAGTGTGTGCGAGCTGTTAGTTGTGGTTGTGAGGCTTGCAACAGTGCTAAATGTGTGAGGATGAGGTAAAGCTGATGGATAGAGATTGTTGGTAGGTGGGTGATGGGGGTGTAGTCAATTAAGCAGTGGATGAGGCTAGTGCTGCAGTTCATAGGATGTGCTATTTTGCCTCCCTGCGGATTCAAGATGTCTTTCCTTCTCTCCACATCTTGCACCAAGGCCTCCAGTGCATTGTCAGAAAACCTTGGTGCACGCTCTCTCGCATGTTCAGCCCTTCCTCAAAGTATCACAGCCCAGATTCACTTTTCAAAAATCTCCCACCACTTCTTGCAGCCACAATGTACCTCCCTTTTAAGAGGTGCAGACTGCCTTTAAGTAGTGCTCACTACTGGCAATATCGGGCCCCCTGCTGTTGCGTGCAGCCAATGAACAGCGTTGGTATGTTGGCTGCATGCAGCAATCATGTAAAACAGCAGGCAGCAGCAATTTACCGTGCTGCCTGCAACACAATGAACGGGCGCGGGTTAATCACATACCACGATCCCCATGCCTGTTTTCGGGGGTTAGTCAATTTAACCCCCGTGAGGTGTTATGCTTTGGAATGCTGCAGTGCATGCTTCTTCTTATAAAAACCTGCTTACTGATTTTCTTTTTCTGTTCTTACTTTTTGCTAGGAAGGAAGATGCCACAGAGAACAGTGACGAACTGAGAACACTTGTGATCGAACTTCTTGATGTGAACAGAAATGCAGCTGTACCATCTGATTTACGTGGTGCTGATATTGCAATTTATTTCACCTCATGTGACAGAGAAATGCCATAGGTTTCATCTTTTGTGGTATAAGCTCAAGTTTAAAAAAAAGTCCACGGGTGAGAACATATTAAAGAAAAGTATGGAAAGAGTTTCACTGTTTCGTTGTGTATTTGCATTCATGTGTACAAAGGAAAAAACACAGATATGCAGGTAAAAAAGATATGGATATCTTGGGGATGTTTGATCAGCATAGGGAAGAACTATGGACTGTATTATAACCAGGTCCATTGGAAAATCATGGAC
Organism: Squalus acanthias; assembly: GCA_030390025.1. Classification (NCBI taxonomy): domain Eukaryota; kingdom Metazoa; phylum Chordata; class Chondrichthyes; order Squaliformes; family Squalidae; genus Squalus; species Squalus acanthias. The sequence goes on from CM059426.1 coordinate 180,321,552, forward strand.
ATGATTTCTCACTTTCAGAATATTAAGAAAACCTCATCCTTTTCAGGAAAGCTTGAATCTCCATTATTTCTCTCCCATTTCAGCATTTGGGTGCATGGTGCTGTGATGTTGTGCAAATCCTCCAGCGTTCTTTTGCTGTCTGGTTTTACAAAATTCACATCTTGCGGGCTAAATAACTGCTTAAAGGGATATCGCCTCTGGTATGCGTATGTTTCACAATCGTTTCCAGCTGAATTCAGCTCCAGTGAACGGTTGGAGTTCAGCAAGATTCATTGCCCAAACTTGCTGCACTGGCCAAACAATACATCTGGCTTCCTGACAGCACAGCAGATGTGGAAAGGACATTCTCCGTTTATTCAGTCCTCTTAAGGGACAACAGGAGAACTGCACAGGAGATCATCTAAAACTGTTACTGATGTTGAAACGTAAGAAATTCTGATCAGTACTATTACTTTGTGCATATTCAATTGCGTGAATGTCTGATTCATGATTTAATTAACTCAGTTTTTGGCTCATTAATAAAGTTGAAGTGAAGAATGTTACCAAGATGAAAATATTTGTGAAGATAAACATAATCTCCCATAATTTTTCACAGAAAACAGGAAGAGCTCTATGTAATCCTTGCAATAATTTAGTGACCCTACTCATAATAGTCGCATAGCAGGCAGTTAGGAATGGTTAGCAATTCCATCTCTTATAGAACAGGATCACTCTACAGATGCCACTCGGTGACTGGGCACTTTGCTATCCACATATGAGGAACCGAATTCACATGAAACAAAATGGTGGCTGACAATTGAAACCTTCCCATAATACCCTGGTGAATACTGTTAAAAATAAAAATACAAAAAATTGTATATTAGTTCTATCAGCTAAACGCAGATGCTGCTTTCTCAGCTCAATACACAGTACGGTCTCCAAACCTTTGAATTCAAGTTTCTTTGAATCTAGCGTACCTTGCAATCAAGGACTGAAGGTTTAATGCAGAATAGCAGTTTCTCAAGTTTCTAATAAACTTGTCTACTACTGCACAAAATGCTTCCTTACATCTGGTGTTGTTTTATTCTAATACGCTACCAAGCAATCAGTCCCAGGTGTTGTAGTAAGGACAGAGAGTTTGAATCTCTGTTTAATATCTGGACATCCTAAGAGCCTTCATAAAATTCAGCTACTTCCTGATGTTGTCCAAATCACCTCCTCAATGTCAAAATTTTTAGAATAGAGCCTTGTTGCAGTTAAAAAGCATCCACCCCTCCAGCCATCCCAACACAGGGGAGTCAAGCTGTAAATATCCATTAAACCTGTAGCAGTAAAACTGTTGAAACCCTGAAGAGATGACTTTTAATTTGAACCATTTAGAAGCGTACAAAATTGTATATGGTTTGCAATCTGGTGAACCACAATGGCTGAGAATGGATCTGGAATGCACTCAGGAGAATGAGCAATCCCCAAGAGGCACAAGCAATGGAATGTTCTTACATTTTTTGCAAAAATAAAAGTTATTTCTTACTTACATGATTTTACACTTGATCTGAGCATATTTATGTGAGTTTTGGGTAGAAAGCATGCATAAGCACCAGTCATCTTGAAAGGTGTTATTATGACAATGGCTGAAAGGCTTTTCTTCATGTTATTGTAGAGTAGATTGGAGTCCTGGGAATGCTTGACACTCAGATCTAACTGGCACATATGTAAGTAGTTTCTTTGCCAGATAACTCTAAAGGAAGATCGTTGGAAGCTTTGTGCATTACTTCAAAGATAGGAAGAGCTGAAGGAAAAGATATACCCCATTGGTTGAAATGGCTTTGGTAATAGTCATGATAAAAGTCTCTGCTCCGAAGCTCCTCCAAGCTTAAAGCACACCACTGACAAATAATAATGAGGGCAACACGGTGGTTAGCACTGTTGCCTCACAGCGCCAGGGACCCGGGTTCGAATCCGGCCATGGGTGACTGTCTGTGTGAGTTTGCACATTCTCCCCGTGTCTGCGTGGGTTTCCTCCGGGTGCTCCGGTTTCCTCCCACAGTCCAAAGATGTGCGGGTTAGGTTGATTTGGCTATGATAAATTGACCCTTAGTGTTAGGGGGGATTAAATACGTGGGGTTACGGGGACAGGGTGGGATATGTGTCGGTGCAGGCTCGATGGGCCGAAATGGCCTCTATCTGCACTGTGGGGATTCTGTGATTCTGTGAATACTTAGTGGGGCAATTTTCAACTGACACCACCTGTTTCTCACCTGAAAATCAAATGGCCAGCAATTGAAAATCAGAGGTGGGCGTGCACCTTGGCTATCCCAAGGCCCACCTGATGCAATTTTAAGGTGGGCCTGTAAATGGGCACACAGCATGCCCACCTGAAAGAGGCGGGAAGTTGGTTACCGTTAAAAATAGGGGTCTTATGTCAGTTGAAGGGCCCAATTTGCAAGTTTCAGGTACAAATAGGTGAAGCTTGTATCGTGCAAAACTCCAGCCATCAAATGGCCTAACCAGTGGTCTTTAAAGGTCGCCCCAGAAAAGGCCAAGAATTTATCGGGGGACCAGAATCCTAATCATGCTTTTGTACTAATCATTCTGGCCTGGCTTGCCCAATGAGCTGCCAGATTTCCTGCCTCCCCGATGTGGCGAGCTGCCTGGTAACATACATTGAGCGCTTGGCAGCTTGCCCAAATTATGCTGATGAGACCTAAACCTGAAAATAGTTCTGGCTGCTGTGCCAGCTTCATGCCAAATTTGGATGGAGGTTAATCTCGCTGCCCCCCACCCCACTGCCTTGCCCCAGTGCTCTTAAAAGGGAGGAATATATTTGGGCCAAGCAATTTCAAGAATACATAATATTACCAGCATTTATAAGCACCATATCATGCTGAAATATCTCAGAAGCATCACACAATGGATACTTTAGATGTAAAATTATACTTCTGTAGGTTACCTGTAAACTACGCCCCAATAGAGACTGTGTAAAGCAGCCTGAAAACCCGTGACCCCAGTCCATTGCCATAACAACGACGGAACAAGACTTCTAATGCGCTGGAGAATTCCCCGCCGGAATTCCCAGGGTCAAGCAATCAGCAAGCTATTGGAGCATGCTCACACTGGTATTGGAACATGCCCCTGCTGGTATTGGAGCCTGCCCACACTGGTATTGGCACATGCCCTCGCTGGTATTGGCACATGCCCACACTGGTATTGGAACATGCCCATGCTGGTATTGGCACATGCCCTAGCTGGTATTGGAGCATGCCCACGCTGGTATTGGCACATGCCCATGCTGGTATTGGAGCATGCCCATGCTGGTATTGGAGCATGCCCACGCTGGTATTGGAGCATGACCATGCTGGTATTGGCACATGCCCATGCTGGTATTGGAGCATGCCCATGCTGGTATTGGCACATGTCCACGTTGGTATTGGCACATGCCCATGCTGGTATTTGAGCATGCCCATGCTGGTATTGGAACATGCCCACGCTGGTATTGGCACATGTCCACGCTGGTATTGGAACATGCCCACGCTGGTATTGGCACATGCCCACGCTGGTATTGGCACATGCCCATGCTGGTATTGGAGCATGCCCATGCTGGTATTGGCACATGCCCATCCTGGTATTGGAGCATGCCCACGCTGGTATTGGAACATGCCCACGCTGGTATTGGAACATGCCCACACTGGTAGTGGCACATGCCCACGCTGGTATTGGAGCATGCCCACACTGGTATTGGAACACGCCCACACTGGTATTGGAGCATGCCCATGCTGGTATTGGCACATGCCCATCCTGGTATTGGAGCATGCCCACACTGGTATTGGCACATGTCCATGCTGGTATTGGAGCATGCCCACACTGGTATTGGCACATGTCCATGCTGGTATTGGCACATGCCCATCCTGGTATTGGAGCATGCCCACACTGGTATTGGCACATGTCCATGCTGGTATTGGAGCATGCCCATGCTGGTGTTGGAGCATGCTCACACTGGTATTGGCACATGCCCATACTGGTATTGGAACATGCCCACACTGGTATTGGGACACGCCCACACTGGTATTGGAACATGCCCACACTGGTATTGGAACATGCCCACACTGGTATTGGAACACGCCCACACTGGTATTGGAACACGCCCACACTGGTATTGGAGCATGCCCACACTGGTATTGGAGCATGCCCATGCTGGTATTGGAACATGCCCATACTGGTATTGGAGCATGCCCATGCTGGTATTGGCACATACCCACACTGGTATTGGTGCATGCCCATGCAGTCATTGGCACATGCCCACACTGGTATTGGCACATGCCCACACTGGTATTGGAGCATGCCCATGCTGGTATTGGTGATTGCCCACACTGGTATTGGAGCATGCCCATGCAGTTATTGGCACATGCCCATGCTGGTATTGGTGCAATCCCACGCTGGTATTGGTGCATGCCCACACTGGTATTGGCACATGCCCACACTGGTATTGGAACATGCCCATGCAGTTATTGGCACATGCCCTCGCTGGTATTGGAGCATGCCCACACTGGTATTGGCACATGCCCACGCTGGTATTGGCACATGCCCACACTGGTATTGGAACATGCCCATGCTGGTATTGGCACATGCCCTAGCTGGTATTGGAGCATGCTCACACTGGTATTGGAACATGCCCCTGCTGGTATTGGAGCCTGCCCACACTGGTATTGGCACATGCCCACGCTGGTATTGGCACATGCCCACACTGGTATTGGAACATGCCCATGCTGGTATTGGCACATGCCCTAGCTGGTATTGGAGCATGCCCACGCTGGTATTGGCACATGCCCATGCTGGTATTGGAGCATGCCCATGCTGGTATTGGAGCATGCCCACGCTGGTATTGGAGCATGACCATGCTGGTATTGGCACATGCCCATGCTGGTATTGGAGCATGCCCATGCTGGTATTGGCACATGTCCACGTTGGTATTGGCACATGCCCATGCTGGTATTTGAGCATGCCCATGCTGGTATTGGAACATGCCCACGCTGGTATTGGCACATGTCCACGCTGGTATTGGAACATGCCCACGCTGGTATTGGCACATGCCCACGCTGGTATTGGCACATGCCCATGCTGGTATTGGAGCATGCCCATGCTGGTATTGGCACATGCCCATCCTGGTATTGGAGCATGCCCACGCTGGTATTGGAACATGCCCACGCTGGTATTGGAACATGCCCACACTGGTAGTGGCACATGCCCACGCTGGTATTGGAGCATGCCCACACTGGTATTGGAACACGCCCACACTGGTATTGGAGCATGCCCATGCTGGTATTGGCACATGCCCATCCTGGTATTGGAGCATGCCCACACTGGTATTGGCACATGTCCATGCTGGTATTGGAGCATGCCCACACTGGTATTGGCACATGTCCATGCTGGTATTGGCACATGCCCATCCTGGTATTGGAGCATGCCCACACTGGTATTGGCACATGTCCATGCTGGTATTGGAGCATGCCCATGCTGGTGTTGGAGCATGCTCACACTGGTATTGGCACATGCCCATGCTGGTATTGGAACATGCCCACACTGGTATTGGGACACGCCCACACTGGTATTGGAACATGCCCACACTGGTATTGGAACACGCCCACACTGGTATTGGAACACGCCCACACTGGTATTGGAGCATGCCCACACTGGTATTGGAACACGCCCACACTGGTATTGGAGCATGCCCATGCTGGTATTGGAATATGCCCATACTGGTATTGGAGCATGCCCATGCTGGTATTGGCACATACCCACACTGGTATTGGTGCATGCCCATGCAGTCATTGGCACATGCCCACACTGGTATTGGCACATGCCCACACTGGTATTGGAGCATGCCCATGCTGGTATTGGTGATTGCCCACACTGGTATTGGAGCATGCCCATGCAGTTATTGGCACATGCCCATGCTGGTATTGGTGCATGCCCACGCTGGTATTGGTGCATGCCCACACTGGTATTGGAGCATGCCCATGCAGTTATTGGCACATGCCCTCGCTGGTATTGGAGCATGCCCACACTGGTATTGGAACACGCCCACACTGGTATTGGAGCATGCCCATGCTGGTATTGGAGCATGCCCATGCTGGTATTGGCACATGCCCATCCTGTTATTGGAACATGCCCACACTGGTATTGGAGCATGCCCATGCTGGTATTGGCACATGCCCATCCTGTTATTGGAGCATGCCCACACTGGTATTGGCACATGTCCATGCTGGTATTGGAGCATGCCCACACTGGTATTGGCACATGTCCATGCTGGTGTTGGAGCATGCCCATCCTGGTATTGGAGCATGTCCATGCTGGTATTGGAGCATGCCCATCCTGGTATTGGAGCATGCCCACACTGGTATTGGCACATGTCCATGCTGGTATTGGAGCATGCCCACACTGGTATTTGCACATGTCCATGCTGGTATTGGCACATGCCCATCCTGGTATTGGAGCATGCCCACACTGGTATTGGAGCACGCCCACACTGGTATTGGAACATGCCCACACTGGTATTGGCACATGCCCACGCTGGTATTGGCACATGCCCACACTGGTATTGGAACATGCCCATGCTGGTATTGGCACATGCCCTAGCTGGTATTGGAGCATGCTCACACTGGTATTGGAACATGCCCCTGCTGGTATTGGAGCCTGCCCACACTGGTATTGGCACATGCCCACGCTGGTATTGGCACATGCCCACACTGGTATTGGAACATGCCCATGCTGGTATTGGCACATGCCCTAGCTGGTATTGGAGCATGCCCACGCTGGTATTGGCACATGCCCATGCTGGTATTGGAGCATGCCCATGCTGGTATTGGAGCATGCCCACGCTGGTATTGGAGCATGACCATGCTGGTATTGGCACATGCCCATGCTGGTATTGGAGCATGCCCATGCTGGTATTGGCACATGTCCACGTTGGTATTGGCACATGCCCATGCTGGTATTTGAGCATGCCCATGCTGGTATTGGAACATGCCCACGCTGGTATTGGCACATGTCCACGCTGGTATTGGAACATGCCCACGCTGGTATTGGCACATGCCCACGCTGGTATTGGCACATGCCCATGCTGGTATTGGAGCATGCCCATGCTGGTATTGGCACATGCCCATCCTGGTATTGGAGCATGCCCACGCTGGTATTGGAACATGCCCACGCTGGTATTGGAACATGCCCACACTGGTAGTGGCACATGCCCACGCTGGTATTGGAGCATGCCCACACTGGTATTGGAACACGCCCACACTGGTATTGGAGCATGCCCATGCTGGTATTGGCACATGCCCATCCTGGTATTGGAGCATGCCCACACTGGTATTGGCACATGTCCATGCTGGTATTGGAGCATGCCCACACTGGTATTGGCACATGTCCATGCTGGTATTGGCACATGCCCATCCTGGTATTGGAGCATGCCCACACTGGTATTGGCACATGTCCATGCTGGTATTGGAGCATGCCCATGCTGGTGTTGGAGCATGCTCACACTGGTATTGGCACATGCCCATGCTGGTATTGGAACATGCCCACACTGGTATTGGGACACGCCCACACTGGTATTGGAACATGCCCACACTGGTATTGGAACACGCCCACACTGGTATTGGAACACGCCCACACTGGTATTGGAGCATGCCCACACTGGTATTGGAACACGCCCACACTGGTATTGGAGCATGCCCATGCTGGTATTGGAACATGCCCATACTGGTATTGGAGCATGCCCATGCTGGTATTGGCACATACCCACACTGGTATTGGTGCATGCCCATGCAGTCATTGGCACATGCCCACACTGGTATTGGCACATGCCCACACTGGTATTGGAGCATGCCCATGCTGGTATTGGTGATTGCCCACACTGGTATTGGAGCATGCCCATGCAGTTATTGGCACATGCCCATGCTGGTATTGGTGCATGCCCACGCTGGTATTGGTGCATGCCCACACTGGTATTGGAGCATGCCCATCCAGTTATTGGCACATGCCCTCGTTGGTATTGGAGCATGCCCACACTGGTATTGGAACACGCCCACACTGGTATTGGAGCATGCCCATGCTGGTATTGGCACATGCCCATCCTGTTATTGGAGCATGCCCACACTGGTATTGGCACATGTCCATGCTGGTATTGGAGCATGCCCACACTGGTATTGGCACATGTCCATGCTGGTATTGGAGCATGCCCATCCTGGTATTGGAGCATGTCCATGCTGGTATTGGAGCATGCCCATCCTGGTATTGGAGCATGCCCACAGTGGTATTTGCACATGTCCATGCTGGTATTGGCACATGCCCATCCTGGTATTGGAGCATGCCCACACTGGTATTGGAGCACGCCCACACTGGTATTGGAACATGCCCACACTGGTATTGGAGCATGCCCATGCTTGTATTGGCACATGCCCACACTGGTATTGGAACATGCCCATGCTGGTATTGGAACATGACCACGCTGGTATTGGCACATGCCCATGCCGGTATTGGAGCATGCCCATGCTGGTATTGGAACATGACCACGCTGGTATTGGAACATGCCCATGCTGGTATTGGCACATGTCCATGCTGGTATTGGAACATGCCCACGCTGGTATTGGCACATGCCCACGCTGGTATTGGCACATGCCCATGCTGGTATTGGAGCATGCCCATGCTGGTATTGGCACATGCCCACACTGGTATCGGTGCATGCCCATGCTGTTATTGGCACATGCCCACACTGGTATTGGCACATGCCCACACTGGTATTGGAACATGCCCAAGCTGGTATTGGCACATGCCCATGCTGGTATTGGCACATGCCCTAGCTGGTATTGGAGCATGCCCACGCTGGTATTGGCACATGCCCATGCTGGTATTGGAGCATGCCCATGCTGGTATTGGAACATGCCCACGCTGGTATTGGCACATGTCCACGCTGGTATTGGAACATGCCCACGCTGGTATTGGCACATGCCCACGCTGGTATTGGCACATGCCCATGCTGGTATTGGAGCATGCCCATGCTGGTATTGGCACATGCCCATCCTGGTATTGGAGCATGCCCACGCTGGTATTGGAACATGCCCACGCTGGTATTGGAACATGCCCACACTGGTAGTGGCACATGCCCACGCTGGTATTGGAGCATGCCCACACTGGTATTGGAACACGCCCACACTGGTATTGGAGCATGCCCATGCTGGTATTGGCACATGCCCATCCTGGTATTGGAGCATGCCCACACTGGTATTGGCACATGTCCATGCTGGTATTGGAGCATGCCCACACTGGTATTGGCACATGTCCATGCTGGTATTGGCACATGCCCATCCTGGTATTGGAGCATGCCCACACTGGTATTGGCACATGTCCATGCTGGTATTGGAGCATGCCCATGCTGGTGTTGGAGCATGCCCACACTGGTATTGGCACATGCCCATGCTGGTATTGGAACATGCCCACACTGGTATTGGGACACGCCCACACTGATATTTGAACATGCCCACACTGGTATTGGAACACGCCCACACTGGTATTGGAACACGCCCACACTGGTATTGGAGCATGCCCACACTGGTATTGGCACATGTCCATGCTGGTATTGGAGCATGCCCACACTGGTATTGGCACATGTCCATGCTGGTATTGGAGCATGCCCATCCTGGTATTGGAGCATGTCCATGCTGGTATTGGAGCATGCCCATCCTGGTATTGGAGCATGCCCACACTGGTATTGGCACATGTCCATGCTGGTATTGGAGCATGCCCACACTGGTATTGGCACATGTCCATGCTGGTATTGGCACATGCCCATCCTGGTATTGGAGCATGCCCACACTGGTATTGGAGCACGCCCACACTGGTATTGGAACACGCCCACACTGGTATTGGAGCATGCCCATGCTTGTATTGGCACATGCCCACACTGGTATTGGAACATGCCCATGCTGGTATTGGCACATGCCCTAGCTGGTATTGGAGCATGCCCATGCTGGTATTGGAGCATGCCCACGCTGGTATTGGAGCATGACCATGCTGGTATTGGCACATGCCCATGCTGGTATTGGAGCATGCCCATGCTGGTATTGGCACATGTCCACGTTGGTATTGGCACATGCCCATGCTGGTATTTGAGCATGCCCATGCTGGTATTGGAACATGCCCACGCTGGTATTGGCACATGTCCACGCTGGTATTGGAACATGCCCACGCTGGTATTGGCACATGCCCACGCTGGTATTGGCACATGCCCATGCTGGTATTGGAGCATGCCCATGCTGGTATTGGCACATGCCCATCCTGGTATTGGAGCATGCCCACGCTGGTATTGGAACATGCCCACGCTGGTATTGGAACATGCCCACACTGGTAGTGGCACATGCCCACGCTGGTATTGGAGCATGCCCACACTGGTATTGGAACACGCCCACACTGGTATTGGAGCATGCCCATGCTGGTATTGGCACATGCCCATCCTGGTATTGGAGCATGCCCACACTGGTATTGGCACATGTCCATGCTGGTATTGGAGCATGCCCACACTGGTATTGGCACATGTCCATGCTGGTATTGGCACATGCCCATCCTGGTATTGGAGCATGCCCACACTGGTATTGGCACATGTCCATGCTGGTATTGGAGCATGCCCATGCTGGTGTTGGAGCATGCTCACACTGGTATTGGCACATGCCCATGCTGGTATTGGAACATGCCCACACTGGTATTGGGACACGCCCACACTGGTATTGGAACATGCCCACACTGGTATTGGAACACGCCCACACTGGTATTGGAACACGCCCACACTGGTATTGGAGCATGCCCACACTGGTATTGGAACACGCCCACACTGGTATTGGAGCATGCCCATGCTGGTATTGGAACATGCCCATACTGGTATTGGAGCATGCCCATGCTGGTATTGGCACATACCCACACTGGTATTGGTGCATGCCCATGCAGTCATTGGCACATGCCCACACTGGTATTGGCACATGCCCACACTGGTATTGGAGCATGCCCATGCTGGTATTGGTGATTGCCCACACTGGTATTGGAGCATGCCCATGCAGTCATTGGCACATGCCCATGCTGGTATTGGTGCATGCCCACGCTGGTATTGGTGCATGCCCACACTGGTATTGGAGCATGCCCATGCAGTTATTGGCACATGCCCTCGCTGGTATTGGAGCATGCCCACACTGGTATTGGAACACGCCCACACTGGTATTGGAGCATGCCCATGCTGGTATTGGAGCATTACCATGCTGGTATTGGCACATGCCCATCCTGTTATTGGAACATGCCCACACTGGTATTGGAGCATGCCCATGCTGGTATTGGCACATGCCCATCCTGTTATTGGAGCATGCCCACACTGGTATTGGCACATGTCCATGCTGGTATTGGAGCATGCCCACACTGGTATTGGCACATGTCCATGCTGGTATTGGAGCATGCCCATCCTGGTATTGGAGCATGTCCATGCTGGTATTGGAGCATGCCCATCCTGGTATTGGAGCATGCCCACACTGGTATTGGCACATGTCCATGCTGGTATTGGAGCATGCCCACACTGGTATTTGCACATGTCCATGCTGGTATTGGCACATGCCCATCCTGGTATTGGAGCATGCCCACACTGGTATTGGAGCACGCCCACACTGGTATTGGAACATGCCCACACTGGTATTGGCACATGCCCACGCTGGTATTGGCACATGCCCACACTGGTATTGGAACATGCCCATGCTGGTATTGGCACATGCCCTAGCTGGTATTGGAGCATGCTCACACTGGTATTGGAACATGCCCCTGCTGGTATTGGAGCCTGCCCACACTGGTATTGGCACATGCCCACGCTGGTATTGGCACATGCCCACACTGGTATTGGAACATGCCCATGCTGGTATTGGCACATGCCCTAGCTGGTATTGGAGCATGCCCACGCTGGTATTGGCACATGCCCATGCTGGTATTGGAGCATGCCCACGCTGGTATTGGAACATGCCCCTGCTGGTATTGGAGCCTGCCCACACTGGTATTGGCACATGCCCACGCTGGTATTGGCACATGCCCACACTGGTATTGGAACATGCCCATGCTGGTATTGGCACATGCCCTAGCTGGTATTGGAGCATGCCCACGCTGGTATTGGCACATGCCCATGCTGGTATTGGAGCATGCCCACGCTGGTATTGGAGCATGACCATGCTGGTATTGGCACATGCCCATGCTGGTATTGGAGCATGCCCATGCTGGTATTGGCACATGTCCACGTTGGTATTGGCACATGCCCATGCTGGTATTTGAGCATGCCCATGCTGGTATTGGAACATGCCCACGCTGGTATTGGCACATGTCCACGCTGGTATTGGAACATGCCCACGCTGGTATTGGCACATGCCCACGCTGGTATTGGCACATGCCCATGCTGGTATTGGAGCATGCCCATGCTGGTATTGGCACATGCCCATCCTGGTATTGGAGCATGCCCACGCTGGTATTGGAACATGCCCACGCTGGTATTGGAACATGCCCACACTGGTAGTGGCACATGCCCACGCTGGTATTGGAGCATGCCCACACTGGTATTGGAACACGCCCACACTGGTATTGGAGCATGCCCATGCTGGTATTGGCACATGCCCATCCTGGTATTGGAGCATGCCCACACTGGTATTGGCACATGTCCATGCTGGTATTGGAGCATGCCCACACTGGTATTGGCACATGTCCATGCTGGTATTGGCACATGCCCATCCTGGTATTGGAGCATGCCCACACTGGTATTGGCACATGTCCATGCTGGTATTGGAGCATGCCCATGCTGGTGTTGGAGCATGCTCACACTGGTATTGGCACATGCCCATGCTGGTATTGGAACATGCCCACACTGGTATTGGGACACGCCCACACTGGTATTGGAACATGCCCACACTGGTATTGGAACACGCCCACACTGGTATTGGAACACGCCCACACTGGTATTGGAGCATGCCCACACTGGTATTGGAACACGCCCACACTGGTATTGGAGCATGCCCATGCTGGTATTGGAACATGCCCATACTGGTATTGGAGCATGCCCATGCTGGTATTGGCACATACCCACACTGGTATTGGTGCATGCCCATGCAGTCATTGGCACATGCCCACACTGGTATTGGCACATGCCCACACTGGTATTGGAGCATGCCCATGCTGGTATTGGTGATTGCCCACACTGGTATTGGAGCATGCCCATGCAGTTATTGGCACATGCCCATGCTGGTATTGGTGCATGCCCACGCTGGTATTGGTGCATGCCCACACTGGTATTGGAGCATGCCCATCCAGTTATTGGCACATGCCCTCGCTGGTATTGGAGCATGCCCACACTGGTATTGGAACACGCCCACACTGGTATTGGAGCATGCCCATGCTGGTATTGGCACATGCCCATCCTGTTATTGGAGCATGCCCACACTGGTATTGGCACATGTCCATGCTGGTATTGGAGCATGCCCACACTGGTATTGGCACATGTCCATGCTGGTATTGGAGCATGCCCATCCTGGTATTGGAGCATGTCCATGCTGGTATTGGAGCATGCCCATCCTGGTATTGGAGCATGCCCACACTGGTATTGGCACATGTCCATGCTGGTATTGGAGCATGCCCACAGTGGTATTTGCACATGTCCATGCTGGTATTGGCACATGCCCATCCTGGTATTGGAGCATGCCCACACTGGTATTGGAGCACGCCCACACTGGTATTGGAACATGCCCACACTGGTATTGGAGCATGCCCATGCTTGTATTGGCACATGCCCACACTGGTATTGGAACATGCCCATGCTGGTATTGGAACATGACCACGCTGGTATTGGCACATGCCCATGCCGGTATTGGAGCATGCCCATGCTGGTATTGGAACATGACCACGCTGGTATTGGAACATGCCCATGCTGGTATTGGCACATGTCCATGCTGGTATTGGAACATGCCCACGCTGGTATTGGCACATGCCCACGCTGGTATTGGCACATGCCCATGCTGGTATTGGAGCATGCCCATGCTGGTATTGGCACATGCCCACACTGGTATCGGTGCATGCCCATGCTGTTATTGGCACATGCCCACACTGGTATTGGCACATGCCCACACTGGTATTGGAACATGCCCAAGCTGGTATTGGCACATGCCCATGCTGGTATTGGCACATGCCCTAGCTGGTATTGGAGCATGCCCACGCTGGTATTGGCACATGCCCATGCTGGTATTGGAGCATGCCCATGCTGGTATTGGAACATGCCCACGCTGGTATTGGCACATGTCCACGCTGGTATTGGAACATGCCCACGCTGGTATTGGCACATGCCCACGCTGGTATTGGCACATGCCCATGCTGGTATTGGAGCATGCCCATGCTGGTATTGGCACATGCCCATCCTGGTATTGGAGCATGCCCACGCTGGTATTGGAACATGCCCACGCTGGTATTGGAACATGCCCACACTGGTAGTGGCACATGCCCACGCTGGTATTGGAGCATGCCCACACTGGTATTGGAACACGCCCACACTGGTATTGGAGCATGCCCATGCTGGTATTGGCACATGCCCATCCTGGTATTGGAGCATGCCCACACTGGTATTGGCACATGTCCATGCTGGTATTGGAGCATGCCCACACTGGTATTGGCACATGTCCATGCTGGTATTGGCACATGCCCATCCTGGTATTGGAGCATGCCCACACTGGTATTGGCACATATCCATGCTGGTATTGGAGCATGCCCATGCTGGTGTTGGAGCATGCCCACACTGGTATTGGCACATGCCCATGCTGGTATTGGAACATGCCCACACTGGTATTGGGACACGCCCACACTGATATTTGAACATGCCCACACTGGTATTGGAACACGCCCACACTGGTATTGGAACACGCCCACACTGGTATTGGAGCATGCCCACACTGGTATTGGCACATGTCCATGCTGGTATTGGAGCATGCCCACACTGGTATTGGCACATGTCCATGCTGGTATTGGAGCATGCCCATCCTGGTATTGGAGCATGTCCATGCTGGTATTGGAGCATGCCCATCCTGGTATTGGAGCATGCCCACACTGGTATTGGCACATGTCCATGCTGGTATTGGAGCATGCCCACACTGGTATTGGCACATGTCCATGCTGGTATTGGCACATGCCCATCCTGGTATTGGAGCATGCCCACACTGGTATTGGAGCACGCCCACACTGGTATTGGAACACGCCCACACTGGTATTGGAGCATGCCCATGCTTGTATTGGCACATGCCCACACTGGTATTGGAACATGCCCATGCTGGTATTGGAACATGACCACGCTGGTATTGGCACATGCCCATGCCGGTATTGGAGCATGCCCATGCTGGTATTGGAACATGAGCACGCTGGGATTGGCACATGTCCAAGCTGGTATTGGAACATGCCCACACTGGTATTGGAACATGCCCATGCTGGTATTGGCACATGTCCATGCTGGTATTGGAACATGCCCACGCTGGTATTGGCACATGCCCACGCTGGTATTGGCACATGCCCATGCTGGTATTGGAGCATGCCCATGCTGGTATTGGCACATGCCCACACTGGTATTGGTGCATGCCCATGCTGTTATTGGCACATGCCCACACTGGTATTGGCACATGCCCACACTGGTATTGGAACATGCCCAAGCTGGTATTGGCACATGCCCATGCTGGTATTGGCACATGCCCTAGCTGGTATTGGAGCATGCCCACGCTGGTATTGGCACATGCCCATGCTGGTATTGGAGCATGCCCATGCTGGTATTGGAACATGCCCACGCTGGTATTGGCACATGTCCACGCTGGTATTGGAACATGCCCACGCTGGTATTGGCACATGCACACGCTGGTATTGGCACATGCCCATGCTGGTATTGGAGCATGCCCATGCTGGTATTGGCACATGCCCATCCTGGTATTGGAGCATGCCCACGCTGGTATTGGAACATGCCCACGCTGGTATTGGAACATGCCCACACTGGTAGTGGCACATGCCCACGCTGGTATTGGAGCATGCCCACACTGGTATTGGAACACACCCACACTGGTATTGGAACACGCCCACACTGGTATTGGCACATGTCCATGCTGGTATTGGAGCATGCCCACACTGGTATTGGCACATGTCCATGCTGGTATTGGAGCATGCCCATCCTGGTATTGGAGCATGCCCACACTGGTATTGGCACATGTCCATGCTGGTATTGGAGCATGCCCACACTGGTATTGGCACATGTCCATGCTGGTATTGGCACATGCCCATCCTGGTATTGGAGCATGCCCACACTGGTATTGGCACATGTCCATGCTGGTATTGGAGCATGCCCATGCTGGTGTTGGAGCATGCCCACACTGGTATTGGCACATGCCCATGCTGGTATTGGAACATGCCCACACTGGTATTGGGACACGCCCACACTGATATTTGAACATGCCCACACTGGTATTGGAACACGCCCACACTGGTATTGGAACACGCCCACACTGGTATTGGAGCATGCCCACACTGGTATTGGAGCATGCCCATGCTGGTATTGGAACATGCCCATACTGGTATTGGAGCATGCCCATGCTGGTATTGGCACATACCCACACTGGTATTGGTGCATGCTCATGTAGTCATTGGCACATGCCCACACTGGTATTGGCACATGCCCACACTGGTATTGGAGCATGCCCATGCTGGTATTGGTGATTGCCCACACTGGTATTGGAGCATGCCCATGCAGTTATTGGCACATGCCCACACTGGTATTGGTGCATGCCCACGCTGGTATTGGTGCATGCCCACACTGGTATTGGAGCATGCCCATGCAGTTATTGGCACATGCCCTCGCTGGTATTGGAACATGCCCACACTGGTATTGACACATGCCCACACTGGTATTGGAACATGCCCACGCTGGTATTGGCACATGCCCACGCTGGTATTGGAACTTGCCCACACTGGTATTGGAACATGCCCACACTGGTATTGGCACATGCCCACGCTGGTACTGGAACATGCCCACGCTGGTACTGGAACATGCCCACGCTGGTATTGGAACATGCCCATGCAGGTATTAACACATGCCCACGCTGGTATTGGAGCATGCCCACACTGGTATTGGAGCATGCCCACACTGGTATTGGAACATGCCCACGCTGGTATTGGAACATGCCCACACTGGTATTGGAACATGTCCACGCTGGTATTGGAGCATTCCCACACTGGTATTGGAAGATGTCCACGCTGGTATTGGAACATGCCCACACTGGATTGACACATGCCCACGCTGGTATTGGCACATGCCCATACTAGTATTGGAGCATGCCCACGCTGGTATTGGAACATGCCCATGCTGGTTTGGCACATGTCCATGCTGGTATTGGAACATGCCCACGCTGGTATTGGCACATGCCCACGCTGGTATTGGCACATGCCCATGCTGGTATTGGAGCATGCCCATGCTGGTATTGGTGCATGCCCACACTGGTATTGGAGCATGCCCATGCAGTTATTGGCACATGCCCACACTGGTATTGGTGTATGCCCACGCTGGTATTGGTGCAGGCCCACACTGGTATTGGAGCATGCCCATGCAGTTATTGGCACATGTCCTCGCTGGTATTGGAACATGCCCACACTGGTATTGACACATGCCCACGCTGGTATTGGCACATGCCCATGCTGGTATTGGAGCATGCCCACGCTGGTATTGGAACATGCCCATGCTGGTATTGGCACATGTCCATGTTGGTATTGGAACATGCCCACGCTGGTATTGGCACATGCCCATGCTGGTATTGGCACATGCCCATGCTGGTATTGGAGCATGCCCATGCTGGTATTGGCACATGCCCACACTGGTATTGGTGCATGCCCACACTGGTATTGGAACATGCCCATGCTGGTATTGGCACATGCCCATGCTGGTATTGGCACATGCCCATGCTGGTATTGGCACATGCCCTAGCTGGTATTGGAGCATACCCATGCTGGTATTGGCACATGCCCACACTGGTATTGGAACATGTCCACGCTGGTATTGGAACATGCCCACACTGGTATTGGAAGATGTCTACGCTGGTATTGGAAGATGTCCACGCTGGTATTGGAACATGCCCACACTGGTATTGGAACTTGCCCACGCTGGGATTGGAACATGCCCACACTGGTATTGGAACATGCCCACACTGGTAGTGGCACATGCCCACGCTGGTATTGGAGCATGCCCACACTGGTATTGGAACACGCCCACAATGGTATTGGAGCATGCCCATGCTGGTATTGGCACATGTCCATGCTGGTATTGGAACATGCCCACACTGGTATTGGAACACACCCACACTGGTATTGCAACATGCCCACACTGGGATTGGAGCATGCCCACACTGGTATTGGAACATGCCCACACTGGTATTGGAACACGCCCACACTGGTATTGGAACACGCCCACGCGGGTATTGGAGCTTGCCCACACTGGTATTCCACATGCCCATGCTGGTATTGGAGCATGCCCATGCTGGTATTGGAAAATGCCCACGCTGGTATTGGCACATGTCCAAGCTGGTATTGGAACATGCCCATACTGGTATTGGAGCATGCCCATGCTGGTATTGGCACATGCCCATGATGGTATTGGCACATACCCACACTGGTATTGGTGCATGGCCATGCAGTCATTGGCACATGCCCACACTGGTATTGGCACATGCCCACACTGGTATTGGAGCATGCCCATGCTGGTATTGGTGCATGCCCACACTGGTATTGGAGCATGCCCATGCAGTTATTGGCACATGCCCATACTGGTATTGGTGCGTGCCCACGCTGGTATTGGTGCATGCCCACACTGGTATTGGAGCATGCCCATGCAGTTATTGGCACATGCCCACGCTGGTATTGGAACATGCCCACACTGGTATTGACACATGCCCACACTGGTATTGGAACATGACCACGCTGGTATTGGCACATGCCCACACTGGTATTGGAACATGCCCACACTGGTATTGGAACATGCCCACACTGGTATTGGCACATGCCCACGCTGGTACTGGAACATGCCCACGCTGGTATTGGAACATGCCCATACAGGTATTGGCACATGCCCACACTGGTATTGGAGCATGTCCACACTGGTATTGGAGCATGCCCACACTGGTATTGGAACATGCCCACGCTGGTATTGGAACATGCCCACACTGGTATTGGAACATGCCCACACTGGTATTGGAACATGCCCACACTGGTATTGGCACATGCTCACGCTGGTATTGGAACATGTCCACGCTGGTATTGGAGCATGCCCACACTGGTATTGGAAGATGTCCACGCTGGTATTGGAACACGCCGACACTGGTATTGGAACATGCCCACGCTGGTATTGGAACATGCCCACACTGGTATTGGAACATGTCCACGCTGGTATTGGAACTGCCCACGCTGGTATTGGCACATGCCCACACTGGTATTGGAACATGCCCACACTGGTATTGGAACATGCCCGCATTGGTATTGACGCATGCCCACACTGGTATTGGAACATGGTCACGCTGGTATTGGCACATGCCAACACTGGTATTGGAACATGCGCACACTGGTATTGGAACATGCCCACACTGGTATTGGCACATACCCATGCTGGTACTGGAACATGCCCACACTGGTATTGGAACATGCCCACACTGGTATTGGCACATGCCCACACTGGTATTGGAAGATGTCCACGCTGGTATTCGAACATGCCCAAACTGGTATTGGAAGATGTCCACGCTGGTATTGCAACATGCCCACACTGGTATTGGCACATGCCCATGCTGGTATTGGAGCATGCCCACGCTGGTATTGGAACATGCCCATGCTTGTATTGGCACATGTCCATGCTGATATTGGAACATGCCTACGCTGGTATTGGCACATGCCCACGCTGGTATTGGCACATGCCCACACTGGTATTGGTGCATGCCCATGCAGTTATTGGCACATGCCCACACTGGTATTGACACATGCTCACACTGGTATTGGAGCATGCCCATGCTGGTATTGGTGCATGCCCACACTGGTATTGGAGCATGCCCATGCAGTTATTGGCACATGCCCACACTTGTATTGGTGCATGCCCACGCTGGTATTGACACATGCCCACACTGGTATTGGAACATGCCCATGCTGGTATTGGCACATGCCCACACTGGTATTGGAACATGCCCACACTGGTATTGGAAGATGCCCACACTGGTATTGGCACATGCCCACGCTGGTACTGGAACATGCCCACGCTGGTATAGGAACATGCCCATGCAGGTATTGGCACATGCCCACGCTGGTATTGGAGCATGCCCACACTGGTATTGGAGCATGCCCACGCTGGTATTGGAACATGCCCACACTGGTATTGGAACATGCCCACACTGGTATTGGAACATGTCCACACTGGTATTGGAACATGCCCACACTGGTATTGGCACATGCCCACGCTGGTATTGGAACATGTCCATGCTGGTATTGGAACATGCCCACACTGGTATTGGAAGATGTCCACGCTGGTATTGGAACATGCCCACGCTGGTATTGGAACATGCCCACACTGGTATTGGAACATGTCAATGCTGGTATTGGAACATGCCCACACTGGTATTGAAACATGTCCACGCTGGTATTGGAACATGCCCATACTGGTATTGGAACATGTACACGCTGTTATTGGATCATGCCCACGCTGATATTGGCACATGCCCACACTGGTATTGGAACATGCCCATGCTGGTATTGGCACATCCCCATGCTGGTATTGGCATATGCCCATGCTGGTATTGGAACATGCCCTAGCTGGTATTGGAGCATGCCCACGCTGGTATTGGCACATGCCCATGCTGGTATTGGAGCATGCCCACACTGGTATTGGAGCATGCCCACGCTGGTATTGGAGCATGCCCATGCTGGTATTGGCACATGCCCATGCTGGTATTGGAGCATGCCCATGCTGGTATTGGAACATGCCCACGCTGGTATTGGCACATGTCCACACTGGTATTGGAACATGCCCATGCTGGTATTGGCACATGCCCACACTGGTATTGGCACATGCCCATGCTGGTATTGGAACATGCCCATGCTGGTATTGGCAAATGCCCATGCTGGTATTGGCACATGCCCATGCTGGGGTTGGAGCATGCCCACGCTGGTATTGGCACACGCCCATGCTGGTATTGGAGCATGCCCACGCTGGTATTGGAACATGCCCACGCTGGTATTGGAACATGCCCACGCTGGTATTGGAACATGCCCACACTGGTATTGACACATGCCCCCACTGGTATTGGATCATGCCCATGCTGGTATTGGCACATGCCCACACTGGTATTGGAACATGCCCACACTGGTATTGGAACATGCCTCTCCGGTATTGGAACATGCCCACGCTGGTATTCGCACATGTCCACGCTGGTATTGGAACATGCCCACGCTGGTATTGGCACATGCCCACACTGGTATTGGAACATGCCCACGCTGGTATTGGCACATGCCCACACTGGTATTGGAACATGCCCACGCTGGTATTAGCACATGCCCACACTGGTATTGACACATGCCCACACTGGTATTGGAACATGCCCATGCTGGTATTGGCACATGCCCACACTGGTATTGGAACATGCCCACGCTGGTATTGGAACACACCCACACTGGTATTGCAACATGCCCACACTGGGATTGGAGCATGCCCACACTGGTATTGGAACATGCCCACACTGGTATTGGAACACGCCCACACTGGTATTGGAACACGCCCACGCGGGTATTGGAGCTTGCCCACACTGGTATTCCACATGCCCATGCTGGTATTGGAGCATGCCCATGCTGGTATTGGAAAATGCCCACGCTGGTATTGGCACATGTCCAAGCTGGTATTGGAACATGCCCATACTGGTATTGGAGCATGCCCATGCTGGTATTGGCACATGCCCATGATGGTATTGGCACATACCCACACTGGTATTGGTGCATGGCCATGCAGTCATTGGCACATGCCCACACTGGTATTGGCACATGCCCACACTGGTATTGGAGCATGCCCATGCTGGTATTGGTGCATGCCCACACTGGTATTGGAGCATGCCCATGCAGTTATTGGCACATGCCCATACTGGTATTGGTGCGTGCCCACGCTGGTATTGGTGCATGCCCACACTGGTATTGGAGCATGCCCATGCAGTTATTGGCACATGCCCACGCTGGTATTGGAACATGCCCACACTGGTATTGACACATGCCCACACTGGTATTGGAACATGACCACGCTGGTATTGGCACATGCCCACACTGGTATTGGAACATGCCCACACTGGTATTGGAACATGCCCACACTGGTATTGGCACATGCCCACGCTGGTACTGGAACATGCCCACGCTGGTATTGGAACATGCCCATACAGGTATTGGCACATGCCCACACTGGTATTGGAGCATGTCCACACTGGTATTGGAGCATGCCCACACTGGTATTGGAACATGCCCACGCTGGTATTGGAACATGCCCACACTGGTATTGGAACATGCCCACACTGGTATTGGAACATGCCCACACTGGTATTGGCACATGCTCACGCTGGTATTGGAACATGTCCACGCTGGTATTGGAGCATGCCCACACTGGTATTGGAAGATGTCCACGCTGGTATTGGAACACGCCGACACTGGTATTGGAACATGCCCACGCTGGTATTGGAACATGCCCACACTGGTATTGGAACATGTCCACGCTGGTATTGGAACATGCCCACGCTGGTATTGGCACATGCCCACACTGGTATTGGAACATGCCCACACTGGTATTGGAACATGCCCGCATTGGTATTGACGCATGCCCACACTGGTATTGGAACATGGTCACGCTGGTATTGGCACATGCCAACACTGGTATTGGAACATGCGCACACTGGTATTGGAACATGCCCACACTGGTATTGGCACATACCCATGCTGGTACTGGAACATGCCCACACTGGTATTGGAACATGCCCACACTGGTATTGGCACATGCCCACACTGGTATTGGAAGATGTCCACGCTGGTATTCGAACATGCCCAAACTGGTATTGGAAGATGTCCACGCTGGTATTGCAACATGCCCACACTGGTATTGGCACATGCCCATGCTGGTATTGGAGCATGCCCACGCTGGTATTGGAACATGCCCATGCTTGTATTGGCACATGTCCATGCTGATATTGGAACATGCCTACGCTGGTATTGGCACATGCCCACGCTGGTATTGGCACATGCCCACACTGGTATTGGTGCATGCCCATGCAGTTATTGGCACATGCCCACACTGGTATTGACACATGCTCACACTGGTATTGGAGCATGCCCATGCTGGTATTGGTGCATGCCCACACTGGTATTGGAGCATGCCCATGCAGTTATTGGCACATGCCCACACTTGTATTGGTGCATGCCCACGCTGGTATTGACACATGCCCACACTGGTATTGGAACATGCCCATGCTGGTATTGGCACATGCCCACACTGGTATTGGAACATGCCCACACTGGTATTGGAAGATGCCCACACTGGTATTGGCACATGCCCACGCTGGTACTGGAACATGCCCACGCTGGTATAGGAACATGCCCATGCAGGTATTGGCACATGCCCACGCTGGTATTGGAGCATGCCCACACTGGTATTGGAGCATGCCCACGCTGGTATTGGAACATGCCCACACTGGTATTGGAACATGCCCACACTGGTATTGGAACATGTCCACACTGGTATTGGAACATGCCCACACTGGTATTGGCACATGCCCACGCTGGTATTGGAACATGTCCATGCTGGTATTGGAACATGCCCACACTGGTATTGGAAGATGTCCACGCTGGTATTGGAACATGCCCACGCTGGTATTGGAACATGCCCACACTGGTATTGGAACATGTCAATGCTGGTATTGGAACATGCCCACACTGGTATTGAAACATGTCCACGCTGGTATTGGAACATGCCCATACTGGTATTGGAACATGTACACGCTGTTATTGGATCATGCCCACGCTGATATTGGCACATGCCCACACTGGTATTGGAACATGCCCATGCTGGTATTGGCACATCCCCATGCTGGTATTGGCATATGCCCATGCTGGTATTGGAACATGCCCTAGCTGGTATTGGAGCATGCCCACGCTGGTATTGGCACATGCCCATGCTGGTATTGGAGCATGCCCACACTGGTATTGGAGCATGCCCACGCTGGTATTGGAGCATGCCCATGCTGGTATTGGCACATGCCCATGCTGGTATTGGAGCATGCCCATGCTGGTATTGGAACATGCCCACGCTGGTATTGGCACATGTCCACACTGGTATTGGAACATGCCCATGCTGGTATTGGCACATGCCCACACTGGTATTGGCACATGCCCATGCTGGTATTGGAACATGCCCATGCTGGTATTGGCAAATGCCCATGCTGGTATTGGCACATGCCCATGCTGGGGTTGGAGCATGCCCACGCTGGTATTGGCACACGCCCATGCTGGTATTGGAGCATGCCCACGCTGGTATTGGAACATGCCCACGCTGGTATTGGAACATGCCCACGCTGGTATTGGAACATGCCCACACTGGTATTGACACATGCCCCCACTGGTATTGGATCATGCCCATGCTGGTATTGGCACATGCCCACACTGGTATTGGAACATGCCCACACTGGTATTGGAACATGCCTCTCCGGTATTGGAACATGCCCACGCTGGTATTCGCACATGTCCACGCTGGTATTGGAACATGCCCACGCTGGTATTGGCACATGCCCACACTGGTATTGGAACATGCCCACGCTGGTATTGGCACATGCCCACACTGGTATTGGAACATGCCCACGCTGGTATTAGCACATGCCCACACTGGTATTGACACATGCCCACACTGGTATTGGAACATGCCCATGCTGGTATTGGCACATGCCCACACTGGTATTGGAACATGCCCACGCTGGTATTGGAACATGCCCACATTGGTATTGACACATGCCCACACTGGTATTGGAACATGCCCACGCTGGTATTGGCACATGCCAACACTGGTATTGGAACATGCGCACACTGGTATTGGAACATGCCCACACTGGTATTGGCACATGCCCGCACTGGTACTGGAACATGCCCACACTGGTATAGGAACATGCCCAGACTTGTATTGGCACATGCCCATACTGGTATTGGAAGATGTCCACGCTGGTATTGGAACATGCCCACACTGGTATTGGAAGATGTCCACGCTGGTATTGGAACATGCCCACACTGGTATTGGAACATGCCCACGCTGGTATTGGAACATGCCCACACTGGTATTGGAACATGCCCACACTGGTATTGGAACATGCCCACGCTGGTATTGGAACATGCCCACACTGGTATTGCAACATGCCCACACTGGTATTGGAACATGTCCACGCTGGTATTGGAACATGTCCACGCTGGTATTGGCACATGCACATGCTGGTATTGGAGCATGTCCACGCTGGTATTGGAACATGTCCACGCTGGTATTGGAACATGCCCATACTGGTATTGGAACATGCCCACACTGGTATTGGCACATGCCCACGCTGGTATTGGCACATGTCCACGCTGGTATTGGCAGATGCCCATGCTGGTATTGGAGCATGCCCACGCTTTTATTGGAAAATGCCCACGCTGGTATTGGAACATGCCCACGCTGGTATTGGAACATGCCCACGCTGTTATTGGCACTTTCCCATGCTGGTATTGGCACATGTCCACGCTGGTATTGGCACATGCCCATGCTGGTATTGGCACATGTGCACGCTGGTATTGGCACATGCCCACGCTGGTATTGGAACATGCCCATGCTGGTATTGGAACATGCCCACACTGGTATTGGCACATGCCCACGCTGGTATTGGAACATGCCCACGCTGGTATTGGAACATGCCCACACTGGTATTGGAACATGCCCACACTGGTATTGGCACATGCCCACGCTGGTATTGGTGCATGCCCACGCTGGTATTGGAACATGCCCACGCTGATATTGGAACATGCCCACGCTGGTATTGGAGCATGCCCACACTGGTATTGGCACATGCCCACGCTGGTATTGGTGCATGCCCACGCTGGTATTGGAACATGCCCACGCTGATATTGGAACATGCCCACGCTGGTATTGGCACATGCCCACACTGGTATTGGCGCAGCTGGGTTGCCCATGAGGTGAGAGTGGTAGGAATATGCCATGAAGGACAGCTGCTTGGGAGCAGTCAGAAGATCCAGCTGAACATGCCTGAAGGAAGATAAGTTTAGCCGATCTTAACGGCAGGGCCTCATTTAAAAAGTTCTGTGCAGACTCCCAGCCGACAGCTGGCCAGATTGACTGCCTGGTTGGCGGGCTGGAGCGGAAATTTAGCAGCAGGAGGCCACAGCTGGGGACCCATTGGAATAGCTCCAGCCATCAGTGGGTGAGGGGAACCTCAGAGCGCGATTGGGAGAGGGGAACGAGGAAGGCTGAGGCCGTGATCGGGAGTCAGGAAACTACTGGTGGCCGCAATCAGGAGGTCAGAGGTCGGGACTGGGGAGGCAGAAGGCTTCCTTGTGAGGTCTCTCTCTCTATCTCTCCTTTTCTCTCTCTCTCTCTGTTGTCTCTGTCTCTCTCTTTGTCTCTCTCTCCCTGTCTCTCACTGCTGCGTCTCCTGGCCCAGAAAGTGCTTAAACCAGGCAAAGTTCTAAAACAGACTTGGGCCTCTTCTGGCCCGTCGGCTCCTTCCACTGCGTTACTGCCGCCGGGCAATAGATATCGCGGGACTCCCCATGTTGAGGTTAATATATTGGGCCGTGGCTTTTGCATGTTAAGTAGGACCCCACCTGCTTTTAATGGAGCCTCGCCAGGGCCTGAATCACCACCAAAATATTACGGCAGCCGGGAATGGGGTCGGGTTGCTCAATTCCGATATCTTAACCACCGACCCACTCTCGCTCGTTGGTAGGTGGGGGAAGGGGAGGGAACGGCGGGGGGTTATAATTAAGGCCAATAAGTCTGCGGGCATTCGATTGTTTTAATTAGTTATAAACTCCCCAACCCATATTCACGGCCACCCCCTCGACCTTGCCATCTCTCGTGGCCTTGCTACTCCCATCGTGTCAATCGCAGATAAGGCCATCTCTGACCACTTCCTTGTATCGCTCTCCACCCACATCCCGTTTCCACCACCTCCCTAACCCTACTTCCTTCTGTGTCCACCCATGGAAAAAACTCTCTCCCATCTCTCTTACAACTGCACTTATGAAATCCCAACTGTCCAGCCTTTGGCCCTCCATTCACCATGACATTTCTGCAGCTACTGATCTGCTCAACAACACCCTCACCACCACCTTTGATACCGTAGTCCCTACTCTCTCACCCTGGCCATTCCCCCTGGTATGGCCCTCATCTCCGCTCCCTTAAGTCCAAGGGACGCAGACTTGAATGGATATGGCGGACAACTGGTTTAGAATCATTCTGGAATGCAAAGATAAACCCTGGCTCCTATTCTCTACTGCTAACCGTCTTCTCCTCCACCCTCACCTCCGACAACAAGTGTGAGGAGCTCATGGACTTCTTTGTCTCTAAGATTAAGACCATCCGTTCAGCTGCCTCTGCCACTTCCCTTCCTTCCCCTAGCCCACCGAGCCAAACTTCCTCTAGCCCTGAACTCACATCTTTCTCCAATTTCACTCCTATCTCCCCTCATGACCTCTCCGCACTCAGCTTGTCCATGAGACCCACTTCCTGCTCCCTCGACCCTATTCCCACCAAACTGCTGACCACCCAGCTTCCTTTTATGGCTCCCATGTTAGCTGACATTATTAATGGTTCTCTCTCCTCAGGTACTGCCCCCTCTCCCTCAAATCTGCCGTCATCACCCCTCTCCTCAAAAAACCAACCCTTGACCCCTCCCTCCTTGCCACCAACCTCCCTTTCCTCTCCAAAGTCCTTGAACGTGTTGTCGCCTCCCAAATCCGTGCCCACCTTTCCCATAATTCAATGTTTGAATCCCTCCAATCAGGTTTCCGCCCTTGCCACAGTACCAAAACGGCTCTCGTCAAAGTCACAAATGAAATCCTTTGTGACTGTGACAAAGGTAAACTATCCCTCCTCGTCCTTCTTGACTTGTCTGCAGCCTTTGACACGGTTGACCACTCGATCCTTCTCCAACGCCTCTCCACCGTCGTCCAGCTGGGTGGGACTGCACTCACCTGGTTCCATTCTTATCTAATCGTAGCCAGAGAATCACCTGCAACGGCTTCTCTTCCCGCTCCTGCATCGTTACCTCTGGTGTCCCCCAAGGATCTCTCCTTGGCCCCCTCCTATTTCTCATCTACATGTTGCTCCTTGGCGACATCATCTGAAAACACAGCATCAGTTTCCACATGTACGGTAATGACACCCAGCTCTACCTCACTACCACTTCGCTCGACCCCTCCACGGTGTCTAATTTGTCAGACTGCTTGTCCGACATCCAGTTCTGGATGAGCAGACATTTTCTCCAATTAAATATTGGGAAGACCGAAGCCATTCTTTTCGGTCCCCACCACAAACTCCGTTCCCTAGCCACCGATTCCATCCCTCCCCCTAACATCTGTCTGAGGCTGAAGCCACTGTTTGCAACCTTAATGTCATATTTGACCCTGAAATGAGCTTCCAACCACATATCCACAGCATAACTAAGAACGCCATTTTCCACCTCCATAACATCGCCCGTCTCCGCCCTTGCTTCAGCTAATCTGCTGCTGAAACCCTCATCCATGCCTTTGTTACCTCTAGACTTGACTATTCCAATGCACTCCTGGCTGGCCTCCCACATTCTACCCTATGTAAACTTGAGGTCATCCAAAACTCGGCTGCCCATGTCCTAACTTGCACCAAGTCCTATTCACCCATCGCCCCTGTGCTTGCTGACCTACATTGGCTCCCGGTTAAGCAACGCCTTGATTTCAAAATTCTCATCCTTGTTTTCAAATCCCTCCATGGTCTCGTCCCTCCCTATCTCCTTCAGCCCCACAACCCCCCAAGATATCTGCGCTCCTCTAATTCTGCCCTCTTGCGCTTCCCTGATTATAATTGCTCCACCATTGCTGGCCGTGCCTTCTGTTGCCTGGGCCCTAAGCTCTGGAATTCCCTGCCTAAACCTCTCCATCTCGCTACCGCTCTTTCCTCCTTTAAGATGCTCCTTTAAACCTCCCTCTTTGACCAAGCTTTTGGTCACCTGCCCTAATTTCTCCTTATGTGGCTCGCTGTCAAATTTTTTGTCTTTTAATATTCCTGTGAAGCGCCTTGGGACGTTTTACTACATTAATGGAGCAGTATAAATACAAGTTGTTGTTGTTGTTGTTGCTGTAAACAGCCTGCCAGAGGTATGTCAAGTCATAAGAAGCGGATCTAGGAGCTGTTACTTTAGAAGCATGGATCAGCATCCTTCCTGGTCTTGAATGCCAATGTGAGGAAGTAATCAATCAAAATTCCGAGTTGGGCAATCTCACACAGACAGCGCACAGTTTGGGATAAATTGGTGTGTAGTTTCACTCAGAGACAAAGGGCTGGATTTTCAATGACCCATGGAGTCAGGTTTGGAGGCGTGTGGGGGGTTAAAGTTGCAGATTCGGGGGTCCCGACCCCATCCCGACTCCATCCCGCCTCCACGCAATTTTGACAAAATCAGTCACGGGGTTCCCGACTCCGTCCCGCCTCCAAGAGGCGGGAGAGGCCATTAAAGCCCTTAACAAGCCCTAAATTGGCTCTGTAATGCCATTTTGAAACGTTTTCGCTAGTTTAACCCTTTTCCGACGTGAAGTACGCCTGATGTGAAACATTCCAGTGAAACCTGGCGGGAGCACAAGTGGATAGCTGACTATCAGCTGCAGGTCCACTATTACAACGGAGATGTGATGAAGGTAGGTAGTAGTAGTGTGATGAAGGTAGTAGTAGTATTAGGTCTGAAAGTCACCTCTGATGCTACTGCATTGAATGTCTTCAGAGACTGCCTGACCTTGCTGTGAGAGGACCTGGATGGAAAAAAAATTCATTCTCTCTCTCTCTCTGAGCTGCTGCTCATTTTGCATCCAGGTCCACTCACAGCAAAAGCAAGGCAGGTCCACTCACAGCAAAGGCCAAGCAATCTCTGAGACTCGGCAGTCTCTGCAATGATGACATCATCAGAGGCGACTTCCAGACTGAAACCACTAATTGGTTCATGGGTTCCCACATGCTGGAACTCAATTGCCCAATTAAATTAAAATTGCATCATTCATCCACATTAATCCGGAGTCGGGGGGCAACACCAAATGCGGATCACACGACCCCAACCCGACCCCAAGACAAAATCCAGCCCAAAATGTGGCACTGATACAGTAGAGGGAGCTCTTCGGAGGTTGGAGCTAAGTCTGACATTCCTCTTTCATCAAAAAATGGGAGAAATGCCCGTTTTCTTTTGTAATTAACAAACCATAAAATCAAGGGACGCATGGTTTTGATCATTGGCTGAGAATTGAACTTGGGGAACGAGCCGCAAATCGTGGAACACCAGCCACCAAGCCACTTTACTGGTAAAAATGCCGCAACGTTTGTTAATCCAAGAGTGCCTCCTTTACGTGACAAATGGCTGAATGGCAACTGAGAAAATTCTGATTTTCTAGCGAGGTGATGCAAATATCCTGTTACAGAAAAATATGAACTGATCTTTAGGAGAGAATAGCCCCCAGATATGTAAAGGAGGGCCAAGCATAACAGTATGTTGCTTAATGGGGTTATAAACATGGTCCTGTTACAGTGGTGACAGCACTGCTGCTCATCAATTGTCGCATTCACCTACACCAAAATGAACCTATCTCACATGATGATATGAAGTTGGTTCATTTAAATATTTTTGTTATTCTGGTGTATAGCATATGATGTCCTAGGAGGCAGGAAACAAGGTGCCAACAGAGAGTGAAGGGTGAGGGCTGCTGGATGCCCTTACAGGGCCGCCAATTTTCTTTAGAACTGTGGAGCAGTAAGTCCCCTTTCAATATTTCGTCATTGGAATCCAATAAAAAAATCAGCAGCAGCAAGGAAGTCTGGGCTTCTATCAAGGTGTAGGCAACCGGGAAGCAAATTTTTCCTCTTTTCCAATAGGCTTCCCCTTTGGTGCCCAATGTTAGCAGGTGCTTAGTGACTGGAGTGTTGCTCAGGCACTTTAGCTGCAATGAGCCTTCCACACTATTGGTGTGTCAGCTCCTGTGCACCAGGTCCTGCTGGCCCACAGTGCCATGTGCTGAGTGCATCGGATACAGGTTAGGGGCATTGAATGAACATTAAGTTACTCTGCTGCTCAAAGGGCCTAAAACAAGCTCCAGAAAAAAAGTTGCACAACTTAAATAAAAGTATAAAAGTAAGGAATGAATATTCTGTAAAGTGGGATTAATTTGGAGCTGCCATTTCTATGGCTGGTAAAATCTTACTCCCGGCAACATTTTACTCTGATAAAATCGGGGGTTTGTGCAGTCTGACTTAATTTATTTCTGAACTCGCTACTGCCAAAGTAAATAAATAAAGTTAGGCTGCACTGCGGTAAAGTGGATTTACCAAGCAACTGAAAAATAAATAATGGCAAATTCCTCCCCGTGCCCCACTGAGTGCTCGTTAGGTGGAGCATACCTGAATTATACTCCGCCTGACTCTTGATAGGTCTTGCTTCCTTCCCAGACGTTACCAAACTGACTGTAGACTATGTACTTTTGTCCTTTATTCCCTTGCTGATCAGGAAGCCAAAAGTGGCCTCAGACCCTCTTCCAGATCTGGCTTTTCAGAGATTGACCAGTAGAGCTGCCAACTAACCTGGTTAATGCTGCTCTGGGTGGAGGTCCCTAGTAACAATCTCCTGCTGTTCTCAAATGAAGAGGGTCATCCTATCATAATTGTCCTGAAATAACAACAGAAAATGCTGGAAACACTCAGCAGGTCAGGCAGCATCGAGGAGAGAGAAACCGAGTCAACGTCCCCGGCTCGAAACGTTGACTCTGTTTCTCTCTCCTCGATGCTGCCTGACCTGCTGTGTGTTTCCAGCATTTTCTGTTGTTAGTTCAGATTTCCAGCATCTGCAGTATTTTGCTATTGTATAATTGTCCGTAAATTCTGCTGGGATTCTCCTGAGCTTCCAATGTAACTTTGGTAGCAGACAGGAGGAAGCCATTTTCATCCATTTACACCATTTCTCTGTGGGTTCTGCCAGTCTCCCACTGCAGTCACGGCGGGAGACTGGGAGAGACCTTGCAGAATATCAAGGCCAATTTGTCTGGCTTAATCACAGGAAACAGCTTCCATTGTCTCAAGCTGAATTGGTATGCAAAATTCAACAAACTGTTTTGTCTACATCCACACACATCCTCCCACCAACCTTTGTCTGCTGTGGGGATTTTAACCCGTGTGAGTTAAATTTTACTTAATATCATTATTTTAATATCATTCGTATAAAACTTCTTCTCTGGTCAAATGACCAAAAATCCTGAAATGTGAAAATAAACTGGTTGTTTTTGAGTTCTAAGTATCAATGGTAACAACAGCAACTTGCATTTATATAACCCCTTTAATATAGTAAAACATCCCAAGGCGCTTCACAGGAGTGTTATCAAACAAAATTTGACAGTGAGCCACACAAAGAGATATTAAGACAGGTGACCAAAAGCATGGTCAAAGAGGTAGGTTTTATGGAGCATCATAAAAGAGGAGAGAGAAGTAGAGAGGCGGAGAGGTTTAGAGAGGGAATTCCAGAGCTTAGGGCCGAGGCAGCTGAAGGCACAGCCACCAATGGTGGAGCAATGAAAATCAGGGATGTGCAAGATGCCAGAATTGGAGAAGCGCAGAAGTCTCAGAGGGTTATAGGGCCGAAGGAGTTTACAGAGATTGGGAGGGGCGAGGCCATGAAGGGGTTTGAAAACAAGAATGAGAATTTTAAAATCAAGGCGTTGCCAGACCAGTAGCCAATGTAGGTCAGTGAGCACAGGGGCGATGTGTGAACAGGACTTGGTGCGAGTTAGGATACGGGCAGCAGAGTTTTGGATGAGCTGAAGTTGACGGAGGGTGCAAGGTGGGAGGCCGGCCAGGAGTATTGGAATAGTCAAGTCTTGAGGGTTGAGGGGACGAGGGTTTCAGCAACAGGTGTGAGGCAGGGGTGGAGACGGGTGATGTTACAGAGGTGGGTGGAAGTAGGTGGTCTTGATGATGGAGAGGATATGGGGTGGATTGTTCCATTGTTCAAATTTAAAGGGAAGTTCAAATAAAAATCTGGATATTCAATCTTTACTTGACTTTATTTTTGTAATACTAAGTACTGTTGCAGAGATATTTAATAAAGAATTAAAGCTGCTGTGAATATTTAAAATGCATTACAAAATCTATAAAATAAAATTTAACCATGACAAAATTTCAAAGTGCAAAGTTTCATTTGTGGCACATGTATTTGCTAAATAAACTACCCCTTGTATATAGTAATTTAATGACCTTGGATAAAGTTCTAAATTTCATACTTTAGAGTTATTTTTATGAATTCACCCTGCTGAGGGGAGCCTGGTATATGGAGCATTCAGGCACAGTTGCCCACAATTTTCTGACCAATTGTTGAAACATTGTGGGCAGTGAATATCTGAATGTTTGATATGTGCAGAACATGGGCAAGGCTCCCCCTCCCCCCACCAGAGTGCAGACTTAGAAGATTATCACTACTTCTAATAATAGCTTCCCTGGGGTGCAGTTAATGTTGATCCTCAGCAATTTTCCAGCAATGGACAGCAGGGCAGGAGGGGCTGGGCTTACAAACAGCAACCTCCAGCTTGTTCTATGAGTTGTTAGCCTGGTTATCAATCATAAGCACAGAAGTATTCTGGGACTTGTAATTTGCTATCTTGTTGAGTCTCTTGAACTGAAAGTGATAGCTCTTGGACCCCCATGAACTCAAGGCCTACAATTCCTCAGGGAGCCACAGGCCCACATTATCAGAGACTTTTCAAACACACAAAACGCAGCTGTCTTTATTATGTTACAAGTTAATACTAAATTTCTCAGCTTAGTGAGAAACTAAGATGAAAGTTAAAAAATCTTTTCAAAGAGTAATTTCATTGTTTTCTCTACTTTTTTTTATTGCATGCATTTGTTGCTGCTCATTGTTGACTGGTGGGTTCCAGGTCTGTCGTAGTTTCTCATTGGAAGTTTATGTATCTGCTTTGCCTGCTTTTGATTGGCACATTGCTTACCTGTTCAGTTGTCATTTGTTGTTGTTTTATGGATATCAAATCTGAGCCAATCAAATTTAAAATATAAAATTACCAATTTTCCTGATGAAATCAATCTGAGTGACCAATTTGGGAAAGCACCATATTTGAAAAGAGGCACATTTGCAAACATTTTTGAAACCTTTGGCTGGGACCACAGGCAAATGTCTACTCCGGCTAAAGCAATTTTCCTTCTCCACCCACCCAAGTGGGCACCCCAGTAGTGCCATAAATGGCCCCAGCACTCATCCAAAAACATTTAAATTCCCCTAGCCCCAGGAAATACACCGGGGCAGAGGTACATCCATATGGTGGGCTGAAGTCACAACCGGCCGAGTGTCTTCTGCCATTGAAATATTTTCACAGAAATGTCTAGGCTAAGATTTATATATATATGTATAAATAATAATTATAAAACAGAACACAGAAATAATAATACATAATAAATACAGTCAAAATGGCAGCCTGGTAATAATCTATCTATCTACAATATATTATAGATATGTCTTTTGAGTGCTACATTGAAATGGGAAATTCCCATGTAAACTCATCACTCTAATTGCACAGTCTGGCCACTAACATAAACACCATCCAGTTTCCCCTGTGATATCTAGGACAACATTTGGAAAATAAGTTTTAAATATGTATTGACTTTGGCAACCAACCAAAGAATCATAAGAAATAGGAGCAAGAGTAAGCCATTTGGCCCTTCGAGCCTGCTCCGCCATTCAATAAGATCATGGGTGATGTTTTACCTCATCTCCACTTTCCTGCACTATCCCCATATCCCTTGATTCCCTTAATATTCAAAAATCTATCGATCTCTGTCTTGAATATACTCAACGACTGAGCCTCCACAGCCCTCTGGGGTAGAGAATTCCAAAGATTCACCACCCTCTGAGTGAATACATTTCTCCTCATCTCAGTCCTAAATTGCCAACCCCTTATTCTGAGACTGTGACCCCTGGTTCTAGAGTCTAGAATCAAGTGCTAACAAGATCTTTTTGCAAAGGTGAAATAAACAGTGGGGTAGATTAAATTAATGGACAGAAAATTGTGTGGGGTGCACTAACCTCCAGGGTCAAACTGCCAATGTGTACTCTGGTCATGTGAAGGTCTGCACTGGGAGAGCTAATTCATAAAATCTATCACAGTAAGTAAACCCAACTGCAACAAACAGGCTTTCGAATCCAGAGCATATATGGACCTAACTGCCCTAACAAACAGAACATTGGAAAATAAAAAAATATATTAAACTTTATAATTGTTGACTTGGCCACAAAAGTGAAGGAGCAGAACTGAGGTGCACTGCACATGCACAGTCAGACTGACAGACTTACTGTCCACAAGACCAAAATTAATACGCTAACACTCTTCTACTTGCCTTGAAAATGCTGTTAATTAACCCATTGCCAGATACTGAGCTTTTCAACCTGAACAGCCTTTTCGAAGTTCCACTAGTCAGACTCAGGTATCGTCCAGATTATCTTTAAAAAAAATTTAACTTTGACTATTGCAATATACAAATTACTGATCCCCAACCAGCCGGTCATGAGACTGGCAAAGCACCCCGCCTTGTTGACAAATCATGAAGCTTAAACAACACCTTACTTGGTTGCAGAAGGTGCATGGCCATTGGGGTTGTTATTGTGTATAACCCCCCACATCTTTGAGTTCATTATTTAACTTCTAGTTTGTTGTTGCAGGCGTTGGCTGTCTGCCCTCTCAGGGAGTTTCAAGCTGGCCAGGTGTTTGCCAACAATCTCAGGAGATGTGGTTCAGGGTCAATGGTGAATCGGGCCAACCACGCAACAGAGACCTTGGTACAGTGACTCCATGAAGAGCCATCATTTACACAACTACCCTGCAAATTAATTCCTTTGTTAAAAAGAATAAAATAACATTTTAGCCCCATAGAATGTTATGGTAAAGGAAACCAGCTGGCAATCATTCCAGTCCCACTTCCAAAACTGACCGCATCCATACACTGCCCACCCACCACTCAACCCCATCTCTCACTCCCACTGCTCCTCAGTAAAATTCATCCAAATGTTTGCGCTAATTTAACCCACTGGACTTTGACTAGGAGTGACTTCAGACAGTCATCAGCACTTGGAGTCAGTTTAAAATAAAAATACTCAAGGGGACAGAATAAGGAAATTGGCAACTGATCCTTTGCACTTGGAAACGACTCAGGCTGTGAGCAGAAGTCCAAAGAAAACTACTCAGTGTGAGAAAGACAACCGAACGCCAGGTCAAAATATTGTGGGTACAATGCTTGTTCCATATTAACATTACAGGAAGGGTTGCTTCCCCAGGCTGGTTGCCATGTTTAGAAGTAATCTGATACTACTAGTGGACCTCTAGTTCCACTAAGAGTGAAGGTCCTTTTTGATTCCTGTTGGTAGTGAAATTATTACTATTTACAATAACTGCAAGTCTTGAAGAAAAGCTTTTTTCTAATAAGCTCCTTTCTTCATTTGTTTCATTCTGAATGCTACTGCAAAGCCAAAGACATGGACTGAAAAAGCATCTATAGTTCTATTTATTCAATGATTTATCTTCACAACATATATTTACAGAAAATTGTTCTTGCAGACATTATAGAACCAAGAGGTGTGTTATGTTGAAACCTGCAGAGATCTCTTGATGCTCAGAGGATTCAAACACCCTTATTATATCAGCTGGCAGGACCCTTACTGACAGTTTATACACATGTTGTTGAAGATTAGGAGGCAGTGTGCAAGCTGGCTTTGTGCCAATGATTTCAATGGCTGCCCGAGTCAAGCGAAGTGTAACGGGAGCAGAAGCTGCTGGAGTTCACTGCACTTGCTTTTCTCTGTTCACTTCAAGCATCCAGCACTTCCTTATAACAGCTCTTTCAGGATAACCTGATCCTATAAAAACCTGCTGTTACCATAGAAATGTGTTTTGTGAGGTCTGTTGAAACTCTTGCCCTATTTTTCCAGTCTTTGTTGCATTTATTTTTCCACGTTTTTGGCTGTATTTCTTCTTTAGTCGTGACAGCCTTCATTCTCTCCAAGTTTGTTATTTTTGGAAAGCGGTATTCTTTCATCCCCGCCAGCTTGGCACCAACAATTAATTCAGTGCTCTTTAATTTCCTTTCTAACTACTGTAGATATTAATGGTGAGCTTGGGGGGGGGCGGGGGGAGGTGACCTTAGACTATTATAAAAAAATTATATTGGCACAAAGTCCTCCTTCAGGAATTTTGAAAAGGCATTCAATGTACTTTAAATATCCATTTAAAGCGATCAGACTTTGTATTTTGAAATGCATTGAATTACTTTAGTCAAAATTGTTCATTAAACTAGCTCAGCATTTATGAGCCTAATACACCCGTAAAAAAACAGTAAAGTCCAATTATGTTGCACAAAGAATATCTAGCCAGTTATGCACAAAAAAAGTTACACAGTTTGCTTCGTGAATGCAGTTACTGCTTCGCCAGAGATAGGTCAATAGCTGAACAACTGACCGAGCGTAATAAAGTGCATCGTTATAAACTACAGGATCAATTATATTTTGCAGTGACAAATGAAACTTCATATGATCATGCCTGTCAAGACAGCTGCATTATAATACTTTCAAAACAGATAGGAGGGCACCGTAGCATAATTAAGGAAGATCTCACAACAAGGTTCCTTTATGGCTGCTGTGGCGGTTTTGGGTCTTACTGCAGATTTTCACATTTAAGATTGCTGTCAAATCCCAACTCCTCATATCCTCAAGAGTATTCTTGCCGTGAGAACTAGGTAAGGTTTCAGTAACGTGCCCAGGAAATGAACATCAAACACTGTCTGGTAATTACTTTTAGCTACTGGACTGATTCTATGCCTCAAACCGCTCTCACTCCAGTCTTCGAATATCAGAGAGCATCACATCAGAACACATTTTAAGTTTAAAATATCAAGTAAATTTACATTACAAAAGTTGAACAAGTGGTTAAATAACAATCATATTATATAGTCACATATTTCTAACAGATGTCCTTAACTTCTCAAGTGGTAAAAAATAATAAAAAGATTTAAGAACGAAGCTGATCCTTTATAAATAACCTATAAATAATAGTGCTGATTTCCCCCCAACTTTTTATCCCAATTATAGAATCATAGACTGGTTACAGCACAGAAGGAGGCCATTCGGCCAGTCGAGCCCATGCCGGCTCTCTGCAAGAGCATTTCAGCTAGTCCCACTCCCCCACCCTTTCCCCGTAGTCCTGCAAAAAATTGTCTTTCAAGTACTTATCCAATTCCCTTTTGAAAGCCACGATTGAGTCTGCCTCCACCACCCTTTCAGGCAGTGCATTCCAGAACCTAACCACTTGCAGCATACATTTTTTTTCCTCATGTTGTCTTTGGTTCTCCTGCCAATCACCTTGAAACTGTGTCCTCTGGTTCTCGACCCTTCCGCCAATGGGAACAGTTTGTCTCTATCTACTCTGTCTAGACCCCTCATGATTTTGAATATCTCTGTCAAATCTCCTCTCAACCTTCTCTGCTCTAAGAAGAACAACCCCAGCTTCTCCAGTCTATCCACGTAACTAAAGTGCCTCATTCCTGGAATCATTCTCGTAAATCTTTTCTGCACACTCTCTAAGGCCTTCACATCCTTCCTAAAGTGCGGTGCCCAGAATTGGACACAATATTCCAGTTGAGGCCCAACCAGTGTTTTATAAAGGTTCATCATAACTTCCTTGCTTTTGTACTCTGTGCCTCTATTTATGAAAATGAGAAGTCGCACAACACCAGGTTATAGTCCAACAGATTTATTTAATTTTACAAGCTTTCGGAGCTGTCGCTCCTTCTTCAGGTAGGGTAGCTGTGAGAGAATCTCCCAGAATTCACAATATAAACACAGGAAAAATGTATTCAAATCTTTCCCTACATCAAAGACACACTAAGAGCACAGCCAAGACAATGAGATGTGTCCCAGGGGGTCCAACGTGTCAAAACACCTGCTGGCTGCATATCCTCTCCATTTGTGTTGGTTCTTGTGTTAGTTTTTTTTTTAAAAACCTGGAAAGACCGGCCATGATGTCAAGTCACGTTCTGTATCGTTTTTTTTTTTTAAAACTAACACAAGAACCAACACAAATGGAGAGGATATGCAGCCAGCAGGTGTTTTGACACGTTGGACCCCCTGGGACACATCTCATTGTCTTGGCTGTGCTCTTAGTGTGTCTTTGTGGTAGGGAAAGATTTGAATACATTTTTTCTGTGTTTATATTGTGAATTCTGGGAGATTCTCTCACAGCTACCCTACCTGAAGAAGGATCGACAGCTCCGAAAGCTTGTAAAATTAAATAAATCTGTTGGACTATAACCTGGTGTTGTGCGACTTCTCATTTTTGTCCACCCCCGTCCAACGCCGGCATCTCCACATCATGACCTCTATTTATGAAGCCCAGTATCCCATATGCTTTTTTAACTGCTTTCTCAACCTGCCCTGCCACCTTCAACGATTTGTGCACACATACCCCGAGGTCTCTCTGTTCATGCACCCCCTTTAGAATTGTACTCTTTAATTTATATTGCCTCTCCTTGTTCTTCCTACCAAAATGTATCACTTCGCATGTGTGATAAATTTCATCTGCCACGTGTCCGCCCATTCCACCAGCCTGTCTATGTCCTCTTGAAGTCTATCACTATCCTCCTCACTGTTCACTATACTTCCAAGTTTTGTGTCATCTGCAAATGAATCTAAACTGTTTCTTAGAAATGTATACCAGGGTGAGCAGCAAGATATTTGCGCACAGCTATTCACATCTGAACAGCCAGGCTTAGTCTTAACTGCATAGTTATGGTGAGCTCCCACCTGCATAGTGCTGCTGCCTCTGGGATCTTATATGTATGGAGGAGGGATTTTTTGCATCATTATGACATGGCTGGCGTGTTGGGGTCGCCAGTCGCACCCCAGGAGGCAATGTGTCAGGTGTGAAGAGGAGGAAAGTTGGCCAGCAAGGATGCCAGCACTGGGCCATTCATCACCCGTGGGGGGAAGATATTGGGAGGGAAGCGAGCGGTGGCTGGCAGTGATCTGCACTTTCAATGTGGAGCCAAGAGGCACACTCCTGCTCCTCCTACCTCCACATTTAGCAAAGTAAATATTTTTTTTATAACCTTTTTGTGGCAGCCTCCAGCAGACTCTTTAGTGACCTCTTCAGTCCTCCCAGAAAACAACTGCAACAGTCTAAAGTTGTAAATGTATTAGAAGTGTACTTATTCCTAATATGTAAAGGTATATAAAAAAGTTTAAATCTTACAGTCGTCTTTTACAAATCATCAGCCAGCTTTAGTGTCAGTTTCTTCAAATGCGTTTACTTGCTTTAGGCATAAAAGCCAACTAAAAGGTGGTAAAATCCATCAAGGCCATTTAATCCCAGTAGACCACAGTTCCAATACACTTATAATACTGAAGTATTATATGTTAGACATCTTATCAGCGGTGCTGTCAGGTGCTGTCATTGTAAGGGCTGCAGTGAAGGCCAAGCATTTTACTTCTATCAAGTTCTTTTTTTGCGGCGATCTTATTTCAGACAAAGTGGTGAAATCTTAGCTCCAATTAAACCAAGTCCATTCAGAGCAGGAATGTTTAGAAGTTCTCTTTTCTGGATGTCCCAAAATTTTATTCATCCTTAGATATTATGTGTGATATTCCTATTGCACATATTGGGCAGTAGTCAAGATTGGTTGCTTCTGTATTCGCAATGATGCTTCATTTACTTTATAACGTTGTTGCCAATGGCAACCCCGGCTTCAGTGGTAGCGTTGTTCAATAAATGAGGTGATGCAGGCTTCTACTTCTGGGGTCACTCAGCTTTCCCAGTGGTGCAGTGTTTCACTTACTAGCCCTGCACTGACCCTCCACAGCCACTATGAAAGGACGAGTAGCCAGAAAACAAAGTTGGAATCTGTGACTTGAAAACAATTCATGTAAGGCATTAGACTCCTCTTTTTGCCATTTCCTTGTCTATTTCTGACTTAGGCACAAAAGGGGGATTTCTCCTCCATGATCCCATCCAAAATTGGGTGGGATAGCAGCAGAGAATGTCGGAGAATGTGAGTGGTGAAGCCTACAGCTGCCTCACCACCCGACTGGGATTGCCCTCCCCCTGCCCCAGCTGGGACCGTCGCTGTCTGCTCCTTCCCCAGCTCAACGCATGGAAATAGGAGCGGGTACCTGGTCCGTGTCACTAAACAATGTCACTGGCCCATGTCCCTGGCAGATTTGCCTCCCATCCACCTGTGTTGCCGGTGCTGCCACGGGGAAGGTGGCAGTAGACCCCGGGAAGCAGTAGTAACAGCTTTGAGATTCTCCCAATGGAGAAAGAGGGTCATGTAGCAGATGCCCTTCCCTCCATTCCTCCCCCCAACACTTATCTACTGAAGATCCTGGTCTCAGCTGAGGCTTTCAGTGGGACATCTGCTTGGAACATTAGGAAACCCTTTTAATGGCGTTCCTGGCTCTTCTGCTGCAGCGGCATCCATGCCAAGATTTCCCACCCTCAGATTGGCGGGCTGATTCTTGACAGTAAGAATCTCACTGCAGTCTGCCATGCATACGTATAGAAACTCCCGACTGAAAAAAATGGGTAGAGGTTAGGACAGATATGGAGGGGCGGGAGAGGTCACCACCAACCCTGCTGGATCTCTGCCCCAAAGAGGAGAAGCCCCAAAAAAGTCTCAAGTAGTTTGTTGGGGGAAGAGGAGGAATT
This sequence comes from Squalus acanthias, assembly GCA_030390025.1. Lineage (NCBI taxonomy): Eukaryota > Metazoa > Chordata > Chondrichthyes > Squaliformes > Squalidae > Squalus > Squalus acanthias. The sequence goes on from CM059426.1 coordinate 180,363,654, forward strand.
TGTATTAAAAAATTCAGAGTCGCAGGTGCACATGCATGCATATTTTATTTTGTTGGATCAAATCCAAGCAGTTTGAATGCATTGGATTTTGGGTTCAGTTCAATGTTAATTCTAGTTCAGCCTAATTCTTTCCTTTTCCTTATACTGCCATAAATCTGTTATATTTGGATGCAATAGGAGCATACTTGCGATCTACTTTACAGAACCAAAATGATAACAGCTTTTCTTCCTAGACAGTGGCTGAAGATGGATTTGTAAAGTGAGCTAACATTTTAAATTGGGTATTTTTATTGACTGAAAGATGAAGATAAATGCTGACAGTAACTCTCACTTCCACTGATGAGAGAAGGTGGTTACATGAACTTAATGGCATACCATATATTATATATTAAAAAGCTGAGTGGGCCACAAGATTCAATCGTAAAGTATGTTGAAAAATCCCATGTCAGGCTTTGGCAATGGGAAAACTCATTTTGAAATTGTCAACATTTACCTGCAGTACTTTGTACACCTATAGGCACAGAAGTAGGCCATTCAGCGCCTTGAGCCTGTTCCGCCATTCAGTTAGATCATGGTTGATCTGTATCTTAACTCCATCTACCAGCCTTAGTTCCGTAACCCTTAATAGCCTTGCCTAACAAAAATCTATCAATCTCAATTTAGAAATTTTCAATTGACTTAGCCTCAAATAGCTCTTTGGGGAGAGAGTTGCAGATTTCCATTACTCTTTGTGTGAAGAAGTGCTTCCTGAACAGCCTAGCTCTGATTTTAAAGTTATGCCCCCTTGTTCAGGAATCCACCACCACAGGAAATAATTTCTCTCTATCTACCCTATCAACTGCTTTAATCATCGTAAATACCTCAATTAGATCACCAAATAATCTTCTTTACTCAAGGGAATACAAGCCTAGCCTATGCAACCTGTCCTCATAATGTAACCATTTTAGCCTCTGTATAATTCTGATGAATCTGCGCTGCACCCCCTCCAGGGCCAATATATCCTTCCTGAGATGCGGTGCCCAGAACTGAATGCAGTGCTCCAGATGGGGTCTAACCAGAGCTTTGTACAACTGTAACATAACTTCCACCCCTTTGTATTCCAGTCCTCTTGTGATAAAGGCCAACATTCCATCAGCCTTTCATTATTTTTTGTACCTGTCCACTAGCTTTTAGTGATTTCTGTACTTGGGCCCCTAAATCTCTCCGCTCTTCCACAGTTCCTAGCTTCTCGCCATTTAGAAAATACTCTGATCTACCTTTCTTAGGTCCAAAGTGGATGACCTCACACTTCCCCACATTGAACTCCATCTGCCACAGTATCGCCCATTCACTTAATCCATCAATGTTCCTTTGCAACTTTCTGCTCCCATATACACTCTTTTACTGTGCCACCTAACTTGATGTCATCAGCAAACGGGATATACGGCTCTCTATTCCTTCATTTAAGTCAGTTATGAATATAGTGAAAAGCTGCGGCCCCAGTACCAATCCCTGGGGGACATCATTAGTCACATCCGACCAATTTGAGTACATAACCATTAACCCTACACTCTGTCTCTTACCTCCTAACCAATTCCCTACCCATGTCAATAGGTTGCCGCTAATTCCATGTGCTCTCATTTTTGTTAACAGTCTCTTATGTAGAACCTTATCGAATGCCTTCTGGAAGTCCATATAAATAAATCCATAGGCACTCCCTTACTTATCACGTTAGAGACCTCCTCAAAAAATTCAACCGAGCTCGTTAGACATGACTTACCCTTTACAAGGAGGTGCTATGTTTGACATGTACAGTGTGAATGCCTGTAATTTAATGTTAGATGCAAAGGCCAAAACTGGAACGGAAATGCCCTTCCAGCACATAGACACTGAGTGCCAGCACAGGAGTGTTTGGTAAGACTTATCAGAAGATTCCTCATGTGGGGTTAAAGTTAAGATTTTTTTGAAGGAACAAGTAATTATTAACACCAAAAAGATCCCCCCACAGTAACCAAACTGCACCATTCTGATTCGTGGCACTAATGCTTCCCAACAATCCAACCCTTGTTCCAGCATCCATGGAGTGTTTATGTCCCAGAGATTCATTTCCTTTTCATCTGCTCTTCTTCCCTGCTGGTTAAAATTTTCAGTCACACCCCTCCCACTGGCTGAAGATTCTAGGCTTGCCACCTCCTCTCCATGTCATTCCCCTTCCCACTGAGTGCATTTCCCAGGCAGAGAGGCATCCCTTTGCCCTCCTTCCCCCCTCTCATCTCCTCCCTCTCCCACTACCCTCCCTCTCTTCTCTCCTGTGCTCTGCCTCCCCCTTGTTCCATCACTCTACCCCTCTCTCCTTTCTCTCTCTCTCTCACCTCTCACTCTCCTCCTCATCCTTCCACATCCCTATCTACCCTCACCCATCTTGGCCCAATTATCTCCTTGCTCTCTAAGCCTGCTTGACATAAATACTGCCCATGGTCTTGACTCCTCGCAGGAAATCGACTTAAATAAAGCAGGTTTAAACAATTCTCTGGCATCAAATGACCCAATGACATAAATTATATCTGAATGCTTTAGTGCATCATCTGTATGTACCCTAAATACTTGTAAGAATCACTTTTTAAAATAATGACATTGAAATTACATTTTTTAAATTACCTTTGCATATGTTGTTTAAAGAAAGGAAACACAATGAACAGTAGAACAATACACTGTTGATTCCATTTATGAGGAAGTCCTTTATAACTTTTTAATCCTTAGATTGTCAACAGGTCCTGGAGAATTCCAATTGGCCAGCATCAACCAGTTTTGTTTGTTTTCAACGAATACACCTGAAATAACACAACTGTTCCAGCTATACATGTACTCAAATATTAAGAGAAGCTTTATTGCTGTAATATTAGCCTAAGCTATTAATGAGCACGTACAATTTTAATTAAAAATAAAAAGTACTTTATATCTGTTCTTGAAGTTGTCATATTTACCGAAGAAAAAACTTACCCTTTCTTCCTCCCAGCTCCCATTGCTCATTTTGTAGGTGGGAAGCATTTTTTAAAAATGTCCATTGGCCAAAAACTGGGCTGAAAGATTGTTTCTTTGGTCAAACAAAGCTGCACCATAGATAGTTGATATCATAGATGTAGGCCAATTTTAGTTGTGTAAAAATGCATCAAACATGGAAAGGCTTCTTCCAAATGAGTGTACTCAGTATCTCTGCCGCACTGTAGGGTTAGATTACCGATTGATTTGTAGCTGTTTCTATGTCCAAGTTTAATTCATGCAAGTCAGGTTTTTCAAAATGGCAAATAAAGAATTCTAGAGAATCATGTGAGTCCTTCAGGTAAAAACATAGGGGTTGAAAATACTTGGCTCTGTTCTGCCGACAGAGCAGGTGCCAGTGACCTTTGCTCATGACTCCACTGGATAATCCAAGATTGCATCCATTTACAGATGTTGGGCGTGCAACTGCACCACTATGGGTGCATCTTGGGTGCCTGCCTGGGAGGGAGGGACAGGAAAAACTGTGCTGACAAATCACTCAATTGGCAGCTGTCACCACTATCCAAGAAAATTATTTTATTTCAACCCAATCGGGGTCCCTTTATAAGGAGATGATATTACTCATAGGCCAGGTCCGGATCGCTGGCTGGGCCCCACTTCCACCACAGCAACCAACCTGAATCTCATGATCATCCCAGCAATCCAGGTCTCTTGGTGGCAGGAGACCAAAGTCGAGGATAGTTCTGGTGTATGAATTAGGTTCTCCCAGCCCGCACCCTCTGACGTAAGGGGTCATGTTTGGAGTGGGTGGAAGATCCACCCGCCTTAAGCCCCTGCATGAATTTTCAGCTGGAATCTAAGTGGAAACACATCGGTAGATTTTCAACTTGCCCCTGGGAGTAAAACTGGCGTTGCGGATTAGTTGCCCATTACAGAAACCGCCCGATTTTCATTTCCATTTATTTCAACAGGCAGCTGATCTGCAATGTCAAATTCACACCCGGGCGACAAATTAAAAGTCTACCCCCCTGTTTTTGGGTTTCGGTCAGAATCTCCTCTTTCTGCTGGACCACCTGTGCCCGACTTTTACTCAAGTACTGCTGTGGACATACCACATTGAGGGAATGAACACTGAGTACTGTACACCACTTGTGAGTGGAACCTACACAACTCACTCATACCTGTGGTAGCTGTGATTCAACTTCTTATCCCACCTATCATTCCATACCTAATGGTTTTATATACTTAGCTGTCAGCGATGGTCAGTGAAGCAAATAGTACAACGTTTCATCAAATCTGCTGCCAATTTTGCTTGAACTGCCCAATGTTCTGTTTTGCCTTTTGTTCCAAGATTGAGTTCGTTTTAATTATAAAAATTATTCAGTGGATATTCAGAGTGCCAGGAAGGGAATCTTCTCTTTGTCAATCTTGCAGACTTAGACAGCTGGGTTTCTTCCAGAAGATAAACTTCTACTTAAAAGCATGCCAACACTAGAGATAGCCGTGGGGTTTTAGTGCTGGATTATCCACGGCCTGAATGTTTATCCCACTGCATAGGAAAAAAGATGCAGCAGCAGATGAAACCCAGACCTTCAGGACATCTTCAAACATGATCTCAAATTTAACAAAGAAGCTTTGGATGTTTTTCAGCTTGCAGTGGTATGTAACACTGAGCCTGGTACTCTGTCTCTCTGAGCTGACATTCACCTGGCCTGTCTCCAGTTGTTCAACTCAAGAGATCAACGTGTTATTCATTCTTCCTTTCCTGAAGTTCACAATGAGTGCAGTTCATTTCTTATGCCAAGAAGTGTTGACACAGAGCACCACATGTTTTGATAGTAGTCTGAGAGGTTTCAGTGTGAACAGAAAAAAAAGGCATATTTACATACAATGGAGGCAAAGTCCATAATATTAATGTAAACATATCTAGATATTTGTAAATGTTTCCATGTTGTTTTTTTAATGCTAAATTTCTTATTCCAACAAATCTTCTTCCCTTCAGCCCAGCCTGTTGAAGTCACTGACAGAGAACTGCATGGCAATCGCCTGCATCCCACAGTGGCCATGTTGATTTTAACATGGGACAGAACTTTGGACCAATCAGTGGCTGCAGTGTGTACCATCTACAAGATGACCCAGAGTTCCCCAATCCCAGGACACATAACACTGATAAAATAGGCCACAATTATCCTAGAATATCAAACGTTTCTGTGCACCTAGCAGCAGTGAGAAATATGATCTACTTCCATGGCTATTCCCCAGGCTATTCATTTTTGAGTGTTAATAGCAGTATTTGATGGAGCGAAAAGTGCTAATTTCACTTATTACCTAAATATAACATTTGAATCCTTCAATATTTTAGCCTAGAAATTTTTTTTTTTATTCGTTCCTGGGATGTGGGCGCTGCTGGCAAGACCAGAACATATTGCCCATCCCTAATTGCCCTTGAGAAGGTGGTGGTGAGCCGCCTTCTTGAATCACTGAGGTCCGCTGGTGAAGGTACTCCCATAGTGTTGTTAGGGAGGGAGTTCCAGGATTTTGACCCAGCGACGATGAAGGAACGATGATATATTTCCAAGTCAGGATAGTGTGTAACTTGGAGGGAAACTTGCGGGTGGTGGTGTTCCCATGCGTCTGCTGCCCTGGTCCTTCTAGGTGGAAGAGGTCGCAGGTTTGGGAGGTGCTGCCGAAGAAGCCTTGGCGAGTTGCTGCAGTGCATCTTGTAGATGGTACACACTGCAGCCACGGTACGCCGGTGGTGGAGGGAGTGAATGTTTAGGGTGGCAGATGGGGTGCCAATCAAGCAGGCTGCTTTGTCTTGGATGGTGTCAAACTTCTTGAGTGTTGTTGGAGCTGCACTCATCCAGGCAAGTGGAGAGTATTCCATCACACTCCTGACTTGTGCCTTGTAGATCATGGAAAGGCTTTGGAGTCAGGAGGTGAGACACTCGCCGCAGAATACCCAACCTCTGACCTGCTCTTGTGGCCACATTATTTATGTGGCTGGTCCAGTTAAGTTTCTGATCAATGGTCACCCCCAGGATGTTTATTGTGGGGGATTCGGTGATGGTTAGATTCTCGCTTGTTGGAGATAGTCATTGCCTGGCACTTGTGTGGCGAGAATGTTACTTGAAACTTATCAGCCCAAGCCTGAATGTCGTCCAGGTCTTGTTGCATGTGGGCATGGACTGTTGCATTATCTGAGGAGTTGCAAATGGATGTGAACACTGTGCAATCATCAGCGAACATCCCACTTCTGACTTTATGATGGACAGAAGGTCATTGATGAAGCAGCTGAAGATTGTTGGGCCTAGGACACTGTCCTGAGGAACTCCTGCAGCGATGTCCTGGGGCTGAGATGATTGACCTCCAACAACCACAACCATTTTCCTTTCTGCTAAGTATCACTCCAGTCAGTGGAGAGTTTTTCCCCTGATTCCCATTGACTTCAAATTTACTAGAGCTCCTTGATGCCACACTCGGTCAAAAGCTGCCTTGATGTCAAGGGCAGGCACTCACACCTCACCTCTGGAATTCAGCTCTTTTGTTCATGTTTGGACCAAGGCTGTAATGAGGTCTGGAGCCGAGTGGTCCTTGCGGAACCCAAACTGGGCATCAGTGAGCAGGCTATTGGTTTGTAAGTGCCGCTTGATAGCACTGTCGACGACACCTTCCATCACTTTGCTGATGATTGAGAGTAGACTGATGTGGTGACTGGATTGGATTTGTCCTGTTTTTTGTGGACAGGACATACGTGGGCAGTTTTCCACATTGTTGTTTAGATGCCAGTGTTTAGCTGTACCGGAACAGCTTGCCGAGAGGCACAAATAATTCTGAAGCACAAGTCTTCTGTACGATAGTCAGGATGTTGTCGGGGCCCATAGCCTTTGCTGTATTCAGTGCACTCAGCCGTTTCTTGATATCACGTGGAATGAATCGAATTGGCTGAAGACTGGCTTCTGTGATGGTGGGGAACTCAGGAGGAGGCCAATATTAACCATTGACTTGGCACTTCTAGTTGAAGATGTTTGCAAACACTTCAGCCTTGTCTTTTGCACTCACGTGCTGGGCTCCACCATCATTGAGGATGGGGATATTCATGGAACCTCCTCCTCCCGTTAGTTGTTTCATTGTCCACCGCCATTCACGACTGGATATGGCAGAACTTCAGAGCTTTGATCTGATCCATTGATTGTGGGATTGCTAAGCTCTGACTATAGCATGCATATAGTCCTGTGTTGCAGCTTCCCCAGGTTGGCACCTCATTTTTAGGTACACCTGGTTGTACCACACAACACAATGGAGGGTGTCCTCAGTGTGAAGACGGGACTTCGTCTCCACAAGGACTGTGCGGTGGTCACTGCTACCAATGCTGTCAAGGACAAATGTATCTGCGACAGGTAGATTGGTGAGGACGAGGTCAAGTAGGTTTTTCCCTCGTGTTGATTCTCTCACCACCTGTCGCAGGCCCTGTCTGGCAGTTATATCCATCAGGACTCGGCCAGCTCAGTCAATAGTGGTGCTACCGAGCCACTCTTGGTGATGGATATTGAAGTCCCCCACCCAGAGTACATTTTGTGCCCTTGCTACCCTCAGTGTTTCTTCCAAGTGGTGTTCAACATGGAGGAGTACTGATTCATCAGCTGAGGGAGGGCGGTACGTGGTAATCAGCAGGAGGTTTCCTTGCCCATGCTTGATCTGAAGCCATGAAACTTCATGGGGTCCAGAGTCAATGTTGAGGACTCCCAGGGCCACTCCTTCCTGACTGTATACCACTGTGCCACCACCCCTGGTGGGTCTGTGCTGCCAGTAGGATGGTGATGGAGGAGTCTGGAACATTGGCTGAAAGGTATCATTCTGTGAGTATGACTCTGTCAGGCTGTTGCTTGATTAGTCTGTGGGACAGCACTCCCAATTTTGGCAGCAGTCCCCAGATGTTAGTGAGGAGGACTTTGCAGGGTCGACTGGGCTGGGTGTGCCATTGCAGTGTCCGTAGCCGGTGTCTAGGTCGATGCCAGGAGTTCCGTCCGGTTTTTATCTTATTATTGTTTCTCATAGCTGTTTGTTACAACTGAGTGGCTTGCTAGCCATTTCAGAGGGCAGTTAAGAGTCAAGCACATTGCTGTGGGTCTGGATTCACATACAGGCCAGACCAGGTAAGGATGGTAGATTTCCTTCCCTAAAGGACATTAGTGAACCAGATGGATTTTTACGACAATTCGATAGATTCATGGCCACCATTACTGAAACTAGCTTTTAATTCCAGATTTATTTAATTAATTGAATTTAAATTCCCCAGCTGCCATGGTGGGATTATGAACTCACATCTCTGGATCATTAGTCTGGTTTATTAGTCCAGTAACATAACCATGATGCCACTGTTCCCATAATAGGAATGATATTATCGTATAAATGCTTACTCCGCCCCTGCCTCAGCTCATCTGCTGCTGAAACCCTCATCATGCCTTTGTTATCTCTAGACTTGTCTATTCCAACGCACTCCTGGCCGGCCTCCCACGTTCTACCCTCCATAAATTTACGCTAATCCAAAACTCTGCTGCCCATATCCTAACTCGCATCAAGTCCCGTTCACACATCACCCCTGTGCTTGCGATATACATTAGCTCCCGTTAAGCAACGCCTTGATTTTAAAATTCTCATTTTCAAATCCCTTCATGGCCTCATCCCTCTCTATATCTCTGTAACCTCCTCCAGTCCTACAACCCTCCGAGATATCTGCCCTCCTTCAATTCTGGCCTCTTGTGCATCCCCAATTTGAATCGCTCCACCATTGGCGGCCGTGTCTTCAGCTGCCTAGGCCCTAAGCTCTAGAATTTCCTGCCTAAACCTCTTTGCCTCTCTATCTCTCTTACCTCCTTTAAGATGCTCCTTAAAACCTACCTCTCTGCCCTAATATCCCCTTATGTGGCTCGGTGTCAAATTTTGTTTGCGAATGCTCCTGTGAAGCACTTTGGGATGTTTTACTACGTTAAAGGCGCTATATAAATGCAAGTTGTTGTTGTTTTAACGCACTCATATCAAATTCCCTCTCTGCTATTTTAAAGTAGATCTGGCCTGTTTATTTGAAATGAGTTAATGCCTCTATAAAAATGTCACTGAGAGGAGCTTTATACAAGTGTATTAGGTATTCTTACATAATTGTTAACAGTGATTTTTGGGCTTTTGGATTTCAAGAATATCATCAGTGCCTCTCTTAAAAAAATGTTTAGCTTCCGTCCCTTTGTGTTGAAACAATGGGAGAGAAATTGGTTCAGACCTATTTTCAGGCATGAGATTGGTGACGCATCCATTCGCGCACCAGAAGCCAAAGGTTCAAGGCCTCAGACCTTATTACCATAATTCCAGCAAGCTGCAGATGCCAATGGGGCTTCTAGAGGCAGCTTGTTGGTGTGCTCCAGAACAATTTTGGCAGGCTGTGATGCCAGCAGCGGCCTTCAGGTGGGTCCAGGGGAAGGGGGAGATGAACGGAATTGCGGGGAGAATGAGCGCGGGCCAGAAGTAGCCTATGGTGTTGCTGGGGAGCAAGGAAGAGCAACCCTGCTCCTCCTAGCTCCATATTAAGGTAAGTTAAAAATGGTAAACTTACCGTTTTGTTGGAGGCTTCCAGTGGTGCCTTTAAGGACCACTTTTTAGGCCGCAGAAGAACCCGAAAAACTAAACGCTCCGCTCCGCTCAGTGTTGTCAAATTTTGGAGCAGGATTGTGAAACAGTCATTCAGAAGAATATGCAAGGGGCCTACACCTGTTTGAGGTGGTCGCCAGGAATGCCTAAATATTGCCTGACACAAAATGGCGTCAGATGTACTTCTGACACTGTTTGGGTGCAGGACATAACCCCACAAAATTGACACTTTGCCCCCATTTTGCATCCAAAAAATGGGTGCAACAAGATCTAATTTTGCTCCCAATGAGCACTGACCGCATAACTGGAGAATTGGTTTTGAGAGCTCTCATTCCCAACAGTGAAAGAGAGCTGAATTACCATACCGATAGTTGAAATTACACAATTACCAAAGTCCTCAGGGCAATGATTGCATCCACTGATGTTACTTAAGTACCCTAACACTGTCACTTTGTGTAATTCATTCAAGTGTAGCCACTGAGGTCATCAGTGCTCACCAAGAAACCAAAAAAGGATAGTAATACTAATCATAGTTTGTCTTTCAAATTGATTTTTAAAAGGAATACTGAAGATTTCCTTAAAAGTATAGATGTTTTGTGTGATTCTTTGCTCTGCTGTCATATTGAGCAGAGATAGTTGGAAATACACAGTGACAGCGGAAACAGTTTCCTTCTTGTGCAATACTGCCCATCACTCAAATATTAAACACAGCTTTCTTCAAAAATATGCAAGAACAATGGGAAAAGATGCATGAAACCTGAATCTGTTTTATAGCTTCACCAATTAAATTCTTCAATAAATAAAAAATGCTGCCCAACGCTGCCAGTGCCAATTCGTCTTCATAAGGTTAATATTATAACTCTGCCAAACTCACTCTGATCTCATATGTTTCCACTGAAGCTGCTTTGGTGTTTGGTGGCTGCTGAAAGGAGCTGTATTCGCATGAGTTCGGTGAACCTTTAATAAGTTGCGTTTTTCTTTGTCGCACACAAAAGAGTACGCCTGTCAACATACCGTAACTGTCAAGATTAATGATGGAACACAGCGATTGGCTCTGTAAACAATCTCGCAAGAGGTGCATGTTGTGCATCATGGTGACAAATTTGTTCACCCACTGGCTAATTTCAAGCTTGTTGGGAGCAAATACATCATGTTGTTGCCAATGTCCTGCTGCTCCACTGGACAGAATGATGTGTTGACGTAGTGTCTGTCTGCTACTTCTCATATTGCTGTTGGCTTGATGCACGCACCATGCCGGGGTAGGCTTGAAAATGACAATTATAAGTTATTTTGACACGCACACCCTGAAATTTGTAAGGGGGCGTGTCTCAGACGGTGCTGGTGCGAGGTTAGGCCTTCGTTGCCTATACTATTGCTTGCTCTGGTCTCCGGCCAGCCTTTTTGCAATAAGCACCTGTGAGTGGTTCGACCCACTCGCCCTTACGGTTCTGACACCTGGACTTAGGTGCAAGGAGCAGTAATGCAGAGAAAAACTCAAATAGACCTGGTTGAATAGCACGAAATGAATATCTTTATTGCATGGCGTCTAAAATCATGAAATACATGTCATAGGCGCAAATCAAAGAGAGTACAAGTATACACATGTTCATAAAGCTTGGTCTATGGAAATGGAGAACACACGGCACATCGTAAAAAGGGGAACACATTATACCTTAACCTTATTAAAAACCACCCTCCCTTAACAATATTCCTAAACTACGTCTGGATTTGTAGGATCGGAAAACATGCTCACCACTCGTTTTACTTCGGAGATTTTAAAATGAGGCACTCAGCTCGTTTCGCTGCAGCGCCTGACTGTCACGTGTTTGGAAGGGTTTCTGCACCCCACTTGTTTACTTTCGCTGCTGCGAAAGGCAAGCCAGACTCTCTGATGTCATGAAGCAGTCGATGGACTCAAACCGTCTTAGAATTCAAAGAAGGATCTTCCTGTGTTACAGTACATGTAGAAGTCGGTAGAACTCAAAGGAAAGTTCGGTCGTTATATTTTCGGGCACGGTCGGGGTTTACTGACCGTAGCGGCACGTGGAATTTCTTCTCGTCTTCTCTTCTCGTCTTCTCGGGCCTCCAGGGTCCAGACACCGTTTACCGACACTCGGGATGGTGTACCCTGTTACTTGCCCTTGTCGGGGCGGCTCGTTCCGATTGAGCTCCACCCAACACTCGAATAACCGACCAGTACGGCTAAGAGTCAAAAGTCAACAGAGTCCAGAGAGAAAATCAAGAGTCAGGAGTCAAGCGTTCAAGTCCAGAGAATAAGAGTTCAGCAAGAGCCCGAGCGAGTCAAGAGTTCAGCAAGAGTCAGCAGAGAATCAAGCGAATCCAGAGCCCAGAGTCAAGGAAGAGAGCGATGGGCATTTGTCCTCTATAGTTATACAGTTGTGTCCGCTTTATCTCCCGCTCAAATCTAAATGTTTATCCTTTGTGTGATTTTGGCGCTTAAAACTCCCAGCATGGGGCGATTATCTTCTTAACGGGTTTCGGTAGCACCTAAAACTGGCCAACTATCCGTTAATACCTTCTCCATTGTTGAGCCAGCCAGGATGTGTATGAATCGTCTCCTCGACTGGTTTTGGGGCCCCCCGAATACTGGCTTAATCACCCGCCAATGTCTCTCTCATTGTTGAGCCGGGGGGGTATTTGTGTATTGATATGTCTGGATGGGCCTTCGATTGCCCAGTTCAATGATCCTTACTGTGCATAGGAAAACAATTCCAGCACTTATATCATTGCTATTGTTCACAATGCAAACGGGTTGCATCCTGTCTTTATCAATGTTTACCGAGTATGATCCAATCTCATATTGAATGTATATTCGACGCCATCTTGTCTGCCCATTGTGTTTCTGGAAGCTTCTGCCACGATGCGCAGCGGCCATTTTACAGGCTTCTGTGTCCTTTATTATCAGGATGTGGAGATGCCGGCGTTGGACTGGGGTGGACAAAAATGAGAAGTCGCACAACACCAGGTTATAGTCCAACAGATTTATTTAATTTTACAAGCTTTCGGAGCAGTTCGCTGCTTCGTCAGGTAAGTTTAGCAGTGAGAGAATCTCCCAGAATTCACAATTTAAACACAGACAAAATATATTCAAATCTTTCCCTACATCAAAGAGCATAGCCAAGACAAGGGAGATTCTCTCACTGCTAAACTTACCTGACGAAGGAGCGAACTGCTCCGAAAGCTTGTAAAATTAAATAAATCTGTTGGACTATAACCTGGTGTTGTGCGACTTTATTATCAGGACAGCATTTCGTTTAATAAAAATGATCAATTGAATCTGCTTCTCTCATGTTGTTTTGAATCGCGATAATTGTGAAACTCTACAAATTATCATTCAACCAATGTGTTACTGAATTATAGGAGCTAAAAGTAGGCTATTATCTACCAAAGATGGCACATCAATGTAAGGGGGCTCTCGCAAACCTGAGGAGAAAATCAGTTCCAAGCAGTAGGATCTTGGGATGGCTCCTGCTTTGCACTGTGTATTAACCTGATCCCTCCTACTTATCTGTTAGGACTAGAGGTGGCGATGTGAAGGTTTTGGGATAGGGATAGTCTGATTAGTGGTTGATGGGCTCAGGAAGTTAAAGTGGTCTTGGTGTTCATGGGGGATGGGAGGGTTAGACAGGAATTCAAAGATTAAGGAGTGTCTCCTAATTTAGGCCATTGGTTACCAATGTGCAACAGGATCGTGCTTCAACTGTTGAAAACCAAAAGTAAGCTGAATATTTCGGAGGTTGACAGTAGGCAGCTCCAGTGTTGGTCAAGGTGGTGCAAGTGGGTCTGGCTAGTAGCTATCAGATGGTCTTCATTGTCAATCAAAGGCAGAGAAGTAATGAATACTGGCTGGACTCCCAACAGCAACAAGAACAAATTGGTGACAACAACATCGGTTAACCTCTGATGTTATTGATTCTCAGAAGTGGGTTGCTCAGCAACCAAGACAGGTTAATACAGGAGTTAGCGCTAATGTTCGTTACAAAAGCAGGCAAGGCAACGTTCATTTTGGGTAGCTCCTGATAGCCTAACAAGGTGGTGTCAGATGGACTCTGGTGCCAACTAAAAAGGCTAGGCATGTCAAAGTTACCTTGAGTGATCAAAGAGACCCAGTAAAACAATTTCTCCATTTCGGCGAACATTAGCTAGATTCTAATACTCATAAATACAGTAACCTAGATATTCATTGGCTTTACACACATTTTACCGGCATAAAACGGATGTTTAAGCATCAATATGGTGAACTAGCAGGTGTAATCACAGTGATTAGTCTTTAGTCATATTCTTTGAGAATCTGTTGGTAATTGGGAAGAGAAAAATATTATCAACTTGAAAGTTGTCCAGGTGGAATACAGCTTAAGGTCACCAATCAAGATTAGGTTCACCTTCCGATCATTCACTTGGGTTAGGGCAAGTGAATCCAAGTGGGCATTCAGGACTGAAAGCCTGACTTCACTTTCAGGGAAAAGGTAGGATGTTGGAGAAGGCAGCATCCGGGTGTGACTCTGAAGAAGCAAAATATAGGCTTACAACCTGTTATAAAGAATTAAGCAATAGAGTTAGGGATGTAACTCGAGGAGGTCGGCAGTCATTCATGACATCCAAAAAGGAGTTTAAAAGAAAAGTGAGTTGTAGACCAGCTTGGTCGAGGTGTCAAACTGACTGAAGGCAGAGGAAAGGAAGAATCAGGATGAATGCCAAACAGGAATTCCTTAACTTCAATACCTCTGTTCCTGTAAAGCAAGCACAGAGCAAAAGTAGGAAATATCTCATACCTTTTTAAAAGGTTAACCTAGGCTGAGCACAGAGAAGCTCAGGACAAAGGAGACCCGAAAAGGGGTGAACTTTAGTTGAACAGACCCTAGCTGAGGGGGAGAAGGGTGATCTAAATAAGACAGTCTAACTGCTGAGAAGAAATACAGACTTCTAGAGAGAAATATAATGACATAGTATGGTGAGGCGGATGCAGTAGCTTATGTTTATAGGATATCCAGGGATTAAAGGAGCAGGAAAGCAGAGCCAAGATATCAAAACCATAAAAATCCTTGTGGAACTGTAGAAACATATTTTGTTGTAATATGACTAATAGGAGTCAGAAGGTGTTTGTAAAAGTTATGCTCATTTTCCAATGAACAAAATTGGTTTCTGGTCAGAAGATCATGCCTTGGTCATTCTCCAACCAGTTTGAACCAACCACTCTGGTTATTTGGATGAGAAAAACATTCAATTGTGTTGAAATCTACCAATTTAACAATTATTAGGGGATGAATATAATCAATTAGGAAGTCATTGTGATCATCCACTACTTGTTTACTATGAATTTGGATTCTCTCCAGCAGCAGAATTTAGACCAACTCAAACTTTGATTTTAAAACTCCCACAAGACATAACATTTATTACATAATGCATCATATTACATTTTCTTTTGTTACATACACTCATAACCCCTGGTTATTGTACACAATGTTGAGTGCCAAGATTTTGTAACTAAAACCTCATTACTACTGAGATCAATATCACTCCATTATATGGGAAAAGCTGCTTTTTCAAAACATGATTATGAAAAGTTTATGCTTATGACACATAGGCCCAAAAATTGGTGAGGAAGCCTTCGTGCGAGGGTAAGGCCTCCCCGCGATCTCTCACTCCGCGTTGGCTTTTTCAGTTCCAGCTCGCACGAACTTGATGTTCTGGACAGCTGCTGTGCTGGGCTTGCGTATCCCACCGGCGTAGTTAATTCGTGCGAGCTGTGGGATCACGTGACTCAGTTAGAGCCAATGGCAGCACACCATCTTCCATTCATAACTTTCACATAAGTGCTGTGAAAGTTATGAATACTACAGCCCCCCAAAAGAACCGCTAAACCTCAATTAAATTTAAAAAAAAACCATCACATTAATAAAATAAGTATAGTTAAATAAATTAACCATTTTAAATAAAAAATTAAATTTTTGAAAAAATTTAAAATCTTTTAAAAAGTTATAAAAATAAACTTACCTGTCTTTAAAGTCTCTAAAAAAGATATACCTGTTAAAAAAAATTCAAAATAATACTTAATTCACTACTTACCTTGTTAAAAGTGGGTCTTACTCCTTCTTTTTTTATGTGCAGAATCTTCCGTACTCACCTGCGCGTTGAAACCACTAAGTGCACAGCATGCGTGCAGCCTGTAGCGCGCACGCGGTTCACCTAGGACCCGCCCCCTTTTCCATTCACCAAGTGCCGGTTTTCAGCGCATGCGCAGTGCATGCAGAAAACCGGCAATTGGAGACAGAATACGCGAGAGTACACAGTGCGTACTCTCGCGTAGCAAGACTAATTTTTGGGCCATAACCTCCATTGGCTTCACTGGGTCATGATAAGGAGGTAAGATATTTGCTGATTTTTCTCCTTCCTAGCCCCCAGTCATTAAGGCTGAATGTAGCACCTCTGCCACCACCCAGGCTGAAATCAGCTAACTGGGGATTGATTTTGGGACCTTCCCGCTTTATTCGGCTCACTACCACCTCAGGTGATTAATTTAACCACTGAGTCATCTGAACCACATTGTACAGGCACATTTTTACACTGAGTCTGTTCTTTTTCAGTTGTCGTTGAATTGATATAAACATTTCTGAGTTTCACAAGTGCTCCCCTTCCACTCAGTTTGCATTCTGGCATCATATTAGAAACCAGTGTTCCTTTTGTGGCGAAACATTGTAAGTCACTTTTTTTTGTCCTTTACAATTTCATATGGTTTCTGAAGTTTCTTCTGTTGGGACAATGCAATGGCACAACCTATCCAAACCTCACTGTACTACATCAAGGGATGGTAAGACATGCGTTCATGCTGAGTTCCCTATCTCTGCTGGGCTGCTGTGGGGAGGCGGTGAATGCAGACTGAGCACTTCCCACAAAGCCGAAGGGAAAATCAGAGGAAGCCAACTCTCGTGAACCTCTTCGCAGCTGATGTCAAGGTAGTATTGGCGAGACCTGTGAATTGGGGATAGTGAAGCAAAGATAAGGAAGAAATTAGATTAAAGTTAATTTCTTGTTAAGGAGGGTATATCACCGTCAAAAAATAATTGCTATTATTGTTGCATGCCAATCTCAAAGTTTGAAGTAAACATGTTTCAACCTCCTTAAGGTCACACAGTAGTTCAAACACCTTGAAAATTGCAAAATTTCTTTGAATATTTTGGGTAAAGAAAGTTTTGTAAGATCCTGCAATCTTAGATTTGTAAAATGGAAGCTTGACATATGTTAGTGATTTAAAGAAGGACCTGATACAGGTCAATGATTTATAGTTTCATGTAATTAAGTACATCATTTGCTCGATGCCATTGTATAATATTTATGCGTTGGCACCATTCAGTACTCTCAGCACTTTCACTTAAATCGCTATAACAATAAGCAAACACAAACTTCAGATCTACCTTTACATTAGTCAAAACTTAGTACTGCACAGACAGCTGTGCAGTGAACACAAGGAGCTACTGAAGAGTTTCATTCCATCCCTCGGGCCAGTGACTGGCGTGTTGTAATATTCCAACGTTTCTAACAGCGGGTCGCACTTGGGCAATCTGGAGCAGTGCGCCTGTCTTTCTTCAAAACAGCTCGGGTGTATCTGAAAGAGAAGAAATGTCACCCTTTTTTTTTGGATGCAGTTCAGATGGAGTTTTGCCAATTGCTGAAGGGTATCCCTTCAAGTTAAGTCTGAATAATCCTCTTGCTGGGTCTTTGTACTGCAAGTTCATTTTCTTTAAGAATCTCCCCCCCTTTCAAATAAATTACTAAGAAATTATGCATTTTTTAACAGCACTTTAAATGTGCTCTCGACCAACAAAGACCATCTTAATAGCGATACACAGCAATCTCCTTTCAAATGAAAAATTAATCATTCAAGTGCAAGGTCTATAATCTCTACCCAGAAAGTTTGAGATTGTGGAGACAGATTATCTATAATAAAACTGATAGACATTGCAGATCTTGCAAGTGTTTACACTGGAATTGGAGAGGCTGGAAAAATAATTGATCAAAGAGTATAATATGTGTGAATTAAAGTGAAGGAAAGTCTTCTCATTCATCTGCTGGTGACAGCAACCAGGCGGCCACTTGAGATCTGGAGAGCAGGCGTTTTTGAAATCAACATCTGTCGAGGACCTTGCTAAAATCCATTCTTTTTCCAAGTACTACAGGGTTTCCTTTAGCAATGCCAGCAACATGGAAACCGTTGTGTTTGTATAAGCATGTTCGCCTCACTAACTAATTATATTAAATGTTAGCCTAAAGAAGGCACATTTTCCCTTAGTACCTTGTTGGAACACACGAGATTCAGGCCCCGATTTTAACGGGGGCGGTGGGAACGGTGCACACGAGCCCTGAAGCAGGCGAGCTAAGGACGTATTCTGAGTGGTCGAGGCTTGTCCAGTTTTACAGGCCAGGCCTCATTCATAAATTTTCTCCGACTCCCGCCCAAACCTGGCCAGCTTCACGACCTGGTCGGTGGGTCGGAGTGGGTATTTGCCGGATTGAGACCGCAGCCGGGGACCTGCGGGAACGGCCCCAGCAGTCAGGTAAGTGGTGAGGTGGGGTGTGTGGGGGGGGGGGGGCTCTTGACACAATAGGGGAGGAGGAGGGGAAAGCGAGTCCCAAGGCTTCCTTCTGAGGCTCGGAGGGGCACTCCCGCTCCCCTAGATCCACACAAGGAAACCTAATGTAACATTTTAAAACTTAACCTGCCTGGGCCTCTTATGGTTCACGAACCTCCTCCTGGCAGATTTGGCCTGACTGGGAAACTGTCACTGCTTCCCCGCTCAGGCCTCGGACTAAAATTGCAGTCGAGTCTGATGACATCATCGGGACCCAGTCTGAATATTTAATGTTGGTCCTCGCTTCCTTCCTGCGGGTGTTCGGTTCACCTACTCAAAAGAGCAGGTTAACATCGGGAAACAGCGGGAAGGCAGCGGGATCAGAGGGGTTAAATCGCTGCCATCATATTAACTGCCCCACCGCCTGGTTTTGGCCAGGCAGGGGTAGCTAAAATCGGGGCCATGTTTTTTCCATTCATCCTTTTCTGTATCACAACTGGGAAAGCAGAAAGCTTGCAGACAATAACAGAAAATAAATGCACGTCTCCCTTCATAACTCAGTTAGTACGGATTGCGCCACACAGACCAGGAAGATCTCGAGATCAACTCCTGGCGTAAGTTGATTTAGCCAGTCTTAGACAGAGCACCAGCCGGGCTGCTGCAGTTCTCCTCAGCATCCCTGGACTAGGGAGGAGATAATCACCCTGGGTTCCTGCTCCTGATCAATATCGAGTGATGCCTTCTGGAAAGCCCATATCTGAAAATTGGATAAGGGGAGGACCAGGCTTAGCTATGATTGCCTTCCCCAACTCTGCGGTTAAGCACTGTGCCAAAACTCAGGTCTAGAAATTTGGATGTGCTCAGGTACTATCCCTGCACCTGAATGGTGAGGACTGAGGCGACCCCCATATTGGGCCTCGGGCCTTATTTCAATGGAGCCGGCAAGCTGTGCAGAGTTGCCAGTGACCCTCAGGTAAGTGAGAAAGGGTGAAAGATCGGGCCTTGGGCCGTGGGCGGGAGGTGCTCATTGTTTGAGGGTGGAGAGATCAGACCTCGGGGGAGTGATCAATGCCCGGTGGCTGGGGAGGAGTGATAGCCAGGTCGCGGGGCGAAATGGAGTGCATTCTTTTAATGTGGGGTTGCTCCTGTTCCTCCCGGCTCCACCTTCAGTTAAGTATGGGAGCCTGCCCGCCGGTTAGCACCGCGTTGTGCTGTGCGAGTTCAGCACATGGCAACTGAAGAGTTTTCAAAAATCGAAAAAGTCCCTGATGTAAATAAATTATTTTCCCTTTTAAATGTTCCTGACGACAGTGCAACCAACTTCAGCAATATCGTGGGCGGCGCAATTCTGGCCGCAAATGTGTGTGCATTTTATGCCCGCCATATTGGGAGCATAGTCGGTCATTTAGCGCCTGAAAAACGGGCACTGCGTAGGCAAATTTCTAGGCCTCATTGTCTAAACTTCACACACGAAGAAAGGCTGGTTAAGGAAGGTACTAAAGGCAGCCAGTGCCTATGGAATTGTATCCCAGCAAGAAGTTAGTGCCTTCAGGAAAGGAGAGGAGAGAAGACAGGGAGGGGAACAGAGAAGAAATTCGAGCAGAAAAACGATGTAAAATAAAACTTCAAGTCCTGGAAGTTTAACCAAGTGAACAGAAAACCTCTTAATCTGCTGGAAATAATGAACTCATGTACACAGATATGTACCTAAATCAAAGTGTCAGCTTTGACTTGTACTAAAAAAGATTCTGGTACGCTAAAAACCATGGGAATGAATTTCTGCCCAGGTTCTCCCACTTGTCTAACATACTGGCAAGAGACTTGGACATCCAGGAAACACGGCGTAAACACTATTTTTCTGGGGTTTTTGCAGGTCTTTCACTGAAGTTACAGTAGATAAACGAGAGATCCCTGTGGAAATGCATTCCCCTTGGATTCAGAATAAAGCACACAGAATAAGATACACAATTTCTCTCCTAGTTAAGGGACATTAATGGGGCCTTATACATTTTACCGTGGTGGGACTAATAGTTATGGAAGTCTTTGCAAATGTTAATGGGACAGATTTTTCTGTCAAAATAACATTGAGGCTAATGGCGCTTGTAGTTATTTATGCACAAATTATTTAGGACGTGGTAACACAACACTTAGAAAATCACAATATGATTAGGTAGAGTCAACACAGTTTATGAAAGGGAAACCAGTGTTTGATAAATCTATTAGAGTTTTTTGAGGGTGTAACTAGCATGGTAGATAATGGGGAACCATGGATGTAGTTTTATTTGGATTTTCAGAAGGCATTCGATAAGGTGCCACACAAGAGGTTGTTACACAAGATTAGGACTCATGTGATTGGGAGTAATATATTGGCATGGATTGAGGATTGGTTAACGGACAAAAAATAGAGATTAGGAATAAACGGGTCATTTTCAGATTGGCAGGGTGTTACTGGTGGAGTGCCACAAAGATCAGTGCTTGGGCATCAGCTATTTACAATCTATATCAATGACTTAGATGAGAGGATCGAGTGCAATATTTCCAATTTTGCTCACAATACAAAGCTAGGTGGGAAAGTAATCTGTGAGGAGGACGCAAAGAGGCTGCAAAGGGACATAGACCAGTGATTGAGCAAGAAGGTGGCATATGGAGTATAATATGGAGAAATGTGAAGTTATCCACTTTGGTCGGAAAAATAGAAAAGCAGAATATTTTGTAAATGGTGAGAGACTAGGAAATGTCGGTATTCAGAGGGATTTGGGGATTCTTGTACACGAATCATAGAAAGTTAACATGCAGGTACAGCAAGCAATTAGGAAGGCAAATGGTATGTTAGCCTTTATTGCAAGAGAGTTGGAGTATAAGAGTAAGGAAGTCTTACTGAAATTATATAGGGCTTTGGTGAGACCACACCTGGTGTACTGTGTTTTGGTCTCCTTACCTAAGGAAGGATATACTTGCCTTAGAAGGGGTGCAACAAAGGTTCACTAGATTGATTCCTGGGATGAGAGGGCTATCCTATGAGGAGAGATTGAGTAAACTGGGCCTATATTTTCTGGAGTTTAGAAGAATGAGAGGTGATCTCTTTGACAGGGTAAATGCTGAGAGGCTGTTTCCCCTAGCTGGAGAGTTTAGTACTAGGGGTCATAGTCTTAGGATAAGGGGTTGGTCATTTAGGACTGAGATGAGCAGAAATTTCTCACTCAGAGAGTTGTGAATCTTTGGAATTCTCTACCCCTGAGGGCCGTGGATGCTCAGCCATTGAGTATATTCAAGATTGAGATCGATGGATTTTTTGGGCACTAAGGGAATCTAGGGATATGGGCATAGGGAGGGAAACTGGAGTTGATGTAGAAGTTTAGCCATGATCTTATTGAAAGGCAAAGCAGGCTCGAGGGGTTGTATGGCCTACTCCAGCTCCTATTAAATGTTACAGCAACTTCAGGCGAGAGGCAGACGTGTGGTTAAACTCAAATATCGAAAAGCTGCTGTCCAAGTTGCGCTGGTCCACTGTTAGCTTCATGAAAGCAGCATCTCGCTGTCTGCCTCACCATTGAAATGCATTGAATGGCATGAAGTTGCCTTATTTGCGCTGTAGCTACGAACGAAACTTGCCACAATAAGTTAAGTCTTGTCATTTCAAATCTAAGTACCTTTTTAACAACATGATAATTGTTAATTACTGCCAATCAACCTCTCTGGCACTCAAAATTTACTATTACAAATGTGGAGTCTCATTCCGCCAGGTCTTAATTGTTGTTGGAGATTTTTTTAATGTAAAATTTAAAATTCAAACTTTTTTTACTTTTCCTTTTTGTCTCTTTTTTCTCTCTCTCTCTTAACCCAATCTTTCTTTCCCTCTCTTTCTGTACCTGATTTGACATTGAATTCCCCTACACTAATTTACACTTCCTTCTGTGTGTCAGCCATGGCTCAGTGGATAACCCTCTTGCCTCTGAGTCAGAAAGTTTGTAGGTTCAAATCCCATTTCAGTGACTTGAGCATAAGAAATCTAAGTTAGCACTCCAGTGCAGTGCTGAGGGAGTGCTGCACTGTTGGAGGTGCCGTCTTTCAGATGAGATGTTAAACTGAGGCCCTGTCTGCTCTCTCAGGTGGATGTAAAAGATCCCATGGCACTATTTCGAAGAAGAGCAGGGGAGTTATCCCCGGTGTCCTGGCCAATATTTATCCTTCAATCAACTTCACTAAAACAGATTATCTGGTCATTATCACATTGTTGTTTGTGGGAGCTTGCCATGCATGAATTGGCTGCCACATTACCTGCATTATAAAAGTGACTCCACTTCAAAAGTACTTAATTGGCTGGAAAGTGCTTTGGGACGTCCTGAGGTCATGTAAGGTGCTTTATAGATGCAAGTTTTTCTTTCTCAGTCCTTGTGGTGTTAATTTCACAATCCTTCAATCTGATTGGTTAAGGAGATACACATCTGTTCTGACGATGCCACCTTCCATACCAGTGCTTCCGACATGTCTTCCTTTTTCCTCACCCGAGGATTCCCCTCTACTGTGGCTGACACGGCCCTCGACCGTGTCCGTTCTATCTCCCGCACTTCTGCCCTCACCCCTGCCCCTCCATCCCGGAACCACGATAGAGTTCCCCTTGTCCTCACGTTTCACCCCACCAGCCTCCACATTCAACGGATCATCCTCCTCCATTTCCGCCACCTCCAGCGTGTGATCCCACCACCAAACGCATCTTCCCCTCACCTCCCCTTTCAGCATTCCGCAGGGACCGCTCCCTCCGCGACACCCTAGTCCACTCCTCTACCACCCCCAGCACTCCTTCCCCTTCGCCCGGCACCTTCCCGTGCAAGCGCAGGAGATGCAACACATGCCCTTATACCTCCCCCCTTCCCACTGTCCAGGGCCCTAAACACCCCTTCCAGGTGAAACAGCAATTTACTTGTACTTCCTGCAATTTAGTATACTGTATTCGCTGCTCACGATGTAGTCTCCTCTACATTGCGGAGACCAAACGCAGATTGGGTGACCGCTTTGCGGAACAGCTCCGTTCAGTCCGTAAGGGGGACCCCGCGCTCCCGGTGGCCTGTCACTTTAATTCTGCGCTCCACTCCCACTCTGACCTCACCGTCCTCGGCCTCTTGCATTGTTCCACGGAAGCTCAGCGTAAGCGCGAGGAACAGCACCTCATCTTTCGTTTAGGCACTCTACAGCCCTCTGGACTCAACATAGAGTTCAACAATTTCAGATCATAACCCCGGCCCCTATCACATATATATATACTTTTATTTTATTTTTTCATCCACCCTTTTGTTTGGCCTTTTTTTTCATCCCTCCCAGAAGCTGGCAGCTGTCCTTCATTCTGCCAGCGCATTTCACCCTTCATCTAGCCTCAACCTGTCACATTACCACCTCCTCCTGCCTTGATTATCTCTTAATGTATCTCAATGTCTCTTAATCTCTCCTGCTTTCTATCCTACCACTGACCTTCCCTTTTGTTCTTTCATCCCCTCTCCCTTTTCCCAGCATTATACTTGCTTAAAATCTATTTCATTTCCTGCTTTTTTCCAGTTCTGACCAAAGGTCTTCGACCTGAAACGTTAACTCTGTTTCTCTCTCCACGGATGCTGCCTGGCCTGCTGAGTTTTTCCAGCGTTGTCTGTTGTTATTAAGGAGATACACAGTTGTTTGCCCAGTTCACTCAGGTCCAGTTGCTCTGTTTCCCTCACTGCGACGTTATCAGCTCACACTTTCAGCAATCAATGCAAAAAATTTCAAAACCTAAACGTGTAAGGGAATGTCTAACTAATGACATACGCCGTTAGATGCCCTGCCACAGCAAAAGCTGGCTCACTGTTATTTGTACAAAATTGAGTGCAATTTCAGGTCTTTCTGCTTCTAATGGTATTAGCAAATGATATTGTACATTATTTTGAACCAGACATAGCATGTGCCACCTGGAAAGTATAACTAAATACTTACAACTACAGTGTCTTTACATTATACACATATTGCCTTTTCAACCAGCATCATACTTATGTCGACAGAATTGGGAAAGGTAATTATACTTAATAAGAACTGTTTAACAAAAGCAGAAATGAAAAATGTGAGGAGGATGAGCGTTTGGGGGGTGAATTTCCACCGGTGTGCTGATCGTCCAACATAACTTCAACAGAAGAGCCGCATAAATTACATTTTTCCAGCCTTTCCGCGGTTCTTCAACTAAAGTTATGTCGACCGCCATGGCAATTCACCCCCTTTCTTTTAATTCAATAAATTCTTCTCCACCCCAATTCTATTAATCCAAGAGGGGAAGGTTGTAATGTATGGAAATGATATAAAAAACACATGTAGTGATGGGATGGGATCGTGCAATAAATAAAATACATAATTGCAATGTTATGATTACTGTCCAGGTGCTCTTGTTCGAAAAAAGTAGAGTTTGAAGACATAAATCTTATCTCTTACGCAGATATACTCTTCTCCTGAGATTTCTTTCCTTGTGTGCTTGAAACTCCTCATCCTGCTATTCCTCTGAAAGAATTTTGGCCAGCCATGATAGAAGCATAAGCCACGTTGCTCTTGCTATGTTTGGCAATGAGTTTATTCATTCAGTGACAGTTCTCAGCTGGAGTTGCAGGCAACATGTACACAGGCCACTTAAGTTATTGAAAACAACACTTGCATTTATATAGCTCCTTTAATGTAGTAAAACGTCCCAAAGCGTTTCACAGGAGCGATTATCAAACAAAATTTGACACTGAGCCATGTAAGGGGATATTCGGGCAGATGACCAAAAGCTTGGTCAAAGAGGTAGGTTTTAAGGAGCGTCTTAATAGATGAAAGAGAGGTAGAGAGGTGGAGAGGTTTAGGGAGGGAATTCCAGGGCCTAGGCAGCTAATGGCACAGGCTGCCAATGGTGGAGTGAAGAAAATTGGAGATGCGCATGAGGCCAAAATTGGTGGAGCACAGATATCTCAGAAGGTTGTAGGGCTGGAGGAGGCTACAGAGATAGGGAGGGGCGAGGCCATGGAGGGACTTGAAAACAAGAATGAGTATTTTAAATTAAGGCGTTGCCGGACCGGGAGCCAATGTAGGTCAGCGAGCACAGGGGTGATGGGTGAACGGAACTTGGTGAGAGTTAGGATACGGGCAGCAGAATTTTGGATGAGCTCAAGTTTTTGGAGGGTGCCAGGTGGGAGGCTAACCACGAGAGCATTGGAATAGTCGAGTCTAGAGGTAACAAAAGCATGGATGCAGATTTCATCAGCGGATGAGCTGAGGCAGGGCGGAGACGGGTAATGTTACATAGGTGGAAGTAGGCAGGCTTGGTGATGGAGAAGATATGGGGTTGGAAGCTCAGGGTCAAATAGGATGCCAAGGTTGCGAACAGTCTTATTCAGACTCAGACAATGGCCAAGGAGAGGGATGGAGTCAGTGGCTAGGGAACCAAGTTTGTGACGGGGACCGAAAACAATGGCTTCAGTGTTCCAAATATTTAGTTGGAGGAAATTTCTGCTCATCCAATATTTGATGTCGGGCATGCAGTGTGACAAATCAGAGGCAGTGGAGGGGTCAAGAGAGGTGGTGGTGAGGTGGAGCTGGGTGTCGTCGGAGTACATGTGGAACCTGACATTGTGTTTTCGGATGAGGCGCCTTCGCTTCACAAAGGAGGCTATCACCGAGCTATGTTACCTACTGCAGCCATTCGAGCCTCGCACCTGGGCATGGACAGCCCTGCCTGTGGCTGTCAAGGTCACCATGGCCCTTAAACTTTATGCCACGGGCAACTTCCAGGCTGCAGCAGGTGACATCGGCGACATATTACAGTTCGCAGTCCACGGCTGTATCAGGGAGGTCGCCGAGGCTCTTTGCAACAGGAAGAACACCAACATCTCATTCCCCATAGACAGAGTGAAGGAGGACAAGAGAGCATTAGGTTTTTCCTGCATGGCAGGGTTCCCCATTGCGCAAGGCACCATTAACTGTAAGCACATTGCCTTATATACTCCCCATCATCAGCCTGGCATCTTTATCAATAGAAAGGGATTGTACTTCCTCAACGTACAGTTGGTTTGCGACCACAGGTTGCGCATTATGCAGGTCTGTGCCCAATATTCTGGCAGCAGTCATGATTCATCCTGCAGCTGTCATCTGTGCCGCCTTTATTCCAACCATCAAGTTACTGACTGACTGCTGGGTGACAAGGGATATTTTCCCTGGATATGCATCGACCACCAGTGCCCTTAGATGCCGGAGCTCTTAGAGACCTGCTCATCGAAGAGCACTTCACCTAAACCACCGTCCTTACTACCACCATCCGATTACCTTCCTTCAATCCAGCCTTATGGGTCTTTCCCTCACTTCACTACAAATATAAACACCAAAATCAAATCCACAACAAAAAACAAATTTATCGAACAACTCAATTCCATCTCTATCTAACAGTAAACAGAAATAACAAGCCTTTAGTGCCTGTCTTCTGTGCTTATTTACCTATCCTAGTGCCACTACGAAATGTTCCCCCAGTGGCTACACCTTGGGAGGTGAAAGACTTCTGAACTTCCATTGAAGACACTTCAGATGGCCATGGTGGGAGACCTCGAGCAGCTGTGGGCCTTGAGGGCCCGGCTGCAGACTGCAGTATCTCGGCATGGGCTGGACTAATGGCTATGACACTAACAAGGGCATTGGCGGAGTGGGTGGCGAGGGAGCAGGTATGCTGTCTTCCTGAGAGAGGACAGGAGGTGCAACTCTCATGGTGCAGGAGTGAGATGACGCTCTGGAAGCCCCTGTCCACAATGGCCCCTAAAGCCAAGCTGGCAACCATCTGAAGTTCCATGGCAGCTGTCAGGACTGTCAGAAGAGGCCCTTGATGGTAGGAGCCACTATCGTGTTAATGGAGCTGACCATGTTGGACAGAATGGTCTCCATGCTCTGCACAAAGACTTGATACAAGTTGGAGCTGAACTGTTTCATGCTCTGCGACATTGTGCGCAAGCTCGCTGGCAGGCTGCCCAGTGCACCTAGCATTTCCTGGCATTTGCCCATCAACCTTCTTTAGTAGGCTGGAAATCACTATCGAAATCACCATCTGAGTCATCAGCAGCAGAGCTATTGGGCCAAAAATTTGGCCCTTGTCGGGTGAGTACGCACTGTGTACTCACCCATAAGGCCTCCTGAAGTGCCAGTTTCCTGCATGCACTGCGCATGCGCGGGAAACCGGAACTTCCGGTCTCGTGAAGGGAGCGGTTCAGAGGTGAACCGCGTGCGTGGTAGAGCCTGCGCGCACGCAGCGAACTTAGTTTTTTTTTCAGGTTTCTCCGGGAGGGTAAATATTGAAGAAGCTGCGCTTTTAAAAAGGAGGCACAGGACCCGTTTTCAACAAGGTAAGTGGTTAATTAATTACAATTTAAAAATGTTTTCAACAGGTTTATCTTTTTTAGATACTTTTAAGAAAGGTAAGTTTATTTTTAGCACTGTTAAAAAGTATTTTATTTTTTTCAAAAATTTAAATTTTTGTTTAAAGTAGTTAATTTATTTAACTTATAGTTATTTTAAAAAAGTGATGGTTTAAAAAAATTTTTATTTGAAGTTTAGGTGTTGTTTTGGGGCCGATTTCAATTCATAGATTTGACAGGTCTTCCTGTCAAATCTATGAATGAAAGATGGTCTGCTGCCATTGGCTCTCCATGGCCCACGTGATCCCAGGGGATGCATCGCACTAACTACGCCCCTGGGATACACAAGCACTGCGCGCCGGCAGTTGGGGGAGGCCCAGGAGCTGAAGTCCCCGTGGGCCCAGAGGTCAACGGCAGGCGCGGTAGGTAGGTGCGCGCGGGATCTTTGCACCCGCGGGAAGCCAGGGAGCCGAATTTCTGGGCCATTATGTGATCTCACCCTAGTGATCTGACACCAGTGGCATCCTATCCCCCTGCCCTAGCTCCTGCACACTTGTGGTTGGTGATTCATCACGTGAAGAATTCTCCTCTAGCCTAGCCTCTAAAATGCGTGTGGTGCCAATATCTAAGCTGGTGCTTGCAAGAGTGAGATCAAGTGACGCTGCATCTTCAGGAAAGCAGTCCTCCTTTTCCTACACATTTTCAACACCTGAAATGAAAGAGAAGGACAAGATTTAGCTTTTAGTGTTAAGGGAGAGCAAGAGAGAGAAGTGGCTGGTGAAAGTATCTGCAGCTAGAAGTAGGAATGGCAAAAGAGGATAAGATGTGAAGAAATCCTATGTGACGTCTCCCCCAGTGATGCCAGTCACCACGGTCTTGACTCTGCCCCTGCCCGTGGTGGCCAGCACATTTTGTTCGAGGTGTGAGAGGGTGTACAGATGGGCTTGGCCTCCTCCAGTGGCAGATTCCTGTCTCAAGTTGTGGGTGACCTTCTCCTGCACGAAAGAAGGGAGCGTGTTAGTGACATTCTTGTGAGGTATTTAGAGAATGTGCTTATCATGGTCGAATAACTGGTATGCAGTGTGTAAGATGTGAGGTGTGAGGAAGTGAGGGTGCAATAGTGGTTAGTTTATGAGTAGAATTAGTAGGAGCTAAGTGTGATGCAGTAATTGTAGGAAATGAAGGGAAGCAGTATTTTGAGTACTGAGGCTGGAGGTGGTGGAGGTGTGAGCAGAGAGTAAGACTTGCATTTATATAGAGCCTTTCATGACCACTGGACGTCCCAAAGCGCTTTACAGCCAATGAAGTACATTTTGAAGTGTAGTCACTGTTGTAATGTAGGAAACGTGGCAGCCAATTTTGGGCACAGCAAGCTCCCACAAACAGCAATGTGACAATGACCAGATAATCTGTTTTTGTTATGTTGATTGAGGGATAAATATTGGCCAGGACACCGAGGATAACTCCCCTGCTCTTCTTCGAAATAGTGCCACGGGATCATTTACGACCACTTGAGCGAGCAGACAGTTTAACGTCTCATTCAAAAGACAGCATTACTGATGGTGCAGTACGCCTTCAGGGAGTGTCAGCCTAGATTTTTGCAATCAAGTCGCTGGAGTGGGTCTTGAATCCACAACCTTCTGACTCAGAGGTGAGGGTGCTACCCACTGAGCCACAGCTGACACTGCACTGAATGCAGTATTGTTACATTGACAATGCTGGTGAGGTCAGTTAATTTATTTCATCATCGCAACCATGTCCTTGGAGCTAAGCTCCTGGTATTGACCTCCTCAGCAATGTCTTCCCATTGGCGACGGAGTTGTTGCCTGGAGGCAACATAGGGAGAAGAGGATCTCCCGCCTTGTGTCCACTGTCCGCACCAGGACATCCAATGCAGCATCGGAGAACCATGGTGCCCTCTCAGTGCGTGCTGTAGCCATTTCTCTCCTTCCAAGTGTTTCTTGCAACCAGAATGCTCCTCCCCTTTAAGAGGATTTAATTGGTGTCAAAGACGCCCGCTATTTGGCTTCCCAAACAGGTGTGCAGCCAATGAATAACGTGGGTAGCGCTGACTATATGCCTGAGTCATGATAATAAGCAGGCAACACAAATATTGCACGCTGCCTGGTCCAACACAAACAGGCGCTTGCAGTGCGTGCCTGTTTTTATGCTGTTACCTCTGTCTTCAACACATGTTAGGGTTTTTTGGGACAGCACTGCTGCAAATATGTGTGAAAAACATGACTGATGTCCAGAAACTCAAACCTTGGGATTTAAGAGAATAGGAGTTTGAGAGTCAAATATTGTCATCTAAATGGATCTTCTATATCCAATCAGCTTGGAATTCGTCAGCACTCTGTAAAATATTCCATATCTCATGGGGCTCTCCTCAATAAAGCACAACTGCTGCATTTTATAGCTTTACCAATTCTCCATTAAAGTAGCAAGGCATAAGCAGCCTCATTTTAAACTCTGGTTAAATATTTATGCTTCATTCAGCTCTGAGTTCTCGATTTTAATATTATACATATTGTAATGTTCATTATTACTGAAATAAATATATTTTCACATGTATGGAATCTGAATGTTCTATCAGTCTGTAGCACTGGGGGATTATTAAGTCAATATCATACAGGTACTTCCAAATTGTCACCTGACTTCCAGAAATGGAAATGTATATGTTTTTGTATTGCAATTATAATACACAAATATGCAGAATGACATAACATCTCAACAATATTTTTTACAATTATGAGATGTATCCCGGTTTTAATAACAGTGAGGTCCCTTCAACTCAGCTGTCAAATTTACACCCAGTGAGTCACTCAGGCGATAAATATCTTTACCAGGAGTAAATGTCAGTGCGAATCAAGGAGATGTGTTTTAGTGAGATTGTTTTGGCAAGGTCAGAACTATAGGTAGTGAGGGGAACTGGGCCTCCTGCTATGGAAAGAACTGGCTTCTTTTGCAAAGACATTTCAAAATGTCTGTTTTTCTTCAGCTCATGAATAGTTTAATTTGATGTCAAGCTCTAAATTGCACTGATTTAAAGGTTAAATGGTCCAGCGTTTTCAAGATCGGGATTTTTGTTTAAAAACGATCTCTGTATTGTGCATTGATGACCCAACAAATTATCCAGTCAGTGATACCTTATGTCTTAAATATTACATTGTTCCCAAGGACAGGACTAAAGAAAATCTATTCAAAATGGAAGGCAAGGATCAGTTTGCAAATTTCTCCACTCGTGACACTAAAACAAGAGAAGGGTCTCAGTGAACACTTGAGCTGGTTGAATGCTTCACATCGAGCATTTTTAACACTTTTTTCAGCAGACAGGAGTTATTGAGATACTCAAAGACACATGCACAATGGCAGGTAATAGAGAACCAGCAACAAATGACTCCAACCTACATTACGATTTACGAGTGAGCCCAACTCCTTTCAACTATTAAGTTCAACTACAGGCATCTTGGCAACATATTGGTGAAGAGAATAAAAAATCTGCAGCTGTGAGGTAACAAAAACTCATCTGTTGAAATGAACATTTTATACAGTCACTTAAAGACACTTTGATGACACCGAGAATTTCTGAAATGCAAACCTAAAACTACAATTTGTGAACACAACTGGTTTAGATTAAAGACAGTAGTGAAAAATGTGAACCTGATGCAACTGTTTCAGTAAAGATGCTTTGGAAGAGTTTAAAAAGTGAAGACTTGACATGCAGTACAACGAACCCTAATATGTACATCATGTGGGTACAGGACAGAAACTGTATGCCATTTAGACAGGAAACATTTCTGTTTAGATGTAAGACACATTAGCCCTGATTTTAACTTAGCCGCAAAGCCCCCATAATGTTGCGAGCATGAGGCCCGGGTGATTATAACTCCTGGGCCTTATTTCCATCTGAGTGATGAGCTGCCCTTGCACTCTCATCAAGAATATAAAGTGGGGATGCACCTCTCAAACCGAGGTATATTCCCTACTTTCATTTTTGCTTGAACAAATATGGAAAATATTGAGGATGCACAGATGAGTTGCAGGGCTGCACCAC
Source organism: Squalus acanthias (assembly GCA_030390025.1). NCBI lineage: Eukaryota > Metazoa > Chordata > Chondrichthyes > Squaliformes > Squalidae > Squalus > Squalus acanthias. The sequence continues at coordinate 180,395,300 of CM059426.1, forward strand.
TGCCCCCCCCCCTCCCCCAGTTTTCTGATGCATCCCGGATGGAGAAAGTCACAGCAAAGAGGGAGATACTGTTCCCCAGCAGCCACAGGAGCATCACCAAGGCTTCTATTAAGCAGGCTTGAACAGAGGTAGCTGACAAGACCAGTACCAGCAGCATCACCCCCAGGGCCTGGGCTGAATATAGACAGAGATTCAATGACCTCACAAGAGTAGCAAGGGTGAGCACAGCTCTTGACCTCTGCAACTTTCTCAACAGCATCTGACAACACATCTTTCAACACCATCCCCGCCCCCCCCGCCCCCCCCCACATTACTCTCAATAATTCCCTGCCCTCCATCACATCCTTAAGCATACAACATTCACAGGGGCGCAATGCAACTACTCACTTTCTCATTCCAAGCTCACTCACCCCTTACTTTCCTCTCTTCACACCAAACACTAACATCATTCCGTTCTCACATACAACCACTTGCACAACCGTCAACTACTCCTACCACTCCTTCCTCACTTCACATGCCACACACTCCCTTTACATTCAGCACCTCCCCATGCTCATGTCATCTTTCTTCTTCTCCACCTCTCACCACACTATGGGTTGATCATCTGGGTGAGAAATCAATGGAAGGCACTTATTATGTTTGCCATTATATTAATCACCTTTATCATATTTGATATTTTGGTCTGCAGTGTGATTTAATAGCGGCTGCTAAGTCTGCACAGTCAGTATGTCATTGCTACTTGTTCAATGAGGAGTGTAGAAGGGCATGCCAGGAGTAGCACCAGGTGTACCTTAAAATGAGGTGCCAACCTGGGGAAGCTGCAATACAGGACTACATGCATGCTAAACAGTGGAAGCAGCATGCTATAGACAGAGCTAAGCGTTCCCACAACTAACAGATCAGATTAAAGTTCTGCAGTCCTGCCACATCCAGTCATGAATGGTGGTGGACCATTAAACAACTGATGGGAGGAGGAGGCTCCATGAATATCCCAATCCTCAATGATGGCAGAGCTCAGCACGCAAGTGCAAAAGACAAGGCTGAAGCATTTGCAACCATCTTCAGCCAGAAGTTCTGAGTGGATGATCCATCTCGGCCTCCTCCTGAGGTCCCCACCACCACAGAAGCCAGTCTTCAGCCAATTCGATTCACTCCACGTGATATCAAGAAACGGCTGAGTGCACTGGATACAGCAAAGGCTATGGGCCCTGACAATATCCTGGCTGTCGTGCTGAAGACTTGTGCTCCAGAACTAGCCGCGCCTCTAGCCAAGCTGTTCCAGTGAATCTACAACACTGGCATCTACCCGAAAATGTGGAAAACTGCCCAGGTATGTCCTGTCCACAAAAAAGGACAAATCCAAACCAGCCAATTACCGCCCCATCAGTCTACTCTCAATCATCAGCAACATGAAGAAAGGTGTTGTCGACAGTGCTATCAAGTGGCACTTACTTACCAATAACCTGCTCACCGATGCTCAGTTTGGGTTCCGCCAGGACCACTCAGCTCCAGATCTCATTACAGCCTTGGTCCAAACATGGACAAAAGAGCTGAATTCCAGAGGTGAGGAGAGAGTGACTGCCCTTGACATCAAGGCAGCATTTGACCGAGTGTGGCATCAAGGAGCCCTAGTAAAATTGAAGTCAATGAGACTCTCCACTGGCTGGAGTCATAACTAGTACAAAGGAAGATGGTTGTGGTTGTTGGAGGACAATCATTTCAGCCCCAGGATATCGCTGCAGGAGTTCCTCAGGGCAGTGTCCTAGGCCCAACCATCTTCAGCTGCTTCATCAATGACCTTCCCTCCATCATAAGGTCAGGAGTGGGGATGTTCTCAAATGATTGCAGTGTTCAGTTCCATTTGCAACTCCTCAGATAATGAAGCAGTCCATGCCCACATGCAGCAAGACCTGGACAACATTCAGGCTTGGGCTGCTAACTGACAAGTAACATTCGCACCACACAAGTGCCAGGAAATGACTATCTCCGACAAGAGAGCATCTAACCACAGCCACTTGACATTCAACAGCATTATCATTGTTGAATCCCCCAACATCAACATCCTGCGGGTCACATTTGACCAGAAACTTAACTGGACAAGCCACATAAATACTGTGGCAACAAGAGCAGGTCAGAGACTGGTCATCCTGCAGAGAGTGTCTCACCTCCTGACTCCCAAAAGCCTTTCCAACATCTACAAGGCACAAGTCAGAAGTGTGATGGAATACTCTCCACTTGCCTGGATGAGTGCAGCTCCAACAACACTCAAGAAGCTCGACACCATCCAAGACAAAGCAGCCCGCTTGATTGGCACCCCATCCACCACCTTAAACATTCACTCCCTCCACCACTGGTGCACCGTGGCTGCAGTGTGTACCATCTACAAGATGCACTGCAGCAACTCACCAAGGCTGCTTCGACAGCACCTCCCAAACCCACGACCTCTACCACCTAGAAGGACAAGGGCAGCTGATGCATGGGAACACCATCACCTGCAAGTTCCTCTCTAAGTCACACATCATTCTGACTTGGAAATATATCGCCATTTCTTCATAGTCGCTGGGTCAAAATCCTGGAACTCCCTCCCTAACAGCACTATGGGAATACCTTCACCAGGCAGACTGCAGCGGTTCAAGAAGGCGGCTCACCACCACCTTCTCAAGGGCAATTAGGGATGGGTAATAAATGCTAGCCTTGCCAGCGACGCCCACATCTGAGAAACAAATGAAAAAAATGGAACATAGGAACAGGCCATTCAGCCCCTCGAGACTGTACCGCCACAATTAGATCCTGGCTGATCTGTATCTTAACTCCATCTCCCGCCTTGGTTCCGCAACCTTTAATACCCTTATCTAACAAAAATCTATCAATCTCAGCTTTAAAATTTTCAATTGACCTAGTCTCAACAGATTTTTGGGGAGAGAGTTCCAGATTTCCACTACCGTTTGTGTGAAGAAGTGTTCACTGACATCACCCTTGAACGGCCTAGCTTTAATTTTAAGACTATGCCTCCTTGTTCTGGATTCCCTCACCAGAGGAAATAGTTTCTCTCTACCTACCCTATTAACTCCTTTGATCATATTTAGCACCTTAATTAGATTACCCCTTGTAAGGGGTGTGGGTTGTGATAAGAGTCAGCCTTTCCCCTGACTCAGTGAGCGGTTCGAATCGCTCCCACGCCCCAGGTTCAAAACTTGGACTTATTTAGGGGTTGTGAATAAAGATGCAGTAGACCACAGGTTCCAATGAAAGAACTATAACTTTTATTAAAGTTAAAAGGTAACAAACTTAAACACACTTCACACTTAAACAGGTTTGGGGAGCACACGGTTACAGGCGAGGAAAATGACAGTATACAAGAAAAATAAAAACCTTTATCCCTCCCAAAAAATCCCACTCCTAGCTAGGTTTCAGTTTCAGGAGATCAGGGATAATGCTCACCAGACAGGGGTATTAACAATCTGAAATCCAGCCAGGTAAATCGATGGTGATTCTGGTCATCGAACGTCTTCCTTTACCATGTGGCTTCTGGGCAGTGCTGCCAGAGACCCTTGCTTCCAGCGTAGTCGGTCGAGTCGAAAAAGAGAGAGAATTCTTGGGTCCTGCTGCAATTATAGTCCTCTTCGCCCCCCCCGCCCCCCCACCCACCACAAACTCCTCATGAAAAAAACTGGTTTCGTGATGCAGTGAGTTTTCAGGTGAGGCCTGTTCATTGTCTTGTTGAAAACTTGATGGGCTCTGTGTTTTGGGTGGGGCAGTTTTTCCCCAGAGCCTATTGTCCAAATGGTAATGTTTTGCTGGTCTTTGAATTCCCAGACCAGGTACATGTTCAGGCATGTTCCTTTAAATTTCCAAAGTCCTTATTTTATTCCTTTCGATATATGTTTTTGGGGATCTGCAAATATTGAAAATCTTACACCCTTAATCTTCTATATTCAAGCGAATATAAGCCTACTCTATGCAATCTGTCCTCATAGTTTAACACTTTTAGCCCTGGTATCATCCTGATAAATCTGTGCTGCACCCCCTCCAAGGTCAGTATATCCTTCCTGAAGTGCGGTGCCCAGAACAGTACTCTAAATGAGTCTGACCAGAGCTCTGTACAGTTGTAACATAACTTCCACCCCTTTGTATTCCAGCCCTCTTGAGATAAAGGCCAACATTCCATTAGCCTTTTTAATTATTGTTTGTACCTGTCCACCATCTTTTAGTGATTTTTGTCATTGGACCCCTAAATCTCTCTGCTCATCCACAGCTCCTCGTTTCTGGCCATTTAGAAAATACTCTGACCTATCTTTCTTAGGTCCAACGTCGATCACCTCACACTTTTCCACACTGAACTCTATTCTCACTCAATTAATCTATCAATGTCCCTTTGCAACTTTCTGCTCCCGTCTACACTACTTAGTGTGCCACCTAACTTTGTGTCATCAGCAAACTTAGATATGAGGCCCTCTATTCCTTCATCTAAGTCATTTATAAATATATGAAAAGCTGAGGCCCCAGTACACATCCCTGGGGGACACCACTAGTCACATCCTGTCAATTTGAATACATACCCATATCCCTACTCTCTATCTCCTACCTTCTAACCAATTCCCTACCCATGTCAATAGGTTGCCTCCAATTCCATGCACTCTCATTTTTGTTAAGTCTCTTATGTAGAACCTTGTTGAACACCTTCTGGAAGTCCATATGAAAAACATCTATGGACACTCCCTTATCTATCACATTTGTTACCTCTTCAAATAATTCAACTAGGTTCATTAGACATAATTTATCCTTTACAAATCCATGCTGGCTCTCTCTGATCAGACCATATGGGCTGAATTTTGCCGGTGCTCAGAAGGGGGTTGGGAGGCGGGTCCGCTATCAAAATCCAAATGATTGACAGCGGGGCGGTATCCCGCTCTAAACCCGCCTCCTTGTGAGTTTCCCTAGTGCAGGCTCTGCCTGCACTTTGCAGACACGGCACTAAGCGGCGAGTCATTCAATTGTGTTTGTTGAGAGAGTGTGTAAAGCAATTTACTCACCATTTCACCAGGTACAAAGCATTTTCCCAAGTATTCCACAAGGTTCCAGTCGCTCGGAGATCAAGTCAGTTAAGTATGTCGGGTTCTGAACAACTCTCCATTTCTTTCATTAGGTGACAGCTGCAAAAGTGGTATAAAAGCTACCATTTTACAGCTGCTCACTTTCCAATCTCAGAAGCTGGAGCATTAATGATTTGGAACCCACTTTTGAGCTTTATGCACTTTTGAAGTGTTTGGAGTAATCTCTCTATCCACTGTCACCTCCTTGGAACAACCTACCTCAACATTGCCAAATTACTTCTGTCATCTCAACCTCACCTGCCATCTATTCCATCAGCATCGGTGCCCTTGAAAAAATCTCACCTTGGTCCTCAGAATCCCAACGCGATCAGCCCCAACACCAGCATCACCAGGCACAGCAGCAGCACTAACATCCACACCAACCTTCTCCGCAATCAACTGACGCTGCACAGGACACAGGGCATAATCACCCGTGCATATTGCTGCCCAGGTTGCCAGCGATGGCCTCACCATGTCCAGATTTGCTTCACTTATCACTGAACACCCTGGCTGCCACATGATGCACCAGGTTGGCACCACCCCACACCAGCACCATAAAACATCCCTACAATGTCCAAGCCATTCCTTTCACACTCATCACCATTGTGGGGGGTGGGGGGGGGGGGGGGCGGACGTTATGTCTCACCATTCACTGCAACTCACTAAGACACTTTCAAAGGTTCACACAAATCTGTCCAAGAAGGCAAAGTGGTGACAATAAGGATTTCAATGCTTGACAACACATTAACAGAACGTTTAAATGAACGTTGGCTAAAACACCCAAGTGCCTACCCTTGTGTGTTGTTAGTTGGTATGATTGGACAAGGATGAGGGTGAGTGTGAGGGGTGGCTAGTGAGATGGGGATGTGATAATGTAGATAGAGAGGGATGGGTGGAGGTGCAAGGTAAGTTGGTGTGAATAAGGATGTGCAGGAGTAGGGTAGGGAAGGCAGAGTGATGGGGATGTGATGAGTGACACAGCAGGATGAGGTTGAGTGTGGCTTTGCAGTAACGTTTTGTGATCTACTGAAATCATTGAAAGGTTTGTGCCACTGCAGCCAGGTCCTCCTGACGACATCCCTGCTTGTGTCCTCCTGTGCAATGTGCAACCAGGCTGCATTGGTGTCCTGGGAAGGTGTTTTCCACCCATTGGAAGGGAAGAGAACCTCCCTGCATGCTGTGACTCCCTCCATAAGCATTTGGAGGGAGTCATGGGAGAGTCTGGGTGCAGTCATGCACCTCTGTGCAGTGCTTGTCAGTGTTTGCAGCACCTCAATGCTGCAGAACACTGACAGCACAACTGTCAAAATCAATTTGGACATGGCCCCTTTCAGGAAACCGGCTGATGACTCGTCATCAAATGACGTCATCAGACCCGCTTCCTATTAGTTGTCCGGGAACCTCGCAGGGCGAGCCTAATGGAGCCCAATCAGTGTAAAATCTTGTTGGAGGCCGGATTGAGACAGATGCGGGGTCCCCACACGCCACGAACGTCGCCCGCCACGGACCCGCCGAGGTTGGAAAAATCCAGCCCTATTTGTCCAAATGCTCAGTCACTTTGTCCCTAATAACTGATTCTAGAAACATCCCCACAACTGATGTTAGATTAATAGGCCTATAATTTCCTAGTTTATCTCTCCTACCCATCTTAAATAATGGAGTGACATTGGCAGTTTTCCAATCCAAGGAGACAAGTCCTGAATCGAGAGAGTTTTGGAAGATCATGACTAATTCATCTACAATTTCCTCACCTACTTCTTTTAATACCCTGGGGTGGAAACCATCAGGTCCTGGAGATTTGTCTATCTTTAATCTCATTAGTTTCTCCATCACCATTTTTTTACTTATATTGAATCTAGTTAGTTCCTCCTCTTGATTTATTTTTTATTTTTCCTTGTATCTTTGGCACTTTATCCTCATCCTCTACTGTGAAGACTGATACAAAATAGTTATTTAGTAAGTCTGCCATTTCCTGATTTCCAATTACAATGTCACCTGTATCTGTCATTAAGGGGCCCACATTACTCTTAGCCACCCTCTTTCTGTTAAAAAAATTTAGCGTGGTCCTTGATAACCCCCTCGCAAATTTTTTTGGTAACTGTTCCTTTAAATACTGCTTCAGTGGTTCTGAGACAGAAATCCCGCCAGCTTTTACTGGCGGACCTGGCACTGGGGAGGGGTTCTGCATTTCTAGTTATATGATGTCGGCATTCTAATTGCATCATAGGACCTCGCTATCAATATATTCATGGGGCTCCTGCCTGCCTGTGCCTCCACCACCTCTAAAAAGTGCACGGCAGCAGGTGGCAATGCATCGCTACGTACTTATTTTACGCAAACCTCCTTATCCGCCCTCGTCAGGCAGGCAGGGTTCAAATCGGGCCTATTGCATTTCTGTAGCTCCTGTTCCTATCTGAAATTCTAGACAAATAACCAACTGACCAATAGACATTGCTTCCCGGTGCCCTCTAGAAAGGGTGCCCTTTAATGGCCAAGTGGACCAGTATCCTCATACCCATGTCATGCAGTTGAATGCCCTTTTAGCCATCCATCAACCAGGAAGTAGGTGCTGTACCACTCTGTGTCTTCCCCACAGAGTCTGCTTTGTGTCTCATCATTGGCTTTCCTTTCCTTTCATTTCATTTCATTCACGCTTACCACTTCTCTTCCCCTTTTCAAAGAAAGACTTGCATCTGTATAGCGCCTTTCATGACCACCAGACGTCTCAAAGCCCTTTACAGCCAATTAAGTACTTTTGAAGTGAAGTCACTGTTGTAATGTGGGAAACGCGGCAGCCAATTTGTGCACAGCAAGGTCCCACAAACAGCAATGTGATAATAACCAGATAATCTGTTTTTGTTATGTTGGTTGAGGGATAAATATTGGCCAGGACACCGGGGATAACTCCTTTGCTCTTCTTCGAAATAGTGCCACGGGATCTTTTACGTCCACCTGAGAGAGCAGATAGGGCCTTGGTTTAACGTCTCATCCGAACGACGGCACCTCCGACAGTGCAGCACTCCCTCAGCGCTGCACCGGAGTGTCAGCCTAGATTTTTGTGCTCAAGTCCCTGGAGTGGGACTTGAACCCACAACCTTCTGACTCAGAGGCGAGAGTGCTACCCACTGAGCCACAGCTGACAATTTCAGTGGCAATTAAAGTCCTATGTCGTAATTACAGCTCACTAACTAGCATTAAAACCGTTTTGCAGCAATACTTTGATAATAAAAGTTTGCTTGTTATCTTTTTATCTTTCCTTTACATTCTGAATGTGCAAATTCCTCACTATAGGGCCCTGTTACAAATTAACCTTTTGGCCAAGTCATCTTTTCCCTTTAGAGGCCCAACAGGACGTGTAACTGCTTGTCTCAAGAGGATATAAATACCTGGTATAAACAATGAATAGATACATATGGAATTATATCCCATGCACATCCTGCTCCTGCATGATTTATTGAAAGCAAAAAAAAATCATGTAGCCAGAACATTTCAGTTGGAATAAATCCCAAATGAAGCATGAAACAAACACAAATGGCAGAAATGGTATGGAATAAATGTCGGTCACGATTCTAACCCAAGCTGCTCAGAAGGAATGGGATGGGTGAGCAGTTAAAAACAAGAAAATCGACAATGCACCGTTCCTGCTGGAAACTCACCGACCACCGTGTTTATTCTGCAGCTGACTGAGGTCACAAACGCACCCATGGAACGAGGCCACTGCCTCATGAATAAATTCAAATAGGGGTCTGATTATGTCATATGGCCCCCGATGTGACTTTAACTGGTTGGGTCAGAAGTCTCGCCCAACGACCAACCCTTTGAGTAAAACTCAGTGACATTAGCTACACAAACTGACTGACTGGAAGCTGCATTTAAAGGGCACTCACCTGCAGACACCATTGGGATCTGTGTGCCATTGTGAGTAGTAGGTTTCCAAGGGGGTGCTCATAGAAGGCCTTACCCATCCCACAGGGTCTATAGGCCAAGAGTCACATTCTTGGATATATCAGAAGAGCACTGCAGGAGGAGGTTGTGCTACACCAGCCGCACTGCCGCTGATCTATGCCGCTTGTTGCAGGAGGATCTATTGCCTGCTGGGCAAGAGGACTATGCTATGCTGTGAAAGTCACCACCACCCTTAAATTTTTCACCACAGGTTCTGTCCAGGCTGCTACAGGGGCCATCACCTGCATCTCCCAGTCTGCAGTGCATATCTGCGTCAAACTGGTCATCAATGCCCTCCTTGCCAGAGCAAACCATGACATTACCTTTGCAATGGTAACAGCCAGAATGAGAGAACTTTGGGATTTGCAGCAGTGGCTGGTTTCCCTTGTGTCCAGGGCATAATAAACTGCACTCATGTAGCTATCAGAGCACCAGTAGATGAGCCAGAAGCTTCTATCAACAGGAAGGGCTTCTACTTCATCAATGTTCAACTGGTGTCTCATCACAGCAGGAGGATAATGATGGCTGTTGCCACAACACTTTCATTCTGTGACACTCATCTATTCCCCCACTTTTTCACCCATCCAGGAATATCAGAGGATGGCTGCTAGGAGACAAGGCATACCCCCTCCATACATAGCTGATGACACCACTCTGCAACCCCACCACACCTGAGCAACATGTGTACAATGAGAGCCATGGCACTGTAGAGATTTGCGTTTCTCTGGTAAACAGGATCGAGTGCAAACCAATATAGTGGGTATATTGTGTTTAATCGGAGTTTAGGACGGAATATAACACACTAGTTATACAGCAAAAACATACAACCGTGACAAGTAGCTGATACCGGACCCGATCGGACAGACGGCTGGCGTGTGCAAACAACTCTTCTTCTTCGTTCTCCTTCTTGTCTCACGTGTTTCTCTCTCTCTCTTTCTCTGAACTATCCAAGAGTGTTAGACACACTCTCTGAAGTGTGTTAGACCATCGTTTCCACTCTTGGGAGCCACTCGCTCCAAGGTCTGAGCTAAGAGTTCTTTAGCTCTTCCTTTTATTCTCTTTTTAGGGGTGGGCCTGAGGTAGAATAAAGGACAAGACCATTTAACCTAGAGGCTCCCCTTAAAACAAGGCGCCCAATGGCATGTCGAGTTCTTTGTCTAAACTTACCAATGAAGACCCTCCCTCAAGGGGTCTTCACAACCATTACACATGCTTTCTGTACTTGACCAATCATGGCCTTACAGCATCTTGAGGACTGTCTTCCCTTCTCTCATCCGGCCCTTTCCTTCCAAAACAATAGTCTCTTATCTCATCCTGTCTTGTCCCCCCTGGTGCAGCCAGTGTGTGTACCAGGCACAGCTTTGGGCCATTAAATCAGAGGCCCAAGCCAGGGCTGTCTTACACAACCAGGCACCATCCAAACTATCTCCGCTTAATCTAACAGTCTATTCCATCCTGAAATGGTACCGTAACTCCCATAATCTCTTTCTATTCAATGTCCTTTATACTAATTAACTTTTAATTATCTTCACAAGCAGTTCTGTTAAACAAACTCCAAATTCTACCTTAGCATTATAATATGGTTATTAGTAATAATGGAAGAAACATAGATTGGACCTTCATTGGCCAATTTAAAGATACATTAACAAAGTCAAAACAGACAGCTAGCCTGGCAGGGCAAGGCCATGCTATGGGCCCCTATGTGGAATTTTATGCCTCATCTAATCTAACTAACTGAAGACATTTTGGGCTGGATTTTACCAGCCCTGAGGAGGCGGGTTTGGAGGCAGGACTGCTGGGAAAGTCAAAAAGAATGGGAGCGGGTCCCGAACCCGCTCCCAAACCGCCTCCAACCAATCTTCCCAGGAGTTGGGTCCCCAATTTGCGCGGGGACCCGACTCCTAGCGGCATGAAGAGGATTATAGCCACTTAACTGCCTGTTAACAGGCAGTTAACAGGCAGTTAAGAGGCTTTTTCCAATTTTTAGACTTCTGCTGCAGGCTTCCCGACGTCGGGGAACCCCGCCAGGGTAAGTGAGGCGTGCTGTGGGTCTGTTGTACTGTTGGTGTACAGATGACAGCTGCAGAAGTGATGTGAAGGATGCAATGGGACACTGGTGAGTATCAGAGGTAAGGAAATGTTGGGAAAGTCATTTTTAATGTGTTTAGATTTTTCTGTAGGTGACAAGCTTTGAAGCGTTTGTGTGGCCTCACCTCAATGGGAGAAGTGACAGATCGCTTCTGGATCCTCACCTGCAGCTGCTATCTGTTTCATCCTAAGGAGAGAGTCATTGGAGAGCCTGGATGAAAGGGCTCACCTTTGTGCAGTGATTGTCAGTGTTTGACAGCACCTCAATTCTGTCAAACACTGTCAAATCATCTGTCAAAAATTTATGGTTCATGTGCCTTTAAGAAAACCGGCAGATGAAGCGTCATCAACTGACGTCATCTGACACCGGCTTTCCCTTAATTAGCCAGCAAGCCCGCAGGGCGGGCTTAACAAGGCCAATCAGGGGAAAATAACATCCGTGCGTCGGACATCGCTGGGGGTGGAACTAGAACCCGGAAGGCAGCAGTCCCGCCCCCAACTAGTCTCGGTGAGTAAAATCCAGCCCTTGGTCTCAAAGTCTAATACAAGCCTCCAAGAAAACGAAACTTACACAGTTTTAGTAAAACACAACTTATTCATTAACCCCTGACTTGTCTCGAGCACTAATACAATCATTTAAACACAGTATTATTCATGTTACAGTTTCATTTGCATAACCAAATATATTTTTAGGTACCCCTAGTTTCTAACAGTACCACCAGGAACATCATGGAGCATACCATTAGAATTTTGAAGCAAAATTTCACGGGGCTCCATGCGATATGGCCCAGACAAAGTGGGTAGTATCATTATAATTTGCTGCTTTCTGTACAACCTGACAATGCAAAGAAGATTGGAGTTCGAGAAGGCATAGAAACAAGAGGCATCAACAGATGGGAAAGAATTGGATGAAGATGAGGGAGAACCACAAGAAGTATGGCCATCAGAAAGCATTTGCAGCTAGACGGGCTATGAGCAGTTGATAGAACAATGGTTTTGGTGACCACTTTAATGTGCTTACTTGAAAAGTCTGGAAAAAACCCTCAGCATTAATAGGCTTTGTTACCCATGGAAACACTGCATTAAAGAACAATGAAACCATTGTGCCAGCATCAAAGGCAATGACTTTCCGACAATGCAGACTAAGAAACTTCATGACAAGAAACTATAGACCAAAGTTGTAAACATAATAAAGGTGTTGATTTTAATTCCAAACACAATAACCTGGTGAATTCTTTTGGCACCCAAAAAGTGATCAACACTCTTCAAAAGAGGTTTATTAAATCTACTACTGCTATGAAGTGCTCCCCAGTGGCTTCGGCAGAGTGGAAGGCTGCTGTTGTTCATGTGAGGATCCTTCAGATGCTTGTGGCCAACGATTTCTGATAGCTGTTACCTCTGAGGGCCTGGCTGCAGACTGCAACACTTTGGCTGCTCCTGGGGCAGTCAAGCCCAGTTGGCAGGCATTAGTTGAGTGGGTGGCGAGGAAGCAGATATGCTGACATGCTGGGCGAGGGCAACACTTGCCACGTCCACTGTGCCACTGCCAATTTCATGGGGCTGGTGGTCGGCACTTCCACTGATCTGTGGGAGAGCAGACTTCAGAAAATGAGTAACATCTTCAAGGGCCCTATCAATTTTCTCCATTAATCTGTGCAAGATGGACGTCTACCTCATCAATGCCGACATCCACTTCTCCAAGGTAGAGCACAGATTTGAGCCCACCGTCTGCATGGTAGCCATTTGAGTCTGGATGGCTTTCACCAAAGCTGCAAAGGCTGTAGACACTGACTCCTGCTGTGAGGATCCAGCTGCAGCATCTTGGGAGATGGTCACACTCTCCCAGTTTGACTGCAGAGTGCTGATACCCCGAGAGATGACACTACAGAGGCTGGAAGTGGATTACTCCAGCTGTTGCCACATTCTGGAGGAGAACTTGTCCCACCGGCAGGACAGACCCACCAGGGGTGGCGGCACGGTGATATACAGTCAGGAAGGAGTGGCCCTGGGAGTCCTCAACATTGACTCCGGACCCCATGAAGTCTCATGGTTTCAGGTCAAGCATGGGCAAGGAAACCTCCTGCTGATTACCACCTACCGCCCTCCCTCAGCTGATGAATCAGTACTCCTCCATGTTGAACACCACTTGGAAGAAGCACTGAGAGTAGCAAGGGCACAGAACTCTGGGTGGGGGACTTCAATGTCCATCACCAAGAGTGGCTCGGTAGCACCACTACTGACTGAGCTGGCCGAGTCCTGAAGGACATAACTACCGGTCTGGGCCTGCGATAGGTGGTGAGAGAACCAACACGAGGGAAAAACCTACGTGACCTCGTCCTCACCAATCTACCTGTCGTAGATGCTCTGTCCATGACAGCATTGGTATCAGTGACCACCGCACAGTCATTGTGGAGACGAAGTCCCATCTTCACACTGAGGACACCCTCCATCGTGTTGTGTGGCACTACCACAATGCTAAATGGGATAGATTCAGAACAGATCTAGCAGCTCAAAACTGGGCATCCATGAGGAAGCTGTGGGCCATCAGCAGCAGCAGAATTGTATTCCATCACAATCTGTGACCTCATGGCCCAGCATATCCCTCACTCTACCATTACCAAAAAGCCAGGGCACCAACCCTGGTTCAATAAGGAGTGTAGAAGAGCATGCCGGGAGCAGCACCAGGTGTACCTAAAAATGAGGTGCCAACCTGGGGAAGCTGCAACACAGGACTACATGCATGCTAAAAAGCGGAAGCAGCATGCTATAGACAGGGCTAAGCGATCCCACAATCAACGGATCAGATCAAAGCTCGGCAGTCCTGCCAGATCCAGTCGTGAATGGTGGTGGGCCATTAAATAACTAACGGGAGGAGGAGGCTCCATGAATATCCCCATCCTCAATGATGGTGGAGCCCAGCACGTGAGTGCAAAAGACAATGCTGAAGCATTTGCAACCATCTTCAGCCAGAGCGGATGATTCATATCGGCCTACTCCCGAGGTCCCCACCATCACTGAAGCCAGTCTTCAGCCAATTCAATTCACTCCACGTGATATCAAGAAATGGCTGAGCGCACTGGATACAGCAAAGGCTATGGTCCCTGACAACATCCCGGCTATCATGCTGAAGACTTATGCTCCAGAACTAGCCGCGCCTCCAGCCAAGCTGTTCCAGTACAGCTACAACACTAGCATCTATCCGACAATGTGGAAAACTGCCCAGGTATGTCCCGTCCACAAAAAGCAGGACAAATCCAATCCGGCCAATTACCGCCCCATCAGTCTACTCTCAATCATCAGCAAACTGATGGAAGGTGTCATCGACTTCAAGCGGCACTTACTCACCAATAACCTGCTCACTGATGCCCAGTTTGGGTTCCACCAAGACCACTCGGCTCCTGACCTCATTACAGCCTTGGTCCAAACATGGACAAATGAGCTGAATTCCAGAGGTGAGGTGAGAGTGACTGCCCTTGACATCAAGGCAGCATTTGACCGAGGGTGGCATCAAGGAGCCCTAGTAAAAATGGGAATCAGGAGGAAAACTCTCCACTGGCTGGAGTCATACCTAGCACAAAGGAAGATGGTTGTGGTGACTGAAGGTCAATCATCACAGCCCCAGGACATCGCTGCAGGAGTTCCTCAGGGCAATATCCTAGGCCCAACCATCTTCAGCTGCTTCATCAATGACCTTCCCTCCATCATAAGGTCAGAAATGGGGATGTTCTCTGAATACTGCACAGTGTTCAGAGCCATTCACAACTCCTCAGATAATGAAGCAGTCCATGCCCGCATGCAACAAGACCTGGACGATGTTCAGGCTTGGGCTGATAAGTGGCAGGTAACATTCGCGCCACAGAAGTGCCAGGCAATGACTATCTCCAACAAGCGAGAGTCTAACCACCTCCGCATGACATTCAACGGCCTTACCATCACCGAATCCCCCACCATCAACATCCTGGGGGTCACCATTGACCCAAAACTTAACTGGACCAGCCACATAAATACTGTGGCAACAAGAGCAGGTCAGAGGCTAGGTATTCTGCAGCGAGTGTCTCACCTCCTGACTCCCCAAAGCCTTTCCACCATCTACAAGGCACAAGTAAGGAGTGTGATGGAATACTCTCCACTTGCCTGAATGCATGCAGCTGCAACAACACTCAAGAAGCTCGACACCATCCAGGACAAAGCAGCCCTTTTGATTGGCACCCCATCCACCACCTTAAACATTCACTCCCTCCACCACCGGCGTACCGTGGTTGCAGTGTGTACCATCTACAAGATGCACTGCAGCAACTCGCCAAAGACTTCTTCGGCAGCACCTCCCAAACCCGCGACCTCTTCCACCTAGAAGGACAAGGGCAGCAGGCGCATGGGAACACCACCACCTATAAGTTCCCCTCCAAGTCACACACCATCCTGACTTAGAAGTATATCGCCAATCCTTCATCGTCACTGGGTCAAATCCTGGAACTCCCTACCTAACAGCACTGTGGGAGTACCTTCACCGCACGGACTGTAGCGGTTCAAGAAGGCGGCTCACCACCACCTTCTCAAGGGCAACTAAGGATGGGTAATAAATGCTGGCCTTGGCAGTGATGCCCAGATTCCATAAGCGAATAAAAAAAAAAGCTTACTCATGGTTGCGACTTCTGCCCAGAGTATAAGTGGTAATATAAGTCTCAATTATACTCTGTAAACTGCTGCTTGAATACTGTAATGTATTAAGTCTTGCTTGTGCTGAATAAAGTTAAATCACTGTCCCCAATACGGGTCAACCTTGAATCATTTGGAACCAGGTCTCCTCTGGGATCTTATGCTGGTCCAGTTAAGTTTCTGGTCAA
The DNA here is from genome assembly GCA_030390025.1 of Squalus acanthias. NCBI lineage: Eukaryota > Metazoa > Chordata > Chondrichthyes > Squaliformes > Squalidae > Squalus > Squalus acanthias. The sequence continues at coordinate 180,411,270 of CM059426.1, forward strand.
TGGTGACCCCAAGGATGTTGATGGTGGGAGATTTGATCATGGTAATGACATTGAATGCCAAGGGGAGGTGGTTAGACTCTCTCTTGTTGGAAATGGTCATTGCCTGGTACTTGTTTGTTGCAAATGTTACTTGCCACTTACCAGCCCAAGCCTGGATGTTGTACAGGTCTTGCTGCATGCAGGGATGAACTGCTTCATTATTTGAGGAATTACGAATGGAACTGAACACTGTGCAATCATCAGCGAACATCCTTAGTTCTGACCTTACGAAGGGAAGGTAATTGGCTGGATTGGATTTGTCCTGCTATTTGTGGACAGGACATACCTGGGCAATTTTCCATTTTGTTGGGTAGATGCCAGTGTTGTAGCTGTACTGAAACAGCTTGGCTAGAGGCGCGGCTAGTTCTGGAGCACATGTCTTCAGCGCTACAGCCGGGATGTTGTTGGGGCCCATAGCCTTTGCTGTATCCTGTGTGCTCAGCCATTTTTTGATATCACGTGGAGTGAATAAAATTGGCTGAAGACTGGCACCTGTGATGGTGGGGATCTCAGGAGGAGGCCAAGATGGATCATCCACTTGGCACTTTTGACTGATGATGGTTGTGAACACTTCAGCCTTGTCTTTTGTACTCACGTGCTGGGCTCCTCCATCATTGAGGATAGGGATGTTTGTGGAGCCTCCTCTTAAATTAGTTGTTTAATGGTCCACCACCATTCATGACTGGATGTGGCAGGACTGCAGAGCTTTGATCTGATCCGGAAGTTGTGGGATCGCTTAGCTCTGTCTATAGCATGCTGCTTCCACTGTTTAGCATGCATGTAGTCCTGTGTTGCAGCTTCACCGGGTTGGAACGTCATTTTCAGCTATGCCTAGTGCTGCTCCTCGCATACTCTTTTACATTCCTCATTAAACCATTGTTGGTGGTCTGGCTTGATGGTAATGGTACAGTGAGGGATATGCCGGGCCATGGTTGACTGCAGAATGTTGATGCTATGCCAGAGAATCTCAAACATGTTGGTATTGGCCTCCGCCATATGATCTGACATTCTGCATTCAGCAATTACTGCTTGAAGGGTGGTAGGATCTCCTCCCATGCTGGTTTTCTTTCTACTGTTCGGTGCCTGCTGCAAGAAGGGTAAAAGTGTTTTAATATGTGCCTTGGAAAAGGGCTTTGAACATGTATGAGGTAGCTTAGCACATTGTGCATGGTGATAGGATGGAGCAGCAAGTGAGGCCAAGAGAAAGAAGTACTTGTGAGGGCAATAGCAGCTTTTGAGGTTATGAGTGAAAGCAGAAAGGAGATGCAGTGAAGTCTATCCTGCTGATTTTTGGACAGCCATGGGAAGTGGGAAAGAGAAAGATTGATAGTGCTGAGGCAAAGGTAGGCTCTTGAAAAGCTGTGAAGAAATTATGAGAGATGTGAAGGGGAATCTTACCTTGGCAGTCCTGGTCAGTTCATTACATTTCTTTCGGCACTGCAGCCATGTCCTAGGGCCAATGCCGATGGCAGTGATGTTTTGTCCCACCTCACTCCATGCCCTTTCACCAATTTGCCTTGGCACCTGTTGATCATCCATGGAGAATGAGGGCCTGCTTCCTGATGGTGACTTGTACTACCTGCATCTCTGCCTCTGCATCGGAAAACCTCGGGATCCTGCAGGAACTCATGTTGCCTAATGCTGTGCAGTGTTGTCTCTGTACCCCACAAAAAAATGCTTCAGCAGTTTAAATACTGGAACACAGCTGTAACTAAAACATTTAACTTATTCTATTGGCCCTCTCACTCCTATTCTCTCATCTTTCCCACTATTTATCTGTCCTATTTCAATTTTTGTAACTTTAATTTTACTTTATTTCTAATCTAATTTACCTTATTTTTTTTTAAGTTTAACGATTATTACTTGTCTATTTATTTATTTATTTATTGTTTTCCATTCCCCCCACCCCCTCCCCATTTCCATTTTGGAATTGCAAGCAAGTTTTAAAACATTTTTAAAACAGCCAATTAAAAGCACCGACCTGGAAGAGTCTGACACTCACATCTAATATCTAACTGAAATGCATCCACAGCACTCGAAGGGTTATTAGTAGATACTTATACTTTTAATGGTGCAAAAAAAGTTTGTTAAAAATAGACTGCTGTGTGATTTTTAACTTTTAATTCCCCATCCATATTAATCCCCAGTGGGTATTGCACACGGAGTGCTGCAAGAAACAGCAATTGCACAATTCAGCAGGGAGAGGCTAATTTTTTGTTAGTCCTCAAATTAAAAGGGCAGTGACTTCATGACAAAGTGTTGCACAAACATTTCTACATTTCGTTTCAAATGCACAGCACAAGGATGTCACTTGGACTGAGGTCATTGTGTCACTTAAGCATGAGTCACTTTGACAATAATGATGATTGGCTTTCCTGGCTCTACTTCCTGCGCAAAACGAAAAACAAGCTTTGCCAAAAACTTTTTTGAGGAAAATCATTTCCTTCTGATATCAAAACCAGGGGTTGCTTTTCAAACTAGCAATCTAAAAGCGATCCTTTGTATAGAGTTGCTGCCAATTAATGGGGATATCCCCTTCTAGGACACATGTTCTGAGGCACCAATTGATTCTCCATGTATTCAAGTTACTACTGTTGGGCTTTATCTGGTAGTAGTGATGTGGTAACATGACATTTTCATTTCCATCAGGATGTCCCAATTAACAGGTTTCAACTGTATATATTACACACATCTCAGCCAGTGGCACATCTGTTTTCTCATACTGAAAACTAACTAACAGTACAGGTATATCTCGGCAAATAAGGTGCCAATTTGTGAGCTTGAATGTGCTGTGAAATCCCAAGGATCATTGAATAGGATACAATGGGCTCTCACAGGAGTCATTGAGGGATGTTGGAGTAATATAGAGCGACAGCCGGGAGTTCATTCATGTGCATTTTCCTTTCACATGAGGTATCAACTATTTCCTCAACATCCCACTGTTCACAGAAAGAAGAAGCCAAGTTCCTAGATTATCCATGCTCTGCAATTACCTTAGTAATCAGTATAGGCATGTAACCCACAATGTCAATAACTGGTACTAGAATGAGAGCTCGCAAAGCATCTAACTGTGCAGGAAGTGCAGTGCGGCCTTCTGAGATTAAAGCAAACAAAGAGACATTGAAAATGTGGGTAACACAAGCAAAATATAAAATTTGTACTTTAAGTTAAATAAAATACTGGTTTATGGCCTGGAATTGGATGGCAAAAGAATATTTGTGGATGAAAATTGTTTGCGGATCATCACATTCACAAACCATGACCCAATTCCTATCTAATTCTGAGGTTTAATGCACAGAAGCATTTCTGATTTTGTCAACTGAGTAATTACTGGGCAGTCTGTATGATCAGTCAGTAACATGAATTTCCTTTAGCAATGATTGGATGGTAGGCTATTGCACACTAACTCTGTAAGACATTGTAGGTGTTGCTGCAGTGCTTTCCATTGCAGGACAGGTGGTCACTGAAAAGGGACACCACAGTTGAAGATAAGTAGTCGGACAAAGTTAATATCCACATGATGGCCCACCCAGATTAAAATCAGATGGTATGCAGATTTCAGGAAATTTCTTGTCACCAGTGTAGCTTTCATTATTCATGCAAGGCCATGCAGAATGCAGAGAAATGCAGGAAAATCTTGGGTGGTGGGAGGGGTACATCCTTTTCATTGTGTCGACTGTAACTATTGTTGTTTTGCAGCAATGAAAATATCTGCTCCATCATTGAAGCCCACAGAATATTTTGAATATTTGTTATCATCTTTCAGAGTATGAACTGCAGATGCTAACCAATCAACAGGTATCAAAGTAGGAACAGATGCTATGGAGGCTAAACCGAGCTTGAAAGTGTGAATAGTATCTACAAGCAAAAATCTGAGATGGGTCAGCAAAGTATAAGAGACTGACGCTGAGTCCTCTGGAATGAGAGTGGATGTATCAGCAGAGAGCATGGAAAGAGCAGGAAGGGTGGGATGTCTCACCATGAACTAAAAGTAATTCTTGTCCATAGGCCAGACTGTGTGACACTAACCCCAGGGGTCATTAGAACCAAGGTAAAATTGAGGTCATTGACATTGAAAAAGGAAGGGGTGGAGTAGATGTCAGCACACGATATGAGGAAACAACCACAACAGGGGAATAGTCAATGGAGCTGATGAAAAGAGACGTGAGAAACAGATACTTGGGAGTCATTAATTTGGGGTTCTGTCAACTCTTATGAAAGCCCATGTCGGAATCTGATTCTTGATAGATTTGTTCAGTTATAAGCTGAAAATTGGTGGAATAACTAGAGTCTATTGAATGGAGCTGACTAATTATGCAATCCATGATATTTTGTGTTTGTGTTCCTTGACAAATGGGTAATGGTTACAATGCAATGTCCAGTCACAATAAAAAGCTCCTTCGGGACCAATATCCTCGCAGGGGGGGTTTGCTAGTGCTGTTGGGAAGGATTTAAACTAGTTTGTCAGGGGGCTGGGAATCTAAGTGTGGGCCCAGAACAGAGAGAAACAAAGCTGGAAGTGCAAGTTAGAAAAGTAGTCAGCAAAACTAGTAGGGAACAGAAACAAAGGCCAACAGTAAAGAGGGTCAAAGTGCAGAAAAATATTAAACAGGCAAAGTTGAAGACACTTTATCTAAATGCACGTAGCATTCGCAACAAGGTGGCTGAATTAATGGCACTAATAGAAGTAAATGGGTATGATGTAATTGCCATTACAGAGACATGGTTGCAGGGTAACCAAAGCTGGGAACTGAATGTTCCAGGGTACTCAACATTTAGGAAGAACAGACAAAAAGGAAAAGGAGGTGGCGCAGTGCTGTTAATAAGGGATGAGATCGGTACGGTAGAGATAAAAGATCTTGGCTTGGCAGATCGTGATGCAGAACTGGAATTAGTTTGGGTGGAGCTAAGAAACAGCAAAGGGCAGAAAACATTGGTGGGAGTTGTGTATAGGCCACCAAACAGTAGCGGTAATGTAGGGCACAGTATCAATCAAGAGATTAGAAGTGCAGGTAACAAGGGCAATACAGTAATCATGGGGGACTTTAATCTACATATTGACTGGGCAAATCAAATTACCACTAATGGTGTGGAGGACAAATTCTTGGAATACATGCGAGATGGTTTCCTGGATCAGTAAGTGAAGGAACCAACCAGGGAACAGGCTATTCTGGATCTGGTACTGTGTAATGAGAAAGGGCTAATCAATAATCTTGTGGCAAAGGGGCCTTTAGGGACAAGTGACCATAATATGATTGAATTTTATATTAAGTTTGAGAGTGATGTAGTCCAATCTGAAACTAAGGTCTTCAATCTAAACAAGGGTATGAGGGACAAGTTGGCCATGGTAGATTGGGAAACTATACTAAAAGGTATGAAGGTGGACATACAATGGCTAACATTCAAGGAAATAATGCATAATTTGCAACAAACATATATTCCTCTAGGGCATAAAAACCCAAAAGGAAAAGTGATCCAACCATGGCTAACAAAAGAAATTAAAGCTAGTATTAAGTCAAAGGAGGAAGCTTATAAAGTTGCCAGAAAAAGCGGTCAGCCTGAGGATTGGGATCTTTTCAAAAATCAGCAAAGGGGGACCAAGAAATTGATAAAGAAAGGGAAAATGGAATATGAGCACAAACTAGCGAAAAATATAAAAACGGATTGTAAAAGCTTCGATAGGTATGTGAAAAGGAAAAGACTGGCGAAGGTAAATGTAGGTCCTTTACAGTCAGAGACGGGAGAATTTATAATGGGGAATGAGGAAATGGCAGAGAAATTAAATAAATACTTTGTTTCTGTCTTCACGGAGGAAGACACAAAAAACCTCCCAGAAATACGAGAAAACCAAGGGTGTGGCGAGAATGAGGAACTTAAAGAAATTATTATTAGTAAAAAAACAGTACTAGCAAAATTAATGGGACTAAAAGTCGATAAATCTCAAGGACCGGATTACCTACATCCTAGGGTTTTGAAAGAGGTGGCCATTGGGATAGTGGACGCATTGGTTGTCATCTTCCAAAATTCTGTAGATTCTGGAACGGTTCCTGCAGATTGGAGGATAGCAAATGTAACCCCGCTATTTAAGAAAGGAGGGAGAGAGAAAACGGGGAACTACAGATCTGTTCGCCTCACATCAGTAGTTGGGAAAATGCTGGAATCTATTATAAAGGATGCAATAACTGGGCACTTAGAAACTAATAGTAAGATTGGGCAGAGTCAACATGGATTTATGAAAGGGAAGTCCTGTTTGACAAACCTATTGGAGTTCTTGGAGGATGTAACTAGTGGAGTAGACAAAGGGGAATCGGTAGATGTGGTGTATTTGGATTTTCAGAAGGCCTTCGATAAGGTCCCACACAAGAGGTCGGTGAACAAAATTAGGGCACATGGAATTGGGGGTAATATACTAGCATGGATTGAGAATTGGTTAACAGACAGAAAACAAAGAGTAGGGATAAACTTTTTCAGGTTGGCAGGCTGTGACTAGTGGGGTACCGCAAGGATCGGTGCTTGGGCCCCAGCTATTCACAATCTATATCAATGATTTGGATGAGGGGACTAAATGTAACATTTCCAAATTTGCTGATGACACAAAGCTAGGTGGCAGTGTCAGTTGCGAAGAGGATATGAAGAGGTTTCAAGGGGATCTCGACAGGCTCAGTGAGTGGGGGAGAACATGGCAGATGGATTATAATGTGGATAAATGTGAAGTTATCCACTTTGGTAGAAAAAACAGAAAGGCAGAGTATTTCCTAAATGGTGAAAGATTGGGGAATGCAGATGCTCAAAGGGACCTGGGTGTCCTTGTACATGAGTCACTGAAAGTGAATGTGCAGGTGCAGCAAGCCATTAGGAAGGCAAATGGTATGCTGGCCTTCATTCCAAGAGGATTTGAGTACAGGAGTAAAGAAGTCTTACTCCAATTATATAGGGCCTTGGTGAGACCACACCTGGAGTACTGTGTACAATTTTGGTCTCCTTACCTAAGGAAGGATATACTTGCCATAGAGGGAGTGCAACGAAGGTTCACGAGATTGATTCCTGGGATGGCGGGACTGTCGTATGAGAAGAGATTGAGTAACTAGGCCTGTATTCTCTTGAATTCAGAGGAATGAGAGGGGATCTCATTGAAGCATACAAAATTATTACAGGGCTTGATAGGGTGGATGCTGGGAGAATGTTTCCCTTGGCTGGGGAGTCTAGAACCAGGCCCACAGCCTTAGGATAAAGGGTAGGCCATTCAGGACTGAGATGAGAAGAAATTTCTTCACACAGAGGGTGGTGAATCTTTGGAATTCTCTACCCCAGAGGGCTGTGGAGGCTCAGTCATTGGGTATATTCAAAACAGAAGTCGATAGATTTCTGACTAGTAAGGGCATCAAGGGATATGGTGATAAGGCCGATGAATGGAATTGAGGCTGAAGATCAGCCATGATCTGATTGAATGGCGGAGCAGGCTCGAAGGGCCGAGTGGCCTACTCCTGCTCCTATTTCTTATGTTCTTATGTTCTAATGAAAAAGTAGTGCCTAGGATCACTATGGGGGCGATTTTCCTGTTGAACATTATTCGGACGGGCAGTAGGTGGGGCATTTGTGGCAGGTTGCTCGGAGGAGATAGCTTGGAACCCAATCAATATTGGTCCAGCGCCCTCATTATAAGGCAGTTGGTGAGTTGCCAGCTCAAAATCTGCTCCCCAATAGACAGCTTGCTGATCTGGAGATGGAACATCGAGCGGGGCGGCCGGTTGTGAAAAGCCTCCAGTAGCACTTTAAAGCAAAGGGGCATTAGTGTCGGCAACAGAAAGAAGCCGGACTTTGGAGCGAGCAGGCAACGTGTGCAGAACTTACGCTACATTTGAAAGACTTTAAGGTGCAAACCCACAAGCAACTGCCATAAAATGTCTCCCAAAGCTCCACGCAGCTTTCCCTGACTACAGCTGAGGATCGCTGGAAATGGCTGCCGTCATGTATGAGCCTCCTGCCTGTTTCTGATGGTGGTCCACCCAAGAATCGGGATGGGCAGCATCACAACGATAAGTTGGTGTGATTTCTTTTGTCATTATGATTTTGGACCCACTATCGGCCCATTTTAAACACAGACAGAGTGGTAGTAACACAAAAATATGCTCCCATGTGTTCCACAGCATCAGGATGAAAAGACCTGGAGTAACACATAATGCTGCTCAATATCCTTGGTCGACTCTCCATTTCTCTTGGTAGCTGAAGTCCCACAATGCTGATGCATGGACAGGCAGCCACAGATCATTAACACAAAATTTTAAACTCCATTTTAAATATGTTACAATCAACATAACACTTACATAATCCTGCTGAAACCTTCTGTTGATGAAACTCCACTGAACTCGAACATAGGACCTGTATTTATACTTCCTCTCTCAATCCCTACACTATGGCTGGAATTTTCCAGGGGGTCAGCGGGCGAGATTGGTGGCGGGTCGGGTGGGAAATTTGATATTTTTGACAGCAGGTCGGGAACCCGCTGTCAACTCGCTCTCAAGTGCCATTCCCGATGTCAGGTCTATCAGCGCTGAGCAGACCCGACAGACAGCGGCGGACAACCCAATTCAAGTAGTTAGTGGCTTGTTTAGAGCTACTTAAGAATGATTTTCTGCTTACTTTTTACATTTGACAGCTCGCCCACAGGGTCCCCGCTGGTCGTGGACCACGTCTGTCAAGCTGAGGTGAGAGTTGAGTGCCCATTGAATCAACTGATTCCTTGACAGCTTCAAATGTAAAGTAAAAAACTCCCACCTTACAGAGATATCTTCTCTCAGACACAAGTTGTTCCTCACAGCATTTCCACAATCGTCTTTACACAAGTCTCCATCCAGTCTGACCTCATTACCTCTCTCACCGTTGACAGATCGCTTCTGTCATCTCTACTTCACCTGCCATCTATTCCATCAACATGAGTGCCCTTTATACTCCCTCACCTTGGTCCTCAGAATCCCACCACAATCAGCCGCAACACCAGCAGCACCAGGCACATCAGCAGCACCAACAACAACACCAACCTTCTCCGCAATCACCTGATGCTGCACAGGACAGAGGGCATCAGCATCTGACCACATTGCTGCCCGGGACGCCAGGGATGGCCTCACCATGGCTACATTTACTTCTCTTGACGCTGTACACCCTGGCTGTCATGTAATGTGCCAGGTTGGCACCACCCCACACCAACACCATAAAGCATCCCTACAATGCCCAACCCATTCCTTTCACACTCATCACCATTGGGGGTGTACCGTTATGTCTCATCATTCACTACAACTCACTAAGCCACTTCCAAAGGTGCACACAAATCTGTCCAAGAACGCAAAGTGCTGAAAATAAAGATTTCAATGTTTGACAGCACATTAACAGAAACTTTAAATGAACATTGGCTAAAACACCTTGTGTGCTGTTAGTTGATATGATTGCACTAGAATGAGGGTGAGTGTAAGGGGTGGCTAGTAAGATGGGGAAGTGATAATGTAGATAGAGAGGGATGGGTGGAGGTGCAAGGTAAGTTGGTGTGAGTAAGGATGTGCAGGAGTAGGGTAGGGAAGGCAGAGTGATGGGGATGTGATGAGTGGAACAGCAGGGTCAGGTTGAGTGTGGCTTTGTACTAACATTTCGTGATCTATTGAGATCATTGAAACGTTTGCGCCACTGCACCCAGGTACTCCTGACCACATCCCTGCTTGTGTCCTCCTGTGCAATGTGCAACCAGGCTGTGTTGATCTCCTGGGGAGGTCTCTTCCGCCCATGGAAAGGGAAGCAGACCTCCCTGCATGCTGTGACTCCCTCCCTATGGGAGAGCCTGAGTACAGCCCTGTACCTTTGTGCAGTGTTTGTCAGTGTTTGCAGCACCTCAATGCTGTAGAACACTGACAGCACAAATGTCAAAATAAATTCGGACATGGTCCCTTTAAGGAAACCGTCTGATGACATGTCATCAATCAAATGACCTCACCAGACCCGCTTCCTCTAATTGTCCGGGAAACGCGCTGGGCAGGCTTAACAAGCCCTATCAAGGGAAATTCACTTCACAGAGTGGGATGGAGACAGCAGCGGGGTCGGGACCCGCCACCAACATCGCCCACCACAGACCCGCCGAGGTGAGCAAAATCCTGGCCTACATCTGTGTTGTCAGACTACTTGTCTAACATCTTGTCTCGGATGACCTGACATTTCTTCCAATTATACATTGGGAAGCCCAAAGCCATTGTCTTTGCCCCCGCCACAAACTCCGTTCCCTAGTCATCGATTCCACCCCTGCTTCTAGTTTCTCCATCTCCATCACATCTATTCTGACGATGCCACCTTCCATACTAATGCTTCCAATACGACTTATTTTTCTTCAACCAAGGATTCCCCTCCAGCGTGGCTGACAGGCCATCGACTGTGTCCGTTCCATTTCCCACACTTCTGCTCTCACCACTTCACTTTCCTCCCAGAACCACGATAGGGTTTCCCTTGCCTTCATCTTCCACCCCACCAATCTCCACATTCAACGGATCATCCCACGCCATTTCTGCCACCTCCAGCGTGATCCCACCACCAAACGCATCTTCCCCCTCCCTCCCCTTTCAACATTCCGAAGGGACTGTTCCCTTCACGACACTCTGATCCACTCCTCAATCAACCCCAACACCCCCTCCCCTTCCCACGGTACCTTCTCGTGCAAGCATAGGAGATGCAAAACCTGCCCTTTTAACTGCTCCCTTCCCACCATCCAGGGCCCCAAACACTCCTACCAGGTGAAACAGTGACTTGTACTTCTTTCAATTTAGTATACTGTATTCGCTGCTCATGATGCAGTCTCCTCTACATTGGGGAGACAAAATGCAGATTGGGTGACCACTTTGCCGAACACCTCCGTTCAGTCTGCAAGCGTGACCCCGAGCTTCTGGTCGCCTGTCATTTTAATTCTCCATCCCACTCCCACTCTGATCTCTCCATCCTCGGCCTCCTACATGGTTCCAATGAAGCTCAACGTAAGCTTGAGGAACAGCACCTCATCTTTCGATTCGTCACTTTACAGCCTTCTGGACTCACCATTGAGTTCAACAATTTCAGATCATAACTTCTGCCCCCATTTTATTCAGATGGCAGCTGTTGGTGATGATTCTGCCATTCCCATTTACAACACCTCTAGACCCATCTTTCATTTCTCTACTTGTCCCATTACCATCTCCTTTTGTCTTGCACCATCATCCCTTTTGTCATTTAATCTCTCCTGCCTTCCACCCTATCACCCTTGCCATTTGTTCTTTCCTCCCCTCCCCACTTTCACAGCCTCTATACTTGCTTAAAAACCTGTTACATCTCTAACTTTTTCCAGCTCTGATGAAAGATCATCGACCTGAAACATTAACTCTGTTTCTCTCTGCACAGATGCTGCCTGACCTGCTGAGCATTTCCAGCATTTTCTGTTTTGATTACATCCCCTGCCTGACCACTGTCTCAGGCTGAACCACACTGGTTGCGACCTTGTCGTCCTATTTGACTCAGAGCTGAGCTTTCAACCCTATATTCTCTCCATCATCAAGTCGGCCTACTTCCACATCCATAATATCGCCTGCCTCCACCCCTGCCTCAGCCCACCTGTTGCTGAAACCATCATCCATGCTTTTTTTACCTCCAGACTTGACTTTAATGGTTTCCTGGCTGGCCTCCTATCTTCCACCCTTGAACTCATCCAAAACTCTGCTGCCCGTATCTTAACTCGCAACACGTCCCATTCACCCATCACCAGTGTGCTTGCTGACCTAAATTGACTCCCAGTACAACAATGCCTTCAATTTAAAATTCTCATCCTTGTGTTGAAATCCCTCCGTGGCCTTGTCCACCTTACTCTGTAACCTCCTGCAGCCCTACAACCCTCCAAGAACTCCTGTGTTCTTCCAATGCTGGCCTCTTGTGCATCACCCACTTCCTTTGCCTCACCATTGATGGCCATGCATTCAGCAGGTTAGGCTCTAAGCTCTGGCTATCCCTCCCCAAATCTCATCGCCTCCTTTAAGACACTATTTAAAACCTACTTCTTTAACCGAGCGTTCGGTCACCTGTCCTAATGTCTCCTTCTTTGGCTAGGTGTCAATTTTTATTTGATAACGCTCCTGTGAAGTGACTTGGGTCGTTTTACTATGTTAAAGGCGCTATGTAAATGCAAGTTGTTGTTGTTTATTTTGAAAAATTATTGTGAGGTTGAAATTTCACGGGTCGCAATCCCTTCACGAATCCCGGGATCCATGCCTGTCTGTGCCCTCCAGCACTGACCCCGCCAGAGCACGCAGGATTAGGGGGAGGGCACCTAAATAGCATGGAGACAGTGGTTGCATCTTGGGCACCTGCCTGTCGAAGGGGATCCCAAAATGAGGCATTGTTAGCCATGTGTGTTGGGCTCTGCCCCTCCTCCCTTGCCCCGAGAAAAGCTAAAATGTGTCCTCAGTGGCTCTCTTGCTAAGTAGGATGCATGAAAACATTTTTTTAAATGACTTTCTATTTGGAGGTCCAGGCCACACCCCAGGCCTGGGCCCTCAGTTTGGGTTCCATTTCCTCCATTAATGAAACTGGTACACCTCTTCCTTCTGGGCATACCAGCAAACAATCCAAGAGGCGGTACATCCCAGGCCAGGACCAAGGTAATTTCCAACCCCATCCCCTCCACGTCCCTGGCCTTATAAGGGGTAAGTGCAGGCTCCACTCTTTATAAGTCTCTGCGGAAAAAAACAAGTAAGGTTGGTACCTGAGGTATCTGTGTCCCAGCCATTCCAGGAGACTCCTGCCAAACTTATAGCAAGAGTCTAATGGCCGACAGATTTCAACCGCTGTTGCATCTTCTGTCAGTCAGGTTTCTTGCTTAACCACCTCGGTACTGGAACTTAATAAAAATATAAGACACTGCACAGAATTGAAAGAACAAAATGAAAATATTTTCTGCACACCCCTGCTACTAATGCTACTTTTTGGCTTTAATAATAATCTTATGTATTCATGAGAAGAATGCAGTAGATTTGCCAAGAAATGTTCTCCTTGGATCACAGTGTTAGTCAGATCAGAGTTTCTGAAGATTGCACACACAATTACCAATTAGAAATTTCCATGCCTTAGCCCATTTAATTATTCATTTTGCAAATTAATCAAAATTAAAGACCACACACACTACTTATGTTGGAAAAAAATCAGAAAAAATATATTGTGCACAAATTGTTTTAAGTTACAATATTCTGTCATAAAGGCAAATACAATCAAATACCCATCTCAATCAGTTTTAATAATTTAATGTGCATTACCTCTTCAATAAAAGCAAATGTTTTATATATTATTTAGTTTATTTCAATAAGTAATCTTTCAGTAAACAATTTGAAATTATGGAACTTTTAGACTTAAAAATTCGGTTGATTTGCACCTCCTGTTAGTGCTCTAAGCTAACGGGGCGCGAAGCAACTAGCGCCCGGGTGCGGCGCCGCCAACGCCTCCCGTGAAATTCAGCAGGAGGTTAGCGGCGGCAGTAACCGTTAGCGCCCCGCGGCGCTGTGCCACTGGCGATGACGTCATCACTGTGCACAGCGCCCCACTCGCGCCCCGGCCGCGATCTTCGGTAGCGCCCCCTGACTTACCGCCGGACACTATGTCCGACGGGGTCAGGGGGGCCTACCTGCGGTCGGGGCGGCGCTAATTAAAGGGAAGGTGCCAGGCAGCCATTTTTGTTGCTGGCCGCCTGCCAGCACCTGCCCCCTCTGCCGTCCCCGGCCTTCTCTGCAGCCCTCCCGCGGGTTGCCGGCTACGCTTCGTGAGCTCGGCACTTCTCTTGAATGCCGAGCTCTTTTGCCGGCACTCCGATCCCTGGTGGCCCAGCTAGGCCCCGGGTCACGCTGCACAAGGCCCCTCCCCTTTAATAAGGGGAGGAAAGCCTGCAGTACCACGGCACGTAGCGCCGCAATATTCACTCGCAGCACCCCAAGAGGGAGGCGGGATGCGGGACGCTTCCAGTAGCGCCCCACCTCCCTTTTGGGGTGCTACCGGTGAATTCTGGGCACGGGGGCGCTACTTTTTTCGGGGCGCTAAAAGTAGCACCTCAGCGAAGTTAGCACCCTAAAGGGGGTGCGACCCAATTTTTCCCCCTTAAATTTTTAAAAGTTAATTCTCGGGATGTGGGTATTGTTGGAAGGGCTGGTATTATTGCCCATCCCTAGTTGCCCTAGAGAAGGTGGTGGTGAGCCTTCCTCTTGAACTGCTGCAGTCCATGTGGTGAAGGTACTCCCACAATGCTGTTCGGCCAGGAGTTTCAGGATTTTGACCCAGCGACGATAAAGGAACTCTGGCAGAAATTGGTCTCTTGCACCCAGTTTTCCTTTATCTTCCTTTCCTAAAGTTAATGAATCATTCTTGGATATGCTCTTATAGCCACAATTATTCATCTAGTATATTGTCAAAATGACAATTCTTCATGTGTGAAACTAGACAGTGAGCATAGACAGACTATTGAACCATGGTGAGCAGCACAGCTGAGCCCATATCTGTCCTCATTCGATAAAGGCGCACTTCCCAGTGGAGGACAGGAGTCAGTGGATAGTGATTAGCTGTGGAAAGCTGGCTAATACTCCCCTGTCTTAGGCTGGGACACTGAGACCAACTGCAGAAAATTGAACTATGCTGATATAAATGCACTTTGTCCCAAAATTCCTCAAGTCATTATCCAGGCGGTTACACTGGGATTCCGCCTGACAATGTCCTCCATGCAGATCCTGTTGGAGTTTGCAAGGTCAGTGGGAGGGAAACTCATTTACTTGGAACAGGTGGCCGCAAGTGCCTCTTTGGGGGTATCGTTGGCGCCCATTTTCCCAGAACTCTGGCATCCATTGCCCGTGGTGCACAGTGCCCAGATTCCCCCTTTGTCTGCACTCCTAGTTCAAGAGTAAGAAGGCTGATCCACAACTTTTTTTTTAACATGTGGTCTTTGGAGGTGCAGATTCCTTGCCAGGCCTGGACCCCACTGATGGGATTTACATCCAGTCTTGTGGAGGCCAATAGGCCTTCAGTCACTTGGCGTACCAGGCGCCACTGATAAACCAGGCCATACTGGATTCTGAGGAGTAGGAACTTTGGAGTAAGGAATCTCTGCTCTGACCTCCGGCCATTAAAGTCAACTGGGCCCAAATTTCATTGGGGGTGGGGGCACTAGTCATGCACTCTGACCCCAGTGGGTTACAATGGAGACAGGCTAGCCTCTCAGAAAATGACAGACACCTAGCTCCTAGAAATGACACAGACCAGGTGCAACTAGGTTTCTGCCATTTTCTGAGGAGGTTAACCTGTCTCCATTATAACCCGTTGAAGTCAGAGTGAGTGGCTAGTGGACCTCCCAATGAAATTTGGGCCCAGTTGTCTTTAATGGAAAGAAGACCACAATATCCAAACTGGCGCTACTTACATATTGATGATAATGTTGATTCCTTTGTTGGTTAAGTTAAATTTGCTTGGTGAAACCTAAAGATCAATGTCTGTCATTAACAATACTTATCAATTTCATAAGCTACCAAAGGGCAAGAATTTTCAACAAAATGTAAACAAGTGTAGCTATTTCTTGTTGACAAGTTTTTAGTCACCAGCTTCTGGATTAGTTTCCCAAATGTCAACAATTTTCCCAATCTCAAAATAATGATGAAATGGGTCTCCAGAATAGCCTAGTGAATTAATCACCTAAACAATAAAACTCGTCTGCAAATTTATCGACATTTAACACAATAATGTGAATGTAGACATTGAAAAGATGTTTCTTTCTTCTCTTTTCTGGCACCTGGATTTAGACAGGATAACTTTCTCTGCGACTCTTACAATGCATCTGCAAGAACAGCATGTAGTAAAGAAAGAAAACAATAATCAGGATGCTCAAATCTATCCCCTTTCTAAAGGACCACGTTCAGTTTGTAGTTTTATGAACCACATTAAGAATTGGTGAATTGAAACAAGTTCCAGCACATTCAAGGTAGTCCCCCAATGAAACTGCCACAGAACTGACAGTAATGTTTCACTTTCAGCTCCAAGCTGTCCAATTGTGATGTATGGAGATTGGAAATGTTATTGGGTGCACTGTAGGTTGCTCTTATGAGGCTGACTGCATTTTTACCCTGCCCTCAATGATTCTCTGAATAATTCTGGAATGTCTATTATTAGCATAGGCTGCACTCTCCCTCATACGCCGATGGTATGAGATACGAATGTAGGTAAAATCTCCAATCCATTTTACCCTTCTGTCAACTCACAAATAAGGTCATTAAACATTTTTTTAAATCACGCTAAACAACTGCTGGTGCTGCAATCATCGCACAGTACACCCACTAATTCTGGTGCTGCAGTTGTTGCATGTCACCCACTCCTTTCCCGAGGGCTCGAACTGGACCAAGCAGTTCAACATTCCACAATGATTTAAAACACGTGGCAAAAGATCTCCACCTGTTTGGCTGCAGCCCAGGGGAGAACTAAATTAAATTCACACAGGTATTATGAATATGCCCACTAGTTCAGAATACTTGGAAGGCCTTAGCCATGTGTTTTAAATTAAAATTGAGACTTTTTTTCTCTGCTTCCAAAGTTCTGTGTACTTTTGTCTCATTTTTTAACAAGTTGCAAAAAAAGAACAACTATATGTCCGTAACTGCTCATTAAGTCAAGCGACATCAGTGATGTCATGCATAAATATGCATAAGCATTCTGAGGACAATTATTATTTCATTTGGCAAGTTAAAATGACCTGGTTTAAAAAAAAAATTGTTCTTCAGTAAAAGTGGGTTTAAGTATCTGGTTTCTGTGCCAGTAAAGCTATTTAAATTACACGAACATTTACAACATACCCATTGTTTCAACTGTGTTCAGGATTTTTCATGGGAAAGTGTCTGTACCAGGAACAACCCAATCTGTGCAATGTTTGAGACACAGCTAGTTATTTAATCACACTTCACCACTGTGTTTCCTCTGCAGCTTGCAGCCAACAAATACTTTTCATCCTACATTCTGTAGAATGTGCAGCTTGAATTTTATCTATCAAATACAGGACAAATGTACCAGAATATATTAAACAATTTTCTTAGAGGTTTAGGTGGAAAAATTCGGTTGCTTTGTGCCTCCCGTTAGTGCCCTGTGGTGGCGCTAATGGGGCGCAAAGCACCTAGCGCACAGGCACGGCGCCGCTAACGCCTCCCGCGAAATTCAGTGGGAGGTTAGCGGCGGCGTTAACCGGTAGCACCCCATGGCGCTGCAACTCTGGCGGTGATGTCATCACAGGGCGCAGCGCTCCGCTCGCACCCCGGCCGCAAACTTGGCTCGCGCCCCCTGACCTACCGCCGGACGCTATGTCCGACAGGGTCAGGGTGCCGTGTTTGCGGCTGGGGCGGCACAAATTAAAGGGGCCGCCTGCCAGCACCTGCCCCCTTTTGCCCCCTCCTGTGGGGTGCCGGCCGCGATCGGTCAGCCCGGAGCTCCTCTTGAGTGCCGGGCTCTTTTGCCGGCATCCCGCTCCCCGGTGGTCCAGCAGGGCCCCGGTGCGCGCTGCGCTAGGCCCCTCCCCTTTAATCAGAGGAGGGAGGCCTGTAGTACCGCGGCGCTATGTGCCGGCGTGCGTGGCGCTGCTGCACGTAGCGCCGTGATATTCAATGGGAACGCCCCAAAAGGGAGGGGGAGCGCTTCCAGTAGCCTCCTGCTTGGGGCGCTACCATTCAATTTCGGGCGCGGGGGCAGTAACATTTTCGGGGCGCTAAAAGTAGTTAGCGTCCCAAAGGGGGTACGACCCAATTTTTCCCCCTTAAAGTTTAATTGCATTAAGTGAGAGTTAACTTTCTCACTCACTTTTTTTATTGCACTCACAGAAACACTGCCAAGAGTTTCCGGTTTGGGCACAATCGGCGATCCAGGCGCAAATTGTGCTCAAAGTTGCGCTAGTTTTGAGAAGTGCTTTTTATTTGCTCAAGTTTCCACTCAAACTCATTTGCATGTCGCCGAATGTAATATCTTCCATGAATCAGCGCCATCGGGCAGCGTTTTAGAGTGTAATTTAAATCAAAATTTGCAATAAAAACTATTCCTTGATATATTGAAGAGTGGTAACCTGGTGCAGTTTGAATAATACAGCTGAAAATGGGTTTAGCACAAAATATCAGCATTTTTAATCAGAGTGCCTAGTCCCCCACCTGTGAGTAACTCAACTTTAAATAACTGAAAATGACTTTAATAAAACTAGGCAGAACCACTTACTAGTTACATTGCTGTACAGTAGTCAGTTTTTCAGTAATTTAAAAAAAAGTTTTTAAAGCTTTTAAAACATTCCTATTAGTGCCCTTGCATTAAAAAAAAACAGTTTAATTTTAAGAGCCTCATGAAAGGCCCTCAAACAGGAGCAATTCGCGGAAACTCGCAATGGTGAGTAATTTGATCGGGGCAGGGCCAGTTTTGTGGACGGGGCCGGCTTCTAGTGCAATGTTTTTTAAACTAGCGCAAAGGATCGCGGAAAATCGATTTGCGCTGGATGTCATTTGCGCTTGAAATTTCTCGATCCTTTGTGCTGGTTTGGCTGATTTCGGGCGAGTTGCGCTGATAACAACAGCGCAACCTAGCGTAAATTCCAGGGCACTGTGCTTTCTTGCAGCTAGAATGGTACAATTAATGCATAACTGAGAAAGCAATTAGAATAAACCCATGGTCTTCAGTCTGAGTTCCCCAACCCCGCAAAGCCCCATTCGACCTCCTCACCAAGATTCACAAATGGGACTGTCCTAGTAGACCAATCGTTTTAGCCTGCTTCTGTCCCGCTGAACTTATTTCCTCTCATCTTAACTCTATTTTACCCCCCTTGTCTAATCCCTTGCAAGTTCTGACCCTTGAAGGGTCATCGACCTGAAATGTTAACTCTGTTTCTCTCGCCACAGATGCTGCCTGACCTGCTGAGTAT
Source organism: Squalus acanthias (assembly GCA_030390025.1). NCBI lineage: Eukaryota > Metazoa > Chordata > Chondrichthyes > Squaliformes > Squalidae > Squalus > Squalus acanthias. Next base: position 180,430,264 of record CM059426.1, read on the forward strand.
TTCCAGCATTTTCTGTTTCTATTTCCCATCCACTGTAACCCTCTTCCACCTAACTAAACCTATTCTCACATTGAAACTCACTTCCGTTAGATAAAATATGTTGCTATGGGAATCCACATGGGTCCTAGCTAGGCCTATCCATTTGTAAGATATGTTGAACACTCTTCATTCCAGTCCTACTGTAGTCTCCTTCTTGACCGCTTTTCCATTACATTGATGACTGTTGGTGCTGCTTCCTGTTCTCGCCCTGATCTAGAGAATTTCATTAATTCTGCTTTGAATTTCCACCCCTCCCTTACCTTGATGTGACCCATCTCTAACCCTTCCCTTCCCTTCCTGGACTTTACTCTCTCTATCTCTGGAGATGGGTTTTCTACTGACATTGAGTATAAGCCCATCAACTCTGACAACTATGTGGAATATAATTCTTCCCATACCCCTTCTTGTAAGGACTCCATTCCTTTATCCCAATTTCTCTGTCACTGTTGCAGCTACTCTGATGATGCCACATTTCACAACAGAGCTTCCAAAATGTCCACCTTTTTCTTCAGCTTGAAGCACAGCACCTTATCTTTCTACGAGGCACTTTGCGGCCCGTTGGCCTTAATATTGATTTTAACAACTTCAGCCCTTAACTCTAGCTCCCATTTTCACTCTGGCAAGAAGTGCTGTTGATGTGGGATGGGTGCTACCGTAGTAGACAGGATTCTTGACCAAGACCATCTCATTTCCTATGTTTCTGCCCTCACCCCTTCCACTCCTCTCAGAACCGTGATAGGATTCCCCCTTGTCCTCACCTTCCACAACACCAGTCTCCAAATTCAACAGATCATCTTCTGCCATTTATACCACATCCAACATGATCCTACCACCTAAGACATCTTCCCCTTTTAGAATTCCAAAGGGACCATTCCCTCCGTGACACCCTGGTCCACTCCACCATCATCCCTAACACCGGCTGTCCTTTCCCGGTACCTTTGCCATGCAAGTGGAAGAGATGCAGCAACTGCACTTTAACCTCCTCCCATATCACCATCCAGGGTCCCACCGCTCCTTCCGGGTGAGATGGTGATTTACTTGTACTATTTCCAACCTACTATACTCTATTCACTGGCCAACGTGCAGCACTCTATTCACTGGCCAACGTGCAGCACTCTATTCACTGGCCAACGTGCAGCACTGTATTCACTGGCCAACGTGCAGCACTCTATTCACTGGCCAACGTGCAGCACTCTATTCACTGGCCAACGTGCAGCACTCTATTCACTGGCCAACGTGCAGCACTCTATTCACTGGCCAACGTGCAGCACTCTATTCACTGGCCAACGTGCAGCACTCTATTCACTGGCCAACGTGCAGCACTCTATTCACTGGCCAACGTGCAGCACTCTATTCACTGGCCAACGTGCAGCACTCTATTCACTGGCCAACGTGCAGCGTCCTCTACACTGGGGAGACCAGACACAGATTAGGTAACAACTTTGCCAACACCTCCATTCATTCTGACCCTGAGCCACTTTAATTCTCTGTCCTGCTCTCACTCTGACCTCTCTGTCTTTGGTCTTCAACACTGTTCCAATGAAGCTCAATGTAAGCTTGAAGCACAGCACCTTACCTTTCTACTAGGCACTTTACGGCCCGTTGGCCTTAATATTGATTTTAACAACTTCAGCCCTTAACTCCAGCTCCCATTTTCACTCTGGCAGGAAGTGCTGTTGATGTGGGATGGGTGTGCTGGAGTGTCCAGGCATGGGACGGGAGGAGTGGTTAGTTGCTTAGGGTGTGGATTCTCTGTTGGAACGCCTGCTGGTGAGGTGCTCTGTACCCTTGATGTCGAGCTGTTTTTTTTTTTTTTTCGGGCTCCTTAACTGCTGGAAGCTGCTCCACAACGCTGCCCTTTCTACTGGTCTCATTCCCCCTGCTCTTTCAGCTATTCACAGGTTCTCTGTGTCTTGTAATTGTCTTTTATTTCTTATGCCTCCTAATGTCTCATGCTAATACCATTTCTGCCATTTCACCATCTCCTGTTTTCCACTTCAACACTTTTACAGTTCATTCTATTTCTTTTCGCATGTGTGTGTGTGTGTTTTTCCCACCCCCTCTCCATTCTGATGCTTTTTAAATATTTTCCAGTTTTGATAAAGGACCTCCACCCAAAATGTTAACTTGTTTCTTCTCTCCACAGATGCTGCCTGACCCGCTTTCATCACTTTCTGTTATTGTTTCAGATTACAAGCATCTGTAGGGTTTTGTTTATAGTTCCTGCAATAATGGTGCTGAGTCAGCCATCACCCCCTCTAAATAGATATCAATAATTTTCAGCTGTAGACTGCACAGTTTAGGGCACTGAAGGAGGGAGGAAAGTATAGAAAAGCCCACATTACTGACGTGATTATTACAGATGGTGTGAAGGAACAGAGAAATATTCAGCATGGGTGCAAAGAGTAACCCAGTACAAAAGAGGTATGGGAGGCAATCAAGCAGGAGGTCAACACAATTGTCACAAAGCACAACAGGTGGTGAGAGAGAGAGAGAAAGAAAGAAAGAAAGAAAGAAAGAACGAACAAACATGCATATATATTGCACCTTTTATGACCTCAGGACGTCCCAAATCACTTTACAACCAATGAAGTATTTTGAAGTGTAATCACTGTTGTAATGTAGGAAACGTAGCAGCCAATGTGACCACAGCAAGATCCCACAAACAGCAATTAAATAAGTGACCAGATTCTGTTTTAGGCTTTGGCTGAGGGATAAATATTGGTCAGGACACCTCCCTGCTCTTCTTCCAATAGTATTGTAGAATCTTTTACATCCACCTGAGGGCCTTGGTTTCACGTCTCATCCAAAAGATGGCACCTCCGACAGTGTAGCACCCCCTCACTACTGCACTAAGTTACCCCGCACCGAGACTGAAAGTGGATAATGTCCTACCACCATTCACACCTCGAGCCTGTCGAAATGCCAAGTGAACTCAGCCATGTCGGGGTACGGTAGCATAGTGATTATGTTACTGGACTAGTAATCCAGAGGCCTGGACTAATGATCCAGAGACATGAGTTCCCCATGGCAGCTGGGAAATTTAAATTCAATTAATTAAATAAATCTGGAAATAAAAAAAGCTAGTATCAGTAATGGTGACCATGAAATTATCGGATTGTTGTAAAAACCCATCTGGTTAACTAATGTCCTTTAGGGAAGGAAATCTGCCACCCTTACCTGGTCTGACCTATATGCGATTCCAGACCCACAGCAATGTGGTTGACTCTTAACGGCCCTCTGAAATTGCCTAGCAAGCCACTCAGTTGTATTCAAGAAGGTGGCCCAACACCACCAATAAATGTTGGCCTTGCCGGCAACATCCACATGCTGTGAATTTTTTTTTTATTCGTTCCTGGGATGTGGGCATCGCTGGCAAGGCCAGCATTTATTGCCCATCCCTAATTGCCCTTGAGAAGGTGGTGGTGAGCCGCCTTTGTGAACCGCTGCAGTCAGCATGGTGAAGGTACTGCCATAGTGCTGTTTAGAAGATGACTATGAGGGAGTGTCGTGCTGTAAGGGGTGACCTGCGGCTCTGTGCTTAGCCTCGGTGCTAGTGCGAGGTTAGGCCTTGTTGCCTGTTCTGGTCTCCAGCCAGCCTGGTAACACTAGACACCTGTGAGTGGTTCGACCCACTCGCCCTTACGGTTCTGACACTGGACTTAGGTGCGAGAGCAATAATGCAGAGAAAACTCAGGTAGAGCCGGTTGAATAGTGCGAAATGGAAAATCTTTATTGCATATTATTCAAGATTACGAGATACATGTCATAAGCACAGATTAACGACAGTACAATCTTACACACAGTTATGTAACTAATTTTAGGGAAACGAGGAGCGCATGACACATCGTAAAAGGGGGCACACATTACAATTATCCTTAAAACTCAAACCCTCCCCTATCAATACCTGTCCTAAACTAGATTTGTAGGATCGAGACTCATGCTCACCACTCGTGATAACTCGGAGAATTACGAAACTCTGCTCGGATGTTTTTACCGCAGCACCTGACTATCCACGTGTTGATCAGGGGTCTCTGTACCCCACTTGTTTACTCGCTTCTGCTCCGGCTAGCAGGCTGGACCGTCTGCTGTCATGAAGATCTGTGTTGTCCTCGGTGTTCCGATACTACTCGAAGAAGAGTCTTCCTGTGCCCTCACCAGTTTGTAAAATTCAAAAAATGGTCTTCCTGGGCAAGGAAGCGTTTATTCGACTTACAGGCGCGGTCGGGGCTTACTGACCGTGGCGATACGTATTGTCGTCTTCTTCTCTTCTCATCTCATCTCATCTCATCTCATCTCCTCTCGGGGCTTCGGTTCCAACACCGTTTACCGACTTCTCGGGATGGTGTGCCCGTTTCAAGGCCTCACAGCCCAGTTCTCCACAGATCTTCGCGGCAAGCCACGAGGTTGATCCTAGCGGATCAGAGTCCAGAGCCGTCAGGCAAGAGAATAAAAGTTCAATAGTCTTCCAGCGAGTCAAAACAGCAAGAGCAGCAAGAGGCAGGCGGCAAGAGACAAGAGCAACAAGGCAAGAGGCAAGAGAGAGATGGACGGTTGTACCTTACAGTTATAGTGCTGTAATTCCTCTTTTCCCGCCCAATCTTAATGTCTATCCTTTGTCAGGGTTTTGGCGCTCAAACTTCTTGTATAGGGTGATCTCAGTCTTTAATGGGTTTCGGTGATACTTGTAACTGTCTGAGTACCCGTTAATACTTCTCCCATTGTGTAACCGGCCAGTAGTCTCCCTGGAGGGGTTTTGGGGCTTCCAAATGCTTTCTGTAACTACCCGCAAACGGCTCTCTCATCGTAGAGTCGTGGGGATTTTGCATATTAATGTCTTTGGATGGGTTCTTGATCGCTCGGTACAATAGCCCTTATTCGCACCTGGGAGACTGATTCCAGTATTTATGTATAAAATGCAAACCCATTATGTCTTGTCAATTATCTCAAATGTGCTGAGTCCTGTACGATCTTGCACAAATGTTTATTGGAACGCCATCTTGTCTGCTCATTGAAAGTCTAGAACGTTCTGCCACGAGGCGTGGCGGCCATTTTACAGGCTGTTTGTGTCCGCTTTGAAAACCTGACAGCATTCTGCTGAAATAAAGCTGTTTGTACGAAACTTTATGTCTCCTTCTTATTTTATAAAATCGCGATAATTTTGCGAATTCTACAGTGCCAATGCCAAGTGGCCTCCTTGCATGTTGTTAGTTGGTATGATTGCATTAGGATGAGGTCGAGTGTGAGGGGTGGTTTGTCAAATGAGGTTGTGATAATGTAGATAGAGAGAGGGGGATGGGTGGAGGTGCAAGCTATGTTGGTGTGAGTAATGATGTGCAAGAGCAGGCTTGGGAAGGCAGAGTAATGGGGATGTGATGAGAGGCACAGCAGGATGAAGTTGAGTGTGGTTTTGTACTCACCTTTCCTGATCTAATGAGATCATTGAAGTGTTTCCAACACTGCACCCAGGTGCTCCTGAGAACATCCCTGCTGTTGACCTCCTCTGCTATTTGGAGCCAGGCTCCTTTGGTCTGCTGGGGAGGTCTCTTCTGTCCATCGGAAGGGAAGAGGACCTCCCTGCGTGCTCTCACTCCCTCCACAAGCATATGGAGGGAGTCATCTGAGAACCTGGGTGCAGCCCTCTGCCTCTGTGCAGTCATGTTTCCATGTGTTTGGAACACTCCAATGGTGCAGTACAGTGCCTGCACACTCCTAGATGAACCTTTAAATGCGATGTGACCATGGCTCCTGTAAATATCCCGGCCGAAAACGCGTCATCGATGGCGTCATCAGACCCACACCATTTAATAGGGCTGGGTAACGCGCAGGGTGGGCTTAATAGGTGCCATTAATGGAAAGTTGATCTCAGGAGTGGAATGGAATGAAGAGCGGGGTCGCGACCCTCCACAGCGACCGCCTGCACCCAACCCGCCCAGGTACAGAAAATTCTGGCCAATGGCCCAGAAATATTGGGATGCCTGCTTTGCTGCCAGAAGTGAGTGGGGCAGAACTTCCACCCACCAGTCTGCCCTGGCATAGACCCCGCCCCAAATCCCTGGGGTGGGGTCATTTACATAAAGGGAGCAGACACTCTTTTTGCCTTTCGAGTGACGGTAGCAAGACTTTTGTTGTGCTGCCTTGTCACTTCAGTAGGGGTGGGAAAAGATTGTTTTGTTAATTTAATTGTCAGTTCATTATTGCCTTTAAGAAATCAGCAAAGGGCCCCATTTCCAGTTGATCTTGCTGGTATGGTGCAAGTTTTTTGGGGTAGCAGAGCGGGTGCAATTGATGAGATTTCTGGGCGATGGAGTCATCCCATCAGTTTCTTCTGATGTCAGCACAGTAAGTGTAAGCAGAACAATTCCCTTTTGTCATCAAGCAGGGATGGAGTTCCAGCAGAACTGAATCCTGCCCCAAATTACTACTCTCCTGGGCGCAAAGATGTTGAGCCCCTAGATCTTGAAATAACTCCATAGGAACAATATAAAATGCTTGAATTTTTTGATATTCCTTTATGTCTTAATGCATCCTCTAAAATGTAAGAGAGAGTAATTTCAGGCAAATGTATTAAGTACTTGTATCCCAGGACATAATGAGGGTGTAATTGGGCTCTGTAGCTCCCGTTTTTTGGGCGCTACGAGTTCTCTTAAACTATGAACATGGCGTCAGCGACGCGCGCTCATTTACGACAGGAAGTGCGCCGGAAGTCATCTAACAATCACACCTAATGACTGCCGGCAGCATGCAGAGCAGGCAGATCACGACGTCAATCAGCGTGTAATGCAGATTGGACGCCAGTGCTGCCATTTTGGAGCTCCACTCTGCAGCCAATGCCTTCTTTTAATCTCGCACAGCTGAAGACTACGTTAAATGACATGAAGGACCCCCCACCAGCTCTATTTAAAGGGATCATCAACTATTTGCAGGTTAGTTGCTGGATTATTACTTCTGGCTGTTGCTGCAATTCTGTGTGTTTTGGATGCTTTTCCATACTTTTTAAAAGTTTCAATAGTCTACAGGACTGGTGCTGAAGTACTTTGTTGGTGACTGAAAGGGTTTTGCACAAACCAGTTGCTTCTAGACATGCGTGGCCTAGTATGGCTTCTTCTTGGCATTAAGCATGACTAGGATAATGAGCAGAGGCCACGCAGAGCAGGACAAGCTGCTAGAAGAGGGAGGAGGAGGACGGGGAGAAGGCCTCTCAGCAGAAGGCCTTATCCACAGAAGGTGTTTAGGGAGCAATTCTCTTAGCTGAACTTCAGCGTCGACAAATGCTTGAGATGTCTGCGCTTCACTAAAGAGGTTGTGACTGAAATCTGCCAACTGCTGCAGCCACAACTCCAACCTCAGAGCAGGGCAAGGACAGCATTGCCTGTGGCTGTCAAGGTGACCGTGGCTCTGAACTTTTATGCATCTGGCTTCTTCCAGGCTGCTGCTGGAGATATAAGCAACATCTCGCAGTTTGCAATGCACTGTTGCATAAGGGAGGTCACTGAGGCTCTCTATACAATGAGAGACAACTTCATCTCATCTCCTCTTACCAGAAAGAAGCTGGTGGAGCGAGCACGAGGGTTTGCAGGGATTGCAGGCTTCCCCATGGTCCAGGGTGCCATTGACTGTATGCACATTGCTTTGCGTGCACCTCACGTGAACTCGGCCATTGATCTGAACCGAAAGGGATTCCACTCCCTCAATGTGCAGTTGGTGTGTGACCACAGGCAGTACATCATGTAGGTCAATGCCCAGTATCCTGGCAGCAGTCATGATTCGTTCATTCTGCGGCAGACCTCTGTGCCACCTGTATTTGACCCAGCACGGCAAATCAAAAGGTGGTGACTGGGTGACAAAGGTTATCCATCATGACATGGCTCATGACTCCGGATCCAGAACCCACACACACATGTGCACAGCAGGCATGCAGCGAGAGGAATCCACCACAAGGAATCTGATAGAGCAGACCACTGGCATCCTCAAGCAACGCTTCTGCTGCCTGGAGGAGCCCTGCAGTACTCAGCTGAGCTCAGGATTTGTCATGGTATGCTGCATGCTGCACAACGTTGCCATCATGAGGGAACAGCCCTTGACTCCACCTATCAGCTGAGAAGCTGAGGAGCAGGAGCATGAGGAGGAGGAAGAAGAGGAGGAAGAGGAAGGAAGGCTGCAACCTAGACAGCCCCTTTCTGACCAGGCTCCACGTGATCAAATAATTCATGAGTGATACCAGTAACCTCAACCCCAATTCCTCATTCACCAACAGTCCCACACTCCTTACCTTTACTCTGTCACTGACCATCATGTCGCCCACTTTCCCACGATGCAAAAATTAAAGCCAACACAAAATACACATTCCAATGCAAATTTATAAATTAAATCATGCCATAGTGCATACAAAAATAAACTGATCACCCTTGTGCATTCCCTTTGTACCTCTTCCGTGTGACTTTGCCTGTCCTAGTGCTCCTACAAGGTGCTTACCCAGTGGCTGCAGCTTGAATGGTGAAAGGTTACTGACTTTCAGTGGGGGAGACTGCAGATGGCCTTGGAGGGCGACCTCGAGCAGCTCTGGGCCTAGAAAGCAGACTGCGCCATCTCGTCTGGGTTTCAGCAGTCTGGACTGGCTGGCTGACAGGCAACAGCAAGGGTACTGGCAGAGTGGCAGGGGTGGTAGCGCGAATGCTGTCATCCTGAGAGAGGACAGCAGGTTTGTACTCCATGGAGCCACTGCCATTCACCCGGAGCTTCGCCTATGCAATCCTAGTACTCTGTTGGAGAACAGATTGCTGGAGTGCTGTGGTGCCCTGAAAGCCCCTTTGCACACTGGTATCCAGAGCCATGATGGCAGCAGTGTGAGCTTCTTTGGCAGCAAGCTGAGATTGCATGACAGAAGTCTGAGCTTCCACTGCAGCACTCAGACGTTGGGTGGCTTCTGCTTGTACTGCAATGGAAGTTAAGACATTGGCCATCGGACGCTACATCAAGGATGGTTCCACAGGTGTATTGATGGAGGTGGACACTGGTTCTATGTTGGAAAGGATGGGCTCCAAGTTCTGTGCAAAGCCCTGTGCCAAGTTGGTGCTGAACACCTCCATGCTCCCTGACATAGAACGTAGGCTTCCCAGTGCACCTAGCATTTGGGTGTGTACATCCATCAGCCTTCTTCTTTAGCCTGGCCCATCAAAGTCATCATCTGAGTCCTCTGCAGCAGAACTAGTGTACAACCTCATCCTCCGGCGAACTGGCATTTGCGGTATCCTTTCCCCCCTGCCCTGGCTTTTGCACACTTGTGCCCGATGTCTCATCTTGTGCATATCCCTCCTCTATCCTATCCTCTAAACTGCATGCAGTTGCAGTATCTGAGCTGTTGGCTGCAATTGTAAAATCGAGTGACGGTGTGTCTTCATCATCACTGTCTTCTTGCCCTTCCTCCACTGCCTGGGCAGCTTGCAGTTCTTGCGTATCTGAAATGAAAAAGGGAAAAGAGATGGGTTGTGGTGAGGGAGAGGAGAAAGTAAGAGGTACATGCTTACACCATCTGCAGCTTGTAAATTAGAAGAGATTGAGGGATGAGGGGGAAGTGGGATGTGAGAAGGAGGATTAGGTATGCACTACCCTTATCTTCAATGGCCTCAGCAATGCCCCTTCTCATAATGGTGAGCACTGTCTCCTCCGTGGGGGTTAAACATTCAGGCGTGCCTCTCCCCCTCCCATTAATTCCTGCTGCCTCCTGTTGTGCACTACCTTCTCCTGCAAGAAAGAGAGAAGTGTATCAGTGAGTGATGTGCAATATGTTTGGGTGATGTGGCTGTCATGGTTGGATAGCTGCCAGTGTGTGCAAGCTGTGAGATGTGGGTGTGAGGGTGAGGCAAAGTATATGAATATTAGGTATGAGTCCTGATTGATAGAGATTGCTGGTAGGTAAGTGATGGGGGTGTAGTGAATTGAGCAGTGGATGAGGCTAGTGGTGCAATTGGTAGGATATGGCATTTGAAGATTCACTCACTGACCAACTCGTGTGAGATCGTTAAACTTCTTCCTGCACTGCATTCATGTTCTTGGAGCTATACTCCTGGCATTGACCTTCTCTTCCCACTGCCTTCTGAGCATATGTCTGGTGGGTCTCCACCCCCGCCACCCCCCGCCCCCCCACCGCGTGAAGATACAAAACACCTCTCCTTCTTTCCACCTCTTCCACCAAGACCTCCAGTGCAGCGTCCGAAAAACCTTGGTGCTCGCTCTCCCATGGTCAGCCATTGTTGATTCTTCCACAGCACAATATTCAGAATGATCCCAGCACCACCAGCAGCCACAATGCACCTCCCCTTGAAGAGGTGCAGGCTGGCTTTAAGTAGTGCTAGGCACTCACGATATTGAGCCCCCTGCTGATGCGTGCAGCCAGTGAACCTGCACACAGCAATCATGGAAATGAGCAGGCAACACAAAGTTGGTGTGTTGCCTGCATTGCAGTGAACGGGCACTGGTTAATCGCGCATTGCGGTCCCTGCGTCTGTTTTCAGCGGTTATCCAATTTAACCCCTATGCACTCTTACATTAGTAAAAGCAAATGTTGAACACTGCAAAGTTTGCAGTCAGTACTTTTTAATATGGAGTTAATGGAAAAAAAAACTGTTATGTACATAATGGCCCAGAAATTAAAGACGGAGCCTTCCTGCGGGGGTAAGGCTTCCCCGCGATATCTAACTGCGCGCCTGCCTTTTCCTTCCGAGCTCACACGAACTTGAGTTTCTAGACAGCAGCTGTGCAGTGTGTGCGTATCCCACAGACACAGTTAATTCGTGCGAGCTGTGGGATCACGTGATTCAGTTAGAGCCAATGGCAGCACACCATCTTTCATTCATAGTTTTCACAGCAAGGGCTGTGAAAGCTATGAATACTATACCCCCCCAAAAGAACAGCTGAACCTCAATTAAATTTAAAAAAAAACCCATCACATTAATAAAATAAGTATAGTTAAATAAATTAACCACTTTAAACAAAAAATTAAATTTTTGAAAAAATTTAAAATCTTTTTAAAAGTTATAAAAATAAACTTACCTTTCTTTAAAGTCTCTAAAAAAGATATACCTGTTGAAAAAAATTCAAAATAATACTTAATTAACTACTTACCTTGTTAAAAGAGGGTCTTACGCCTCCTTTCTTTATGTGCAAAATCTTCCATGCTTACCTGCGCGTTCAAAGCACTAAGTGCACTGCGTGCGCGCAGCCTGTAGCGCGCACACGGTTCACCTAGGAACCGCCCCCTTTTGAAATCACCAAGTGCCGGTTTTCAGTGCATGCGCAGTGCATGCTGGAAACTGGCAATTGGAGACAGAATACGCGAGAGTACACAGTGCGTACTCTCGCGTACTGATACTAATTTTTGTGCCAATAGTGGGGAAAAAAACATTTATTCTTGTTGCTTCCCAAAAAAGAAAGCAATTTTAGTTAAAAATTGTGTAGCCACAAGGACACAAAGCCTCTGTCCTCCCATGAGCAGAAAGGAGTGGGTCCAGAGCGCAAGAGAAAAATAAATGATTGATTAATCTGTGCGACTTCAGACACTGACTGGTGTATTACACAGGGTTCATGTGCCACCTCATCATTTTCCTGGGGCCTGCCTTGCTGCAGATCATGTGTATGCTTCTTTGAATGGCCAGGTTGTGCAGCAGTAACAGACCATTGTAAATCTCTCAATTCATCCTGGTTGATAGCACCAGATAATCCAAACATTGGAAATGTTTTAGGAGACTAAAAGATTGCCTGTTGTTTTTGTGTGTCACAAATGTGCATCATTGCCGGCTCTTTTCTGTGGGGTAACTAATTTCTCCAGGGAGCTAAACTTGCATTCAACCTTCCCCTTTGAGCAACCTCTGGTTCTCTCAAAGTGTGCATGTTATGAGCACTTCCTGGAAAATCAGCATTACCTTCCATAACTTTTAACCATTGATCACATACCATATGAACATTCAAGAAAGTGTAACACTTCCTGTTGTTAAAAGAGATGGCACAAATGATGGCTTAAATAGACAGCAGTTCTAGGTATTTAGAATGACACATGACTGGTAAGATTGGGTTTGCCTGCGGTTGTCACTTTTACTCCCACTGCGAGTGCAATCTGAACATTGTTCTGTGGCAGCAATTCTGGCTTCAGAAGCTGATGTAGGTCAGAGATTGCATCCACGCAAAACTCAGATTACTTACACTCATTGTCAGCTGTGGCTCAGTGGGTAGCACACTCACTTCTGAGTCAGAAGATTGTGGTTTCAATTCCCACTCCAGAGACTTGAGCACAAAATCTAGGCTGACACTCCAGTGCAGTGCTGAGGGTGTGCTGCACTCTCGGAGGTGCCATCGGATGAGACGTTAAACCGAGGCCCCCTCTGCTCTCTCAGGTGGACGTAAAAGATCCCGAAGAAGAGCAGGGGAGTTATCCCTGGTGTCCTGGCCAATACTTATCCTTCAACCAACATAACAAGAACAGATTATCTGGTCATTATCACATTGCTGTTTGTGGGATCTTGCTGTGCGCAAACAGACTGCTGCATTTTCCCATATTACAACAGTGACTTCACTTCAAAAGTACTTCATTGGCTGTAAAGCACTTTGAGACGTCCGGTGGTTGTGAAAGGCGCTATATAAATGTAAGCCTTTCTTTCTTTCATTGTTTAACCTGTCTCCTGTGGCATTGAGCCTCCAAAGCCATTCATCTCCTGCAGTTTCTCCTCCTCCAAGATAATAGCAATGGCAGACTTGATACAAACCCGTGCTGCAAAGTTCTCTGAAAGACTCTTACTTTAGGCAACATCTCCTGCCCTGCTCACCATTGGAATTCTGCCGGCTCCCTTTGGTGTTTTAGCATATTGTGGGATTGAAGTCATTCCTAACTAAATTTGTGTATTGCACATAAGTTTCTGTTTAAGAAATAGTCATCAAGTAAAAAAGGCATTCGTGCAAGGACGTAATAGAACCCCGATGTGCATAGATGTAGGAGACTCGTGTCTGACTCATGTGGACGGCTCATACGCTTGAAAAATCCGACATTTCAAAATTGCAATGGATCAGAGATGGAGCGGGTAATTCACCCATTCCATTTTCACTGCCCCCTTACCCACCTAGGTGGGAGGAGTTAAAACTCCCCCTATTAAGGGGATATAAACAGGCTAAGTGAGTGGGCAAGAACATGGCAAATGGAATATAATGTGGAGAAATGTGAAGTTATCCACTTTGGTAGGAAAAATAGAAAAGTAGAGTATTTTTTAAATGGTGAGAGATTGGGAAATGTTGGTGTTCAGAGGGACCTGGGTGTCCTTGTACACAAATCACTGAAAGTTAACATGCAGGAACAGCAAGCAATTAGGAAAGCAAATGGTATGTTGGCCTTTATTACAAGAGGATTTGAGTATAAGAGTAAAGATGTCTTACTGCAATTGTATTGGGCCCTGGTGAGACCACACCTGGAGTAGTGTGTACAGTTTTAGTCTCCTTACCTAAGGAAGGATATACTTGCCATCGAGGGAGTGCAACGAAGGTTCACCAGACTGATTCCTGGGTTGGGGGGATTGTCCTTTAAGGAGAGATTGAGTAGACTAGGCCTATATTCTCTAGAGTTTAGAAGAATGAGAGGTGACCTCATTGAAACATACAAAATTCTTACCGGGCTTGACAGGGTAGATACAGGGAGGATGTTTCCCCTGGCTGGGGAGTCTAGACCAGGGGTCACAGTCTCAGAATAAGGGGTCGGCCATTTAGGACTGAGATGAGGAGAAATGTATTCACTCAGAGGGTGGTGAATTTTTGGAATTCTCTACCCCAGAGGGCTGTGGATGCTCAGTTGTTGAGTATATTCAAGACAGAGATCGATAGATTTTTGGCTATTAAGGGAATCAAGGGATGTGGGGATAGTGCAGGAAAGTGGAGTTGAGGTAGACGATCAGCCATGATCTTATTGAATGGTGGAGCAGGCTCGAGGGGCTGAATGGCCTACTCCAGCTCCTATTTCTTATGTTTCTTAATACCAAATTCCTCTCTCTGCTATTTTAACAGAGGCATTAACCTACTCATCTAAAGTGGTTCACATCTCCTTTAAAATACTAAGAGAGGAATTTGATACGAACATGTTAAGTGTTCACACAATGGGCAGGAATTTTCTTGGAGCTGCTCCCACTCCACTGCCGTAACTTTGCCAGAAGTGCAGCAGAAACCCTCTTTACAAGTTTTCACTGCATCTCTGGTGATGTTATAGCAGTGGAGCGAGATCGGCTCGGAGTAGATTCACCCCTGTTACATTGCTCACAGTCATTTACAAACTCAGATCAACTGTCCTGTTTAAAAAAACGGATTATGATGTGGGCAACCCTCTTCTCTCTGAGATTATTACATTCTCTTCAATCTCATCCAGACTATACTGGGCACATATGTACCAAATGGCGGAAAGTATTATCAGAACAAAACGCCATTCAGCCTATTGATTCTGCCCCATTATTTTGTTAGTCATGACCGCTCTTTCCTTCTAATCCCAAATTCTTGCCTTTTCTCCATATCCTTTTATATCCTGACATCCCAAATAAGTATAGATCTCCATTTTTAATGCTTCAATTGACTTTACATTTATGACCTTCTAAGGCAGTGCATTCCACATTCTCACAATGTTGTTGTTTGTGAAGATTTTTTTTCTAGATTTGCTTTTAATTAGCTTAGTTCAAATTCTAAGATTATGTCCCCTTTTTCGGGATTTCCCTATTAGAGGGGATGCCAATCCCTATCACCCAGACAATTTGCTTCATTATTTTAAAAACTTGGAGCACCACGCAACCTCCTCATCTCCTGCATCCCTAGGGAATGCAACCCGTTTATCCACTCTCTGATTGTAACTCAGTACCTTCATCCCAGGTATTATCTTGGTGAATCATTGCTGGATTTTATCCAAGGCCAGTATATCCTTTCCAAGGTAAATGCTGGTAGAAGATTGAAAATATCCCAGAAAGCATTACTTGTTACTATTGGCAACTTTAATGTCCTACAAAGCTTTGTGGTGACAGATCATATTCCTGTTTGGCAGGCTTGTGAGAAACCCAGCCACCATTAGAGTTATTAGCACTTAAGACAGAATGTTCATGCCAGAAATACAAGAGCTGCCATAATTACATCTCAATATTCTGCTGAGCCCAATTCAAATAAATCCACAGGTTGCATCAGTAGCAAAGCTATATATATAATTTTGCCATCCATGGAACTTTATCCCAGGCAGTGTAATCACCTACAACTCTATCTCTTGTATGCAGAAGTTGGAATGCAGAATTAACATTCAGTTACTAAAGTTGGGTTGTTGTTAGGCTCTGGGATATCTGTGACTTGCCCAATAGCAACCCAATACAATTTAGCCAAGTCTTGCTGTGCATGCAATATGACACCAGAATTGTTCTCCTGTTGAGCTTGCATACATCTTTTAGAAGCTGCAGCCCAGATCTAATATGGGCTCTGAAGAAAGATCATCAACCTAAATCATTAACTCTGTTTCTCTCTCCACTGATGCTACCTAACCTGCTGAGTATTTCTAGCATTTTCTTATTTCTAATATGGATTCTCGGGCTTGCTTTGCTAACATCTAAAATGGCTTCACAGAATGGTTGGTTGCAGATTTTAGACCGACTCAACTGGAAGTGTATTGTTTCTACCATGCAGTGCCACTGAAAGCATGATGTGGAGATGCCGGTGTTGGACTGGGGTGGACAAATGTGAGAAGTCGCACAACACCAGGTTATAGTCCAACAGTTTTATTTGAAATCACAAGCTTTCGGAGCGCTGCTCCTTCGTCAGGTGAAGTGAAGAGATGTATATCGGCACAGCATATATAGTCATGTACAGCTTAGTACCACGTGGAGCAGTGTAGTTAACCACAGAGTCATCCAGATGACTGAAAGCATGGCAGACTGTGATCCAAGAAAGTATCCAAAAGTATAGTTAGTCAGTCAGACAGTCACATGTCTTAGTGGTGCCATCAGGTGTTTTGCCCCAGATTTCTTTGGGAAGAGCATCCTCCATGTGCACTAATCATCTGCCAAAGTGAGGCATGTTCACCTCTACCTGTAGATATGATTGTGATGGCTGGTACTGATGGGTGGGTACAGAGCAACTCTCTTACAGCCTGGCCTGCTTGGTATTCTTTCATTGGGTCTCCTCTGCTTCTTCCACAAAACTTAAATGGGGGATTCCCACTGGGAAACCCAATGGTGTTAGAAATGGAGCTGGGAGCAAACGTTAATTGGCACATAAAGGCTCATGGAGATCCAAGTACCAACAGGAAAAAGAAAGAAAAACAATTAGAAAATGGCTGAAATCCACTGGCCCTAAATTTTCAACAGGGTTCTCCATTACTTTGGTGGGAGATCGGTGGTAACCCTGAGAAATGGCATAAATGGATGAAAATGGTCCCTTATTCCATCTGTCTAGGGGTTCCGCTGATGTCCTGCCAAAGTTACAATGGAAGATTGGAATAACTCTTGTGTAAATTCAGGGCTACATGCTTTACCATTACTGTGTTCTTTCCACTATCTTCCATATACTTACTGCAGGCGAAGAACACTGGATGCCCATTCCATATGGAGGAGATTTGCATCTGACATCCTGCATGACAGAATGTTGGGAAATGGTATGCAAGACATCCCACCCTAAAATGATTATTTGAATGAACTGCTTGCCTGGCAGATGCTGTTTGTCCCTTTGCACCAGAAACAAAGTGACACAGATTAGGTGGAATTTTTCTCTCCCATTTGTACAATTTACACCAGTAAAACAGGTGGTTAGGAATGGAAATCCAGGCTATTTAATCGAAATTATAACTACCTAACCTTTCCAGTTTCTTTTGATCAATGTGCAAACTAGTTTGTGTACTTGATTGAGCTGGGGCAAGGGGGTTGTCAAGCTTTTTCATTAGTATTCCATTGGCTGTTGATCAAGGATGTCTTTTGTAATTTAATCCAGGTGCGATGGCAGACTTTGTGTCACAATTAATGTCACCTGTTAAAATAGGCCTTCAACACCTCGCTCATGAGTCCTGTCAAAAGCCTGGGCGCACACACGGAGCATCACTACCATGAGAGCCATGCTAATCCTGATAAAGCACACCATAGAGCTCTTAAAACAAAGATTAAGATGTCTGGATACCTCTGGAGGTGTCATTCAATACAGCCCAGTGAGTCCCACAATTTGTGGTTATCTGTTGCATGCTGCACAACTTCGCACTACAAAGGGGGAAGCCTTGGAGCTGCCAGAGGAGGAAGATCTGGAGCAGGAATAAGAAAGGGTAGAGGAGGCGAAGGTTTCAGAAGAGGAAGGCCTAGCGGAGCTGCCGCCAGCAGAAAATTAATGAAGAGAGGTTCTCTTAGGCAGTCTACGTCACTTTGTTTATGGTGCACAGGAACCAATTTCTTAGGCAGAAAATTAATGAAGATAGGTTCTCTTGAAGAGTCACTTCCCTCCCCAGTGCACCAACTACCCCTCCCCAATGTACCAACAGGCCCTCCTTCCATCTCAGCCAGTCCTTACACCCACTGTCTAAATGCCCTCAATCAGTAAAATAATGGCCCAGAAATTGATCTCGCTCTGTTCCCGCGGGGGTAAGCCTTCCCCGCGATGTCTCACCTCGCTTGTGCTTTTTCAGATCCAGCTCGCACGAACTTGATGTTCTGGACAGCTGCTGGGCAGTGCTTGCGTATCCCACCGGCGTAGTGAATTCGTGCGAGCTGTGGGATCACGTGACTCAGTTAGAGCCAATGGCAGCACACCATCTTCCATTCATAAGTTTCACATAAGTGCTGTGAAATCTATGAATCTTACACCCCCCCAAAATAACAGCTAAACCTCAATTAAATTAAAAAAAAAACATCACATTAATAAAATAAGTATAGTTAAATAAATTAACCATTTTAAATAAAAAATTAAATTTTTGAAAAAATTTAAAATCTTTTAAAAAGTTATAAAAATAAACTTACCTGTCTTTAAAGTCTCTAAAAAAGATATACCTGTAAAAAAAAATTCAAAAAAATACTTAATTCACTACTTACCTTGTTAAAAGTGGGTCTTACTCCTCCTTTTTACATTTCTAAAATCTTCAGTACTTACCTGCGCGTCCAAAGCATGAAGTGCACAGCGTGCGCGCAGCCTGTAGCGTGCACGCGATGCACCGAGGAACCGTCCCCTTTTCAAAAGAGCAATTGCCGGTTTTCAGCGCATGCGCAGGGCATGCAGAAAACCGGCAATTGCAGAGGGAATACGCGAGAGTACGCAGTGCGTACTCTCGCGCACCGCGATGAATTTTTGGGCCATTGTGTGTTGATCTTACTTCACAAGGAATATCAATACCAAGAGCATTCCAAAAAAAAGTTTGCTACTCCACCATACTTCAGTACTCTTCATTTGACAAATGTTTATCATTAAAATATCATTGACAAGCATAAAAAATAATCAATCAAAAAGGCTAATGGAATGCTGGCCTTTATATCTAGAGGACTAGAATACAAGGGGGTAGAAGTTATGTTACAGCTATACAAAGCCCTAGTTAGACCACACCTGGAGTACTGTGAGCAGTTCTGGGCACCATACCTTAGGAAAGATATAGGCCCGTATTTTCCGATGCCTACGGGTGTGTGTGAGGTGTGTACACACCCATAGGGACATCGGAAATGCCGGTTTCAGGCAAGCAAAGCGCATATGCTGAAAACCGGCATTTCCGATCTGTCAAGAATCCAGATCGGACGCCTGCCCTGCCTCTGCGGGTGGAGAGTTCTCTTTCTGCAGAACCTCCACCCGCTGAAAACCCTTAGAAATCTTACGCCTGGTAAGGCCTGCTTTTACCAGCATAAGAGTTTAAAAAAAGTTTTAAAAAAAATTTTTCACTCATTTATAATTTAAAAATACTTTTAAAAAAGGTAAGTTTATTTTTAGCCCCGTAAAAAGCTGCAATTATTTTTTTCAAAAAATTAAATTTTTGTTTAAAATATTTAATTTAATGTAATGTTAACTCATTTTAAAAACGTGATGGTTTTTTAAAAAATGTATTTAATGTTTTAGTGTCTTTTTTCAGTGATCCCCATTCATACCTTTGACAGGTCTATCTGTCAAAAGTATGAAGGGGGATTTCCTTCTTTCATTGGCTCGCCTGGCCCATGTGATCCCAGGGACGCTTGCGAACCACATGCGCCCCTGGGATACGTGGGCCCTGCGCATTTTGACTGTGGAGAGGCCCAGGATCGGAAGTGTCCAGACCTCGGGAGCCCTCAGGCAAGGGCGTAGATTTTTTCCCGATAGGAGGCAACCGCACGCAGGAAGCCTCCTATTGGAAATTACGGGCCATATTCGCCTTGGAGGGAGTGCATCGTAGATATACTAGAATGATACCTGGACTCCATGGGTTAAATTACGAGGAGAGATTACACAAAATAGGGTTGTATTCCCTGGAATTTAGATGGTTAAGAGATGATTTGATTGAAGTTTTCAAGATATTAAGGGGAACTGATAGGGTAGATGGAGAGAAACTATTTCTGCTGGTTGAGGAGAATTGGACTAGGGGACATAGTCTAAAAATTAGAGCCAGACCTTTCAAGAGTGAAGTTAGGAAACACTTCTACACATAAAAGTTTGGTAGAAGTTTGGAACTTTCTTCCGCAAACGGCAGTTGATGCTAGGTCAATTGTTAATTTTAACTCTGAGATTGATAGATTTTTGTTAACCAACGGTACTAAGGGATGTGGGGCAAAAGCGGGTAGATGGAGTTAAGTCACAGATCAACCATGATCTCATTGAATGGCGGAACAGGCTCGAGGGGCTAAATGGTCTACTCCTGTTCTTATGTTCCTATACAGAACTAAAAATCAACCTTTTTCAAAGCCCTAGTGCCTGTCTTATGTGCTCATTTACTTATTCTAGTACTCCTACAAGATGGTTCCCTCATGGCTGCAGCTTGGGAGGTGAAAGGATACTGAACTTCTGTTGAGGATACTTGAGATGGTCATGATGGCTGACCTCGAAGAGCTCTGGCTGCTGAGGGTCCAGCTGCAAACAGCTGGAACTCTGTGCCCTCTGCAGCAGGCCGAGGATGCGAGCTCTCACTCTGGTGAGCTATTTTCTGAGCCATTCTATCCCCTTGCCCTTTCTGCTATGAAGTTATGCAGGATGTCACCCACTACCTCTCGCGAAAGTCTCAGCCTCCTTTGGCACTGCTGCTCAGTCATGCTGAGGAAGCTGATCCTCTGCCAGTAAACCCTGAGTTGGGGGTATCTCCTTCGGCGAGGTGCAGCCCTGCACTGAGGCCCTCCGCCCTGTGCATCATCAGGTGGGTGAGGAGGAGGTTCGCGCTCCTGGTGCTAGTGCCTGCTGTTGTGGCTGGTTGTGGTGCTGCCGCGGCTGCTCTTCCTCCGAATCTGATGACCAGGATGAGAGGATATAAATGTTTCCCATCCCGTAGCTATAGATTTCACTTGAGGCAAGAAGCTTGCAAGCGCACACTAGAAGTGGCCTGAAATTATTCCAATCAGGTCACACTGCAGATGGCTGTCATCTTGAACAGTCAAGGTCAGTAGATTTGCAAAATCTTATCCCAAACCTCCAACAACAAGGTTGTTGCATTTGAATGTCAGCCATGTTTCAGGAGCGCTTTTAAAGTGCTGCATCAAATCCCACAAATCATGTCCTCCAGCAACTCGTCTCCTTGCAGCTGGCCTGTTTCTGACACGACGGGAAACAGGAGCCAGAAGCACGAAAATCGGAAACCACTATGAAAATAGGATTAGCAAGGCAGTTAACAGGCTCTTAACTGCCTTAACTACCTGTCCTACCGGTTCCAGTCGGGTCAGTTTGGGAGTGGCTGAACAGACACTCACGAAAATCAAGTGGGGGCGGAATGGAGGCAGGTTGGGTGTCTGAAGCCATTTTTTCTGATTTTCATTGCCGACCCGTCTCCAAACCCGCCTCCTCAGGGCTATTAAAATCGAACCCTTCATCTTCAAGTGCGAGACGGGACTGGTACAGTGCCCTCTACAGGGCATCTGGGGCATATGAACAGGGCAAGCAACAGTGGATCTCCTTAACCAATCAGATTGAAGAATTGTTAATGAACAGCCCAGAGTCTGAACCAAGGGACTCGATTTTAATAGCCCTGAGGAGGCAGGTTTGGAGGCAGGTCTGTTGCGAAAATCGGAAAAAATGGCTTCAGACACCCAACCCGCCTCCATCCCACCCCCACCCGATTTTCATTCGTGTCTGTTTAGCCGCTCCCAAACTGACCCATCTGGAACCGGTGGGACAGGTAGTTAAGGCAGTTAATAGCCTGTTAACTGTCTTGCTAATCCTATTTTCATAGTGGTTTCCCACTTTCGTGCTTCTAGCTCCTGTTTCCCGACTTGTCAGAAACAGGCCAGGTTCAAGGAGACGAGTTGCTGGAGGACATGATTTGTATGCATTGGTGAAGCACTTTAAAAGCGCCCCTGCAACATGGCTGACATTCAAATGCAACAACTTTGCTGTTGTAGGTATGGGATAAGATTTTGCACATCTACTAACCTTGTGACTGTTCAAGCTGACACCCATCTGCAGTGTGGCATGAATGGAATAATTTCAGGCCCCTTCGACTGTGTGCTTGCAAGATTGTTGCCTTAAATGAAATCTATAGCAAGGGGATGGGAAACATTTATTCCCTCTCATCCTGGTCCTCATAATCGGAGGAGTAGCAGCTGCGTGGCTCAGCGCAGATCTTCCTGGGAAGAGGAGTAGGAGGAGGATGAGGGGTGCCTTACATGCCCTGTTATGACCAATGCAGCATCCCTCCAGTTCACTGCTGCCCGTCAACCAGGGTATACACACTGCCTTGCCACATTAGCATAAGCTTACTCTTCAACCATAGGTGGCTACCATATGGCTCTGTAATTGCAGGCGACACTTGTCCAACATCATACTTCATCTCTTCTATACCCTGTTATTTCCTATTACTTTTACCATCAGCATTACAAAAGCAAGTCGCCCATAGCACTCAATGTGCTTTTGCCATTTCCCATAACACATACGCCACACAATCAACTGTTTGACATAATTCATTTTTAACACATGACAAAAGGATAATAAACCAACAAGAGTCAGAAAAAAAAGAAACATCACATAAGTGATTCCTCTTGTGACTGTAGGTGCTTAATCTTTCTCTTACGCATGCTTCTACGTGGTGCTTCCCCTGTGGCTTCAGCAGATTTCGAGGCACCATGCTGACTAGGATGCTGCACCTGCTTAGATACCTTTGGAAGGTGTCCTCTGGGTTTGAGAGCCTGGAAGGACTGTTCAACAGTCTGCTCTTTCCGCGGCTGAGCAGGGGCTGAAATGGCTGAGGGCTCCGCAGTGGCATGGTCGTGTGAGCGCTTTGAGAGGAGCCCACACTTCCTTCTGTCCTGCCAACAACATCCCTCTCATGGGTCAGCCGCACCTCAGTGCTGGCAAGTGGCTGGAGAGCACCTTGCTGCATATCAGGGGGACCATGATGATCTGTATCTGCACTGGCAGTCCTCCTCAAAAGGACATCCATGAAGCTCTGGTCTCTCTGCTCAATAGCTGTCCATCGCTCCTCCAGAGATGTCATTCTATTGTGAACAGTCACCATGTTTTCCTGACTCTGGCGACTTATTTCCTCCATGGCCGTAGCCATCCTTTACACTGAGGTTGCCATCCTTTCCACGGAGGTTGCCATCCTATCCATGGTGCTGCGCTCATGCGCTATTGCCTCCACCACGGCAGTGCTGATGTTAGAGATGGACTCCTCCATTCTCTCCACACTTGCACTGACCCTGGAGGCAAACTCTTCCAGAGACACCTGCACTTGTTCCTGTATTTCACGAACTGCTCTTTTTCTGGATGGCCCCAGAGGCACAGCGTCTGAATGCAGCTCAGCAGAGCTAGGAGAGTCCTGCGACCTCCACCGAGGACTCTCCACTGCTGTCCCTGTCTTCACCATCTGCTGTTGCTCACTGGTGAGCTGTGATAGACCAGGTGGCAACACTACTCTAACTCACGAGGGCCCCACCGAGGTGTGCATTGCTGCGCTGGTGCTGGGTGCGCTGAGTCCTGGTGAAGCTGCTCCCTCAGAGGCTTTAGGTTCCTCTGAGGAGTTGTCCGGGTCTTCGTCCTGGATCGTGGGGAGGGGGCGCGCTCGATGGTCCTGTGGGAGAGTAAAGACATGATTTATACATCTGATATTGATGTAGCAGACATATCCTTTTGAGCAGATGATACATCGCGATTCTCTATGAACATCATATGCCATTGCTTTCTGAGAGGGATGAAACTCTATTATGTCACCAGCTTCCTCTAGTGTGCCCGTCTCTACATCGCCCACTTCCAGGTCCTTGCCACCTCCAACAATCTCGTTTACAGCCTCCTCAGCACTGGTCAATGTTGCTAGGGTAGGTGTTCCTCCTCCAGTCAGTGCTCTCTCCCTCTTATTGTGGGCTATCTTTTCCTGCAAGGAGGGACACAAGTGGTGTTTCAGCCACAGTGATGGAGTGAGTGTGATTAATCCCTACCATAGAAGATTTGAGTGAGACGAAGATGGAGTAAGGTGCCAAGAGGAAGGTAGCACCCTGTGCATTATTAGTTGTTGTCACTGCATGACAGTGAGAGCGAGTCTAAGGGATGCATAAGCAGGATGCTGAAGTGATTCAGTACAGAGATAGAGATGGATAGGAAATGGTGCAAGGGAAGTAAGAGTAAGGTGGGATGTGAAGGAGGAGGCTTACAACGCAGAGTGCTGGTGATGAGAAGAGAAGGGAAGCAGAGTGAAGGCAAGTGAGATGGGATACTCACTTTTGATGTTCGCACAAGATCATTAAACCTTTTTCGGCACTGGATCCATGACCATGCATAAATAGACCTTGCGCTGACCTCCTGAGCAATGCGCAGCCAGGCTGCCTTGGTCTGCTGAGGAGACTTACTCCAGCCATCAGGAGGGAAGAGAATCTCCCTGCGCCCTCTGACAGCATCCACAAGAACATGGAGGGACTCATCATTAAAACGAGGAGCTGCCTTGCCTCTGGAAGAAGTCATAGCGTTTAAATCAAGTCCAGGAAACCACAATGGAAAGGCTCAGGCTGGATGGCAGCTTTAACAGCAGCTGCTATTATGACATCATCAGAGGCGGCCAGCCGACCCGATCCCACTCATTGGACCGGCCAGCACGCCTCATGAAATTAACAAGAGATAGCGAAGGCACTATTACATATATATAAAAAATTATTAGAAAAGGGAATAGTGCCAGAGGACTGCCAGACAGCGAATGTGATTCCTACATTTAAATAGGGAGATAGAAAAAGTCCAGGGAACTATGGACCAATTAGCTTAATGCCGGTGGTAGGAAAGATAATGGAATCCTTACTCAAAGATGTAATAGAAAAACATCTAGAAATTGGAAATATAATAAAGAGTAGTCAGCACGGATTTCAAAAAGGAAGATTATGCTTGACCAGCTTTATTGAATTCTTTGAAGAAGTAACAGAAAGGATAGATAAGGGTAATGCAGTAGACGTAATATATATTTGCATTTTCAAAAGGCCTTCGATAAGGTATATTATAGTAGACTCATGACTAAGGTCAGAACATGTGGAGTCAGGGGACATATAGCAGCATGGATAGCAAGCTAGCTGCAAGACAGAAAACAGAGAGTAGGGGTTAAAGGTAGTTAATCAAACTGGCAATAGGTGGGAAGTGGTGTTCTACAAGGATTGGTGCTAGGATCACTGTCATCACCATTTATGTAAACAATTTGGACTCAGGAACCAGAAGTACAATTTCAAAATTTGCGGAAGTCATCAAATTGGGGTGTAGTTAATACAGAGGAGGACTGCAACAAAATACAGGAAGATATTAATAAACATGCAGAATGGGCGTACAATTGGCAAATGAACATCAATATAAATAAGTGTGAGGTGGTATGTTTTGGTAGGATGCATAAGGAGGCCACATATGTTTTGGAAAATAAGTGTCTAAATGGGGTAGAAGAGCAGAGGGATCTGGGAGTACAGATACACAAATGACTAAAAGTAGCAACACAGGTTAATAAGGCCAAAAAAAGCAAACTGTGGTTAATTTCTAGATGGATAAAATTGAAAAGCAGAGAAGTTATATTAAACATGTATCGAACCTTGGTTAAACCACACCTGGAGCATTATGAACCATTCTGGTCTCCATATTCTCAAAAGGATATAGAGGCACCGGAGAAGGTGCAAAGAAGATTTACTAGAATGATACCAGAACTGAAAGGTTATACCTATCAGGAAAGATTGAACAGGCTGTGGCTCTTTTCGCTAGAAAAGAGAAGACTGAGGGGTGACCTGATAGAGGTCTTTTAGATTATGAAAGGGTTTGATAGGGTAGACGTAGAGAAAATGTTTCTACTGTAAGATTCTCAAAATTCACAGATCCCCCAAAACTCGGAGAAAAACCCTAAAGAAAAGGACTTTGGACTCTTTTCTAACCACTTCAGGGTGATAAAATGTATTGGGCCTAACAGAGGGAGATTCAAGGTCAAAAACCAAGAGTTGGTATTTTAAAAAGGCATGTTTGGGCTTGTAAAGGAAAAGGCTGCAAAAGGAGTTGGGTCCAACCTCTGTAATAGACGGTTTGAGTATTGGAGTTAATCAAACTCTCTGGGGAACAACGTCACTCAGCCCCTATCAGACAATTTACATTCTAACAATAGACCCACGGAAGAGCAGGCCCCACCCAAATTACAGGACCCATCCAAAACATGCATAAAACAAATCACCTAGCCCCACTCCATAGAAATCTCAGGCCCAGTCAGGAAACTCAAAACCTGAGCACAATGACTACAATCAAGCAAAAGCTCAAACCATCCCGAAACCATTTCACACATTCATAAACAAGTTACTATTGACGAGCCCGCCAAAATCTTACAATAAACCGGGACTGATTTGGCGCGCAGATTAGGAGGCCCCAATTAGTATAATTGGAGGCCTGCTTTTCTCAAGAACAAGCAGTTGAAGGAGTTGAGCAGTTACACAGTTACAACAATCAGGAGGTCATCGAGTTCGAAGAAGTTCACCGTTCTAGAAGCAGGTCAACACACAAGAAGAGACCAGAGCAACAGTTCCAGTGACCATCAGACATCTCGCGGCAACAAGGGCCTTACGAAACAACCAACCGAATATTACCACCAACCAACCGGATAATATTGGGCCACCGCGACCAAAGAAAACCAACTTGGGAGAAAACCGAAGACTCGCAAGTTTTCCACTCTGCAATCTATTCCTGACTTACCCCTGGGTAAGATTTTTACTCAAAAGACTCTAAACCCTAACTCTAAAAGAAGAAAAGTGGGTACTCACCCGATAAATCCAATATGCACCCTACCGCATCAGCGGACTCGCGAAGACTGACCAGATACGCAGTTGAAGTCCTCTACCGCATCCGGGGTACGGCAGGCACCAACCAACACATCCAGCGAACCCTGAAACCGCGAACCAGCTCAACTGTCAAGGAGTCGTTTTGGTGAGCATTATCCCTGGTCCTCTAGAGCCCAACTTAGCTAGTAAAGTGGGATTGGGAGGGGTGAGGTATTTTTCTACTGTAATTTCCTTCATGTGTATTGAAGTGTTCCCCATTTTATTAGAGTGTTAATATTATTGTGTTATATTTTCTCTCTTGAATAAAGATCAAAGTTTCTTGCACCAAAACCAGTTGTCTGCTGCACTTTTTGTCACAACCCCCAAATAAGTCCAAGGTCTAGAACCAAGGAGTGGGAGCGATTTGAACCGCTCATAAGTCAGAGGTGAAGCTGACACACACCGCCACTCCCTACACTACTCATGGGGGAGACCGGAACTAGGGGCCATAAATATAAGATGGTCACTAATAAATCCAGTAGGGAATTCAGGAGAAACTTCTTTATCCAGAGAGGAGTTAGTATATGGAACCCGCTATCACAAGGAGTAGTTGAGGTGACTAGCATAGATGCATTTAAGGGGAAACAAGCTAAGGACATGAGGGAGAAAGGAATAGAAGGATATGTTGATGGGTTAGATGAAGAAGGGTGGGAGGAGGCTCGTGTGGAGCATAAACACCAGCATGGACCTGTTGGGCCAAATGGCCTGATTCTGTGCTGTAAATATGTAATACGATGTAATTTTCTGTGGTGAGTTCAGTCTGTATCTACGACATAAGTACATGAACTTCACAGTGTTCAATACATTTGAATGAGGAGCCAGGTGGCGAGATGCCATTTTCGTGCAGCTTACTGTGCATCTTGAACAGCAACTTCCGGAATCCCGCGTTTAACTGCGCATCTGCACTCGCCTGAAGTTGCTTGGGCATAAATAATGGTGAGCGCCCTTAGCCTCACCCTTATTTTTACAGTAAACTCTTGCCCAATGTTTTCGCAGCTTCATGTGTATGCTTTTTTCTGGATTTTCTTGAACTTCACCGAAAAGTACAATGACCTAGTTATGAAAATGTTGTGTACCAGCTAAAAGATACTCCAGATATACACAAAGTCATTAAACCAGACAACTGATTTTCTGCTGCTTGTTATTGTAATATGTTACTTTCTATGGGCTCAAACAGGCTGTGTTGGGCAAATATATATTTCATGTGGCAAAGTCATTTTGTGTGCAAATGAGAAAAGGACAGTTTATTGCATTCCAGCATAATTCTGTTCAAGCTTTTGGGCACAGCTTATAGCCAGCTACATGCATGCAAGACTGATAGTGCACTGTTGCTTTGAAATTAGAAAAAAACTGGGCAGAAATCTTGGTGATTGTTTGGCTTTGTCATATCCACCCTTGTTTCCAGCTTGAATATATTTTTCCTGTAAAATACAGGAGAGTTTGTAGATGTGTGATTAAGCATGGGAACTGCTGCTAATGAGTTATTTCCAAGTAGGGCAAGTTAGTAGACCTGAGGACATATGCTTAAGTCAGTGAAAATTAATTTCAAAGATGATAGCAGAAAAAAAATCTTTACACAAAGCCTGTTAAGCATCTGGAATAATATGGTAAGCAGGACAGTAGAGATAAAAACATTAGGGGCTTTCAAAACAAATTTGGATAGTAGGCTGGGAGAGTTAAGAAGAAAAAAAAGAAAGAATTACATTTATATAGCGCCTTTCACCGGATGTCTCAAAGCGCTTTACAGCCAATTGAAGTGGAGTCACTGTTGTAACGTGGCAGCCAATTTGCACACAGCAAGGTCCCACAAACAGCAATGCGATAATGACCAGATAATCTGTTTTTGTTATGTTGGTTGAGGGATAAATATTGGCCAGGTCACTGGGGATAACTCCCCAGCTCTTCTTCAAAATAGTGCCATGGGATCTTTTACATCCACCTGAGAGAGCAGACGGGGCCTCAGTTTAATGTTTCATCTGAAAGACGGCACCTCCGACAGTGCAGCACTCTCTCAGCACTGCACTGGAGTGTCAGCCTAGCTTTCTGTGCTCAAGTCTCTGGAGTGGGACTTGAACCCACAACCTTCTGACTCAGAGGCGACGGTGCTACCCACTGAGCCACGGCTGACAATTAGGGTACTCAGTTAGGACAATAAAGGGCTGAACTTCTTTTTAATGATCCTAGACTTTTTATATTCTTCGAATTTGATGACTTTAATAGATGTCATCTCTAAATCTATATTTTCAGACATCAGGATAGGGATGAGGGGATTAGACAAGTACGCACTCCAAGCTGGGAGCCTTGTCCACTAGCAGCACATATGTGAATTCCAAGGGTTCACTGCTCATTATTTTCCAGCCATTCATTTGAATGATCACAAAATCACGGGCAATGTGCACCTGAATTTCTGGCAAGAATGCAGACTCACAAAATCATTCCCATCACATACCTCCTAACACCAGGAACACCTTCAGTAAAAATCATTGTATCTGTAAAATGCAATTCACATAGATTACATTGAATACATTACATTAGAGCACAATTCTGATGCAGTGGTTATTTTTGCAAGCAAATTGCATTGGCTAAATAGAAGGACCTGTTTTTAACAGCTGTATTCTCATATTTGTCTGGATTGTGCAAGGGGTAAAAATAATAAAAACATTGGGTATAAGATCTTCAGAACAAAGGAGCCCTGAAATCACCTGTGTGGGGAGGTCTTATGAGGAAAGATTGAGAGAGTTGGGGCTTTTCTCTTTAGAGCGGAGGAGGATGAGAGGCGACTTAATAGAGGTTTATAAGATGATGAGGGGGATAGATAGAGTGGATGTTCAGAGACTATTTCCTCGGGTAGAGGCAGCTGTTACAAGGGGGCATAACTATAAGGTGCATGGGGGGAGATATAGAAGGGATGTCCGAGGTAGATTCTTTACTCAGAGAGTGGTTGGGGTGTGGAATGGACTGCCTGCTGTGATAGTGGAGTCGGACACTTTAGGAACTTTCAAGCGGTTATTGGATAAGCACATGGAGCACACCAGAGTGATAGGGAGTGTGATAGCTTGATCTTGGTCTCGGACAATGCTCGGCACAACATCGAGGGCCGAAGGGCCTGTACTGTGCTGTACTCTTCTATGTTCTATGTTCTATGTTACTCTTCTTTAAAGTCTCTAAAAAGTACCAGTATCACCTGTTGCAGGTATGATGCCCAAATACACATAATATTCTAAATGTGACCTTACTATGATTTATGTAGGATTAATATAATCTGTTTTTATTTATAATCAAAAGCCTACAACATGCATTGCAGTACTTGATTATCCTTGATAACAGCTTCACTTTGACGGGATAATTACACCTAAATGTTTTTCATTTTCCACCATGTTAATGGAAGCCAACTCATTATATGCACATTGTGTTACCTGTACCAATCTGCACTCACTTTACATTATTCAGTGTTAAATTCCATCTGCCAATCCTGAGGAGGAAGCTCCATGAACATCCCCTTCCTCAATGATGGCAGAGCACAGCACGCGAGTGCAAAAGACAAGGCTGAAGCGTTTGCAACCATCTTCAGCCAGAAGGACCGAGTGGATGATCCATCTAGGCCAACTCCTGAGGTCCCCACCATCACAGAAGCCAGTCTTCAGCCAATTCGATTCACTCCACGTGATATCAAGAAAGGGCTGAGTGCACTGGATACAGAAAAGGCAATGGGCCCCGACAACATCCCGGCTGTAGTGCTGAAGAAGACTTGTGCTCCAGAACTAGCTGCACCTCTAGCCAAGCTGTTCCAGTACAGTTACAACACTGACATCTACCTGTCAAAGTGGAAAAGTGTCCAGGTATGTCCTGTCCTCAAAAAGCAGGACAAATCCAATCCGGCCAATTACTGCACCATAAGCCTACTCTCAATTATCAGCAAAGTGAAGTTATGCTAAATTTGTAGTGAAGTTATGCTAAACTTGTATCGAACCTTAGTTAGACCACACTTGGAGTACTGTGTGCAATTCTGGTCAGCATATTATAAAAAGGATATAGCGGCACTGGAGAGGGTGCAGAGAAAATTTACAAGGATGATACCAGAAATGCGAGGGTACACCTATCAGGAAAGGATGAACAGGCTGGGTCTCTTTTCTCTTGAAAAGAGAAGGCTGAGGGGTGACCTAATAAAGATCTTTAAAATCATGAAAGGTTTTGATAGGGTAGATAGAGAGTGTTTCCACTTGTGGGGAAGAGCAAAACTAGAGGCCATCAATATAAGATAGTCAACAAAAAATCAAATAGGGAATTCAGAAGAAACTTCTTTACCCAGAGAGTGCTGAGAATGTGGAACTCGCTACCACAGGGTATGTGGTTGAAGCGAATAGTATAGATGCATTTAAGGGGCGGTTAGATAAGCATATGAGGGAGAAGGGAATAGAGGGTTATGCTGATAGGGTTAGATGAGGAAAGACAGGGGGAAGCTTGAGTGAAGCATAAACACCGCCATAGACTGTTTGGGCTGAATGGCCTATTTCTGTGCTGTATATCCTATGTAATCCTATGTAATCCTATGTAAAGTGATAAAAGGTTGACAGTGCTATTAAGAGCCACTTACTCACCAATAACCTGCTCACCAATGCTCAGTTTGGACCACTCAACTCCATTATAGCCTTGGTCCAAACATGGACAAAAGAGCTGAATTCTAGAGGTGAGGTGAGAGTGACTGCCCTTGACATCAAGGCAGCATTTGACCGAGAGTGGCATCAAGGAACCCTAGTAAAACTGAAGTCAATGAGAATCAGGGGGAAAACTCTACACTGGCTGGAGTCATACCTAGCACAAAGGAAGATGGTTGTGGTTGTTGGAGTCCAATCATCTCAGCCCCAGGATATCGCAGCAGGAGTTCCTCAGGGCAGTGTCCTCGGCCCAACCATCTTCAGCTGCTTCATCAATGACCTCCCCTCCATCATAAGGTCAGAAGTGAGGATGTTCGCAGATGATTGCACAGTGTTCAGTTCCATTTGCAACTCCTCAGGTAATGAAGCAGTCCGTGCCCACATGCAGCAAGACCTGGACAATATTCAGGCTTGGGCTGATAAGTAGCAAGTAACATTAGCACCACACAAGTACTGGGCAATGACTATCTCCAACAAGAGAGAGTCTAGCCACCTCCCCTTGACATTCAACTGGATTACCATTGCCAAATCCCCCACCATCAATATCCTGGGGGACATCACTGACCAGAAACTTAACTGGACCAGCCACATAAATACTGTGGCTACAAGAGCAGGTCAGAGGCTGGGAATTTTGCGGCGAGTGACTCACCTCCTGACTCCCCAAAGTCTTTCCACCATCTACAAGGCACAAGTCAGGAGTGTGATGGAATACTCTCCACTTGCCTGGATGAGTGCAGCTCCAACAACACTCAAGAAGCTCGACACCATCCAGGACAAAGCAACCCGCTTGATTGGCACCCCATCCACCACCTTAAAATACATTCACTCCCTCCACCACCAGTGCACCATGTCTGCAGTGTGTACCATCTACAAAATGCACTGCAGCAACTCGCCAAGGCTTCTTCGGCAGCACCTCCCAAACTTGTGACCCCTACCACCTAGAAGGGCAAGGGCAGCAGGCGCATGGGAGCACCACCACCTGCAAGTTCCCGTCCAAGTCACACACCATCCTGACTTGGAATTATATTGCCATTCCTACATCGTCGCAGGGTCAAAATCCTGGAACTCCCTCCCTAACAGCACTGTGGGAGTACCTTCACCACACGGACTGCAGCGGTTCAAGAAGGTGGCTCACCACCACCTTCTCAAGGGCAACTAGGGATGGGCAATAAATGCTGGCCTTGTCAGTGACGCCCACATCCCATGAATGAAAAAAAGCCCATTCACTTAATTAGACCAAATCCAAAATATTCAGAAATCCACGGAATGAACTTTACATAGAACTCAGGTATTTTCTTTGCATGCTTTCTCCTCATTTTAATGCATTTTTTGTCTGAAAGCAAAGCAAAAATAGCAGCAACAGTGAACTAGCTGATGATCTTGCTGCCATTAAAATGAGTGCTGATCAGATATTTCAGTGTACATGGTGCCTACAGTGCAGCTTCTAAATAATACTTTCACAATGTCATGTTTTGACAAGATTTACAGCATTTTTTTTATATATTCAAGTGATTTAGGTCAATTTGAAATTATCAATAAGTCCAATTGTGTGCAGCAGAAGAGTATTTGACTGTAAATCTTAACAACGTCTTCTAGCCTTGTATAAATCATTGGTAGGACCACATTTAAAATGTGTACAGTTTAAAACCTGGATCAGAATTTGCAAAGCACCTTAAATACCATCCACTTTAACTACTGGATAGTCATTATCAGCTTGGCAGTAAGTCAGCAATAACATTACTGTTAGGTTGATACCCACCCTCTGACTCTGTACTGTTAGTTCTATAACAATGTCTGTGTTAGAGGTCAGGTTCTTCTTTTGAGAACTTCCAGTATCAAAATTGGAGTTACAGTATGTACTTGCTCTGTAACAGAAAGGTGGATAATGTAATATTAATTGTCTCTTGTTATATCACACTTTTAGCAAAATACGAAAATGCTATACAAAGATTTTTTTCCAGGGCATGCATTAATTCCTTATTGGAAGGAAAGACTAGCATTTATATAGTACCTTATGACATTGCTCAGAAACTTCCAAAATTAAATGCTTTTTGAATTGCAATCATCATGTAGGTAAACATAGCAGCAAATTGTGCACAGCAATATCCCACAAATAGCAATAAAGTGATAAACCAGTTAATTTGTTTTTAGCAGTGAGGGACTACTGTTGGCCAGAACAACTCCCTTTGCTTCTTCAGATAGTCCAGGGAGATCCCTAACATTCAGGTTATTCAGCTGACTAGGTAGGCAGAACCTTAAGTTAACATTTCATCCAAAAGACTGCACCTCCAACATTGTAGCACTACGTCAGTACTGCGCTGTACTGTTAAGGTTCAAGTCCTGGAGAAGAGCTTGAAACCATAACCTTCTGACCCAGATATAAGAGTGCTATCAACTATGCCAAATTGACAAATAACACAAGGAGATTAGTATGGAACATTTGAAAGATTTTACATATAAACTTTTTCTTGAGTGTATACAATTTTTTCCTCTGTCCATGTGCTCATCTCAGGCAGTATGTCCAATAGAGGTTCTCAGCCTTTGCCAAACTGCAATCAAGATAGCCCACAGAAGGTACATGGCAGCAGCATGGGGAGATTCTACATCTGATTGCTGCTGATGCACCCACTCCGTCTCCTTGGACAGGTACTTGGCCTTTACTTAGTCCTTCTCCACCGCAGTGCGACTAAGACTGGGTGTTTGTCAGAGTGGGGAATCAAATCATTGGGCCGGAATTTCCAGGAGCAGGGCATCTCACGATGTGGCTGGTTAGTTAGACTTGTTCCTGCACCCTTCAGCTCAATTTTTTTTCCCAAATGACAACTTGAGATGCTGGAGCGGGCCTGAAGGCTTTGTGTCTTAATGCGAGGAGCATTCGGAATAAGGTGGATGAATTAGCTGTGCAAATAGAGGTAAACACGGTGGCATAGTGGTTAGCACTGGTGCCTCACAGCGCCAGAGACCCGGGTTCGAATCTGACCTCGGGTGACTGTCTGTGTGGAGTTTGCACATTCTCCCCGTGCCTGCGTGGTTTTCCTCAGGGTGCTCCGGTTTCCTCCCACAGTCCAAAAATGTGCGGGTTAGGTTGATTTGGCTATGATAAATTGATCCTTAGTGTTAGGGGGGGATTAAATATGTAGGGTTATGGGGATAGGATGGGATATGTTAGGGGAATTAAATACGTGGGGTTACGGGGGTAGGGTGGGATATGTGTACTGTGGGGATTAAAGCAGGGACAGGGTACTGGATTTGGATGATCAGCCATGATCGTATTGAATGGTGGAGCAGGCTCGACGGGCCGAATGGCCTACTCCTGCTCCTAGATTCTATGTTTCTATGTTTCTAAACAAATATGATTTGATTGGGATTACGCAAACATGGCTCCAGGGTGGCCAAGGCTGGGAACTCAACATCCAGGGGTATTCAATATTCAGGAAAGATAGGCAAAAAGGAAAGGGAGGTGGCGTAGCATTGCTGATTAAAGAGGGGATTAACACAATTGTAAGGAAGGATATTAGCTCTGATGATGTGGAATCTGTATGGGTAGAACTGAGAAATACCAAGGGGCAGAAAACATTAGTGGGAGTAGTATATAGACTTCCAAACAGTAATATGGAGGTTGGGGATGGCATTAAAAGGGAAATTAGAGAAGCGTGCAATAAGGGCACAGCAGTCATCATGGGTGACTTTAATCTACATATAGATTGGGCTAACCAAATTAGTAACAATACACTGGAGGAGGAATTCCTGGAGTGTTTACGGGATGGTTTCCTGGACCAATATGTCAAGGAACTAACCAGAGATCAGGCCATCTTAGACTGGGTATTATGTAATGAGAAAGGATTAATTAGCAATCTTGTTGTACGAGGCCCCTTGGGTCGGAGCGATCATAATATGATAGAATTCTTCATTAAGATGGAGAGTGAAGTAGTTGACTCAGAGACTAGAGTCCTGAATTTAAATAAAGAAAACTACGATGGTATGAGGCGCGAGTTGGGTAGGATTGATTGGGGAATGTCACTCAAAGGGTTGACGGTGGATAGGCAATGGCAAACATTCAAAGACTGCATGGATGAACTACAGAATTTGTTCATCCCAGTTTGGCATAAGAATAAAACAAAAAAGGTGACTCAACCGTGGCTAACAAGGGAAATTAGGGATAGCATAAGATCCAAGGAGAGGACATATAAATTGGCCAGAAAAAGCAGTGAACCTGAGGATTGGGAGCAGTTTAGGATTCGACAAAGGGATTAATTAAGAAGGGGAAGATAGAATATGAGAGGAAGCTTGCAGGGAACATAAAAACTGACTGTAAAAGCTTTTTACAGATATGTGAAGAGAAAAAGATTGGTGAAGTCAAGCGTAGGTCCCTTGCAGTCAGAATCAGGGGAACTTATAATGGGGAACAAAGAAATGGCTGACCAATTAAATACATATTTTGGTTCTGTCTTCACAAAGGAGGACACAAATAACCTCCCAGAGATGTCGGGGAACATAGGGTCTGATGAAAGGGAGGAACTGAAAGAAATCAGTATTTGTAGGGAAATGGTGTTAGGGAAATTGACGGGATTGAAGGCCGATAAATCCCCAGGGCCTGATAATCTACATCCTAGGGTACTTAAGGAAGTGGCCCTAGAAATAGCAGATGCATTGCTGATCATCTTCCAACATTCAATGGAATCTGGAACAATACCCATGGATTGGAGGGTAGCTAATGTTACCCCACTATTCAAAAAAGGTGGTAGAGAGAAAACGGGGAATTACAGAACGGTAAGCCTGACATCGGTAGTGGGGAAAATGCTGGAGTCCATTATAAAAGATGTAATAGCAGAGCACTTGGAAAACAGTGACAGGATCGGACAAAGTCAACATGGATTTACAAAAGGTAAATCATGCTTGACTAATCTATTGGAATTTTTTGAGGATGTAACTGGTAAAATAGATAAGGGAGAACCAGTGGATGTGGTGTATTTGGACTTTCAAAAGGCTTTCGATAAGGTCCCGCATAAGAGATTAGCGTGTAAAGTTAAGGCACATGGGATTGGGGGCAAGGTATTGACTTGGATAGAGAACTGGTTGGCAGACAGAAAGCAAGGAGTTGGAATAAACGGGTCTGTTTCCGAGTGACAGACAGTGACTAGTGGGGTACCGCAGGGATCGGTCCTTGGACCCCAGCTATTCACAATATATATTAATGATCTAGACAAGGGAACTAGATGTGATATCTCCAAGTTTGCAGACGACACAAAGCTGGGTGGGCGTGTGTGCTGTGAGGAGGATGCCGAGAAACTCCAGGATGATTTGGACAGGTTGGGTGATTGGGCAGAAGCATGGCAGATGCAATATAATGTGGATAAATGCGAGGTTATCCACTTTGGTGTCAAAAACAGGAAGGCAGATTATTATCTGAATGGCAATAGATTGGGAGAAGGGGAAGTGCAACGAGACCTGGGTGTCCTTGTGCACCAGTCGCTGAAGGTAAGCATGCAGGTGCAGCAGGCGGTTAAGAAGGCAAATGGTATGTTGGCCTTCGTAGCGAGAGGTGTTGAGTACAGGAACAAGGATGTCTTGCTGCAGTTGGACAGGGCCTTGGTGAGACCACATCTTGAGTATTGTGTGCAGTTTTGGTTGCCTTATCTGAGGAAGGAGGTTCTTGCCATGGAGGGAGTACAGCGAAGATTCACCAGGCTGATACCTGGGATGGCAGGAATGACGTATGAGGAGAGATTGGGTCGATTGGGCTTATACTCGCTGGAGTTTAGAAGAATGAGTGGGGATCTCATTGAAACTTATAAAATTCTGACAGGATTGGACAGACTAGATGCAGGAAGGATGTTCCCGATGGTCAGGGAGTCCAGAACCAGGGGTCACAGTCTAAGGATAAGGAGTAAGCCACTTTGGACAGAAATGAGGAGGAATTTCTTCACCCAGAGAGTGGTGAACCTGTGGAATTCTCTACCACAGAAGGCAGTAGAGGCCAATTCATTAAATATATTCAAGAAGGAGTTGGATATATTTCTTAAGGCTAAAGGGATCAAGGGATATGGGGAGAAAGCAGGGACAGGGTTCTGAATTTGATGATCAGCCGTGATCTCATTGAATGGCGGAGCAGGCTAGAGGGGCCGAATGGCCTTCTCCTGCTCCTATCTTCTATGATTCTATGTTTCTATGTTTCTCACACTTCAGCTTCAGCTCAAAAATTGTTTGCCCACAAAATTGCTGGAAGTTCGAGCCGATCACGGCGCAGCGAGGGCAACAGGGCATCTGGGACAGTGGTGAATAATGAGACAAATAGTGTATCTCCTTAACCAATGAGATTTAAGGATTGGGAAATAAACAGAGGAAGGACTGAGAAGGAGGGTGAAGTAGAGTGGATGAATTCAATGCCAAAACAGGTACAGAAAGAGAAATAAAGAGAGGGAAAGAAAGATTGGGTTAAGAGAGAGAGAACAAAGAGACAGAAAGGGTGTAAGAAACATTAAAAAAAAAAATTTGACAGTTTTAAAATCTCCAATAATTCACTACTTGAAGGAATGAGACTTCACACTTTTAATTGTTCGCTTTCAGGGCCAGAGAGGTTGATTGGCAGTCATTAACAATTACCATGTCTTTAAAGGGTACTTAGGCTATTAATTACTAGACTTAACTTTTTATGACAAGTCTAATAGGCAATTAATGTGCAAATGCAACAGCTTCATGAAAATCACAGGGAGGTTGAGAACGAGATGCCGTTTTCACAAAGCTAATGGCGGAGCGGCATAAATCAGCCAGCAACTTGAGGTGATTCGCAATTCATGGGGTATCTCTTCCTTGCCACAAGTTGCTGGCTGATTTGCACATTAATAATGGCGTGCATTATTCACATGGCGTTATTTCTTTCAGCAAATTGTAGGTCAAGATCTCGAAAGCGAGTCTTTACTCTATTCTATGTCACACTGAACATTACCCTTCTTTTAAAGAATTGTTTTATGCAGTGCAGTATTAATAGCTGACTTAATTGTCTTCATACTTGGTCACTCGAGATGTGTACTGTGAACGACTGTACTCTGCAATTGGCAGTGACTATACTCATCAGGCCTGAAATTGCTGGTAAGTTGTATCATTAGAATGATGCATTAATGGCACTCGCCATTATTAATTCATTAAAACTCCAGGAATTTGTGGAGTAAAAGGTATACGCCAATGTGAATTATGATTCTCAGCAAATTACTGAACAGTTTGCACCGCTCCACTGTTAGCCTCGCCAAAGCTTATAAAAGTCCCATCTCGCTGTGAGGCTCCCCATTGAACTTAATGGTGATCATGAAATTGCTGGATATACGACGTTATTACGAACTATTCCCAATGCAGCCATTTAGGGCTGGTAATTAATATTATAGAGAACCCTGTTAATGATGCGATTTATGGTTCTGACATGACTCTCAACCTTGGAGACCCAGAAAGGAACCAATTAAGCTGCAGAGTCTCACTCCAGCTGATAGTGAATTGTTCCTCGAGGTTTTTTATTTTTTTTTCTGTCTTGGGAGTCTTTTTGTGCCAGTCTTGCCATCCACACTTCTGTTAACATCAGAAGGCAATAATTTTCAGGAGGCGAAGCTGTTTTGACACTCAGAAATGCAAATTAATTAGATTTCTTTCCAAAAATAACATTTTGGGATTCAGTATATGCGTATTTTGAGACATGATGTGGCAAGTGTTGTATGCTTGGGAGGAAAAAGGTGACTTTGGACCTATGGTTCCCAAAGCTCTCCACCACTGTATCATGTCTGGATTTGTTGTAGACTAATTGATAGAGATTGATTGCTATGATTAGTTAACATAGAAACATGGAAACATAGAAGATAGGAGCAGGAGCAGGCCATTCAGCCCCTCAAGCCTGCTCTGCCATTCAATGAGATCATGGCTGATCATCCAAACTCAGTACCCTGTCCCTGCCTTCTCTCCATATCCCTTGATCCCTTTAGCTTTAAGAAATATATCTAACTCCTTCTTGAATATATTTAATGAATTGGCCTCTACTGCCTTCTGTGGTAAAGAATTCCACAGGTTCACCACTCTCTGGGTGAAGAAATTCCTCCTCATCTCAGTCCTAAATGGCTTACCCCTTATCCTTAGACTGTGACCCCTGATTCTGGACTCCTCGGCCATCGGGAACATCCTTCCTGCATCTAGTCTGTCTAGTCCTGTTAGAATTTTATAAGTTTCAATGAGATCCCCTCTCATTCTTCTAAACTCCTGCGAGTATAAGCCCAATCGACCCAATCTCTCCTCACATGTCATTCCTGCCATCCCAGGTACCCTCCATGGCAAGAACATCCTTCCTCAGATAAGGCGACCAAAACTGCACACAATACTCAAGATGTGGTCTCACCAAGGCCCTGTACAACTGCAGCAAGACATCCTTGTTCCTGTACTCGAACCCTTTCGCTACGAAGGCCAACATACCATTTGCCTTCTTAACCGCCTGCTGCACCTGCATGCTTACCTTCAGTGACTGGTGCACAAGGACACCCAGGTCTCGTTGCACTTCCCCTTCTCCCCATCTATTGCCATTCAGATAATAATCTGCCTTCCTGTTTTTGACACCAAAGTGGATAACCTCGCATTTATCCACATTATATTGCATCTGCCATGCTTCTGCCCAATCACCCAACCTGTCCAAATCATACTGGAGTTTCTCGGCATCCTCCTCACGGCACACACTCCCACCCAGCTTTGAGTCGTCTGCAAACTTGGAGATATTACATCCAATTCCCTCGTCTAGATCATTAATATATATTGTGAATAGCTGGGGTCCTAGGACCGATCCCTGCGGTACCCCACTAGTCACTGCCTGCCACTCGGAAAAAGACCCATTTATTCCAACTCCTTGCTTTCTGTCTGCCAACCAGTTCTCTATCCAAGTCAATACCTTGCCCCCAATCCCATGTGCCTTAACTTTACACGCTAATCTCTTATGCGGGACCTTATCGAAAGCCTTCTGAAAGTCCAAATACACCACATCCACTGGTTCTCCCTTATCTATTTTACCAGTTACATCCTCAAAAAATTCCAGTAGATTAGTCAAGCACGATTTACCTTTTGTAAATCCATGTTGACTTTGTCCGATCCTGTCACTGTTTTTCAAGTGCTCAGCTATTACATCCTTTATAATGGACTCTAGCATTTTCCCCACTACCGATGTCAGGCTTACCAGTCTATAATTCCCCGTTTTCTCTCTACCACCTTTTTTGAATAGTGGGGTAACATTAACAACTACATTATCATTGTTTCATGTGACTACCAGGATGGTAAAAGGCGAACTACATGGACCTTGGTTGTTTAGCAATTCCTATGTTCCTATGAAAGCAATATACTCACTGTTCCTAATAATGATGGATGGGGCCACCTGTTCCATACTTCATGAGTCAAGAATGTTTGTACATTTCACACACCTACTCTGCCATTCACTCATTGGGCCAGAATTTAGTGTAACCGGCGAACAAACGACACCCACTGTTCGTTAAACTTGACCTTGCCCGTTTAATTTACATGAGCTTTTACACGGCAAGTTGCTGTAGTTGGGAGATCGAAACAGTGTGGCGCCCTCTACAGGGCATTTGGGACCTGTGTGAACAGGACAAGTAACAGTGTAACTCTTTGACCAATCAGATTGAAGAATTATTAATGAACAGTGCAGTCTCAACCAGGAAGTATAAGTTAAAATAATGACTTCAATGTCAAAGCGAAATAAAGAGAGGGAAAGAAAGATTAATTAAGAGAGAGAAAGAAAAGAGACAGAAAGAAAAGTTAAAAACCAATTTTAAAAATCTCCAATAACAATTAAAAGCTGAAGGAATGAGATCCACGCTTATAATAGTTAAATTTCAGTGCCAGAGAGGTTGTTTGGTAGTAATTAAGACTTATCATGTCATTAAAAAGTGTAATTAAACTGAAATGGACAAGCCCTAACTTTCTGTGGCGGGTTTAGTTTGTATCTACCATGCAAGTACAGCAGCTTCACGCCGCTCAATACATTTGAATGAGAGCCAGACAGCGAGATGCTGTTTTCACAAAGCTTATGGAGGGCAACGCATCTTGGACAGCAACTTCCAGATTTTCATGTTTAGCTGCATCTGTGCTCTCCTGAAGTTGCTGTCCGAGTTGTGCATAAATAACGGTGAGTGTCGTTATCTTCACTTTCATTGTTCTTCTTAATATTTTTCTTACTTTTCCTTTCTGTCCATTATTTCTCTCTCAAACCACTCTCTTTCCCTCTCTTTATTCCTCTGTCTGTCTTTTTTTTTTTGACTCTAATTCAACCTATTTCCTTCTCCATCATTCACACTGTTTCTTCCTCTATCCATTTCTTTCATTGGTCAAGGAGATAAGCCATTGGGCATGACATGCACGAGGCCCCAGATGTGACATTGACATCGCTGCACCCATTATCAGAACGAGGTTCCAGCAACTTGCAGAGCAAATAAAGTGTGATGTCAATAATGACCTAAAAAGTCCAATTAACTTCATTCACCATCAAACTAGCTATTGCGGCAATTCCTGGCACTACATGTGGCTTAAGACATGTGAGCAGACACAGTGCAGTCTGGTGCTGTTATACATACCTTCTTTGTTCCAGTCTGGAAAAAGTGACCTTAATCTCTAGACTGGCAGAGCACTGCTGTGTAATACAGAGAGCTCGTTCCAGAGGGTGCAGACATGCTGGACCAGCTCCCTGAGTTTAGTTTGTGCAATGAGAGGCGTTTGATCCAAGAGCTGAATTGTAGACCCACATTTTCTTCAGCCTATGATGCAAGTCAAACTGCTTTTGTTAACATCAGTAATATATCCTGCCATCCAGCATCATGTATTTGAAAATCACGAGCATATACTTGATTCATCACCAAACAAACTTTTTTCACTCAAAAATATCAGCTCATCCGCTGTGCTATACGACTTCAGTGTATGTTATGTATTTGCAGGAGTTGGTGTTGAGAAGTACCCAAACTATACAGTAAAAATTATGAGAGAACTGTCATCTTTTACCTGTGCTTCAGTTCTTCTGTTGTTGCTGAAAATGCCATGGTGGACATGCTGCATGCTAGTGTTAGTTGGGTGGTTTGATTAGATCAGGAATATCTGGCTGCAATTGGACTTTATTGTAAGAATTCTCCAGCTTGCCAGTACCGTTTTATAGGAGCTTTTATATTAGAGAAGCTTGGTCGAGGTTCTCCCTCCATTGGCTACAAAAGGTACCTCACCCGCTACCAGATCAGACTGGGAAATGATAGGCGGATCGCCCGTGATTTTCAAATACATGATGCTGGATGGCAGGATATATTACTGATGTTAACTTGCAAAATTTGGCACAATATGTGTCACATATATAAATGCA
Source organism: Squalus acanthias (assembly GCA_030390025.1). Taxonomy (NCBI): domain Eukaryota; kingdom Metazoa; phylum Chordata; class Chondrichthyes; order Squaliformes; family Squalidae; genus Squalus; species Squalus acanthias. Next base: position 180,472,758 of record CM059426.1, read on the forward strand.
GTATAGCACCTGTATGACACGAGATACTGGTGTGATACAAAAATTAGTATCAGCTTTTAGTCAGCATATAGTCATGAGGGGGGAGAAGTTGGTCTCCGTCATGCCCGATTTCTGGGTGAAAAATAGGAGTTGGAGGGACCTATTTCCGGGCACAGAAGGTTTCTTTCAAAGTGGCCATTGGCAACTTCAGAGTGCCCGGGGTCCCCACCTAAAACATCTTTTTGGCCCCTGGAATATGCTAATCAGAGGCTTAACACTTGCTTTAGGACCCCAATGGCAAAATCTGGGCATACCATACTCAGTTTTCTGGGTCGACAGTGGCATAACCAGTGATCCAGTGATGCTATTCAGATCCATTGAATATCTGCCCTTCTATCAGTGCTGGAAATGGACAGGCTATTCAGCAATAGAATGTAATTGAGGCCTGACCATGAAAATGTTTTGGGCTTCTCGCCGACGACATTGGGCAGGCGTCCCGATCCCTCCGCCCATCACTCGCCCAATATACACTGGAAACAAAAATAAGCCCCATTATTTTTATTCTAGGAGATGATTTGAACTGACAGAGTAGCATTGGCAACAGCTCAGATGAAATCTATATTGTAAACATTGGCCTGTCCTCTGGCAGAATAACAGTCTGCTTTATTTTCTATTCTACTTTGGTCAGCTGCATTAGCCTATTGAATCTCAGGTGTATGTGCAATAGATTCCATCTATGTAAATTGAGTGCTGGAGTAGAGCACAAATCTATGATTAATTCAGCAATTGAAGGGAGGAAGTGCTGGAACTCGTCATTCTATGCTCCAGCAGATACTGTGCATCTTGTGAGGCAATGTCCTTCTGAGATGTGAGGTGAGATAGTGGTAGCATTTCATGGTGGACTCTTAGATTGGTAATAGTCCTATGCGAACACAAAGCCACGTGCAAATGGAACATAGGGTTCTGACTCCATAGTGTGGCAATAATGACCCCGAACTTAATGGCAGAATCTCATTATCATTTTTTTGTTCTGTTTCTGAGCAGCTGAGTGCCTCTGTAACTCAGAGAGTTTTCAGCAAGTTCAAGTTCAACACAGTGAAAGGATTTGAAATTCAGAATGCTATGACTCAGGACATGTCAAGTTCATTGATACAGATGGCGTAGGCAGCTTCTGAGGTCCCTTATTCACCAGTATCCTCACTGGGCGTATTCAAATTATTTTTTCAGGAAATTCTGGAGCAAGGTTGCACCGGAAGATTGGGGTACGAAATGGCATAATTTGCAGCAAATGTCACAGATTGCGACGTTCCAGGAAATTCTGGGTTGATATCTCACAAAGCTCCTGGGAGTCATGCTGGTATATCAAGTCGCTTGTAGGTAGAGGTGGAAGGCCTTCAAGAAGTAGACATGGGTATTTCACAGCCACCAGTCCCTGGTATATGACCGAGGACCCAAAAGTGATAAACATTGCTTAGGAACCAAAAGCTTCAAAAGGAGCATAAGAAGCACAAGAGAAAGGCACCTTACAAACACACAGTAAACTAATCTCACTCCCTCACTTGGCGATCCCAATTTCCATTATGTTGCACATAAATCTTTGCAGTTAAATATACCTTTTCGCACATCATAGCTTTGTAAAGGCTTAGGGACACTAATGATACACAGAGGTTTTGGCACAATAATGTACATTAGTATAAAATAAATATTGTCACTAATTGAAATGTAATAGTGCCATGCCACCAAGGGATATCAGCATGTGCTCATGCTGTAAGATGTGGCATGGAGTAGCACAAATAGAAAGAAGGAGAACTGGGAGGTGAAGGGAGTGATGGCGATAAAAGAGAGTATTTGAAAAATAAGAGAGAGGGCAAGAGAGGAATAAGACAGTATGTATTGGAGAAAAGGGGAGGTTAGAAGTGTATGGAAAGATATAAAGCGGAAGCTTTTAATCCTGGTAAAATGCAATAATTTCAGGAAAAGATTCCAGTCCAATAGTTTAATCCCATTCTGAATGTAATTCCAGTGACACAAATTTGGCTCCATGTTGTGGTCCCTGCAGCAATATGACATCAGCACAAACAGCTGTGTCAAGGATTAACAGTCAAATTGCACTACTTCCATAACACATTCCACTTAAGCCATTTCCTACAGCTTTAAACCCCTGAAATGTAATAGGAAGCAAGATTTGGACAGAGGTAATTATGTCAAGGGAAAATGAAATGATGGAAACTCTAATGGAATTTGATTGAGCTCTTCACACTTGCAAGCACACGTACAACAGGGAACATTCAGTCCCCCCTTTTTGACCACAGGCAGGAGCGGAGAGCAAGTTTTGGACTCTGCAGTACTTCGGCTAAAGATAAACACGGGGTTGTGTCGCGTGATGGAATGGGGCCAAATATGAGGTAATGTTGTTAATTTCTAAAAGACCAGCTACTGTACTTCTACCCCTGGAATGAAAGAAATAACTTGTATTTATATAGCACCTTATCACATCTCACTCGGCACATAAGCACTGGAAAAGCACTTACTCACCAAATAAGCACAATGTTGGAGTATATCTCCTTATAAAAAGTAGATTGTACTCACAGCCAAACAGATTTTATTTCTGATAGTCTGTACTAATAAAAGCACGGGGAGGTGGATTCCCAACTTTCGACTGAGTTATTAATTCCCTTGCAATGTTCAGAAACGTGATGTCCCAGGAGCACCAACAATGTTTGACATGAAGCTGACTGCTCTTTTACAACGTAAGTAAACAGAACAGAGATTGTGTCTGACTATGTACCCCAAGACGATTTATTTAATAGAGCCCATATGATAGTGTAAGCTGCCACTGATTAGCAAATTAAAATAAATGCTCAGTACAAGCCTGGAACCTCTGCTTGGAGCCGGCTCCGAACCTAATAGGTTCAACAAAGAAACATTTTCCAAGGAATAGCTTTTAGCCAAAATGCTTTCAAATGCATCCCCCCGGGCTATTCTACTTTCAGCTTAAAGCTACCACATGTTGTGGAGAAATTCCAACTGATACACTGGCCTCTGTGTGCACCGGGGACAAGCGAGCAGGATCGTGGTCAGTTATTATAATACAATTCTGAATCTAAAGGACAACTGTATTTTTATGGCTCAAAGTCCTGGCATCAATGATCCAATTGATGGCAAGCATACGATAATGCATCCTCATTTTCACTACAGTGAAGGACGGCGCTATGCTCCAGCCAGCTCCACAGTTGGTGCCAATGCAGCTATAGAAATGGTAATAGAATTAAGAGAAAGAGAAAGATTTTTTGGTGGATTGATGGCAACCCATGGATAAAAACAGAATATTTTTAGAAATGCAGAACAGGGCAGTCAGGATCTGAAAGCGAAATATAGAATAACAGCTCAAGTTTATCAGAAGTACCAGAACTCAATTTAGAATGTATTTCAAATTTCCAGTATTTGCTTTGTTTTTCTCTGATATCATAGATGGTTAGTTGAATAGGAACAGAGGACCAGGAGTCGGCCATTTAGCCCAACGAGCCTGCTCTGCCATTTTTGTTAACCATTGCAGCATCATCTTTTTAATCCCATTCCCTCCTGCTCAGTCTCACTCACAGTTGACCCTCAGACATGCTTGTACTCTTATAAATAGTTTGGCATGTTTCTATAATTGTTCTTATAGTTATTTATTATGCTTGATATTGTTGCTGCTATTAAATAAATCTGTAAGAAGTTGTTTGTAGCTTTTTGATACTTTGAAAACCTTTACTACTTTTGAACAAATCTATATTAATAACTGTTATCACAGGAAAGATCGAGCGCTACTATTGAATCACATCACTACTTTAAAATTGACTACCTCAATACAGTTCACAGGCAGTGATGCACACATGTTCACTGCAGACGGTTCACTTGCCACTGTTAATAAAGTCCTGTGACTTATATTTTTTTGCACTATTATAAAAATCTGCACTACTTCTTTGTTAATTCTTCCTGCTGAGAATGCACAGTTTCTGTCCTCATCTGCATTAATTTGTTGACTATTGTTGTTTAAATTGTTGCACTAAATAAAAGTTCCACTCTATCTCTTTGAATCTGAACCTTCCTTATGTTTGCACCATGATGGGGAATCATTCCACAGACACATTCCAGACTTCTTGCTCCATCTCAATTCCACTGGTGGAGTGTCAAGGGTTGGCGGGGAGGGGTTGGGGGGGGGGAGGGGGAGGGGGTGTGCGGGTGGAGAGGTCCGGTGGTTATCATCGTCCGTTAATACCTGAGCCAACAGCTATTATCTGGCCACCTTCAATGGCACGTGGGTCCCATTGGTGGCCCCCTGTAATCTGGGGAAGTCAGCAATCTGATGGAGACCGATGGACCTCTCCCTGTGCTGCGCTGGGGCCATGTCATACTTGATGAAGTCAGATGGCCTGCAGAATATGGCACCCGTTACATGTTGAATGTAGCCTCTCGCGCTGCCCTGGGTAATTTTGCAGCCTGCCTGAAAAAAAATGCATGCATAGAAATTGAGGCCTGTTGTCAACTTCATGGTCATTGACAAGGCCCTGCAGGAGGTAAACCGTGACTTCAGGTCCTCTTTCAGCATGCCACAGAGGTGGCCGATTGCCTCCTTGCTAAAATACATTCTGTGCACGCAGAGTCCGTCCGACGTTGTCTCAAAAGGCGCTCTCTCCCTGTAGACTCTCTGGAGGGTGTTTTAATGACATCTGATCAGCATCGGCCATAGTGCCTCACTCAATGGGCCTGCTCCCTCTGTTCCTCGGCCAGGTCGTCCATCATGATCAGGAACAGTGGAACACACAGTGGGTACGCCATTTCACTGCTTTCACCTGAGTGTCTAAACAGCTTTGTGTCCTGAAAATGATTGCCTTCTGACACTAACAGGAGTGTGCATGGCAAGAATAACATGAAAAGACTGCCAAGACAGATGAAAAGTATTAAAAAACCCTCGAGAAACAATTCACTAACTGCTGGAGTGAGACTCCACAGCTTCATTGGTCCCTTTCTGGGGCTCCAAGGTTCAGTGTCATGTGAGGACAATAAATATGTCATTACCAGGATCCACTATGACATTGATTTTCCGCCCAAAAATGACTGTGGCAGGATTAGTTTGTAATAATTTCATAAATCCAGTGATTTCACAATCTCCATTAACTTCAATGGAGAACCTCATGGAGAGACTTTAATCGGCTTTAGCGAGGCTAATGGCAGAGCAATTTGCGGAGGATCGGAACCTAATTGATTATCTCTTTTACTCGGTAAATTGCTGGACTTTTTATGAATTAATAATGCCGTACGGCGTTAATGCGTCATTCTAATGGTGCAACTTCCCAGCAATTTCTGGCTCAACTTGTGTAACTGCCTTCTCAAAAGCCTAATTGAGACACTGGTGTAAATTTTCCAGCCTGGAAACAGACCAGGACTTCACGCTCATCAATTTTAATAGATGTAAATTTCTGAAGTCTGTCTGGTGAACATTAAACAAGTGAGCTCTCCACATGTGTAACACTGTGGACGGCAGATCCGGCTTGCTGCAGGCTTTAAAACTGTACTGGGTCTTAAAGCCCATGGGGTTTGTGGAAGTGAGTTTTGTTGCATGGCAAAAGCTGAGAGAGCAACATGAAGAGGCCAAAGGTTTTCCAATACTAGCTCAGAGTTGCTGCTGGAGCAGCAATGGCTCAGGTGGACTGTCATATTTGCAGTACAAGGGTATAAGCCTTACAGAAGTGCAATGCAAAATATGTGGCAGGAGGTGGCTACATATGTCGGCTGTGAAAGCAACAGGCAGAGAACACGGGTGCAAATTAGAAAAAAGTTCAGAGACTTCACAAGGTCTACAAAGGTTGGTCCAAAAACTATTACATTCTGTTAAACATGACAGTAGAGTATGCATGGCACATTGCACTGTTTGAAGCTCCTCACATTATCTGTCACTCACGTTAATGCTTACCATACATGTCCATTTAGCAATAGGGCATCTTGGAAATTCTCAGCAGCTACTTACAATTCTGCCTTTCCTTTCTTACCAATGTAGCTGCATGATGCACAGCCACGTAATCACATCTACAATAACCCTAACTTATTTCTTGATATCCTCCTAACAGTGTGAACTTCTTAACTCTGCTTCTCTCCTTGCAGGACAAAACAGCACAGACTGGTACAAGAGGAGGGCCATGCACGTACCTGCCCCTCCATTGTTTTCAGGAGCCAGTACTCTAGTTGCTTAGCACGGAGGCTGTAGAAGAAATAAAGGATGGAGAAATTAAGAGACCCCCACAAACTTGTGGGTAGTACATCATTTTGTCATCCTCTTTATTCTCACTCAATCTACTCATGCACTGACTTGCTGTCACCAATGCATATACTCAAGCACAAATTCTAATGGAACTCATTTGGATTGTGATTCAACCATCACAACATAACTTCTTTGTTTTGGGTGTACAACAGAAGCAATCTCAGCCAGCCTTTGCCCCCAAATCTCTCCAGTACCGCACAGCAGCTAGTATCACTCATGCCTACCCACTAAGTGTCAGCTCAAATACTTCTACCCTGGGGGATTTCTTAGTGAGTGTGATGAGAATGCACCTGGTGGCTCACCAAGGAGAGTTGAGCAGGAGCAGATGGAGGTATAGGCAGAAGAGGAGCATGAACTCGCTGTGCGAAAAGCCAGTTTGAGACCTTTCTCAGTTAAGGGACGAAGGATGTTCTGATGCTGCAAGCATTTCTATAGTTGTATTGACACCAACTGTAGAACTGCTTAGCTCCTCACTGTGGTCATTTGAAGAGTCTATTGCATTATACTTGTTATCAATTGGTTTATTAGTGGAATATTGGTATATAGTTTGAATCTCAACATGAATAACATTAGGAAAATATCCACTTATTGGGGTAGAAATTGGGCTTTGTTCACCGGTGTAAAACAAGCGCAACGAGGGCCAATTTTGGGGACCAATGTCCTGCACCCCAAGGATGCTTGAAAGACGTCTGACCTGATATTGGATTGGGCAATTTCTCAGGCTTATAGAAAACATGCTTTAAGCACCTTGTATATACTAATGAGAGGCCTAACATCTTAATGTATAGATTACATTTTTCACTGAAAACCGGTAGGAACCAATAAGGTCCTTCCTATTGAGGGTTGAGCTACTTGTCTTACTTTGCTATAGAAAAATAACTACCTTACTTTACCTTATTGTGCCCAATTGCTAGTACTGTATTTGGGAACTGTGATGGCACAGGGCCTGTAGATGCCACAATAATTCTGGGTAATAATTCAGTGATCTATAAGAACAAACAAAGAAATGGGATAAAGAAAACTCGATTTCTGCATGTTATTGGATCATTGGAAACATTAATAACAGCAGGAAAAAACAACAGAAAACGCTGGAAAAACTCAGCAGGCCAGGCAGCATCCGTAGAGAGAGAAAGAGAGTTGACGTTTCAGGTCGATGACCTTTCATCGACCTGAAACGTCAACTCTCTTTCTCTCTCTATGGATGCTGCCTGGCCTGCTGAGTTTTTCCAGCGTTTTCTGTTGTTATTTCGGATTTCCAGCATCTGCAGTATTTTGCTATCATAACAGCAGGAAACTGTTCCTGATGATCTGGCAATACCTGATACTGATGGAAAAGGGTTTCCTATTAACTACTCACACTCCTCGGTTTAATGAGTACAAAAAAAATTAGAAAAAGAGTGAAAACTCCAGTCAACTTAATGTTGGAATTTAGTGCTGGTGACATTGGCAGACAAATGCTTAACGCATTCATATAACATTCCTTTGTCTTTTATTTTAACAGGAAACAAAGTTCTGCAAAAATACAGACATCTCATGAATTGTGGGGTTGGAGTTCAGATTGTAATTAGGAACCAGATTATGAAATGCATAGCTCACTGATCATTCCTGCATCTGGACTGAAGCATGGCATCTGTATTTGAAATTATAATCCAGAGGAAGTTCATATCTCAGAACAATCAATGAAAATCAGACTCTGCAATTTTCACAAACAGACTGGATAGAGACACACACTCAGGGCTGAATTTTGCCAGCGCTCAGAGGGCGAGTTCGGAGGTGGGTCCGCTGTCAAAATCCAAATGATTGACAGTGGGGCGGTATCCCGCTCTAAACCCGCCTCTTTGTGAGTTTCCCTAGTGCAGGCCCTGCCTGCATTTTGCAGACACGGCACTAAGCGGTGGGTCACGCAATTGTGCTCGTTAAGAGAGAGGGGGGAAAAAATTCAGTTGGTTGCACCTCCCGTTAGCACCTTAAGAGGGCGCTAATGGGGCGCAAAGCAATGTTTGCGCCGCTCGCGAAATTAACTAAACACTACCGCCACGATCTCCTGTGCCGGCAGATCGTGACATCAGTCGAGTGCGCAACCCCCCGGTAGCGCCCTGGACCGGATATTGAGTGGCGCCCCCTGCTTACCGCCTGCCGCTAGCAACGACAGGTTGAGGGGGGCCTTTTGCAGTCAGGAAGGGACTGGGGTAGCGCTATTTAAAGGCGACCACTTCCTGCCTTTTTTTGTTGGTGACATTTTTGAACCACGCATTCTGAGAGAGAGAGAGAGACTTCTGGAGAGATTCAACGCTGTGTGAAGGAGTTTTGGGTACTGAGCAGCACTTTGCAGGTTCATTTTGATTTGCCCTTCCTTGTATCGATTTAGAAGAGACTGTGGGGGTTGCACTCTGAGCTCTTTCCCTGATTCTCTCCATTGTTCTTTCCAGCAGATTTGATGTACAGGTCTCTCCAGGCCGAGATTCAAGGCTGCAATGAGCAGGATGTGGATGGAAAGCAAGATCAACCCTCCCTTTTAAGAACTGGCCGGCGCCATTGTGTCTGTGTTCCATTGCTGACTGACATCACATGAGCTTCGCCAGCGCTCTGAGTTAACGCCTCGCTCCTCGGCCTTTGCACCTTAAGACAGATGTGTAGCACCTGATTTAGCGCTCCAATCACCTCTGGGGCGATAAAAGTCAAGTTTGCAGTCGGAGGCAATAATTAGCGCCAGACGCTAATCTTTGCGCCCGGCCGATAATTGTGCCCCAAACGGGGCGATACTGAATTTTTCCCCCAGGGTGTTTAAAGCAATTTACTCACCATTTCCCCAGGTACAAAGCATTTTCCCAAGTTTTCCACGAGGTTCCCGTTGCTCGGGGATCATGCCAGGTAAGTATGTCAGGTTCTGAACAACTCTCCATTTCTTTCATTAGGTGGTCATTTTCCAATGTCAGAAGCTGGAGCATTAATGATTTGGAACCCACTTTTGAGCTTTATGCACTTTTGAAGTGTTTGGAGTAATCTCTCTATCCACTGTCAGCTCCTTGGAACAACCTAGCTCAACATTGACACATTCATTCTGTCATCTCAACCTCACCTGTCATCTATTCCATCAGCATCGGTGCCCTTGAAAAAATCTCACCTTGGTCCTCAGAATCCCAACACGATCAACCCCAACATCAGCAGCATCGGGCACACCAGCAGCACCAACAACAACACCAACCTTCTCCACAATCAACTGATGCTGCACTGGATACAGGGCATCATTACCCATGCTGTAGGCTTTCAAAATCCCCCAGAAACTCGAACAGAACCCTAAAAGGGGTGATTTTTAGATTGTTCATAGGAATTTGGGACGATGGGACCTAAGTGAAGTGATTTGAGGTAAAAACCTCAGTTTTGGACATTTTAAAGATCAGGGAAGAAAAACCCTGAGGAAAATGACTTTTGGATCTTACTGTTGGGAAAGACACCTTTCACAGACAAAAGACAGGCTGCAGAGGGGTGTGGCAAGGCAGTGGACAGTTTTTGGGTATTGGGGCCCAGTCAAGCTGTCTGGGAATTGCTTGCACTGCAATCCAACCAAGGAGGAAGAGACAAACCCAAAACCTCACATACACATCCAAATATGAATAATCCAAGACCCCTTTTGACATTCCCAGGCCCAAACAGGATGCCAGAAGCCTGAAAACAACAAAACATCTAGTACACCCATTACTTCATCAAAAACCAATCAACCAAGTATCTACAGGGACAGATTAACAAGCCCGCCAAAAACCTAAGACAAAAGGGACAAGATTTGGCGCGTAGATAAGGCCCTGCCTAAATGGGAGACATCGGAAGCCATCAGGACAATTTAACACCAAGTTAAAGTTATCAAAACTTAACGAGCCCGCCAAAACCTAAGACAATGGAATGAACAGGCCTCAACTGAAAGCTAAATCACTCCAACATGAAACCGATTTAGTAAAGGGTTTTTGGGCGCAAAAAAGACAAAGGGCCTGAACAGTATAATTGGGTGCCTAATCCCCCAAGAAAGTTAGTTGCAGCAGGTTCCAGCAAGACACCACAAGCCACACGACACGAGCAGGAGGAGGAAAGAAGCAGCAAGGCTACAAGGCAGACCCGAGGCGAGATCGGAGGCAGGGACAGACAAGGCCAGGCAAGGGCTAGAACTGAGACCACGAGCTGGGAGTGAGTCGGCATCGCTCAACATACGGTCCAGCTCTAGTAGGTACTAGCCAAGGCCACTGGAAGCTGGGAGCAAGTCAGCATCGCTCAATCCACGGTCCAGCTCCAGGAGGCACCGCCCCGACAGGCCTCCAACGCAACAAACCAACAACCAGAGCCACCAAGGGCTCCACGAGGTGAACTGACACTCGAAAGTCCCGCGGAAACCACCAACCACCAGGAAACCACAACCAAGAACCAGACCAACACCAGGGAAAAACCAAAGACATGCAAGTTTACACTCTACAAACTATTCCTGACTTACCCCTGGGTAAGATTTTCCCTTAAAAAAACTCTAAACCATACTTCTAAGGAAGAAAATCGGGTACTCACCTGATAGTATCCAAAACGCAGCTTACCGCATCTGCGGACAGACCCAAACTGACCTGGAGTTCAGCTGAAGTCTTCCACCATGTCCGGGGTACGGCAGGCCCCAACAACCAAAAACCTCAGTGAACCCCGAAATCGCGAAATACCTCAATTGTCAAGAACTGTCATTGGTGAGCATTATCCCTGATCCTTTGAAATTGAAACTTAGCTAGACAGTGGGATTGGGAGGGATAAGAGATTTTTGCATATTGTCCTTCTCCCTCGCCTGTACCGTGTGTTCCCCAACCTGTGTTTAAGCATCTAAGTGTGTTCTAAGTTTTTTTACCTTTTTCTTTTAATAAAGTCAAAACTCTTTCATCAAAACCTGTTGTCTACTGCATCTTTGTTCACAACCCCTAAATAAGTCCAAAGTCTAGAACCAGGGGTGTGGGAGCGATTCAAACCGCTCACTGAGTCAGAGGTGAAGGTTGACCCCACACACCACCCCCTACAATGCACATTGCTGCCCAGGACGCCAGCGATGGTCTCACCATGTCCAGATTTGCTTCACTTAACACTGTACACACTGGCTGCCACATGATGCACCAGGTTGGCACCACCCCACACCAGCACCTTAAATCATCACTCCAATGCCCAAACCATTCCTTTCACACTCATCACCATTGGGGTGGGGTGGGGGGGGGGGGGTGTGGGGGACGTTATGTCTCACCATTCACTGCAACTCACTGAGCCACTTCCAAAGGTTCACACAAATCTGTCCAAGAACGCAAAGTGTTCAAAATAAAGGTTTCAATGTTTGACAACACGTTAACAGAAACTTCACATGAACATTGGCTAAACCACACAAGTGCCTGCCCTTGTGTGTTGTTAGTTGGTATGCTTGCAGTAGGATGAGGGTGAGTGTGAGGGGTGGCTAGTGAGATGGGGAAGTGATAATGTAGATAGAGAGGGATGGGTGGAGGTGCAAGGTAAGTTGGTGTGAGTAAAGATGTGCAGGAGTAGGGTAGAGAAGGCAGAGTAATGGGGATGTGATGAGTGGCACAGCAGGATGAGATTGAGTGTGGTTTTGCAGTAACGTTTCGTGATCTACTGTGATCGTTGAAAGGTTTGCGCCACTGCAGCCTGGTCCTCCTGATGACAACCCTGCTTGTGCCCTCCTGTGCAATGTGCCACCAGGCTGCGTTGGTCTCCTGGGGACATGTCTTCTGCCCATTGGAAGGGAAGAGGACTGCCCTGCGTGCTGTTACTCCCTCCATAAGCATAGGGAGGGAGTCAAGGGAGAGCCTGGGTGCAGCTGTGCACCTTTGTGCAGTGCTTGTCAGTGTTTGCAGCACCTCAATGCTGCAGAACACTGACAGCACAACTGTCAAAATCAATGTGGACATGGTCCCTTTAAGGAAACTGGCTGATGACGCGTCATCAGATGACGTCATCAGGCCCGTTCCCTTTTAATTGGCTGGGAACCTCGCAGGGCGTGCTTAACAAGCCCAATCAGGCCAAAATCACTTGGAGGAGGCGGAATGAAGACGGGAGTGGAGTTTGAGGCCGCTGTCCACTCCGGCCGCACCGGACTCTCCACGGCTGGTGAAATCGCGGCCTCATTGTCACTGAATAGGCCAGTCAGCCCCTTAAGTTTGTTTCACCATTCAATTACATCATGGCTGAATCTGTAATTTGCTCCATATCTCTGGATACTCTTACCGAACAAAAATCTATTGATCTCAGTCTTGAGATTTTCAATTGACCCAGCATTCACAGCCTATTGAGGGAGTGAGTTTCTGATTTCTACTGCCCATTGTGTGAAAAATGCTTCCTGATTTCACTCCTAAATGGCTTAGCTTAATTTTAAAATGATGCCCCCTGTTCTGATTCCCAGATCAAAGGAAATAGTTTCTCTGTATCTACCCTATTAAATTCTTTAATCATTTTAAACACCTTGATTAGATCATCCCTCAACCTTCTAAGCTCAAGGGGAAACAAGCCAAGTTGATTTTACCTGACCTCGTCAATTAACCCTTTAATCCCTGGTATCATTCTGGTGAATATGTGCTGTACCCCTTCTAAAGTCAATGGGCCAAAAATTGATCCCGCTGCGCGAGAGTACGCACTGCGTACTCTCGCGTATTCTCTCTCCAATTGCCGGTTTTCTGCATGCCCTGCGCATGCGCTGAAAACCGGCACTTGGTCTTTGGAAAAGGGGGCGGTTCCTCGGTGCATCGCGTGCGCGCTACAGGCTGCGCGCACGCTGTGCACTTAGTGCTTTGGACGCGCAGGTAAGGACGGTAGATTTTAGAAATGGAAAAAGGAGGAGTAAGACCCACTTTTAACAAGGTAAGTAGTGAATTAAGTATTTTTTTGAATTTTTTTTAACAGGTATATCTTTTTTAGAGACTTTAAAGACAGGTAAGTTTATTTTTATAACTTTTTAAAAGATTTTAAATTTTTTCAAAAATTTAATTTTTTATTTAAAATGGTTAATTTATTTAACTATACTTATTTTATTAATGTGATGTTTTTTTTTTAAATTTAATTGAGGTTTAGCTGTTATTTTGGGGGGGTGTAAGATTCATAGCTTTCACAGCACGTATGTGAAACTTATGAATGGAAGATGGTGTGCTGCCATTGGCTCTAACTGAGTCACGTGATCCCACAGCTCACACGAATTCACTACGCCGGTGGGATACGCAAGCACTGTCCAGCTGATGTCTGGAACATCAAGTTCGTGCGAGCTGGATCTGAAAAAGCCAACGCGGAGTGAGAGATTGCGCCTGCTCCTTACCCCCGCGGGAACAGAGCGAGATCAATTTCTGGGCCAATATATCTTTCCTGAGTTTCGGTGCTCAAAACTGAACACAGTACTCCGGATTGGATCTGATCAAGTCTCTGTACAACTGAAGCATCACTTCCTCACTTTTGAATTCCAGTTCACTTCAGATAAAAGACAACATTCCATTAACTTTTTTGACTAGCTTTTAGTGAATTGTGTACCTGGAATTGTGTACCTTTGTTCCTCCACAGCTCCAAGGGGGAAAATTGGGTGGTGCCCAATTTAAGTGCTAACGTCGCTAAAATTAGCGCCCCAAAAAAGTTATCACCCCACCGCCGTAAATTCAGTAGTAACGCCCCAAGCAGAAGTTGGGCGCTACTGGAAAGCGCTCCCCCTCCTGCTTGGGGCGCTACTGGCTACCACCCCCGCTAACCTCCCGCTGAATTTCGCGGGAGGCGTTAGCGGCGCCGCACCCGGGTGCTAGGGGATTTGCGAGAGGCGCAAACCAACCCAATTTTCCCCCCTAGAGTCTCTCTTCATTAAGGAAATCTTCGGATTTGTCTTTTTCAGATCCAAAGTGGATGATCTCACACTTCCTCACATTGAACTCCATCTGTTATAGTTTTGTCCACTCACTCAGTCTATCTATGTTCCTTTGGAACTTCCTCCTCCCATCCACATAACTTACTGTGCCTTCTAACTTAGTGCCATCTGCAAACTTGGGTCAATAACCATATATATTCATCCAGTCATTGATATATATGGTGAAAAGCTGAGGCTCCAGTACAGATCCCTGGGAAACACCACTTGTCATATCCCACCAGTCAGAGAACAAACTCTTTAGGCCACTGGGCCTGACCTCCACAATAAGGGATAGAGAAGTTATAACACGGAAATAGGTTGTTCAACGCAACCAGTCCATGTTAGTGTTTATCCTGCACATGGGCAGTAGTCCTAATCCCATGTGCCTTTGAATAGGTGACATTTAAAGCTAAAGAACAGCTAAAACAGATATAAATCTACTAACTTTTTGTGGTTGACAGAGAGATACTGCTGAGATATCTGCCATGAATTCAGCCAGTGCAATATGACTCAGCAAACAGTTTCTTTATTTTAACCATTGAAGTGGTTTCCATTTCTTTGCTCAGTAATGGTGTGGCAAAATCTTTAAACTCCCATTGGTTTAGGCTTTCCAGCTCCAACCTGTCAGCTTCCGAGAGACTGGGCCGGAAATGTAAAATGAGCATAAAACAGACGCAAAGCGTACCAGTTTAGTAGTGGGATAGCCTGCGCCCATTTATTAGGCATTCCAGATGGATACCTAAAAACAGGCATTAGGCCACTTGTTAATGATGAGCCTAATGCCTTTTGAAGGACCTCTCTACAAAACTTATTCCCAATAAGCAGGCAGGCCTGACCCATTCAGGATTCTTCAGCGGCCCCCGCAGTCACCACAAAAAACGGAAGTTTGTAATACAATTTTTTTTTAAATCCTTCCTGTGGAGCCAGAAGGAACAGGAGTGTCCCATCCCCTGTCTCCCAGCCGCCGCCCCCGCCCCTTGACTCCACAGTCCGGGTGTTCGGCCCCTCAGTTGCCCGATCCAAACCTCCTCCCGGAACTTACCCAAGGGCCGCTGCCAGAGGCCCGAAAATCGCCCCGAACATGTAGATGAGGCCCGAAGGCCAACCCGGGGATGGCCTCAGAACTCTCTGTTCAGGCGCGTGCCTCTCATGCAGCGCCAAGTCTGGGCCCATAAACGGGTCCAAATTAATTTCTACCCCATTATCTCTTGGCAAAATGACACAAAAGCACTTGAGGATTACAAACATTCCAGATTTAGAAGAATGTGTTTTTTTGTTGCAACTGACACTAATGAAGCTCAGACCAGAAATCAATAGATCATGAACATATGTATAATACTGCTGAGTATCACTCCTGTAGACGAGAGCAAATGTAACATTTAAGTAGGCTGAAGGGAGATTATTCCTTAAATCAATTACGGCCATTTACACAGTAATGTTTGCCAGGCCTGTCCTACCTTAAAAATTCTCTCCTTGACCTTCCTTAGTTAAACCCACATGACAGGTCACAGCCAAACCATACAATGCCACTCCACTCGCGCCAAACATGTTGCCAGGATGCAAATGCTCGAACTACAGATGGATCGCAGCAGGATGTTGCTGCAATATGGAATTGGAGTTTGATACACATCTCCGGCGAAAGCATTTGGAAAGAAGTTCAAAAGCGATCTCCTCGGAGACAGTGAAGTATTTTATAATTAGCACCTGGAAAATAAATAATGTTTTTCTCACCTGAGGCAGGTAGATAAATAAACAAATACCACAGTTATTTACATAAATCTCTGCCTATAATGTGGAGGAGCAGCTCTTTACTGTCCATCTGCTTAGGGTAATGGTTTTCTTGCAGTGCTGGCCAAGAAAAATGTAAAGTGCGCAGATATCCGATGTCACAGGTCTCCACCACTAATTACTGAAATAAGTGATTCTCACGTGCTAATGAAAGGAAAATCAGCTGATTTTCGTGACCCACTTCCCCGTACTAGACCCTGTTAGGGGGTGGGTCTACACCAGAGGTGGGACTAAGCCTTGGAAATGACCCACCTCCCTAATCCAAGCACATTGGAGAGACCTGGAGAGGTGCACACATTTTGGGCCCACATGGGTAGATTTTGACTTTAGTGTAAAATGGATGATAATGAGTCAGCACTCGGCAGCCCGTCTTACATCTCTCCTGTTTTTTTAAATTGAATACCAGCCCCTGGGCACAGAGAGTGCTGAGGAAATCGGCCCCATTTAAATTTTACTTCAATCACTTTACTTTATCTTCCCTTCTTCACCAACTGCTTCCTGCAACAGTACCTAGTGTATTTAAGCAGAACCTATTGGTAAAATACTTTAAATTCAGAACTTTTATTCAAAATACGCTTGTATAATGGTTCAGTTCTTCCACAAATTGCTTCCTATTTAGTTTATATGAATTGTTTTGGAATTTTTGGTATAAATAGATAAAAAGGACAGTTGATGTAACTATTTAGGATGCATTACAAAATATAAAGATTCCACTTTGAAACTTGGCATTATTTAAAGGTTATTTTGTCACGCATGTAACGTGCTGTAAACAGCCCTTTGAATATAATACCTAAATCGTTTGCTTCAGGAAAATTACTTCAGAAAAAGTTGAAGAGTTCAATCCTAATCTTGTCTTTGATGTTTTCTGCAAAAACAAATTCCAGTTAATTTTCAGTGACCTAAAATTGCTTTTCCTTGGGGTTTTCATTCTCAGTAATTTTCGATTGTAGTGGGTATGGCTTACAAGCAACAAGTCTTGACAGATTCTTTGAATGACCAGTCTTGCTGTCAATCATAAACATTTGACAGAGGGGTCTCTTTGAAGTTGAGGTGGCTTCAAGATGACATGTCTGATAATGATAGCTTAGAATTATGTCAACCCTCTGTGACAGACTTTGGGGTGAAATTGGTCTATGCCAGTAGCGCAAAACAGCGATAGCGAATCGGCAACCTGTTTTACACCGCACCCGATATTCTTTTCCATTGAATTCGGGCGCGATGTAAAACGGATTGCCGATTCACCATTGCCCATTTTGTGCTACTGCCGAAGATCAATGTCATCCCTTTATAATCCAGTACCTGAACAAGCAGGAGTGCAGTACTTCAGAAAGCTGTTAATAATTGACCAGCCAGCCTAGTTCACTGATGGGGCCTGGAGGGGTTGACCTATGATTCTTCCCTCTCAAGCTCCAGATAACTCTGCACGCCAATGTTTAGGGTGTTTCTAACCAATGCTCCCTCTAATTGTTTTTAGGTGCGCGGCCCATTTAACGGGCTGTGTGACCTATTCAAAGTATTGCGCATGCACAAAATTTCACATTGGAAAAGCCGGTCCCGGGCTGCGTGGGACCGGCAGACAGCCACGTAGCTTAGAGGGAATGTTGGTCCTAACAGGGCACGGAGCAGGCAGTAGCTCCAGTAAATTCCGCTGCTTTAGCTGGGTGGACTCCAGCAGTGCTCCTGCACTCAGTTCATAGGATTACATAGGATATACGGCACAGAAACAGGCCATTCGGCCCAACCAGTCCATGCCAGCATTTATGCTCCACTCGAGCCTCCTCCTGTCTTTCCTCATCTAAATCTATCAGCATAACCCTCTATTCCCTTCTCCCTCATATGCTTGTTTAGCCTCCCTTTAAATGCAGTTTTCACTTCAACCACTCCCTGTGGTAGCGAGTTCCACAATCTCACCACTCTTTGGGTAAAGAAGTTTCTTCTGAATTCCCTATTGGATTTCTTGGTGACTATCCTATATTGATGGCCTCTAGTTTTGCTCTTCCCCACAAGTGGAAACATTCTCTCTGTATCCACTCTATCAAAACCTTTCATAATTTTAAAGACCTCTATTAAGTCATCCCTCAGCCTTCTTTTTTCAAGAGAAAAGAGACCCAGCCTGTTCATCCTTTCCTGATATGTATACCCTCGCATTTCTGGTATCATCCTTGTAAATCCTCTCTGCACCCTCTCCAGTGCCTCTATATCATTTTTATATGGCGACCAGAACTGTACGCAGTACTCCAAGTATGGTCTAACCAAGGTTCAATGCAGGTTTAGCATAACTTCCCTACTTTTCAATTCTATACCTCTAGAAATAATCCCTAGTGCTTGGTTTGCCTTTTTATGGCCTTGCTAACCTGTGTCACTACTTTTAATGATTTGTGTATTTGTACTCCGAGATCCCTTTGTCCCTCTACCCCACCGAGACTCGCACCCTCCAAGTAATATGTGACCTCCCTATTCTTCTTACCAAAATGTAATACCTCACATTTATCTGTGTTGAACTTCATTTATATGCCAATTATATGCCCATTCTGCAAGTTTATTAATGTCCTCCTGTAATTTGTTGCAGTCCTCCTCAGTATTGACTATCCCTCCCAATTTGGTGTCATCCGCAAATTTAGAAATTGTGTTTTTGATTCCAAAGTCTAAATCATTAATATAAATTGTGAACAACAGTCCCAGCACTAATCCTTGTGGAACACAATTACCCACCTTCTGCCACTGTGAATAGTTACCTTTTACCCCTATCTCTGCTTTCTGTCTTGAAGCCAGTTAGCTATCCATTCTGCTACTTGTCCCCTGACTCCACATTCTCTGACCTTGTTCATTAGTCTATTATGGGGTACCTTATTGAAGGCCTTTTGAAAACCTAGATAAATTACATCTACTGCATTACCATTGTCTACTCTCTCTGTTACCTCTTCAAAAAATTCAATGAGGTTGGTCAAGCAAGACTTTCCCTTTTGAAATCCATGCTGACTATTGATTATTATGTTTTTGGTTTCTAGATGTTCTTCTTTTTTCTCCTTTAGTAGGGATTCCATTATTTTTCCTACCAGCGATGTTAAGCTGACTGGTCTATAATTCCATGGACATGTTCTATCCCCTTTCTTAAATATAGGTATTATGTTAGCTATCCACCAGTCCTCTGGCACTACACCTTTTTCTAATGAATTATTAAACATGTGTAGTAATGCCTCTGCTATCTCTTCCCTAGATTCTTTTAAAATGCGTGGATGCAATCCATCTGGACCAAGGGTTTTATTCTCTTTGAGTTTGATTATTTTATTTAATATATCCCCTCTTTTTATTTTAAATGCACTTATCTCATTACTAATCTCATCATCCATTGTCATGTCCACCTGTTCTATCTCCCTGGCAAATACTGAAGCAAAATAATTATTTAATATTTCTGCCATCTCTCTATCATTACCTGTGGTATTATCCTGTCTATCCCTTAATGGTCCTATTCCCATCCCAACCTTCCTTTTTTTATTGATGTGCCTGTAAAATATTTTACTATTTTGTTTTATGTTCCTTGATAATTTAATTTCATAGTTCCTCTTTGCCTTTTTAATTGTTTTTTGACTTCTCTCCTAATCTCTTCGTATTCTCCCTTATCATGCACTCCCCTGCTGTCTATGTACTTAATGTATGCCTCTTTCCTTACCCTCAATTGTTCCCTTATGGCTTTATTCATCCATGGAGTCTCATTAGTGTTTAGTTTGTTCTTTCCTTTTAGCAGAATATATTGTCCCTGCTCACTGTTGAACACCGTTTTAAATGTTTCCCATTGCTGTTCTACATCGTAGTTTGCCAATATTATTGCCCATTTTATTTTCCCAAGATCTATTCTCAGCCCCTCAAAATCAGCTTTTCTCAAATCTATTACCCTGGTTTTCATCATACTTATGTCCTTCTCAATTATCATCTTAAAACATATTATATTATGGTCACTATTGCCTACTAGTTCCCCTACTTTTACTTCTCTTATCTGCTCTAGTTCATTCCCCATTACTAGATCGAATAGCGAATCCTCCCTTGTTGGGCTTTTTACATATTGGGTTAGAAAGGAGTCCTGTAGACATTGTAGGAACTTCATTCCCTTATCCTCTTTACCTACCTCTTCTGTCCAATTAATATTGGGGTAGTTGAAATCCCCCATGATTATTATTCTATGTTTTTTACTCATTTCCCTAATTTGTCTGCATATTTCTTCCTCCACCTCCCTTCCACTATTAGGTGGTCTGTAGACTACACCAATTAGTGAGATTGATCCTTTATTATTTTTCATCTCTATACATATGTATTCTATTTTTGTCTTGCTGATAGCTGCGTCACTTATTTCTACTGCTATTATGTTATCCCTAATAAGTACAGCTACTCCACCTCCCCTTTTTCCCTCTCTCTCTTTTCTAAATATGTTAGACCCTGCAATGTTTAATTTCCAGTCCTGATTTTTCTGTAGCCATGTCTCAGTAATCCCCACTATGTCTGGTTCCTTGCAATGCATGATTGCCTCCAGCTCCCCTGTTTTATTAAGGACACTGTGTGCATTGCTTTACAGACAGTTTAACTCATTTTTAATAGGATTTCCTCTCACTTTATGTTTAACCATCTTTTTAGCCTCCTGTTCTATAACTCTATTTATTCCCTTGCCATCAATGTCCTCCCTTACTTTATTCTTTCCTGTGCTCTCTTTTCCTGTTCTGTTTATAATTAGGCTGGTTACATTTCTTGTAGATCCCTCCCTCCATCTTAGAGTCCCCATGCCTTGGCTCTGCCAATCTGTACCTAAGATTTGAGAAAATAGGATGTGTCCCTATAGGGAGAGAGTGTGCGCTTCAGACAAACAGAAACCCCACAGGTGCATTTATATTTCTCCATAGCTTGAGTTGGAGGCTCTTCAACATGACACTGGGTTTCTGCACATGTCAGACATCCAGCTGAGCAAAAGAAACCCTATAAATATAAGCACAAGTGCATGTTGGGAATAGTAGCATGAATCTCCTCACCGGACTTTGATAGGCGCAGGAACTTACATAAGCCCGAGGCCTAGCTTTCTCACATGGGCCCGTGATACTGATGGAAAACTGTTACAGGTATCTCAAACATAGAACCATTACATAGTCAAGTTTAATCATTTCTTATAAATTTTGTACGCTTTACAATTATGTGAGTAATCTTATAAAGAAAGATTTGCATTTCTATAGCGCCTTTCACGACCATAGGATGTCCCAAAGCGCTTTACAGCCAATTAAGTACTTTTGGAGTGTAGTCACTGTTGTAATGTAGGAAACGCAGCAGCCAATTTGCGCACAGCAAGCTCCCACAAACAGCAATGTGATAAAGACCAGATAATCTGTTTTTGTTATGTTGATTGAGGGATAAATATTGGCCAGGACACCAGGGATAACTCCCCTACTCTTCTTCGAAATAGTGCCATGGGATCTTTTACGTCACCTGAGAGAGCAGACGGGGCCTCGGTTTAATGTCTCATCTGAAAGACGGCACCTCCGACAGTGCAGCACTCCCTCAGCACTGCACTGGAGTGTCAGCCTAGCTTTATATGCTCAAGTCTCTGGAGTGGGACTTGAACTTACAACCTTCTGACTCAGAAGAGAGTGTGCTACCCACTGAGCCACAGCTGACACTATTCACAATCATAAGTGCACAGCTTCAAGCAAGTTGGAAGAATTTCCAAAAAATATTTGGAGGGATTTGACAAGTTTAGCCTTTCCTTTCACTTTTGATTCATACCGTTTTGCTTTGTTGCACTTTATGAATGCACAATTTCAGCCAATGAGATCTATGTGTAACAGAAATGTACATATATATAGGCATGACCCTGATGTGTGAACACGTAGGAGCCGATAATGTGACCCCAAATACACAGCACCAGGACAGCTGCTCCCCAGGTGCTGGCCATGCCTGAATAAGTCCTAAAATGTAAGGGTGCCTTATTATAATATTAACATGTTCCTCCCAGCGCAGAGTGCATGATGTACTTGGAGTGGGAGGTGGAGGGGGAGGGGTTGCCAAGCTCACGGGTTGGGAGTTTGGGTGCCAGCAGCTCATAAGTGCACTTCCATGTTGGATGACCTTTTTAGGCACTGAGCAAATTGAGTCTTTTAACTTCAAGCATGTTCAAAACAGATGTACCACCAAACAAGCATTCAGGCCAGCAGCTGCAACTTACAACTCTCCTGCTCTACAATCAGAATTTTCACTGTTCTCATTATCAACATATAAACTCAAAAGGGAAGGCCGGATCCTGTGCGTGTCAGGTTAGAGGTCACACCACACATGCAGTACACACCATACAGAGACATAAAACTCAAAACCTACATTTACAGAGACATTTGCCCCAATATTTATGGGCAGGCGGGGAGGGAAATCCAGAAATGTCAGAAACGCGGAGGTCCTGCCGAATTTAACGGAAGGACCGCATTGGAATTTTTTTTCTCCGTCTTCTGCTTGACAGCGGGCCAGATTCAGAGGCGGTCGGCTGTTGGGCGGGAAAGCCTGCAGCAGAAGGCCACAGCCAGGAGCTATTGGGCACGGTCCCCGACAATCGAGAATTCGGGGTCGGTGGGAGAAGGGTGCTCAAAGAGTGGCGGAGATTGTGAGGGTGGAGAGATCGGGGGTGAGATCATGGGGATGAGATTGCGGGGGGAGAGATCAGATCACAGGGAGAGGTCAGATCACGGGGATTGATCAGATCGTGGGGTAGAGATCAGATTGCAGGGGCGGGATCACGAAAGGGAGAGATTGGATTGCAGGAAGAGATTGGATAGCAGGGGAGAGATCGGATCGTGGGTAGGGAGGCAGATAGGAAAACATAGGAACATAGGGACAGGAGTAGGCCATTTTGTCCCTTAAGCCTGTTCCGCCATTCAATTAGATCATGTCTGACCTGTATCCTAACTCCATTCACCCGCCTTGGCTCCATATCCCATAATACCCTTGGCTAGAAAAAATCTATTGATCTGATATGAAATTATTAATTAAGCTAGCATCTATTACTTTTTGTGGGAGAGAGTTCCACACTTCTACTACCCTTTGCGTGAAGAAGTGGTTCCTATCTTCTCCCTGAATGGCCAGGCTCTGATTTTAAGGTGATGGCCCCTTGACCTAGACTCCCCCACCAGTGGAAAATGTTAGTCTTTATCTACCCTATAAATTCTTTTCAAAATCCTAAAAATCTCATTCAAATCACCCCTTAACCTTCTGTATTCCAGGGAATACAAGCCTAGTTTATGTAATCTCTCCTCATAATCTAACCCTTGGAGCCCTGGTAACATTCTGGTGAATCTCTGCACTCCTTCCAAGGCCAATATATCCTTTCTAAGATGCGGTGCCCAGAACTGTACATAGTACTCCAGATATGGTCTAACCAGGGCTTTGTATAGCTGTAGCAAAACATCCTCCCCTTTATATTCTAGCCCTATAGTTATAAAGGCTAACATTCCATTAGCTCTTTGATTATTTTTTGTACCTAACTACTACATTTTAGTGATCTGTGTACATGGAGCCCTAAATCTCTTTAGACCTCCACTGTTCCTAACTTTTTTACTATTTAAATAATAGTCAGATCTATCCTTTTTTGGTCCAAAATGGATGACCTCAAAATCGATTAGCTGCATTGAAATCCTTCTGCCACAGTTTTGCCCATTCTCTTACTCTATCAATGTCTCTTTGTAATTTTATGCTCCCTTCTACAATACTTACTATACCACCAATCTTTGTGTTAATGACAAACTTGGTATCTGGCTCTCTATTATGTTATCTAAGTTATTATTAAATATAGTAAATAGTTGAGGCCCCAGCACAGATCCCTGTGAGGCAACACTCGTCACTTCCTTCCAATTTGAGTCCATTATCCCTACTCTTTGTCTTCTGCCGCCTAACCAATCTCTTAACTGGGTCAATAATTTGTCTTCAATTTCATAAGCTTTAATTTTAGCTAACAATCTCTTATGTGGAACCTTATTGAATGTCTTCTTGAAGTCCATATAAACTACATCCATAGAAACTCTCTCAAAAAATTTAATCAGGTTCGTTAGATATAATTTACCCTTCACAAATACATGCTGGCTCTCTCTAATCAGTTCTAATTTCTCTAAGTCCTCAGTCACTCTGTCCTTAATTATAGATTCCAACAACTCCTCCACAACAGATGTTAGACTAACAGGTCTATAATTTCATGGTTTCTCTCTCTCACCTTTCTTAAATAATAGAGTTACATTTGCAATTTTCTAATCTAAAGGGACTTTTCCTGAATCGAGAGTTTTGGAAGAATATGACATCTGCAATTTCCTCACCTACTTCCTTTAAAACCCTGGGGTGGAAACCATCAGGTCCTGGGGATTTGTCAGTCTTTAGCGCCATTATTTTTTCTATCACTGTTTTCTTACTTACATTAGCTTTAGTGAGTTCCAGTCCTTGATTCGTTATTAATTTCCCTGAAATGTCAGATATATTATCCTCTTCCTCTACAGTGAAGACTGACACAATTCTACCATTTCCTTATTTTCATTTGCAATAATAACCCATCTGTTTTTAAAGGGCCAACATTACGCTTGACTACCCTTGTTCTTCTAATAATATTAGATTCGCCTGAGGGGCTGACGGGAAGCACTCCTGCTACTCTTGGCCCACAAGCCGTGCTGGGAAAGCACTTACCTGCTGAATCCGGCAGTTCTCACCTCCCTTTAGCTGCCGGGTATTCCGAGTGCTGGGAAACCCGTGCTGGAGGCGTTAAATCTAAATCACTGACAAAATCTGAGGCACAGAGCCTTAATTAAATATTATAATTACCGACCCGCCTCTCAGGAGCAGGTTACCCAGCCGACCCTGAACACACCCCCGTTAAACTGGAAGTAGGCACCTTTGCGGCGGGTTCCGATTGGGTTTCCCATTTTTAACAATTTAACCATCCCCCCAACACTTTCCCGCCTGTCCTGTGGGGTTAGAATTTCCCCATTAAATCTGCAGAATATGCTAATTATATACACATATTTAATAAATTCACAATTATCAACCAATCTGATTGCACATACCCAATGGGTGACAAAGGTTGCCCAACTGCAAAACTAAACAACAACAACTTGCATTTATATAGTGCCACTGATGTGGAAAAATTATCCCAAGGGCACTTCACAGAGATCTAATCAGGTAAGAGTGGACGCTGATACAAAGAAACAGATATTAGGAGGGGCGACCAAAAAAATGAAGTCAAGCACACTAACTAAATATTTCAATATACTTACACTTCCCTGTAATGCTTCATTGTAACATTTCACTGTCACAGTTAATCATTGTCAACTTTGCCCAAGTTTATTCCAATATAAACAAATTTCTAGTACTTACCTCTCGTTGGCTCTTTGTAACATGTTACTGACTGCCAGCTCTGTTTCCCAACCAGTTCTGGACCTACAACCGGCCTGACAGGTCAGGTCTGCTCTTTCCCTTACTCTCTTCCCAGCACCTTTCTCCCCCCCACTTTGTGATCCACATAGGGCCTTTCTCCTGTTGTATTCCCCAATCTTTCATGGAAGCTCCCCCCACCACCTTCACTCTGCCTCTCGCCCACTCTGACCCCCTCAGCAACAACATCAGGCCTCTTGCCCAATTGAAACCTTCACCACCTCTATCATCAGGCTTCTCACCTGATCAGAACTCCGATCACCATCATTGGATCCCACGCCCAATTGGAACTCTGTTACTCACATCGGTTTCCTGGCAAAGAGGTAGGAGCCAGTTGAAGGTTGATTCAGGTTCTTATTGTGCCATTACATTATTTGTCGACATACAGTGAAAATGTACAAAATGTCATATTTACTTCGCAATAGAAGAATAAAGGCTGACAGCCTCCATTCTACTACATCTCCCTCCTCCTCAATCCTACCTGACTCGTTTCCTCTCTTCATACCACTTGCCAACTCAAGATAGATATTTCTGCTATTGACCAGTTTGAGATTGGTAGCTTTCAAAACAAAAGAGCAATTTTCTTCCTCAGTTTACCCATATCTACTCATTTCTCATTGGTACTTACCAACTGAATTGGGCTACTTCTGATCTGTTCATTGATTGATGGCTTAACATGCATAGTTCGCATTTCAGTCAAACATTAATCTTTAGGTATCACACTCGATCCAGCTAACTAATTTATCACTAATGCAAGCAGATTTTATCTTCTTTAAAAATCTCACAAGTGGGACTTTACTAAGTGCCTTATGAAAGTCCAAGTAAATTAAATTGGCTGGATTGCAGATGACACAAAGCTGGGTGGGCGTGTGTGCTGTGAGGAGGATGCAGAGAAACTCCAGTATGATTTGGACAGGTTGGGTGATTGGGCAGATGCATGGCAGATGCAGTATAATGTGGATAAATGCGAGGTTATCCACTTTGGTGGCAAAAACAGGAAGACAGATTATTATCTGAACGGCAATAGATTGGGAAAAGGGGAAGTGCAACGAGATCTGGGAGTCCTTGTGCACCAGTCGCTGAAGGTAAGCATGCAGGTGCAGCAGGCGGTTAAGAAGGCAAATGGTATGTTGGCCTTCATAGCGAGAGGATTCGAGTACAGGAGCAAGGATGTCTTGCTGCAGTTGTACAAGGCCTTGGTGAGACCACACCTTGAGTATTGTGTGCAGTTTTGGTCGCCTTATCTGAGGAAGGATGTTCTTGCCATGGAGGGAGTGCAGCGAAGATTTATCAGACTGATACCTGGGATGGCAGGAATGACGTATGAAGAGAGATTGGGTCGATTAGGCTTATATTCGCTAGAGTTTCGAAGAATGAGAGGAGATCTCATTGAAACTTATAAAATTCTAACAGGACTAGACAGACTAGATGCAGGAAGGATGTTCCCGATGGTGGGGGAGTCCAGAACCAGAGGTCACAGTCTAAGGATAAGGGGTAAGCCATTTTGGACTGAGATGAGGAGGAATTTCTTCACCCAGAGAGTGGTGAACCTGTGAAATTCTCTACCACAGAAGGCAGTTGAGGCCAATTCATTAAATATATTCAAGAAGGAGATAGATATATTTCTTAAGGCTAAAGGGATCAAGGGATATTGGGAGAAAGCAGGGACAGGGTACTGAATTTGGATGATCAGCCATGATCTCATTAAATGGCGGAGCAGGCTCGAGGGGCCGAATGACCTACTCCTGCTCTTATCTTCTATGCTCTATGCTTCTATAGCTCTCATCCACCAATTGCGTTACCTCTTCAAAGAATTATGGCAAACTAGTAAAGACATAACTAATTGCTTCTAAATCAATGCTGGCTACTCCTTATGGTCACTATTCTTTAGATAATTATTCATAACATCCCATGTAATCCCCTCAAACATTTTCTCCAAACAGTGGGATGGCAATTACGATTCCTTTATCCTGTACAGCTCCTGTGTTTCTGAAGCTCTTAAAAATAGAACATAAGAACAAAAGAAATAGGAGCAGGAGTAGGCCATACGGCCCCTCGAGCCTTGTCCGCCATTCAATAAGATCATGGCTGATCATCGACCTCAACTCCACTTTCCCGCCCGATCTCCATATCCCTTGATTCCCCTTGAATCCAAAAATCTATCGATCTCAGCCTTGAATATACTCAAAGACTCAGCATTCACAGCCCTCTGGGGCAGAGAATTCCAAAGATTCACAACCCTCTGAGTGAAGAAATTCCTCCTCATCTCAGTCTTAAATGGCCTACCCCTTATCCTGAGACTATGCCCCCTAGTTCTAGACACTCCAGCCAGTGGAAACAACCTCTCAGCATCTACCCTGTCAACTCGCCTTCAGAATCTTGTATGTTTCAATGAGATCACCTCTCATTCTTCTAAACTCCAGAGAGTATAGGCCCAATATTAACCATTCTCTCTTATTTCCTCTCTCATTTATTTGTGGATTTCAGGATGTATCCTTGCTGGCCTCAGGTGCCTTGTAAGTGTTTAATTCCTTCAGTTTCTTCAGAACATGTGCTTTATTGCTGTCTACTTGTGTTATCGATTCCTGATGCCAAAATTACTGTAACTGGAATTTGGAGGTTAGGAATGAAGACAAAAATATTTATTCGAATGAGTGGTGCGTGAAATTTAACGATATTTGATATATGTCAACAGTAGTTTTCTGTTTATAATCAGTTCCTTTGAACATCAGAAAGATAAAAGGAATGACCAAATGACACAAACATAAGGATACACCAGCTATTGATCTGAGGAATGCAAATATTGTACATTACATTCCAGCAGCAAACATGATTATTGGGGAATAACACGTACATATCTCAGGGAGTATCAAAAAGAACAAGGCCCTAAAACTACATGGTGGAATACCAATATATGGACATATTTGTCTGAAATTCTTCACTCTACTACATAGAATCCACAGCACAGAAACATACCATTTGACTTAGCTAATCTCTGCCGGTGTTTATAATCCTAATTACCTCTTCCAACTCATATTCCTCTATTCCCATCTCCCTCATGTATGACCCTTAAATGTGTCAGTGTTATCTGCGTTAACTGCTCTGGGGTCTATTCTGACGTTTGAGCGACTGACCGGCAGAATGCGCCAGACGATCGCTTGTGCCTGTGTTGAGGAGGCGGCTGCGATTTTGAGGCATCCTGACGCAGCTCGCCGGATTGAGGCCTCCCAATAACCGGCCGCTGGGGCCGCCGGCAAGGTAAGTGTGGAGGGGGGAACGCGATCGCGGATGGTGGGGGTGTCACAGGGTGTCAGCAGCCCAGATTACTTTTGTGGGGAACTGATGAGTAGGAGTGCTCCTTCAAGCCCCACAAAAATAATTCCAAACTTACCTCTTCAGCTCCATTGCCCGTGGAACTGGTTAGAGTGTGCATGGCGTATGATCCAACCAGCTCCGATCTAAAATGGCAATCGGGGTCCTATGACCGTGATTTGCATCTTAAAGGAGCCTACCGCCTGAGACAGGTGGGCGCTTTGGGCACCCAGCAGTAGGCCCCTTTCAAAATGTTGCCTGCCTCTTTGCCGGTGTTAACAGAGCGGTAAGGCTACCGATCCCATTAACCCCTTTGTGTGGCGACAAGTTCCTCATTCTCACCACTCTCTGTGTAAAGAAATTCCTCCTAAATTCTTGAATTGATCCCCCTATTTTAGCATATTTGTTAACTTGTTCAAACAGGTGATAAAATAGTGCCGAGAGAAGTGTCAAACAAACACAGTTAATATTCCGACACTAGTATCCGACAGCATCATTTCAGGAGTACATCATAGAATCATAGAATGATACAGCATCGTGCCTGTGCCAGCTCTTTGAAAGAACTATCCAATTAGTCCCATCCCACTGCTCTTTCCCCATATGCCTGCAAATTTTTCCTTCAAGCATTTATCCAATTCCCTTTTGCAGGTTGCTATTGAACCTACTTCCACCACCATTTCAGGCAGTGCATTCCAGATCATTACAACTCGCTGTGTAATTTTTTTCCCTCATGTCGTCTCTGGTTCTTTTGCCAATTACCTTAAATCTGTGTCCTCTGGTTATTGACCCTTCTGCTACTGGGAACAGCTTCTCCTTATATACTGTAGGAAAACCCTCCAAGATTTTGAACACCTCTATCAAATCTCCCATATCTAAGATCTTCTCTGATCTAAGGGGAACAACCCCAGTTTCTTGAGTGTCTCCACGTAACTGAAGTCTTTTATCCCTGGTACCATTTCCTCTGCACCCTCTCGAAGGCATTGACATCCTTCCTAAAGTGTGGTGCCCAGAATTGGCCATAATATTCCAGCTGGGGCCTAACCAATGTTTTACAAAGGTTTAGCATAATTTCCTTGTTTTTGTACTCTATGGGCTGGATTTTGTCAATGGGGACGTGATGTAGGTGGGACTCCCACTTTTTGGGTTGTAGTCCCGCCTCCATCGACTTGTGGCCAACCCACTGTATTTTCCCTTGATTGACCTTGTTAAGCCCACCCAGCGGGCTTAGCAGGCCAATCAAGGGTCCCTTGGATACAGGTGACGTCAGCCATTGAAATTTCATCTGTCAAGAGCTTTTGACAGATGAAATTTCAGCGTTTGACAGCTCTGTGAAGCTGTCAAACACTGACAATATGATTTCTAACTTGAGTCCCTGTACTTAGACTCAGTTAGAAATCAATCCAGCACAGAAAGCAGAGACTGCAGCTTTTGACAGCTCCACGGCCATTCTGCTTTCTGTGCCGTGGATGTGAGGGACTCCCGACACCTTAAGGAAGCTAGCCTGCAGGACAAAGTTAAGGTAAGTAAAAGTTCTTAAAACACTTTACACACACCAAACACACATACCTCTGCGCTCATGCACCCATCACTCACCTGCACACCGGACATCTCGACCTCTCCAAGCCCTCCAGGCCGACGGTCCGCCTCACTAAATCGGCATGGTTCGGACCTGTCAGGAAGCCCACACTTCAGGGCTAAAAATAGGGATTAACAGGCAGTTTATTGGCACTAATCCCCTTCCCGCCTCGGGGAGGCGGGTCCCAGCACAGGTCGGGTACCCGCCTCCTGGGAAACTGGCATGGAGGCGGGTTGGGGGTGGGATGGGCTCGGGACCCCCGAATCTGCTATTTTCACACCACTCCCGCCTCCAAACCCGCCTCCACGGGCCGGTGAAAATTGAGCCCTATGCCTCTATTTATGAAAACAATGTTCCCATATGCCTTTTTAACAGCCTTTTCAACTTGTCCTGCCACCTTCATAGGCTTGTGCATGAACACTCCCAGATCTTCCTGTTCCTGAATCCTGTTTAAAATTGTACCATTTAGTCTATATTGCCTCTCCTCATTCTTCCTACCAAAATGAATCACTTCACACTTCTCTGTGTTAAATTTCATCTGCCACGTGTCTGCCCATTTTATCAGACTGTCTATGTCCTCCTGAAGTCTGTTACTTTCCTCCTCACTATTTACTACATTTCCAAGTTTCATATCATCTGCAAACTTTGAAATTATGCCTGTGTACCCAAATACATGCCATTAATATATATCAAAAAGAGCAGTGGTCCCAACACCGACCCTGGAGGGACACCACTGCACACTTTCCTCAAGTCTGAAAAATATCTTTTCGCCACTACTCTTTGCTTTCTGTCCCTTAGTCAATTTTGTATCCATGCAGTCACTGCTACTTTAATCCCATGGGCTTCAATTTTGCTAATAAGTCTATTATATGATACTTTATCAAACACCTTTTGAAAGTCTATATACACAACATCAACTGCACTACCGTCCTCAACCCTCTGTTACTTCATCAAAGAACTCAATCAAGTTAGTCAAACATGATTTGCCTTTAACAAATCCATGGTGGCTTTCATTTATTAACCCATATTTTTCCAAATGCCAATTCATTTGGTCCCAGATTTTGGGGGGAAAAATTCAGTTGCTTTGCGCCTCCTGTTAGTGCCCTAAGAGGGTGCAAATGAGGCACAAAGCAACTAGCGCCCGGGCGCGGCGATGTTTGCGCCGCTCGCGAAATTGACCAGACATTTTGCTGTGGCGCTAAACACTACCATCACAATCTCCTGCGCCCGCAGATCGTGAAGTCAGTCGAGCGTGCGACACCCTGGTAGCGCCCCGGACCGGATATTGAGTGGCGCCCCCTGCCTTACCGACTGCCGCTAGCAACAACAGGTTGAGGGGAGCATTTTGCAGTCGGGAAGGGACTGGGGGAGCGCTATTTAAAGGCGACTGCTTCCTGCCTTTTTTTGTCGCCGACATTTTTGCACCACGCATTCTGAGAGAGAGAGAGACTTCTGGAGAGATTCAACGCTGTGTGAAGGAGTTTTGGGTACTGAGCAGCATTTTGCAGGTTCATTTTGACTTGACCTTCCTTGCATCAATTTAGAAGAGACTATGGGGGCTGCACTCTGCGCTCTTTCCCTGGGCCTCTCCATTGTTCTTTCCAGCAGATTTGATGTACAGGTCTTTCCAGGCCGAGATTCAAGGCTTCAATGAGCAGGGTGCGGATGGAGAGCAAGATCAACCCTTCCTTTTAAGAACTGGCCGGCACCAGTGTGTCTGTGTTCCATTGTTGACTGACCTCACCTGAGCTTCGCCAGCGCTCTGAGGTAGCGCCTCACTCCTCGGCGTTAGCGCCTTAAGACAGGTGTGTAGTGCCTGATTTAGCGCTGCAATCACCTCCAGGGGTGATAGAAGCCAAGTTTGCAGTCGGAGGCGATAATTAGCGCCAGGCGCTAAACTTTGCGCCCGTCCGATAATTGCGCCCCAAACGGGGCGATACCAAATTTCTCCCCCATTGTCTCTAAAAGTTTCCCCACCACCGACATTAGGCGGATTCGTCTGTAGTTATCGGGTTTATCCCTCTGCTCTTTTTTGAACAGGTGTGTAGCATTTGCGATCCTCCAATCCTCTGGCACCACTCCCATATCTAAGTTGGATTAGAAGATTGTGGCCAGAACCTCCACAATTTCCACTCTTACTTCCCATAGCATCCTAGGATGCATCCCATCGGAACCGGGTGACTTTTCTACTTTGAGCACTGCCAACTTTTTAAGTACCTCCTCTATATCTATTTTTATCCTATCCAATATCTCTACTACCTTCTCCTATACTTGACATTGGCAGCATCCTCTTCTTTAGTGAAGACAGATACAAAGTATTCATTTACTGCCTCAGCCATGCCCTCTGCCTTCACAAGAAGATCTCCTTTTTAGTCCCTATTCGGCCCCACCATTCCTTTGACTACCCATTTACTATTACATAATCTAGAGGAAGAAGGCATACATTATATATTGTAGATGAATAACATAAACAGTACATATTGGAGTAGAATAGCATTGCGTATGTGCTGTCGGGAAATAACCCATGTAGTATGCATTATTTGAGAATACTGCATGCTGTATACATGCACACACTATGGGGGCGATTATGGCCAAATACTTTAGGTTCTAAAGAGCATCTGAGGTGGCCAAGATGGGGTTTTAAGCTGCAATGCCGGTTTAGCCCGCGTTTAGAGAAAGACACCATCTTGGTAAAGGAGTTGAAGCTTACGCTAGGAACGGCCGCCCGGAGAATCGTTAAGGGTTGATTGACAATTAAATTGTCTGCTAGCGCTCACTAAAGAGGCTGCTCACCATTTTGGTGGATAATGCTTCATTTAACGACCTCTCCTAACAGTAACCAGCTGAACAGGAATGAACAAGTCATTGCTGAGTATTTCAAGCGCTACTTAAAGCTATGCTCAGCTTCCAATGTTCACTTGCTGATTGAGATTGACTGACTACACTGCAATTGAAGAGAACTTTTGAGACACATCGGGAGACTTTCTGGGACACCTTATTAAGATTTCACCAACACTCCATCAACATTTTTCCCGGATATTCTCCCAGCATTTCATCTGAAAAGAGTGAGTGCTTTGCTACTCTACCTTAAAGGAGTCACCAGGAGGAAGGGAATGCTTGGTCATGGACATCGTGCTAGGGCTCCCCCTTGCTCTGCATGAGGAATGGGAGGAGGAGATGAGGCCAGGCAGAGCAGCACCGGCTGCTGCAGGAGAGAGAGACAGCAGGGACAGAAGGACGAGGAGGGCTCTCAGCAGGAGGCCCTACCCACTCAGGGTCTTCAGAGAGCAATACTCCCACATTCACATGACCCAAGACCAGTGTATGAGGAGGCTGCGCTTTACCAAGGAGGTCATTACAGAGATCTGTGTCCTCGTGGAATGAAGGCTCAGATTTTGCAGCTCAGTCAGGACTGCACTGCCTGTGGTGGTCAAGGTCACAGTAGCGCTTAAGTTTTATGCAACTGGAACCTCCCAGGCTGCCACATGTGATATAAATCACATCTCACAATCTTCTGTGCACTTCTGCATAAGGGAAGTCTCTGTGGCTCTATACGCTCTGAGGAATGACTATATATCATTCCCTCTTTCCAGAGAAGACCAGAGGCAGACAGCTCTAGGATTTGACAGGATTGCAGGAATCCCCATGGTCCAAGGAGCCATTGACTGCACACATGTGGCCAAGCAAGCCCCTTATTTAAACTCAGAGGTGTTCAGGAATAGGAAGGGATTCCATTCCCTCAGTGTACAGCTCGTATGCGACCATCAGCATCACATCATGCAGGTGAATGCCTGCTATCTAGGGAGCTGCCACGATGCGTTTATAATAAGACAGTCATCAGTCCCACAGGTCTTTGAGCCCCAATGCAATGTGCATGGCTGCCTACTAGGTGACAAGGGATACCCTCTGATGCCATGGGTCATGACTCCCCTGAGAAACCCCCAGACACCAGCTGAGCACTCATACAATGAGAGCCACTCAGCCACTAGGAATATGATTGAGCAGACCATTGGGGTCCTGAAACAGAGGTTTAGATGCCTTTGCCGATCAGGAGGCGCCCTGCAGTAGTCGGCCGAGAAGGTGTCCAGATTTATGGTGATTTACTGCATGCTCCACGATGTGGTGATCATGAGAGACCAGCCATTACCACCAGCAATTGTGCCAGAGGGTCAAGCTGAGGAGCCATAAGAGGAGGAGGAGGAGGAAGAGGAGAAAGAGGAAGAAGAGGAAGAGAAGAGGGACCAGAGAGCACCAGAGGCTTCCAGGTAGATGGCCAGTGGATCATTTTAATTATTATTCAAGATGCGAGTCCAGATGACATTAGGAGTATTAGACTATGCTAGTGAAAGAGAGATGCATTAACACCATCATTAACGCAGGGCAGTTGACTTTAATTTAATGAATGCTAATTCAATTCGCTCATACATTATTGCAATTATCTTGGCACACCAGTAGTCACCAGACTTTAATGGCTCTTTGTAAACAGCCAGTGACCCTGCAGCAACCTGGCACATAGAATCATAGAAACTTACAGCACGGAAGGAGGCCATTCGGCCCATCATGCCCGTGCTGGCTCTTTGAAAGTCATGCTTTGTCCCACATCCCCTCTTTTTTGTCCGTCACCTTTTAAGTTCCTCATCCTCGAGTACCTGTCCAACTCGCTTTCAACATTATTAATGGAATTAGCTTCCACCATCTTTTCAGGTAGAGCATTCCAGATCCCGATAACTCTCTGAGTGAAAGAAATTCTCCTCATCTCTGCTCTAGACCTTTTTCCAATGATTTTAAATCTATGACCTTTGGTTACTGACCCACTCGCCAGAGGGAATAGTTTTTCTCTATCTACTCTATCAAAACCTCTCATCATCTGAAAACCTCTATTGGTCACCTCTTAACCTTCTCTGTTCCAAGGAGAATAGTCCTAACTTTTCCAACCTTTGCACCTTTCCTGAAGTGTGGTGCCCAGAATTGTCCACAATATTCCAGCTGTGGCCTAACCAGTGATTTATCAAGTTCTTCTCTTTGCTTTTATATTCTATGCCTCTATTTATAAACCCAAGTACCCCATATGCTTTTTTAACCACCTTATCAACTTGCCTGCCACCTTTAAGGATTTGTGTATATTGACCCAAGGTCTCTCTGCTCATCTACATGTTTCAAAATCGTGCCGTTAATAGTATATTGTCTTTCCATATTAGTCCTCCCAAATTGCATCACTTCACACTTCTCCACATCAAACTCCATCTGCCATGTTTCTGCCCATTTAACCATCCTGTCTATGTCATCCTGAAGTCTACAACTATCTTCATCACTATCTACTACGTGACCAAGTTTTGTATCATTTGCAAACTTTATAATGCTGCTCCCTACACCTGAGTCTCGGTCATTTATAAAAATTGAAAGGAGTAATGGACCCAAAACTGACCCTTGGGGAACACCACTGCAAACCATCTTGATCATTTCTCTGGGATTAACCAACAGTTGCACCCAGTTACTGTCATAATGGGTTTATTACCATTTTTTGGCTTGCAAACTGGAATCTACTGCATAAGAAGAAAGAAACTTGCATTATAGAGCACCTTCACATACTCAGAACATCGCAAAGCACTTATAGCCAATAAATTATTTTTGCAGTGCAGACAAATGTGCCAGTTACTTTGCACACAGCAAAGTCTCACAAACAGCAATGAGATAAATGACAAAATAATCTGTTTTTTTTTTAATTGCTGTTGGTTGTGGGATAAATGCTAGCCAGAACACTAAAAGCATCCCAATAATAATTGATAATCAAGGGGCTACAGGGAGGGAGGAACTTAAAACAATCACTACCACTAGAGAAAAAGTACTAGGCAAACTAATGGGACTAAAGGCTGACAAGTCCCCTGGACCTGATGGCCTGCATCCTAGGGTTTTAAAAGAAGTGGCTACAGAGATAATGGATGCGTTGGTTGTAATCTACCAAAATTCCCTGGAATCTGGAGATGTCCCAGCGGATTGGAAAACTGCAAATGTAACGCCACTATTCAAGAAAGAAGGGAGACAGAAAGCAGGAAACTATAGGCCAGTTAGCCTAACATCTGTCTTTGGGAAAATGCTGGAATCCATTATTAAGGAAGTAATAGCAGGACATTTAGAGAATCATAATAAAATCAAGCAGAGTCAACATGGTTTTATGAAAGGGAAATCGTGTTTGACAAATTTACTAGAGTTCTTTGAGGATGTAACGAGCAAGGTGGATAAAGGGGAACCAGTAGATGTAGTGTATTTGGATTTCCAGAAGGCATTCGATAAGGTGCCGCATAAAAGGTTACTGCACAAGATAAGAGCTCACGGTGTTGGGGGTAATATATTAGACTGGATAGAGGATTTGCTAACTAACAGAAAACAGAGAGTCGGAATAAATGGGTAATTTTCAGGTTGGCAAACTGTAACTAGTGGGGTGCCACAGGGATCAGTGCTGAGGACTCAACTATTTACAATCTATATTAATGACTTGGATGAAGGGACCGAGTGTACTGTAGCCAAATTTGCTGATGCTACAAAGATAGGTGGGAAAGCAAGTTGTGAGAAGTACACATAAGTCGCGATTTTGCAAATGGATACGGCTTGGAAGCGGGTCAGCTGGTTTCCGGCTTCCAGTCCTGCCCCCAACTGCATCAGGCCTACGGATGTGATTTTATGTTGATTGACCTTGTTAAGCCCGCCCTGCGGGCTTGCCGGCCAATTAACAGGAAGCCACTCAGATGACCAGGGACCACGCACAATTTTTCTTTGACAGCTCATTTCTCAGTGTTTGACAGCATTGAGGTGCTGCAAACACTGACAATCACTGTTCACAGGTGAGCTCTTGCACCCAGGCTCTCCATAGGCTAGAACAGATGGCAGCTGCAGGTAAGGTTACAGAAGCGATCTGTCACTGGTGAGAGAGGTTCTCCCAATGAGGTGGCACTCGACAGCCAATTCAAATCTTGTTACCTACAGAAAAGTGTAAATGCATTAAAAATGATTTTCCCAACATTTTCTTACCACTGAAACTCACCAGTACACCATTGGATCCTTCACACCACTTCTACAGTTGTCATCAATGCAGAAACATTACAGCAGACTAACAACATGCCACACTTACCTGGCGTGGTGTCTGGATGTCGGGAAACCCGAGGCAGAAGCGGCAAAATTGAAAAAGAGCCTGCTAACAAGTATCAAGTACCTATTAGTAGGCAGGTAATTGCCTTTAATCCTCTTCCCGCCGCTAGGTGTCGGTTCCATGCGCAAATCGGGGATCCGACACTTGGGAAGATTGATTGGAGGCGGGTTGACAGTGGATTTCCTACACGCTGTCAATATTTGCGATTTTGACAGCGGTCCCGCCTCCAATCCCGCACTCTGAGGACTGGCAAAATTCCAGCCAAAGAGTCTGCAAAGGGTTATAGATAGGTTAAGTGAGTGGGCAAAAATTTTGCAGATAGAGAATAATTTGGGAAAATGTGAGGTTATCCACTTTGGTAGGAAAAATAAAAAAGCAAAATATTATTTAAATGGAGAGAGACTACAGAATGCTGCGGTACAGAGGGATCTGGATGTCCTCGTACATGAAACACAAAAAGTTAGCATGCAGGTACAGCAAGTAATTAGGAAGGTAAATGGAATATTGGCCTTTATTGCAAGGGGGATGGAGTATAAAAGTAGGGAAATCTTACTACAACTGTACAGGGCGTTGGCGAGACCATACCTGGAGTACTGCGTACAGTTTTGGTCTCCTTATTTAAGGAAGGATATACTTGCATTGGAGGCAGTTCAGAGAAGGTTCACGAGGTTGATTCCTGAGTTGAAGGGGTTGCGTTATGAGGAAAGGTTGAGCAGGTTGGGCCTATACTCATTGGAGTTTAGAAGAATGAGAGGTGATCTCATTGAAACATATCAGATTCTGAGGGGGCTTGACAGGGTAGATGCAGGGAGGATGTTTCCCCTCATGGGGGAATCTAGAACTAGGGGGCATAGTTTCAGAATAAGGGGTCGCCCATTTAAAACGGAGATGAGGAGGAATTTCTTCTCTCAGAGGGTCGTGAATCTTTGGAATTCTCTACCCCAGAGAGCTGTGGAGACTGAGTTATTGAATATATTCAAGGCGGAGATAGGCAGATTTTTGAAAAACAGGGGAATCAAGGGTTATGGGGAGCGGGCAGGAAAGTGGAGTTGAGGCCAAGATCAGATCAACCATGATCTTATTGAATGGCGGAGCAGGCTCGAGGGGCCGAATGGCCTACTCCTGCTCCTATTTATTATGTTCTTATATTCTTATATATGACACTGGGAGAACTCCACTGCTCTTCTTTGAATAATGCCATGGATCTTTTATGTTCACCTGAGAGAGCAGACATCGGTTTAACATCTCATTGGACAGACAGCACCTCCAACAGTGTAGAACTTCCTCTGTACGGCACTGAAATGTCAGCCTGGATTACATGTTCAAGTATCTGGAGCGGGCTTGAACCCACAGCCTTCTAATATAATGCAAACTAACAAATGTGCATTTCTTTATAGATTTCCATATTCCACTGATCTGAAACATGATTAGCAAGCATGATTAGTCCTCCATATATTAGTCCCAGTGGAAACATTTTGTCTCTGGCACTCATTTGTAGTTGCCTGTTTCTGCACATAAGCAGAATTGGACTCAATAGCCATCTCCATATTGCAACCTCCAATACCCTGATATTGACCCTTCTGCTCTACAACTTAAGAAGCCACCAAAATCAAAATTTACAAACCTAAAACGAGCTAACTTAATAGTAGATGATTAAAGAGCCCTGTGCTATGCAGAGGAATCCCTCTACAACATATTAAGCACATATGGTTGTCTTTAAGAAAAAAATGTGGCCTTTTAAAAAAATGCAGTTTATAGCGTCTGTATCATTTTGTAGACTGAATTGGATAGATCTGTTCCAGAATTGCAGAATGTTAAGTGCAACCCTCTCAACAGTCTGTAAATGCATCATTGTCATTCTGAAAAAAAGAGCCAGTTCCAAATGACTTTTGTTGGATCCCCGTTCAATAACAATTTGACATTCTAAGTTTACTGCAAAGCTGCCAACTCCAGCTCCCATAAGCTGATGGTGCTGTAAAATATCTTAATGAACCATCATATTTTTTGCAAAACTGTTGCCAGAAAGAACAGAGAAAAATGGCATCAATAACTTAAACTGTGAATCTCAGTTGTCAAAGTGCCAAGTTAGGCAGGAAGTTTTATGTTTTTTGTGCGTTAAATTGTATCTGTGGTGTTAGGTGTGAACAAATCCCTTGACTGACAGGTGGAGGTGCTAATCTGTCTGGAGACGGCTGATGTCCATTATGTCTAACTAATCTTCAAAGAGCTATGCAACTGTGGACACTTGGAAGCAGTTTTATTTGAAAGTCTCCAGAGTTTTCTTTATTGCACTCTGAACATAAGTGATACCGGAATCAAATGTAAGTGAGCAATCGGGAAAATAAATATTCCAATATATTTACCCTATGCCTTCCACTTGATCTCCATCTATTGCCACATTTCCTCCATCAGCCAAAGTTAGGTGAACTGTGAATTTCCCCATAACTGCTGACAATACTATTTAAAAATTAGGCTGTCTGGAGGTGCATTGTAGAAGTGATAAGACCTAATAGAGGTCATTAAAATTATGAAGGGGTTTGATGTGGTAATGTTTCCACTTGTGGGGGAATACAAAACTAGGGGTCATAAATATAAGATACTCACTAATAAATCCAGTAAAGAATTCAAGAGAAACTTTTTTACCCAGAGAGTGGTTAGAATGTGGAACTCGCTACCACATGAAGTAGTTGAGGTGAACAGTATAGATGCCTTTAAAGGGAAGCTAGATAAGTACACGAGGGAGAAAAGAATAGAAGGATATGCAGAAGTTTACAGCACAGAAGGAGGTCATTCAGCCCATCATATCTGTGCCAACTCTTTACATGAACAATCCAAAACTAATCCTATTGCACCACATTCTCCAAGTAGCCTTTAATTTTGCTTCAAATATTTATCAATTTTTTCCTTAAACGATGTAATGGTCTCTGTCTCTACTATTCCATGTGGCAAAGCCTCCCATGCTCCCATCAATACTATGTGGAAAGAAATTTTGCCTAATCTCTATGCATCAATGGTAATTTTAAATTGATGACCCCTTGTGGCTGATTCCCCTCGTCTTTCCCTTTCCACTCTATCAAAAGTCTTCATAATTTAATAAAATACTAAATTAAATCTCCCCATAGCCTTCTCTGCTCCAGTAAAAATAAGCTCCGATTTTAACTCGAAGACGGAATCGGGGGTGCAGGGGCTGAAGTGGGTGGCAAACTGTCCGACATCCAGAGGGTGACCCCCAGCAGATATTAACTCCCGGGCCTCACTAGCATTTCCCGACACTGACTCCTGCACAAAGCCGGCGGGAGTTACGTCACCCCCAGTGGGCTGGAGTCAAAATTGGTGGGAGTTCAGGCTGCTGCCGGGGAACCATGGAAACAGTCCCCGGCAAGGTATGTAAGGAATTGGGAGGAATGAGAGATTGGGAAAGTCAGTGATCGGGGGAAGGTGGTAGCTGGAGCAGGGTAGGCCCAAGGTACCTCTGTTGTGCCAGAAGAAGCAATCCTGCCCCTCATGACCCACAAAGAACCATTACAAATTTAAAAAGTACTTAGCTGGGCATTCTGTGGCCAGGATCCTGGTCTGAACGTCTTTTGGATGAGACGTTAAACCAAGGCCCAGTCTGCTCTCTCAGGTGAACGTAAAAGATCCCATGGCACTATTTCGAAGAAGAGCAGGGAGTTATCCCCGGTGTCTTGGCCAATATTTATCCCTCAATAATCATCACTAAAACAGATTGACTGGTCATTATCACATTGCTGTTTGTGGGAGCTTGCTGTGCGCAAATTGGCTACCGCATTTCCTACATTACAATAGTGACTACCGTCCAAAAAAAAAGTACTTCATTGGCTGTAAAGTGCTTTGGGACATCCTGAGATCGTGAAAGGTGCTACATAAATGCAAGTCTTTCTTTTTCTTTCTGAGACTGTGCAGCTCTTAGTCAGGCTCGCGGTTAAGATAGTGTGAGTGTCCTGATGAAGTCGGGTGGGATGCCTGCAGGAAGCAATGGAAAATCGTGCAGCCCAGAGGCCACCCACCGACACCAGGGAGGTGGCATGATCGGCTGCCGGGGCCACCGTGCAGGGCTCTCGCAATCGGGAAGGGGGAGTGAGTCTGCAGCAGGGGAGGCCTAAGGTTTCCTTGTGGGGCCTGGAGAAACACCCCTGCTTTTCTTGGCCCCACAAGGAAAACAAAAAAAAAAACGGGCCTGATTGGGCCTCTTCTGGCCCCGATCCTCCTCCCCAGCCGTCTTCACCTGGCCGAAATCCCGACTTCCCACTCAGGCCATCCAGTTCAAATTGCAGTCAGATCCCGATGACGTCACTGGGACCTGACATCCATATGTAAAAAGGACACGGCCGGCTTTGGGCGTGTGTCCTTGCTGCATGCTCAGCAGAGCAGGTTAAAATTGGGAATGGTCAGCTCCTGGTGACTCCAGCATGGGTAAGTAACCTGGGCGATTTTAACTGCCCACCTGTTTGATAGGGTTAAAATTGTCCCTCATGTTCTCAATTTACTGACAAGAACAAGATGGCGTCTCATAGCATTTTCAAAAAAATATTTTGAGCGATTTCATTGGTTTCCCTTCTCTTTTCTAGTTGTTTTATTGGTAGTTGTTTGATGACTGCTGATTCTTGATTGGTGTCTTTTGTACTTGCTTGCTACTGTTTGATTGATAGTTTTACTACCCGCTTCCAGTTTAGTTGTGATTTGTAAATTTTTTATGAATATGATATTTCAGCCAAACAGCTGCAAATGTGACATAAACTTTGTATGTGTGACATTTTGCATATGTGACGAAGTGAAACAGTTTCAAGTACGATGTCTTTCAAATATGACAACAGCAACTTACATTTATACAACACCTTTGGATAAAAAAAGGCACTTTACAAAGGAACGAGGAACAACGAACCCCAAGCCAAAAAAGGAGAGGTGACCAAAAGCTTGATGGAAGAGGTGGGTTTTTAAGAATGGTCTGAAAGGAGGACAGGAAGAGGTGGAAGGTGTTTGTGGTGAGAATTCCAGACAATCTGACAGCATGACGGATGCTTGCTAGTAGATGTGAGAACTTAATTTATTTTTAAAGTCTTGATTTTATTTTGGGATATTTTTTTCTTAAACTGTGAGCTTCGATGACATAAAGCAGAACTGGTTTAGATGGGTGACAGCCAAATTAGTGTCCAGCAAAGATACAGCTAGAATTAAAACAGAAAATGCTGGAAATACTCAGCAGGTCAGGCAGCATGTGTGGAGAGAGAAACAGAGTTAATGTTTCAGATCGATGACCTTTCGCCAGAACTCGGATGAACAAGGTAAAAGAGACAAACGGAAATCCCGTCGGAGAGAAGAGCAGAACTTCTTCAAGGTGGGCATTCCCAGAAGAGAAGTGGCAGTGAACTTTGCTTTTGTTGCAGCTAGAATTATCTTGTGTGCGGTAATGTTGCCATATGCTTACTGCATACAGTGGTATGTTTCCACTGGGAGTAATGCCACACTTACCATAATTACTGTAAGTATTTTCTGCAATGAATTATACACAGCTGTACTACATTAGCACATGATGAGTAAAACACCAATTAACCCAATTATTGCAGGGGTGACTCAAACAAAAATAGGTCATGCTGACATTATCTGTATCTTAAGTATGCTAAATACACATGCTGTCGGTGTCAGCTTGGCTCAGTTGGTGGCACTTTTGTCTATGAATCAGAAGGTTGTGGGTTCAAGGCCCGCTCCAGGACTTGAGCACATAATCTACACTCACTTCAATGTGTTGTGGGAGGCCCTCTCTGCCTGTTCCAATGGATCAGGTGGACGTCCATAATCCTGTGGCACTGCTCAAAGGAAAGCCATGAGCTTCCGTGGTATAGCCAATATTCTTCCCTCAACTGTCACCACCATGATTAGATTAAGGCTGCGATTTTATCAGTGGAGGCGGGTTGGAGGCGGCTTTGATGTTTGGCGGGTTCCGGTCCCACTGCCGCTTTCAGCCGCCAAAAAATTAAGATTTTCCCTTAAGTGGCCTGATTAATGTCTCCGTGTGCGCTACCCAGCCCAATTAGTGGGTTCGGCTCTGCTGACGTCTGTCAGTCAGCTGTATTTAAGAGGCCCATGCAGCATTGTTTCTCATCCATCCTTTCCTGCTGCTTCTCGTTGTACCAATTGTGACCATGACTGCTACAAGAGTCAAGGCCTCTCCCCGATTTGATGATGACTCCCTCCATGCTCTTGTGGAGGGAGTGAGAGGGCGTCAGGAGGTTCTGTTCCCCTCAACCGGACGGAGGAAGCCTCCTCAGCAAAGCAAAGCAGCCTGGCTGCAAATTGCTGAGGAGGTGAGCGCTAGGTCTTTGTGTGGTCGCACCTGGGTGCAGTGCAGAAAAAGGTTTAATGATCTGCTACGCACAGCAAAAGTGAGTCTAACATCAGACTTACCTTCAATCTGCTCCCCATCTCCTCTCATCACCAGCACTCTGCATTGTCAACCTACTCCTGCACATCCCACTTTACCCTTACATCCCTTGCACCCTTAACCATCCCTCTCTCTCTATGTACAGAATCACTTCACTATTCTACTATGCACCCCCACTGCTTTGCAATGCCAACAACTAACAACGCACAGGGAGGGACCTTGGTATTGGCATCTCACTCCATCTTTGTCTCCTTCTAAGCATCTATGCTATGGATTCTCTACACTCACTCCAACATTCTCGCTCAAACTCCACTTGTGTCCCTCATTGCAGGAAAAGAGAGCCCACAATAAGAGGGAGAGGGGGAGGACAGGAGGAGGACCACCTTCCATTGCCCAGTTGACCACCGCTGAGGAGGCTGCTCTGGATATCGTAGGAGGTGCTGAGGATCTGGAAGTGGGGGATGGTCAGACGGGCGCAGTAGATCAAGCTGGTGACAGAATAGATTTGCAGCCCTCTCATTTAGATTGCATGAGTGACTGATATGGCATCTGATGCTCATACAGATTGAGTTATGATCATCTGCACAAGTCGATGTGCCTGCTACGTTAATATCACATGTCTAACTCATGCCTTTACTCCCCCACAGGACCATCAAGAGCCCCCCTCCCCACTGTCCAGGAGGAAGAGCCGGAAGACTCCTCAGAGGAAGCTGCAACCTCTGAGGGTGCAGTGTCAGCAGAATTGAGCGCACCCAGCACCAGCACAGAGACGCGTACCTCGGTGGGTCATTCGCGAGATAGAGTAGTGTTGTCACCTGGTGTATCACAGCTCACAAGTGAGCATCAGCAGATGGTGGAGACAAGGACAGCAGTGGAGAGTCCTTGTCAGAGGCTGCAGGGCACTCCTAGCTCTGCTCAGCTGCATGTGGACCCTATACCTCTGGGGTCA
This sequence comes from Squalus acanthias, assembly GCA_030390025.1. Lineage (NCBI taxonomy): Eukaryota > Metazoa > Chordata > Chondrichthyes > Squaliformes > Squalidae > Squalus > Squalus acanthias. Next base: position 180,517,527 of record CM059426.1, read on the forward strand.
TCCAGAACGAGAGCGGTGTTGGAACTCCAGGAACAAGTGCAGGAGTCTCTGACAGGTTTTGCATCCAGGGTAACTGCGAGTGTGGAGAGAATGGAGGAGTCCATCACTAACATGAGCACTGCCTTTGTGGAGGCAATGGTGCATGAACGTTCCACCATGGAGAGGATGGCAACCGTCATGGAGGGCATAAGTCGCCAGACTAACGAAAACATGGTGACTCTTCAAAATAGATTGTCTGCTATGGAGGAGAGATGGACATCTATTGAGGAGAGATACCAAAGGTTCATGGACATCCTTGTTATGAGGACTGGTGCTGTCCATCCACTTGCTAGCACTAAAGCGCAGCTGACCCATGAGAGGGATGTTGGTGACAGGCAACACGGTGGCATAGTGGTTAGCACTGTTGCCTCACAGCGCCAAGGACCCGGGTTCGAATCCGGCCTCGGATGACTGTCTGTGTGGAGTTTGCACATTCTCCCCGTGTCTGCGTGGGTTTCCTCCGGGTGCTCCGGTTTCCTCCCACAGTCCAAAGATGTGCGGGTTAGGTTGATTTGGCTATGCTAAATGGACCCTTAGTGTTAGGGGGGATTAAATACGTGGGGTTACGGGGATAGGGTGGGATATGTGTCGGTGCAGGCTCGATGGGCCGAAATGGCCTCTATCTGCACTGTGGGGATTCTGTGATTCTGTGAACAAGGAAGTGTGGAGTCCTCTCCAAGCGCTCACACTCCCATGCCACTGCGGAGCCCTCGGTCAGAGCCCCACCAGATTCCTCACCCAACTGACATGGCCGTCTCAGCCCCTTAACAGCCGCAGGAGGAGCAGACTGTTGCCGAGCCCTCACAGGCTCGCAAACCCAGAGGACGCCCGCCAAAGGTGTCGAAGCAGGAGCAGCATGAAAGTGAGCAAGGTGTCTCCACATCTGCTGAAGCCACAGGGGAAACACCATGTAGAAGCACATGTAAGAGAAAGTTAACACACAAATAGTCACTTGGGTGTTTTGATGTAATTCATATTTAAGATAATAATTGGCATTTCAATTGCAATAAAGAAATGCGATGGCAAAGATTCAAAGTGTTGGCCTATGTGTGCCCAGAAATGGAAGTGTCACAGTGAGGTATCAGGGCGCCTTTCATCTGTAATGATGGTGGTGAGAGTGATAGGAACCCACAGTTTATTGTACATTGTGTATGGTGTGTTAAGAAGGTGGCAGCCACATGTGTTTGCTTCGTAAACTTAAGTGAATCTGGCATAGATTAGTGCAGCCCTTGCATCACGGGCAGCAATGTGCTCGCGTGCTGGTGGAACTGGCGCACCCACCTCCGCAACGTCTTCCTCCTCCTCCTCCTCTGAAGAGGAGGCTGTGCACTGAGCCACTTGTTCCTCAGGCAGTGCTAAGCCACGCTGCTGTGCGATGTTGTGCAGTGCACAGCAGACCACGATGATTCTAGAGACCTTGGCTGGTAAGTGCTGTAGGGCTCCACCTGGTCTGTCGAGTCATCAGAATCACATTTTGAGCAAGCCGATGGTTTGCTCGATGATGGCTCTGGTGGAAGTGTGGCTGGCATTGTAGCGCTCCTCAGCTTCGTTTGATGGCCTCTTCAACGGCGTCATTAGCCACGTCTTCAGGGGATAGCCCTTGTCTCCAAGTAGCCATCCAAAAAGTTGGGGTTGGCGGATTGAAGAGCTGAGGCACAGTAGACTGCCATAAAACTTGGCGCAAACATGCATAATTTTCTTCCTGTGGTTACACACCAGCTGGACGTTAAGGGATTGGAATTCCTTGTGGTTGACAAATACATCTGGGTTGTGATGTTATGGGCAACACGGTGGCATAGTGGTTAGCACTGGTGCCTCACAGCGCCAGAGACCCGGGTTCGAATCTGACCTCGGGTGACTGTCTGTGTGGAGTTTGCACATTCTCCCCGTGTCTGCGTGGGTTTCCTCCGGGTGCTCCGGTTTCCTCCCACAGTCCAAAAATGTGTGGGTTAGGTTGATTTGGGTATGATAAATTGACCCTTAGTGTTAGGGGGGATTAAATATGTGGGGTTATGGGGATAGGATGGGATATGTTAGGGGAAATTAAATACGGGGGTAGGGTGGGATATGTGTACTGTGGGGATTAAAGCAGGGACAGAGTACTGGATTTGGATGATCAGCCATGATCGTATTGAATGGCGGAGCAGGCTCGACGGGCCGAATGGCCTACTCCTGCTCCTAGATTCTATGTTTCTATGTGATGGGGTGCCCTGATGGCCACATGTGTGCAGTCTACGACGCCCTGCACCCTTGGCAAGCCTGCTATATTTTCAAAGCCAACCGCACACGCGGTTACATTTGCTTCATCCGTGGAGAAGTGGATGTAATTGTGGGCCTTTGCAAAGAGGCCATCGGTAACCTGTGTGATGCAAGTGTGTGCGGCCGACTGGGAGATGCCGCTGATGTCTGCTGATGATCCCTGGAAGGACCCTGCAGCAAAAAAATTGAGGGCGGTGGTGACTTTGACAGCCACTGGTAAGGAGTGTCCACCCACTCCTCTGGGCTCCAGGTGTTGGTGTAGCATTGCGCAGATGTCAGCGACTACCTCTCGCGAAAGTCTCAGCCTCCTTCGGCACTGCTGCTCAGTCATGTTGAGGAAGCTCATCCTCAGCCTGTAAACCCTGTGTTGGGGGTATCTCCTGCGGTGAGGTGCAGCCCTGCGCTGACGCCCTCTGCCCTGTGCAGCATCAGGTGGGTGAGGAGAAGGTTGGCGCTCCTGTTGTTGGTGCTGCTGTTGTGCCTGGTTCTGCTGCTGCCGCGGCTGCTCTTCCTCTGAATCTGAGGACCAGGATGAGAGGGTATAAATGGTTCCCATGCTGCTGGTATATATCTCAGTTGAGGAATAGATGTTATAAGCGCTCAGTCAATGTGGGGGGAGGGTTTTCCCAGGAGGTCACAGTGCATATGGATCTCAGCTTAAACACTTACAAGCTCAATAGACCTGCAAAATGTGTTCCAACACCACAAAAAACAAAGTCTTGTCATCTGAAAGTCAGCCATGTTAGAGCTCCGTTTTTATGCTGTAGGTGCAGCTGTCAAGAATTCGCGTAGTTACTGAACCCGGCACAATCAGCTGGCGTGGTTTGCGATCGGCATGGAACACGCTGAAAATGTAATAAAATGGCAAGACCCTGCTAAAATCGGATTATGTAGGCAGTTAACAAGCTGTAAACTGCCTTAAGGGCCTCTCCCGTCGTTTGGTGGCGGGGCCGATCGGTACTGCCAGAGCCGGCACTTGGCAAAGTAGCGTGGAGGCGGGTTGACGGCGGGGTCGGAACCCGCCATCAATCAAAAAGATTTTAACCTCTGACCCGCCTCCAAACCCGCCCTCTGAGCGCTGGCAAAATCGCGGCCTAAGTCACAGTTGAAATCAAAGACAGAAAGACTTGCATTTCTATAGCGCCTTTCAAGACCACCGGACGTCCCAAAGTGCTTTACAGCCAATGAAGTACTTCTTGTTTGAAGTGTAGTCACTGTTGCAATGTGGGAAACGCGGCAGCCAATTGCGCACAGCAAGCTCCCACAAACAGCAATGTGATAATGACCAGATCATCTGTTTTTGTTATGTTGATTGAGGGTCAAATATTGGCCAGGACACCGAGGATAACTCCCCTGCTCTTCTTCGAAATAGTGCCACGGGATCATTTACGTCCACTTGAGCGAGTAGACAGTTTAACGACGCATTCAAAAGACAGCACCACTGATGGTGCAGCACTCCCTCAGCACTGCACTGGAGTGTCAGCCTAGATATTTGTGCTCAAGTCCCTGAGCGGGACTTCAACCCACAACCTTCTGACTCAGAGGCGAGAGTGCTACCCACTGAGCCACAGCTGAGGGGCGATTCGATGATCTGGTGCTCCCAGCAACAAGTGCATTTTGAGAAATCACTAGGCCCAAGCTTATAATTAACAATCCATAATTAACTAGGTGGAAAATCATGGCTGTGCACTTGTAATTTCCTGAGATGCACGACCTGTGAGTCTCACTCCCCGCTGGGAGCATCGAATCACGGAATGACCATGAGTTTAATAATCCTCACTCTGTTACACTAGTGATTTGTCATAAATTACTATACATTTGAAACGATGTGAATCTGCAAAGCTTCCTGCACCTGATCATTAACCAGTGCATCCTGCTGGTTGTGTGTGTGTGAATATCATGTTAGGACAGGAGCAGGCTTGGCTCTAATGCATCCGTGGTGAATGGCCTGCTGGCAGTCACTCTCAATAATATTCCTCACTTGGCTGAGGTAACAGGTGGCAACTAACACCCAATAAACAGTACCCCAAAAAATAGTAAAAAAACATTCAGAAGAAGAGGGTGCGAGAAATATTGGCAATGAAAATCAGTGAGATAAAAAGAAACTTTGTACAACTTTGAGAGGAGGATTTATTAGAAGGATCATCCGTCGGGTCAGCTTCTGCATCAAGTGGCGCCTGACCCACAGTGACACCCAAAGCAGACCCAATAATCCTGCAAGGTCAACGGTCTTCAAGGAACTCTGAAACCATTCCTGAACTACATGAATGAATGAGGCTGGTTGGAAAATAGAAGTCTGCAGATTAATCAGAATGCCAGCCTGCAGCTAACTATGTGCAAAAAACTCCCACACATGATGCAAAGAAGTAATGATACTATGAAGATGGTTCAGAGCAGTCTGCACAGCACTCAGAGCTTGAAAGGTTAGCTGATATATTCTTGTATGTTTTGTGGGTGCTTTGACAGATGTCCACAAACGTTTCCATGGTAGCCTGGTCCTGCATTGACCTACTCCCTACATTCTTATTACCCATTTGGATTATGTTGTATGGATCTCGGAACTCCAATGCTTGACCCCGGTCCGTACGTAAATTGGGTCTGTGGTGGAACCGTTGGTCAGGATCATGGCTTGCATGTCGTCATGAAGCAGGCGGAGAATGATGACAAACTTTTGAGGGCAGCCGAATTTGAGGAGGACACTCCATAATCCCTCATGGTTGACAGTGTCGAAGGCCTTTGTGAGATCAAAGAAGGCCATGTACAGCGGTTGGTGCTGTTCCCTGCATTTCTCTTGTAGTTGACGTGCAGTGAAGATCATGTCCATTGTGCCCCTTAGTGGGTGGAATCCGCATTGCGACTCTGGGAGGAGCTCTTCGGCCACTGGGAGAAGGCGATTGAGGAGGATTCTTGCGATGACTTTCCCTGTGGCAGACAGCAGGGAAACTCCTCTGTAATTACCGCAATCAGACTTGTCACCTTTCTTGAAGATGGTCACCATTACGGCATCTCTCAGATTCCCTGGCATGCTCTCCTCCTTCCGGATAAGAGAAATGAGTTCATGAATTCGCACCAGTAGTGCTTCTCCGCCATGCTTTCGTGCTTCGGCAGGGATTCCTTCTGCTCTTGAGGCCTTGTTGTTCTTCAGTTGTTTTCAACCTCATGCCGGGCTGGGGTTGTGCTGAGATGGTGGCAGGGTAGCATGCTGCGGGATGGAGTTGAGGACACTTGCGTTGCAGACAGAGTCTCGGTTAAGGAGATCTTCGAAGTGCTCCTTCCAGCGGGCACAGACTGCCTCTCTGTCCTTGATGAGCACCTCTCCGTTCTTGGCACGCAGTGGGGTAGGACCTTGGGTGCTTGGGCCGTAGATGGTCTTGACTGCGCTAAAGAATCCACACATGTCATGGTTGTCGGCTAGCTGCTGGATCTCCTGCGCTTTCTCCACCCACCATCTGTTCTTTAGGTCATGAGTTTTTTGTTGGACCTCGGCCTTCAGGCGTCTCTAGAGCTACTTTCTTGCTCTCGAGTTGTGTTGCTGTTTCCAGATCAGGAATGCCTTGTGCTTGTAGCTTATTAGCTCCTGGATCTCCCGGTCATTCTCGTCGAACCAGTCTTGGTGTTTCCTGGTCGAGTGACCGAGCATCTCTTCACAGGTGCTGATTATGGAGGCCTTGAGTGCAGACCAGGCGCTGTGGACACTCTGTGTCTCTGCATCACTGGGAGTCGTCAGGTTGTTTGTGAGGCGCAGGCTGAATAGGGCTTTCTTAGCGGGGTCTTTGAGTGATCCAGCGTTGATTTTCCTGCGGCATTGTTTCTGTTGCCGCCGCTGTTTTGGGGCTACATTGATGGAGATGACAGAGCGGATTAGGCGGTGGTCTGTCCAGCAGTCGTCAGCTCCTGTCATGGCGCGGGTGATGCGGATGTCCTTGTGGTCCCTCGCTCGGACGATGTCATAGTCCAGCAGATGCCAGTGCTCGGAGTGAGGGTGCTGCTATGAAGCCTTGTACTTGTCTCTCTGATGGAACAAGGTGTTGGTTATGATAAGGCCATGTTCTAAGCATTTCGACAGGAGGAGGGTACCATTGGAGTTGGCTTTCCCTACCCCCTCTCTGCCGATCACACCTCCCCAGAGGTCTGTGTCCTTCCAACTCTGGCGTTAAAGTCGCCAAGGAGAATCAGCTTGTCGCCCGTTGGGACTCGGGACAGGATTGTTCGAGGCTGGAGTAGAATTCCTCTTTGGTCTCGTCTGTGGCTTCCAGTGTTGGGGCGTACGCACTGATGACCGTAGCGCACTGGTTCCGGGCTAGGGTGAGCCGAAGAGTCATGAGGCGCTCATTTATACTGCTAGGAGAGTCTCTGAGACGACCAACTAATTCATTTTTTATGGCGAAGCCTACTCCATGGAGGCGGCGTTCTTCTTCAGGTTTGCCTTTCCAGAAGAAGGTGTACCCTCCGCCTTGCTCCTTGAGCTGGCCTTCCCCTGCCCGCCGGGTCTCACTTAGGGCAGCGATATCTATGCCGAAATGTCTGAGCTCCCGGGCAACAATAGCTGTACGGCATTCCGGTCTGTCACTGTTGGGGTTGTCCATGAGGGTCCTGACGTTCCAGGTCCCGAACTTCATTTTAAAGGGATGCCTGTGCGTGAATTCTTTTAACGTGGGGTGGCCGTTGAACACCAGCTACCACACGGGCTTGACAGAGCAAGGTCTTGGTCCAATGGCAAGGGGATCCAAGACGATTGGAGACCAGGCTCTGCTACATCGGCCTAGCACACACACACACACATACTGCTACTGTCCTCCTCCCTCCTTCCCATAGGTCCTCTCAGCCTGGGTTTCGTAGGATGCATTGTGGTCCTCCCGACCTCGCTGTTGGCCCATGCCGCACCTTCCCTGGGCCCTGACCCCACTGCTGGTCCACGCTGCGCCACTCCTGGGCCTTGATCTCGCTGCTGGGCTCGTCCTCGCTCCTGGGTCCCGGCCTTGGACATGAATGATGTTGTCTCTCACAGGATCAAATTAGCACTGATATTCTCGCGATCCTTGGCCCCGAGCTCCACTCGCGATCCACTAGTCACTAGATCACTAGTCCAGTGGAGAAGTGTAGTCTTGATGGCAGAGAGGTCTGGGAATTTGGGAGCTAAGTTTAAGTGAAGAGCCAGTGCTCACTGATGAGAACAAAGAACAGGCATGGTCGGGGGATGGACAGTGGGCTCAGGTAACTTTAACCTTGCAGTTTGAACTTGTAGTTAGGGATAAAATGCAGCCACTATTAGAGCCAGGGGAACTTAAACAGCAGAAGAGAGGAGACTGGGGAGAAAAGAGCAAAGGATAGCAACGATGGCCAAGGACGGCAAAGGAGCTCCCTACGGAGCTGCCAGCCCAGGAGTCATCTTGTTTTTTAACCTCCTACATTATGACAGTGACTACAATTCAAAAGTACTTCATTGGCTGTAAAGTGCTTTGGGACGTCCTAAAATCGTGAAAGTCGCCATATAAATGTAAATCTTTCTTTCTGTGCATCATCTGAGGAGGTCTTTTAAAAGACTTCTGCATGAAACACTAAGCAATCATTTTTAATTTCAATCTATTGAGAATGAAGAGAAAACTGGACGGGCGACCTAATTGAAATCATTATAAGCTTGTTGACAGACACTTAAGAGCCTTTTTCCCGCGACATTTCAAATTTCCCTGCATGACCACAGGATTCACGCAGCTCGGGAACCAAGTCTGTCAACCTGAGGCGGGAGTTGAGTGGCCATTGCTCCAGCTGATAACTTGACAGCATCAAATGTACTATAAAAGCTCCCACCTCACAGCTGATCACTTTCCTCAGGCAGTAGCTGTTGCTGACTACATTGCCAGCACAGATTTAACTTTCTGCAGGCTGCAAGTGTTTCCAGCAAAGTCTCCATCCAGTCTCACTTCATTGGAAGAACCTCTCTCACCATTGACAGTTTGCTTCTGTCAACTCTACTTGAGCTGCCATCTATTCCATCAGCATGGGTGCTGTTTATACTATCTTACCTTGGTCCTCAGAATTGGACAAAGATGAGCCCCAACACCAGCAGCACCAGGCACACCAGCAGCACCAACAACACCACCAACCTTCTCCGCAAGCACCTGATGCTGCACAGGACAGAGGGCATCAGCACCCGAGCACATTGCTGCCTGGGAAGCCAGGGATGGCCTCATCATGTCCAGATTTACTTAACTTTACGCAGTACACTCATATGGCTGCCACACGCTGCACCAGGTTGGCACCGCCCCACACCAACACCATAAAGAATCCCTTAATGACCAAGCCATTCCTCTCACACTGACCACCATTGCTGGAGGTACCGTTATGTCTCACCAGTCACTGCAACTCACTAAGCCACTTCCAAAGGTGCACACAAATGTGTCCAAGATGGGAAAGTGGTGAAAAAAAAGATTTTAATGGTTGCTAATACATTAACGGAACCTTGCCATTAGCATGGACTAAAACAACCAAGTGGCTACCTTTGTGAATCTACTTGCGTGTCATCTTTCTCTTCCACGTGCTTCTACGAGGTGCTACCCCTGTGCTTCAGCAGAGATAGAGGCAGCCTGTTCACTTCCCTGCTGCGATTGCTTAGACACACTTAGTGGACGTCCTCTGGGTTTTGGAGCCTCTGATGGCCCTGCCAAAGTCTGCTCCTCCTGTGACTGTGCAGGAGCAGACTCGGCCATCGCGATCCGAGGAGCCATCTGGGGCTCTGACTGAGGGGGTGGCAACGGGGGAGATGTGTAAGTGCTTTGAGAGGAGCCCCCACTTCCCTCTTCCCTCTCACCATCATCCCTCTCATGGGCCACCCGCACTTCCCTGCTAGCAAGGAGCTGGAGAGCACCTTGCTGCACAGCAGTGGGGCCATGAGGACCCACATCTACGCTGACATTTCTCCTAGACAGGAGGTCTATGAGCCTCTGCCATCTATGCTTCATAGATAACCATCTATTCTCCATAGAGACCATGTTAGTGGTGCATTAGTTGCTCCATGCAGGTGGCCATCCTATCCATGGAAGAGCCTACAGTCGTCATCGCCTGCAATACGGTGGTGCTCATGTTGGAGATGGACTCCTCCATTCTCTGAAAATTTGCAGATATTGCACTAGCAAGACCTGTCATAGCCTCCTGCACTTCTTCCTGCACCTCCAGAATCGCTCTCTTTCTGGATTTCCCCCGAGGCTCAGTGTCTGCATGCAGCTGAGCAGAGCTGGAAGTGTCCTGCGCCCTCTGGCGAGGAGTCTCCACTGCTGTCGCTGTCTCTACCATCTGCTCTTGCTCATTTGTGACTTGTGACAGACCCGATGACAACACTATTCTATCTCGCGTGGGACCCACCGAGGTGTGCGTCTCTGCGCTGGTTCTGGGTGCGCTTATGTCTGGTGACGCTGCGTCCTTAGAGGCTGGAGGCCCCTCTGAGGAGCCATCTTCCTCTTCCTCCTGGACAGTGGGGTGGCGGGTGGGGGGCTTTTGATGGACCTGTGGGAGACTAAAGAGATGAGTTAAATATGCCATATGAAGAATGGGTGCACATACCATTATGCACATGATGACCATTCAGTGGCTGATCACATCAGTCCCCATGTGAGTGACTGATGTATGCCATGTAGCTGTATGATATGCAATTCTGTCACCAGGTTGCTGAGATGTCCCCCTCTCTCTGTCTACCACCTCCAGCTGCTTGGCCACTCACGAGACTTTCAACACAGCCTCCTCTGCTGTTGTAAGGATCACAAATGATGGAGGGCCACCTCCAGTTCTCTCCCCCTCTCTCTTATTGTGGGCTCTCTTCTCCTGCAAGGAGGGAAAGAAAAAAAGGTTGAGTGAGAGTGATGGAATGAGTGTAAGGAATGAATGAGTTACATCTTTAGAGGGTGACTATGATGGATTGGGGTGGCAATGCCAAGTGGGCTCCTTGCGTGTTATTAGTTGGTATGATTGCATTAGGATGAGGGTGAGTGTGAGGGGTGGCTAGTGAGATGGGGATGTGATAATGCAGATAGAGAGAGAGGGATGGGTGACGTGCAACGTATGTTGGTGTGAGTAATGATGTGCAGGAGTCGGGTTGGGAAGGCAGAGTGATGGGGGTGTGATGAGAGGCACAGCAGGATGAAGTTGAGCGTGGCTTTGTACTCACCTTTCCAGATCGAATGAGATCATTGAAACCTTTGTGGCACTGCACCCAGGTCTTACTGAACACATCCCTGCTGTTGACCTCCTCTGCAATTTGGAGCCAGGCTCTTTTTGTCTCCTGGGAAGGTCTCTTCCGCCCATTGGAAGAGAAGAGGACCTCTCTGCGTGCTCTGACTCCCTCCACAAGGATATGGAGGGAGTCATCGGAGAACCTTGGTGCAGCCCTCTGCCTCTGTGCAGCCATCTCTCCAACTGTTTGGAGCAATGAAAACCTCCGGTGTGCTGCCTGCACACTCCTAGATGAACTTTCAAATGAAATGTAGCCATGGCTCCTTTAAATATACCAGCTGAAAATGCGTCATGGATGACGTCATCGGACTCACACCATTTAATTGGGCCGGGTAACGTGCAGGGTGGGCTTAGCAAAGCAACTAGTGCCCGGGCGCGGCGATGTTTGCGGCACTCGCGAAATTGACCAGAGTTTTTGCGGCGGCGCTAAACTCTACCGCCACGATCTCCTGCGCCTGCAGATCGTGACGTCAGTCGAGCGTGCAATGCCCCGGTGGCGCCCCGGACCGGATATTGAGTGGCGCCCCTTCCTTTGCGCCTGCCGCAAGCAACGACGGGGAGAGTGGAACGTTTTGCAGTCGGGAAGGGGCTGGGGGAGCGCTATTTAAAGGCGCCCTCTTCCTGCCCTTTTTTGTGGGAGACATTTTTGCACCACGCATTCTGAGAGAGAGAGAGATTCTGAGAGAGAGAGAGAGAGACTTCTGCAGAGGTTCAACGCTGTGTGAAGTAGTTTTGGCTACTGAGCAGCACTTTGCAGGATCTTTTGGATTTGACCTTCATTGCTTCGATTGTCAAATGAACTGGTCCAGGAAATGTTGGTGTAATATCTCTCCAGACCATGGGCAGGCACAGCTTTTCCATTGGCCTTAAAAGTAGTTCAACTCATGTGGAAATTCAGAACAGGTCATGAGCCTTTTTTACTTCCTTTATAATTATGGCAAATGTTTTCATGTTTTTGGGCTATTTTAGTCTATATGATTTGATAGCCGGTAATTATTGGTGATTTGTTTTCGAAGCCTAGGATAAACTCTTATCTTTCATTAAATTATTTTAGCAAGATTCTTTCTTCCTGCTTTCAGGAACGTGGGGGGAGAAATCGGTATCGCCCTGTTTGGGGCGCTAAATCGTGAAAAATTAGCGCCAGGCACTAATGAGTCTGAGGTTTCCCTAAATTGGCTGTTAGCACTCCTGGAAAGAGCTGGAGGGCTAAATCAAGCGCTAATGGCCTAAGCAGGGCGCTACAGGGGCGCTACCAGCAGAGCGATAATGAATTTCAGGTCCTATGCAATTGGGAATGATCCTTCACACTGGCCCCTTCCAGCTCTTAAAGGGGAGGTTGCATCATTGTGCAGATCCTCATTATTAGCATTGCTGGTTGTGAAGGCGACCTGCAAGGAACTCAATCCCCTGATCGTGATGGCTGATCCCACTCCCAGGGAGAGAGCTCGTCGTTTCATGGATGAGGTATTGGAGGCATTGGTCGCGGGAGTGGAGCGAAGGAGGGCAGTGCTGTTCCCGGACACTGGAAGGAGGCCATTGCCCCAGGTATTCAGGGCAATGTGGAGGGAAGTGGCCCAGGAGGTCTCAGCCAGTAGTGTGGTCGTACGCAGCCTGACACAGTGCCGGAAGAAATTCAACGACCTCAGTCGGGTGGTCAAGGTGAGTACATGCTTCAACAGGTCCTACATACCAGCATCTGAACCTCAGTCTGTGCACACTGCACAAAGAACCACACCCCCACCACTCACCCACCAAGCATCTGCGCCTACTCAAACTCACATCCACATCTCACACCTTGACTACTATCACAGCTATTCAACGACAGTAGGCATATCTCCCAAACACATAGCTGGACTCTGACTCACACATTTGTTTCTCTTGCAGGCCAAGATGGCCCACAATAGGAGGGAGCAGCAGGAACAGGCGGGGGTGATGCGCAGCTACAGCAGCTTTCAGACCTGGAGGAGCGAGTGCTGCGACTCATTGGACAGCAGGTGGTGGGCGGCGTGGCCGTCGGCAACTTCGACCCCTTTGGGGGCAACAACGGTATGTTCACCCCTCTCCTCTCATCCCACTTCCCCCTCACACCACAAGCCTTTCCCACTTTCCAGCTCCTGCATTCTTTGCTCCCTTCCTGCCCCCCTGCCTCACCTTAACGCGAGTCTTGTGCCTTTATGCTTTCAGAGAATCAGCAACCAGATGACCAGCCTGTCCCTTAGCCTCCCACTGAGAGTGAGGAAGGAGAAGAGGAGGAGGAGCAAAGCACCGCGTCACTGCATCTTTCACCCACAGGCACCACCTCAGATACTGGCACTGCGCGATCTTTAGAGGCAAGTTTAGTAGAGGGGTCTGCACTGGGTGATGCACCGGGGACGAGCGGGCTGCAGCAAGGCCAGGGGGAAAGGGCAGCTCAGGAGCCAGCTCCCCGGAGGATGAGTTCATGGGCGAGTTCTGCTGCAAACAACTCAGATGAGGACCTCGATGGGGAGACATTCACAAGAAGGGTGACAGCCATGCACACCGAGATGATAGGTGCAATGGCAAGGGTGCCCGAGAGCCTGTCAGCAATAGTAAGGAGCGTGGAGGAGTCCGCCTCCAACATTGCACAGAGCTCTGCGCACACCATGGAGCCCATCATTTCCACTCTGCAGAGGATGGTGGACTCCCAGAGAGACCGTGCGGATCCAGACCTCATGATGCGTGTCATGGGCAATATGGCAGCTTCCATTGCAGCACAGGTGGAAGTGACGCAACATCTTAGTGCTGCAATACAGTCAATGGTTGGTGGCATCGAATCTCCGACTGCTCTCATGCAGTCTCAGCTTGATGTCACGCCAACTCTGACTGCTGCCATCATCGCTGGGTCCACCACAGTCCACCGGGGATTCACGGTGTCGCAGCAGGCCAGCAATCTGTGCTCCAGCAGATTGGTAGGGATGCTGAGGTGCTGCCCCGGGGGAGTGGCAGTGGGTCAGTGGAGCAGGAACCTGCTGTCCGCTCTCAGGATGACAGCATTCCTGCTCCCACCACTGCCACTCTGCCATTGCACTTGTCGCTGCCTGTCATCCAGCCAGCACAGACTGCCACCGCCTATCCTAAGGTGGTGCAGTCTATAGCCAGGCCTTCTAGGCCCAGAGCTGGTCGAGGGCATCCTGCAAGGTCATCTGAAGTCTCTGGCACCGACACTCAACAGCCTTCCACCAGCGCTGCTGCAGCCACTGGGGAGACACTACGTAGGAGCAGTAGATTAGGAAAAGGCTCTGTAAAGAGGCGAAGTAAGGGTTTGCACAAGGGTGATTAGTTAATATTGTTGCTGTATATATGTGGTTACTGAATTTGGATAAATTTATTATTGGAATGTTGCAGATTTGGGGCTGTGTCTCATTTCAGCTTTGGGGTGTGGTATGGAATGAGAAATTGATGGAATGATGGGGACGTGCTGAGCAACCGGGAAGTGGCCTCGAATTCATTGGAATCGCAGTCTGATGAGGCGGTCACGGACCGCCCTTCCACAAGGCCGATTGAGTGGCGGCCTCCTCCGTCGCTGATGTTCATGTTCATGTTCCTGTTCCTCCTCCTCCTCCTCCTCCTCCTCCTCGTCCTCGTCCTGCTCGACTCCCTCTTCCTCCTCCTGAGTTGGTGCGGCTATGCCTGGTGGCAATGGGCATGGGGCCAAGTTGTGCAGCATGCAGCAGATGACGACAAAAAGGGACACCCGCTCAGCCGAGTACTGGAGGGCTCCTCCCGAGCGGTCAATGCAGCGGAATCGTTGCTTGAGCACTCCGATGGTCTGCTCAATGATGCTCCTGGTGGCAACATGGCTCTCATTATATGAGTGCTGGGCACGAGTGTTGGGGCTGCAGAGGGGAGTCATGAGCCAGGTGGAGAGCGGATCTCCCAGCAGCCAGCCGTGAGCTTGATGTGGTGGCTGGAACAGTGCTTGCACACTGGTCTGGCGCAGGATGAAGGCATCGTGGCTGCTGCCAAGATAGCGGGCATTGACGGTCAGGATCACTGTGTGTGGTTGCACACCAACTGCATATTAAGTGAGTGGTGGTCTTTGCAGTTACAGAATACCTCAGGATTGTTATGAGGTGCCTGCAAAGTGACATGGATGCAGTCAATGATGCCCTGCACCATGGGGAAGCCCGCTATCCTGGCAAAGTCACATGCATGCTCGTCCTGCTTCTCTCTGGTCATGGGGAAGGAAATGTAGTCCCTTCTCCTTCTGTACAGAGCATCTTTGACCTGGCGGATTGAAAATTGGACCGCGAACTGGGAGATGTTAGATATGTCTCCTGTTGCACACTGGAAGGATCCGCTGGCGTAGAAATTAAGGGCGACGGTGACCTTGACTACCACTGAGAGAGCGTGGTGCTCCTGATGTGAGGCTCGAGGTGTGTCTGCAGGAGGTGGCAGGGCTCTGTGACCACGTCCTTGGTGAAGCGGAGCCTTCTAAGACACTGTTCCTCAGTGAAATGCTGCCAGAATACCCTGGGAGGGTAAAGCCTCCTGTTGAGAGCCCAGGTTGGCCCTTCTCCCTCTGGCCACATTTTGCAATCTCTCTCTCTGCCTCTGCTGCTTCCGACATTGACGTTGGAGTGCGAGGTCCAGTGCCAGTACAGCCCCCATTGAAGTATGGAAATGGTGCACTTTCAAATCTCACCTAACTGAAAGTGAATAATTTTTCTGAGGCAGAAGACTCCTCAAGTGAAAAATGCTGAAATCGCTCAAAACGCCTGTTTGCCTATGTCAAACAGACAAGGCAGCATTCTTTGCCCACTAAAAATAAACCGGATTTTGACACCTTTATATAGCGCTCCTCCAGCGCTCATCCGACTGCATAATGCCTCCTCTACCTGTCGTTGCTAACGGCAGGCACTCAGGCAGGGGGTGAGAGTGAATTTCTGAGTCGGGACGCTGCACAGCCAGATGACGTCACGATCTCCGACCGCAGGAGAACGTGGCGCTAGTGGTTACTGCCGCCGCAAATCTCCACTTCAATTTCGTGGGCGTCGGTACTATCGCCGCGCCCGGTCGCTAAGCCGCTAGCGCCCCATTAGCGCCCCATGGAGGCGCTAATGGGAGGCGCCAAGGTACCCAATTTCTCCCCCATGGTTCTCTGTTACTTTACAATTGTTTTCCCACATCAGCCATCAGAGCATTACAAGTCCCACCGATTAATAAATGTCAAGCGGTTCATTTCCAATTGTAAGCTGTTAAATTTGCATTATTAGATGTTACATTCTCTCCGATGACTTCATGTACAGTCTGTAGTTTACTGGGTCATAATCTCTCAGCTCTCCGTTAATGATGCATGATTCACACATAAATGCTGCCAAAAACTTTTATGCTTGCTCAGAATGATTCATTCTGTAACTATATGCATTAGTTCAATTCCTTCAGGAGCCTTTGAGGAGCAGTTTGAGGGCATTTGTGTTGGTAACCCAAAGCCTGTGTAGGTAAGTCTGGGGATAACACTAGGAGATGGAGAAGGACTGATCTGGGAAATTTTAAGGATAGAGAGAGGAAATGGCAGTAACAGAGTTGACAAACTGCAGAGATAATGCATGAGGATTGAAAGGGGCAGAACAAGGAGATCATGGGAACAGAGCTAAGGAAGTTTGTTTTTTAGTACAGAAAGAATGAAAAGGTAATGATACACACAAAGACTGATGCTAGCATATTATTCCTCTTCGAGTTTTATCAGCACATATGTTACATCAGCTGAGAGGCCAGATCCTAGTCTTCAGAAACACGAGCAATAAATTTTAACAAGAAAATAAAACTCAGTTATAGCTTTCATAGACATTCTGTGTTGGGAAGCTACTGCCAGTTTAGTATCCAAGAAGGACTGTTCTGAAATAAACACTAAAAACTGGAGCTGCTGAGGATTAGAACTGTACTGTTGGTGCTACAGTGACACAACTTTGATCAGAAATAACAGGGGAGAAATTTGGTTGGTTAATGCCCCGTTAGCGCCAGGGGGGGGGCGCTAACGGGGCGCTAAGGGGTTAGCGTACGGGTGCAGTGAATGCAGCGACGCCCGCGAACTTCAGTGCCAGTTTAGCGTTAGCGCTAACTCTTACCGGCTGGGCCTCTAGCGTCTCGCAGATCGTGACATCATAAAGTGCTCAGCGCCCCATTATCACCCCGGATGTGAGATTGTCTCCTATTCCCTGCTGTATCGTCGGGCATGAACAAAGGCAGGAAGAGGAGGCGTTGTCAACTCGGCTGGCCGCTTGGGGAGCGCTAATTAAAGGGAATGGTTTTCAGGTAGGCCAACCTTTATTATTTGCACCAGTCTGGTGCCTGCTCAAAGTTTTTGATGTTTCATTGCTGCAAGATGTCCGAGCTCTCCACTTTGTGAGAATGTTTGGGGCTGTAATGGCAGTCGCTCAGGTCACCTTGCAACGCAGGACTGCCGACAAGTAGGTTGTGCACCATCATTGGCCCTTCCTTTTAAGCGAGGGAAACAGCCTCTGATGCCGTTAGCAATGCGCTCCAAATTATTCAGCGCTCTGCCACTACCGCCCCGCTCTTGGACTTTAGCGTCCTAAGAGAAGTGGTTAGCGCTTGATTTAGCACTCCACTTCCCTCTTGGGAGCGTTAAAGCTGAATTTCCCGGCAGGAGAGAATCATTAGCGCCTGGTGCTAGCTATTTTTCTACTTTTCAAAAGTTAGCACCCCACAGACCTATCATTCAAATTTTAGATACAAGAATAAAGGATGGGATAAAATCCTTTAAATATTAATAGTGTAGGGATGTGAAAAACACAATTACTTAAATTTGCAACTGGAACTGGGAAGTGCTAATTTCTATATTTTACACATCTCTCTCAGTTGTCATCAGGAAGCATTGTGAGTATTCAGTACCATCCATCTCATTTTAGGTTCTTAAAGACAAAAGAAGCTAGTTTTCTAATGGTAGCCACAACACTGCCCGAGACAGTTTCGCAACAGTAAAATATAGATTTACCAATGAGTTGATTGTGCCCCATTTCAGCTCCACTGAAAGTATTGAATTAAATCGTCTGATCAGCAGAGACCAACGATAGTCACTTTGAAGCATTTCAAAAAACTTGAAATAAGGCATTTGACCCGTGCCCCGGAGTAAGTAAGTGACAATGCTGACAACACAGTTGATAGCCAAAATGTCAGCCCAGCTTTTCCTCTGAGCTCCTCTTGCTCTGTCTCCATAACTTCAACAGAACTGTGGCTGAAACCCCGTTTACGAGAAAATTCCAGGCAAGGATATTCAAGACTTAGAGAGTAAGAGATGAAGCTGATGCTGCAGAAAGTCATGGCCAGAACCCAAATACAAGAAAGGGATACAAGAAGTCTAAATCATTGATATATACCACAAAAAAAGCAAGGGACCAAGCAGTCAAAATAAAAATTACATGTAAACCTCAAACAAGAAGAGCAGCAAGAGAAGAACTTCAGAGCTTAAAGAGCTTATACCAACTCAAATCAAGGTGGCTGAGTTATCCTGGCTTCAAAGCCAAGAGGGTATGGGGCAACATGATAGGAAGTACGACTGAGGAACTTGGTAAATATTTTCTGAATTATGGGGATGAATTTTCTGGCGGAAAGCGGGTGGTACACCAAAAATGGTGGGCAATGATCTACCGCCCATTTGCTGCCATTGCTGTGTCCATGGCAATGTTCTTTGGGCCTACTGCTGGGCAGACGCACTGAAAGACCACCCCCCCCCCACCCCACCTATTCCAGACGTCGGGCCTCCCACCCCCTGCCAAGGACCTTTGTTTTTCTAGCAGTGATCGAGTGCTGGCAGGCTGCCTCAGGGCGGACGATGAAGGATTATGGGGTTTAGGATCTTTGAAAGTAGATAAATCACCAGGGCTGTTAAGAGAAGCAAGGGAGGAAATATTGAAGGCTCTGATCATCATTTTCCAACCCTCTCTGGCTACAGGTGTGGTGCCGGAGAACTGAAGGACTGCTAACATTATGCCATTGTTTAAAAAGGGAGAAAGGGAGTAATTACAGGCCAGTCAGCCTAACCTTGGCAAATTATTGTAAAAATTATGAGTACAGTATTAATCATCATTTAGAAAGGCACGGATTAATCAAGGACAGTCAGCATGGATTCTTAAGGGAAGATCCTGTCTGATTAACTTAATTGAAATTTTTGAGGAGGTAACAAGGAGGGCCAATGAGGGTAGCATGGTTGATGTAGTCTACATGGATTTTAGCAAGGCTTTTGACAATACCCCACATGGCAGACTGGTCAGAAAAGTTAAAGCCCATGGGATCCAAGGGAAAGTGGCAAGTTGGATCCAAAATTGCCTCAGTGGCTGGAAACAAAGGGTAATGGTCGACAGGTGTTTTTGTGACTGGAAGGCTGTTTCCAGTAGGGTTCTGCAGTGCTCAGTGCTAGGTCCCTTGCTTTTTTGTGGTATATATCAATGATTTAGACTTCAATGTAGGGGGCATGATTAAGAAGTTTGCAGATGATACAAAAATTGGCCGTGTAGTTGATAGTGAGGAAGAAAGCTGTAGACTGCAGGAAGATATCAATGGACTGGTCAGGTGGGCAGAAAAGTGGCAAATGGAATTCAATCCGTAGAAGTGTGAGGTAATGCATTTGGGAAGGACTAACAAGGTAAGGGAATACACAATAAATGGTAGGATACTGAGAAGTGTAGAGGAACAGAGAGACCTTGGAGTGCATGTTCACAGATCCCTGAAGGTAGCAGGACAGGTAGATAAGATGGTTAAGAAGGCATACGGGATACTTTCCTTTATTTGCCGAGGCATAGAATATATATGCTCTGGCGATTCTGTATCCAATTTACTTCACCTGAGGAAGGAGTGATAGCTCCGAAAGCTTGTGATTTCAAATAAAACTGTTGGACTATAACCTGGTGTTGTGCGACCTCTCAATAGAATATAAGAGCAGGGAGGTTATGCTTGAACTCTACAAAACACTAATTAGGCCACAACTAGAGTACTGCGTACAGTTCTGGTCACCACATTACAGGAAAGATGGGATTGCACTAGAGAGGGTACAAAGGAGATTTACGAGGATGTTGCCAGGACTGGAGAATTCTAGCTATGAGGAAAGATTGGATAGGCTGGGGTTGTTTTCTTTGGGAACAGAGGAGGCTGAGGGGAAACTTAATTGAGGTGTATAACATTATGAGAGGCCTAGATAGAGTGGATAGGAAGGACCTATTTCCCTTAGCAGAGAAGTCAATAACCAGGTGGCATAGATTTAAAGTAATTACTAGAAGGATTAAAGGGGAGTTGGGGAGAACTTTTTTCACCCAGAGGGTGGTGGGGGGTCTGGAACTCACTGCCTGAAAGGGTGGCAGAGGCAGAAACCCTCATCACATTTAAAAAGTACTTGGATATGCCCTTGAAGGGCTGGATTTTGTCAATGGGAAGATTTTGGAGGCGGGACTGCTGCTTGTCAGCTTTCAATCCCGCCTCCATCAGCTTCTGGCCAACCAGAGGGATATTCCCCTGATTGACCTTGTTAAGCCCGCCCAGCGGGCTCAGCAGGCCAATTAGGGGGAAATCATTGACAGAGCATGTCAACGTATGATGTGCCAACTGTCAAGATTTTTTGAAAGAAGAAATGTCAGCGTTTGACAGCTCTGTGAAGCTGTCAAACACTGCCATTCTGTGTAGTTTGATGAGTCCTTGTGTTCAGGACTCATCAAACTTTTCAACTTTGCAGAAATCACCTGGCTGCTGGTTCGGAGGATCCAACAGCCAGTCTGTGAAATCTACAATGGAGATGTCGGGACTCTGGCTCCACAGCGGCTGAAGGCTATAGGCAGAAACAAAGGTAAGTGAACATTTTATAACACTTTACACTTACCTTACATACTTACCACTCCACACTTGCACCCATCACTCACCTCTACATTGCACTTTCAGACCCCTCCAACCTCCGCAGACCTCCTACTCGTCTCCTCCACCCTGGCGGTGTTCTCCGAGGTCGGGAAGCCTGCACTTGGGAAGGTAAATTGGGAATAATCCTATTTTCTGCCTGTTAACTACCTGTTAACAGGCAGTTAATAAGATTTAATCCCTTTCCCGCCTCGAGGAGATGGGACCCTGGGCAGGACGGCTTCCCGCCTCCTGGCAAGAGGGCACGGAGGTGGGATGGGGGCGGGTTTGCTACCCGCCCCCAAATTCGGCAACTATACCGGCTGTCCCGCCTCCATACCCGCCTCCTTGGGGCTGACAAAATCCAGCCCGAAGTGTTGGCTGTCTGTGTGGAGTTTGCACATTCTCCCCGTGTCTGCGTGGGTTTCCTCCCACAGTACAAAAATGTGCGGGTTAGGTTGATTTGGCTATGATAAATTGACCCTTAGTGTTAGGGGGGGATTAAATATGTGGGGTTACAGGGATAGGATGGGATATGTTAGGGGGAATTAAATACGTGGGATTACGGGGATAGGGTGGGATATGTGTCGGTGCAGGCTCGATGGGGATTCTGTGTGAGAAAGCAGGGACAGGGTACTGGATTTGGATGATCAGCCATGATCGTATTGAATGGTGGAGCAGGCTCGACGGGCCGAATGGCCTACTCCTGCTCCTAGTTTCTATGTTTCTATGTTGTAACCTACAGGGCTACAGACCAAGAGCTGGAAAGTGGGATTAGGCTGGATAGCTCTTTTTCGACCGACACAGATACGATGGGCTGAATGGCCTCCTAAATTTCTATGATTCTATGATCTCTGGCCACAGCCCAGCGTTCCGATGCTAATGAAGCTCGGCTCTCAAAATGGACCAGGCCGCCCCCCCAGAAATACCGGGCGGCCAGCTGGCACATTCTTTCAGCTAGACGCCCTAAGTCAGCTCAGGGGGACTATCCACCCCATGCTTTTGCTACTTGCAAAATCAATACAATTTATCAATTCAGGCAATATTAATATAAATATTAAATGGTCAAAATCATACATCTTGCATTATGAGATGTAGTAATATCTTGCTAATATGTTTTTTGTTTGAAGCCGATGTGGTAAGGATCTTGCCAAATGTTTATCATCAGCTCTTCACAGATGAAGCTGCACTATTTGGAGTCCAAGGCCTCTCTTCATATTATCACATTAATGATGAGCACAAAGGTTGTGGCATACATACCATCACCATCACTGACTTGGCACAGAGGATGTAACATAAATACTGATTTAACTCCATATTGGAAAATGCAACTTGGTTTTAACACTTTATAAGGTAATGCTAATGCTGTAGGCTAGGAATTGCTATCGGTGATGAAAGCGGAAGAACCTATCTGTGTCCATACGACATTCTTCCACCCAGTATTTCTGATGTGGTATTAACCCACTTAAAGTAAACTGGTTAAATAATGGAGAGAGGAATATCATACAAATGTGTTCAGTGTTCATTCATTAATATCGCCAACATGAATTTCTAGGCTTGGCTCTGCTATTTTCAGATTGATTACCGCATATATATGTACATATGTTCACTTAACTCAGAGAATACTGTGTGTCAATGTCCTCGGGTTCAGTGCATTTGTTTAATTTACTGTCTAACACTCCACAACTCAAACAGGCAGGAAATCATCTTTGCAGATGTTAGAAAATGTGCGTGTTTTGAAAGCTGTGAAGGAAATATAATACTCAAAGGGTTAATAATTCCTTCTGTTTCATAGTTATTAAGATCAGAGGTTGAAATAAAATAGTAATTTTCTGCTCATCAAGGTGAAGGATGACAGTGCAAGGGAATAGGGGATTTGTGCTATTTTTGCATCCAGTATCAGCATTTATTGCAGCCGTTTATGATTTCACTACAACCAACACACAGAGGAGACTGAACCAGACTGTTTGCAACTTCAGCATCCTATTCAACCCTGAACTAAGCTTCCAACCTCATATCCTCACAAAGATCACCTACTTCCACCTCCGTAGCATTGCCCATCTCTGCCCCTAAATCAGCCCATCTGCTGCTCAAAACTTCATCCATACCTTTGTCATCTTCAGACGCGAATATTCCTGGCTCATCTTCCATCTACAACCCTCTGTAAACTTCAGCTCATCCAAAACTCAGCTGCCCATATCCTATCCTGCACCAAAATCTGCTCATCCATCACCCCTGTGCATGCAGATCTACATTAGCTCCCGGTCCCCCATAACTCAAACTTAAAATTCTCATTCTCATGTTTAAATCCATTCATTGCCTCACCAGCCCACCCCCATATCTATGTAGCCTCTTTCTTCCCTACAATGGTTCGCTAGCATAGTGGTTATGTTACTGGAGTAAAGATGTGGAGAAATTAGTTCAAATCTTAATTAACTCTGTCATAAAAAGCTCGTATCAGTAATGGTGACCAAGAAACTACCGAATTGTCATAAAAACCCATCTGGTTCATTAATGTCCTTTAGGGAAGGAAATCTGTCGTCCTTACCTGGTCAGTGATTCCAGATCAACAACAATGTGGTTGACTCTTAACTACCCTAGTAGTGGCCTAACAAGACACTCAGTTGTACCAAACCGCTACAAAGAAGTGTACTAAGAATAAAATGGGATGGACCACTCGGCATTGACCTAGGTACTGGACATGACAAAAGCATCTGGGGACTTGTGCCAGAATTGGGAGAGCTGTCCCACAGACTAGTCAAGCAACAACCTGACATAGTCATACTCACAGAATCGTATCTTTTAGCCAACATCCCAGATACCTCTATCACCATCCTTAGATATGTCCTGTCCTGCTGGTCCCACCAGAGGTGGCGGCACAGTGGTATACAGTCGGGAGCGTGTGGACCTGGCAGTACTCAACATTGACTCCGGACCCCATGAAGTCTCATGCCATCAGATCAAACATGGGCAATGAAACCTCCTGCTGATTACCACCTACCACCTTCCCTCAGCTGATGAATCAGTAGTCTGCCATGTTGAACACCACTTGGAAGAAGCACTGAGAGTAGCAAGGGCACAGAATGTACTCTGGTGGGGGACTTCACTGTCCATCACCAAGAGTGGCTTGGTAACACCACTACTGACCGAGCTGGCCAAGTCCTGAAGGACATAGCTGCCAGATTGGGCCTGCGGCAGGTGGTGTAAGAACCAACATGATGGAAAAACCTACTTGACCTCGTCCTCACCAATCTACCTGTTGCAGATGCGACTGTCCATGACAGTACTGGTAGGAGTGACCACCGTACAGTCATTGTGGAGACGAATTCCCGTCTTCACACTGAGAATACCCTCCATCGTGTTGTGTGGCACGACCACCGTGTTAAATGGGATAGATTCAGAACAGATCTAGCAGCTCAAACATGGGAATCCATGAGGCGCTGTGGGCCATCAGCGGCAGCAAAATTGTATTCCACCACAATCTGTAACCTCATGGCCCGGCATATCCCACACTCTACCATTACCATCAAGCCAGGCGACCAACCCTGGTTCAATGAGGAGTGTAGAAGAGCATGCCAGGAGCAGCACCAGGCGTACCTAAAAATGAGGTGCCAACCTGGGGAAGCTACAACACAGAACTAAATACATCCTAAATAGCAGAAAAGCATGACAGAGCTAAGCGATCCCACAAATGGATCAGATCAAAGCTCTTCAGTCCTGCCACATCAAGTCGTGAATGGTGGTGGACAATTAAACAACTAACAGGAAGAGGAGGCTCCATGAACATCCCCATCCTTAAAGATGGTGGAGCCCACCACGTGAGTGCAACAGACAAGGTTGAAGCGTTTGCAACCATCTTTAGTGGATGATCCATCTCGGCCTCCTCCTGAGGTCCTCACCATCACAGAAGCAAGTCTTCAGCAAATTCGATTCATTCCACGTGATATCAAGAAACGGCTGAGCGCACTGGATACAGCAAAGGCTATGGGCCCCGACAACATCCCAGCTGTCGTGCTGAAGACATGCTCCAGAACTAGCCGTGCGCTCCTAGCCAAGCTGTTCCAGTACAGTTACAACATTTCCATCTACCTGACAATGTGGAAAATTGCCCAGGTATGTCCTGTCCACAAAAAGCAGAACAAATCCAATCCGGCCAATTAACGTCCCATCAGTCTACTCTCAAACATCAGCCAAGTGATGGAAGGTGTCATCGACAGTGCTATCAAGCGACACTTACTCAACATTAACCTGCTCACCGATGCTCAGTTTGGGTTCTGCCAGGATCACTCGGCTCCAGACCTCATTACAGCCTTAGTGAAACATAGACAAAAGAGCTGAATTCCAGAGATGAGGTGAGAGTGACTGCCTTTGACATCACAAGGCAGCATTTGATGAGAATGGCCCAGCAGTACTGTGAGCTGCCAGAGCAGCAAATTTTTAATGGGAGATTCTCTTGAACCATCTCTCCTCTCCCCAGACTGCCAACACTCCCTCCTTCCATCTGACCCAGTCCTGAAAACCCACCATATAAATAAAGCCCAATGCACTTAGAAGGTCTGTGTGGATTGCCATCAGTTTTCTTATGTATGATGGGCCCTCAATTCCTTCATCTGTACCCTGTGCAGCAGAGCTAGAATGCAGGTTCTCCTTCTGGCAAGCTGCCGTCTGGGCTGACCTATCCCTCTACCTTTGCTCCTGTGCACTATTGCTGGATGGATCTCCACGTGCAGACCATTCTATCCTACCCTCAGAACTATGCACAGTGCCAGTCTCTGAGCTGGTGTCTGCAAATGTAAAGTCAAGTGACGCTTCATGACACTACAGTGCTGCACTCTTCTTGTTCTTCTGCTCCCTAAGGGCTGTGTGGAGCTTCTGGACCTGAAATGGAAGAAAGGGACAACAGTTAGCATTTAGCGGCATGGTAAGCAGAGACAGATGAGTGCATTCTGATAGCAGCAGCAACTTGTCATGCACAGTGTGTGAGGGTGAGATTTAAATGAGAAAGGAACAAGGGGAGATGGCTTAAAACCCTGCAGGACTTGTCCTCACCAACTGCCATGCTCCTGACATGCCCCCTGCCCATGGTCTCCATAACCTGTTCTTCCAATGGGTACAGCGCATGGATGAAGCACTCTGTTAATGTGTGTGCTCTTGCCCTGCAAGAAAGAAGGATGAGTGTCAGTGTTAGAGTACTGAGTAGTGAATTTGGAGGACATGTATGTCAGGGTAAAATAGTGTTGCTGGTGTGTGAAAGATGGCAGAGGTGAAGGAAATAATAGTCAGGACAGTAGCAGATGTATAGTGTTACAGTAGCAGCAGAAGGAGGTGGAGTGAAATGTGCTGCAGTGATTGGAGGAGAGTGATGGGAATCAGGAGGGGCAGGGTTGTAAGTGCTGGGGCTCTAGGTAGTGCAAGGCTAAGCGGAGTGTACAGGGACCCGGGTTCGAATCTGACCTCGGGTGACTGTCTGTGTGGAGTTTGCACATTCTCCCCGTGTCTGCGTGGGTTTCCTCCGGGTGCTCCGGTTTCCTCCCACAGTCCAAAAATGTGCGGGTTAGGTTGATTTGGCTATGATAAATTGACCCTTAGTGTTAGGGGGGGATTAAATATGTGGGGTTATGGGGATAGGATGGGATATGTTCGGGGGAATTAAATACGTGGGGTTACGGGGGTAGGGTGGGATATGTGTACTGTGGGGATTAAAGCAGGGGACAGGGTACTGGATTTGGATGATCAGCCATGATCGTATTGAATGGTGGAGCAGGCTCGACGGGCCGAATGGCCTACTCCTGCTCCTAGATTCTATGTTTCTATGTTTCTATGTAATGAGAGATATGAGTTAGGAAACTTACCTTAGCTATCCTTATGAGGTCATTGAACTTTTTCTGCATTACAGCCATGTCCTAGGGCAATGCTCCTGGCACTGGCCCGCTCCGGCACCTCTGCCCACTCTGGCAGCTTGTCTTGATATGCCTCCTGCCGCCGTAATATATATTACCTCTTTCCTGCTGACTTCCTCCACCAATAACTTCAACGAAGCATCAGCAAAATGGGGGGAACTTGCAGCTTCTCCTGTGCCTGTCATTGTCCACAATCGTCAGTTGCAGTTGCCTGCAGCCAAAGTGCACCTCCCCTTTCAGAGTGCACCCTTCTGAAAGCTCAGCAATGCACGATATTGACACCCTCTATTAGGTGAGCTGCTAATGAACAGGGCGAGTAGCATTGGCAGCCCACCTATTTAATATTAATTAATCGGGGGACCAATTTGGGACCTTAGTTGTGTCCGCAGGATCAGGCACACACTCCAAGTGCTGCGCCCATTCTGTGCCTGAAAACATGCTGTGTTTTATTTTTAGTTCCTAAACAGGTATTGAGTAATAATAAAACTAGCAGATCAATATTTACACATTTCACCCAAACTAACAGTAGCAGTATATACTTTCTACAAAAAAAATGATTGCTTTAATTTTCAGTGCTTGAGCTAAAAGTCTTCTGATACAGTAACCCTGAAAAGAAAATCCCATAGCAAGATGACAAACAATTACAGACACGGAGGATGCATTTGACTCTGTATGTCAGCCTAAAGGACAAATCTTTTACTGAAATGGATATCTCTCTAATTGTAGTTCAGTGAATGAACTTTTCCTTAGCATCGCACATAGATGGAAATATATCTGTATGGTCTCCGACATCAAACATGAAAGATAAATTTTGGCAAATTCCTTGTACCAAATAAGGTGAGGGATGTCAGTACCAGGAAATGGGCCACTGTTTCTTTATTTGTTCTCAGGATATGGACAAGGCCACTGTTACTGCCCATCCTGAGTTGCCCTGGGAAGGTGGAGGTGGACCTTCTCCTTGAAATACTACAGTCCTTGTGGTGATGGTGCTCCCATAAAGGTGTTAGGCAGAGGATTCCAACATATTGACCCAGCGGCGATGAAGGAGCGATTTGTTGGTATACTAGCAAGCCGCACATAATGCTTGCTTTACCTAACTGTACTGCTCTAAATCTTTTTATTTTTTTTATTATCGTACTGTTTCCAGAAATCTGAACTCTTGGTTTTTAACGATTCTGCTGATTTGCCTTCTGCAAAATTATAACAGCAGAATCCCTACCTTGTGCTGTGTTGCAGTCAGTAGACGCACAGTATGAATACTGTATTACACATTCTAGAGAACAACTGTGTATCAGACTTCAACTTTATTGTTCCAAGTAGTAAATCTTTTTCACATGTTAATAATTGCAATTAGACTGTAGGGAATTTAAAACAAGAAACTGTACCATGGAGTTAAATAAAGATGCTGCAAGGAATTGAGTGAGGAGTTTATTTTTAATATATTTGTTTCTTGGGATATGGGCAACACTGGCAAGGCAGCATTTATCAGCCATGCCCAGTTACCCTGGGGGCATTATGAGTCAACAACACAATGTGGGACTGTAGTCATATGTAGGAAAGACCAGGTAAGGGTGACAGCAGGCTCCCTTCGCTGAAGATCATCAGTAAATCAATGAGGTTTTTACAACAGAACGGCAGCTTCCATGGTCATTTTCTAGTGCCAGCCCATAAAATATCAGTTTTATTGAATTCAATTTCACAACTTGCAATGGTGGGCTGCTAGTCCAGGTGCATAACCGCTTGACTGCCACATCCTGCTCAGAGACTAAGAGCTGACCTCACAGGATTTAATAGGTACATTTTGGAAGATATCATAGTACAGAGTGAGGGCACTGCGACAGACCTGTAAAGGAGTACCAACATTGGAGGAAGATTTCCTCTGAGTGCTATGTGTAATGTAATCATAAAGTCATTCTTTATAAATACTCTGTCAGTCCACCACTGAGATATTGGGTGAAAATCGTGAGAGATGACAGGACTTTGTTGGTAATCTGTGCTGCTCATAGTTGATACCAATTTTTCTTTTTGACATTTCAGCAGCAGTGATGCCCAAAGAAAAATGTACAGCTTTGCTCATGCAGCAACATTTTTATGGCTGTAGCACTGTAGCACATTATGAGGTATGTTGCCCTTTTTGCTTCTGGGAGCATTAGCATCCCTATTTTTGGGCTTATTAATGCTAACTTTCTTCCACGTGAAATCCCCCCGTGTTTTCCGTTGAGAGCAGTCTTTCAACACTTCGGCATTATTGCTGGAAATCTGGCCAATCCCAGCCTGCCTCTGATAGTACCAGTTTTACAGTCATTTCTAGTATATGTAACACACACCAATACCTGCAGAGTGCAGTTTTATGTCTCAGCCAGGTATTTGGAAAACTCACTTCATGGAGTGGATGCAGGGTGAGCAGGGTTAGCATGACCAAGCCCAGGCCCCGTGTGCCTGGCAGGAAGTTGCGGACCGAAGTGAACACTGGTTTGCTGATTTCCCCCTCCCCACCCCCGGACTGGGGATAAGGTCAGAGGGTTGATTAATTTTCTCAAGAGTGTGAAGATTACTAACGCTAATATGTAAATGGTGATGAAAGACCAGCTGTGAATTGTAAGGCATCAATGGCAATCTACAGGTAATGTTGCCAACAGGACATGAGCCAAATTGAAGTGTAAATGGGCTCTAAACTTTGAAGATCCCACATGTCAGGAAAACAACCTGGCTGCGGTTGTAAGTTTATATTTGTAGTGAAAGCATGGATTGCCCAACAAATGTAGGTGGCTCTCTGGAAATGGAGAGAGCGAGACATTTTATTGGGAAGAAATATATACATATGTACTCCCACTGCCATTCATGTCCTGTGTTTGAATTGGTGTGACTGGGTAGGCCTTATGCATGACTTGGCACAGCAAGGGATGAATAGCCTGGGATTTGACTGTACTTCTCGACTTATCATTGCAGATAAAACAGCTTTGCTGTGCAATTTCCATTACCAGTGTTATTTGTTAAAAGTGAACATTTAGGGTGTCATTTGAACTTTTAGCGATAGTGTAAAACAGGTGATATCGGCTCAGCCATCGTTAAACATCTCTCCCGATTTTCGTTTCTATTGAAGTCAATTGAAGTCAAGGATATACTTATCAGGAAAGATTGAACAGGCTAGGACTCTTTTTTCTAGAGAAGAGAAGGCTGAGGGGTGACCTAATAGAGGTCTTTAAAATTATGAAGAGATTTGATAGGGTAGATGTAGAGAAGATGTTTCAACTTGTGGGGGAGACCAAATCTAGGTGCCATAAATATAAAATAATCACCAATAAATCCAGTAGGGAATTCAGGAGTAACTTCTTTACCCAGAGAGTAGTACGAATGTGGAACTCGCTACCACAAGGAGTGGTTGAGGTCAAAAGCATAGATGCATTTAAGGGGAAGCTGGATAAACATATAAGGGAGAAAGCAATAGAAGGTTATGCTGATTATATTAGATGAAGAGGGATGGGAGGAGGCTCATGTGGAGCATAAACACTTGCATAGAGCAGTTGGGCCAAATGGCCTGTTTCTGTGCTGTACATTCTGTGTGCCTCATACTTAACATATCTTCTTCATTTAACCCTGGCAGGCCGAATTTTCCGATCCCAGGAGGTCCGATGGCAGCGGGGTCCATGGAAGCAGGCCCGATGGCGAGCAGGGAAGCAGGTAAGCTTGGTTGGCTGGGAGGATGCACTCCTGCTCCTCCTGGCCCACAAGTAGTGCTGTAAAGGCACTTGCCTTTTTCACGAAGCAGTGCTCACCTCCTTTCAGCTGCCGGGTTTCCCAAGGCCCGGAAAATTCGGCCTCCCAGGGTTAAACCTAGAAGATAGGTTAAGTATGAGGCACACAGCCTCATTATAATATTTAAATGACCAACCCGCCTCGTGGGAGCGGGTTGGTTGCCCGCCCTTAGTCTCGCCTCCGTTAAAGCCGGAAGTGGGCAGGTTGGGGTTGGGTTTGAGATTTTTAAAATTTTAACATTTCATCTGACCCCAACCCACCCGTTTTTTTGTGTTTAAAATTACCCCCCTGGTCTCTGGCACCACTTGGGACCAAAAGAAAGAGCAGCAGGAGGACTTTTGCCTTTCTATAAATTTTAGCAGTTTTGAATCATGCATTTCACAGAACTGGGAGGTGCAACAGGATTCTGACAGTGAAAGTGTCAGTACTGTTGATGAGTGATGTCGGTAGGGGATTCTTGAGAGACACAGAGCCCAGTTTCTCCAACCCCTCTTCTGACTTGGGTACTAAACCATCTTCATGGTGCACACTCTTCATGGGCTCCATGGTGAGCTCTGTGTGGGAAGGTCTGGATGTTTCAATTGAGTCTGTGTCCCAGAACTCAAGCAGTTGTGTGACATGAATTATGAGGGCTTCTCCAGCTTGAAATCTAATGTGCAGCAAGTGACAGCAAGTGCGGCAAGTGTAGCAGCATCACTAAGAGAGACCGCAAGGACACTGTATGCATCTCACGTGGATGCACGTACTGTAGCTCTGGGAGTCATGCATGACAAAGTGCCTGAAGCTGTGAGAGCTGCACTTGGCTAATTAGAAACAAGTCTAACGATCGTGCAAGAGGGATTGCAGCACCTTGTACAAGTACATAATTTTGTGCTCCAGCCATTTTGAGAGGAAGTGTCCCCCTGCAGTGTGAGACAAGACAGTGCACAGAGTTTGTCACATCATTATCATCTTGGCAGCAATCCTGAGTGAACACCAAGGCCAGCACAAGTTTTAGTGAAGTTACGGTGGGAGACTGCGAGAACCTCCGTAGAATTTCATGGCCCTTGTATTTAGCAGTACTGTGATTTAGTGGCACTTAGGGGTAGTCCGGCTCTTTAGTAGCAATGGTAACAGTCTTGGGTTTTGGTCGTACAGCCATCTGCTCCAAGACACACAAGCACCAGAGCATGATGAGATAGATTAAAGCCCACTGATTCGAGAAGGATCACAGAGCCTGTGGCATATATGCACATTTCTCTCATTCATTTGGTGCCACCCATTTCTATTATATTACACATAAATCTTTCCACACAAATTCGTACAACACAGTTCTGCACATACGCTCAATTACATACGCTCAATTAAAGGCACATAAACCTTCACAGTAACATACATTACAGTTAAATAAATGTTGCCACTAATTGAAGCATCATGTTGCCTGTGCCTATTTGGAAAACACCAACGGATATCAGTGCATGCTCATGTTGATGAGGTTCTGGTAAGCTATAGGCTAACAACTGGATAAGCAAGTAAGATGTATATCATTACAGCCAGCACAAAACAAATGTTCCAGTATTGCAGCTCAATGGAAGGGGCCATCAATCAATTGGTGCTGCTGTTCTTGTGCTTCCAGTGGATCTTCTTCCTGAGGGGCAGATGTTGTACTGCTTTCCTTTTCTCATTTTGCACTGGTGCCTGCTGATTTGATGACTCCATCAATGGCAGCATGCAGCACAATGTGGCATACATGAGGCTGCCAGAACAGCCCAGGACCTAAACATACGAACATATGAAATTGATGGGCAGGAAAAGACCAGCTGGTCCCTCAAGCCTGCCCCACACGCATGATGGCCAAAGCATCATGACTAAACACTTCCTCCCTCCCTTCAATCAATAAAGCTTTGGTTCAGTATACTAAAAGGTTGCTTGATCAGCATCCTAGTCTCATTGTAGTATGTTTCAGCGCTAGTGTGCAGATTGTACAAAGGTGTATTGAGCTACAGTTGATAGTTGCAACAGGTAGCCCAAAGCTTCTAGCCCTCAACCAAGAAGGCTCTCCTCCCTTGGAAGTGCTCAGGAATTTTAGATTGACACAAGGTATATGATACCCCTTGCAAGTGAGTTTTAATGCGCATAATCCTCAATCGATGGTCGTAAAATATCCTCATATTAAGGGAATGAAAGGCGTTTCAATTAGTGTATGACATGATATTGTTGGATTGTGCCCAAATAGCCAAATGGGTACATCTGATGATTCCCTAAACCCTAAGGAACCATGACATTTGGTGGAAGCCCTGTTGTCTTTTGAATTGAAGGTGCTACAAAGTACCAACGTTCATATACTAGTGGGCAATATCAAACTGTGCATCAATCACCTGTTTTATGGCTTTTTGGACCGAATAGTGACTTGTTTCATGGTATCCCTTGTTGGGGCTTGGAAGTCAGCAGTGGTGTAGAAATTGACAGCTGATCTTACCTTGACTGTCCACAGGGAGGTGCTCTTTAAAGACTGTCCCTGCAGCTCGTGTTCCCGGAGGTAGTACAGTCTCAGCGTTAGCCTCTGCATGCACTGTTCCTTCATTAGGGACAGCGAGCTGCTTCTTAACCTGTACACACTGTCCTGCGGGTAGCTGATGCAGGTGATTGTGAATGTTGTATTTTAACTTTTTACACTTTTTCCTTTTCATTCCTTTAAACACTTCTATAACTGGCAGTGGATAAATCTATTTTGCTGTCTTTCTTGAACAATAATTCCCACTAAGAAAACTTTAAGAACCACGGCTCTAAACTTCTATGGGGTCCTCCCAATCTCCTGCTGTAGCTATGGTGGGAGATCAACAGATATAAATAGGCTGGCTTCTGTATACTTTCCATTGTGACTGGTCGAAATCATATAACACAACATTGGCCCAAATTTTCCTGTCAAAATAACAGTGAGGCGAATGGCGCTCACCGTTATTTATGTGCAAATGTTACAGCAACTTCAGGCGAGGGGCAGATCCGCAGTTAAACTCAACTATCCAAAAGTTGCTGTCCGAGTTGCGCCGTTCTGCTGTTAGCTTCACGAAAATGACATCTTGCTGTCTGCCTCACCAGTGAAATGCATTGAATGACATGAAGTTGCTGTATTTGTGCGGTAGATATGAACTAAACTCACCACAAAAAGTTAAATCCTGTCCATTCCAGTCTAAGTACCCTTTTAATGATGTGATAAGTGTTAATTACTGCCAAACAGCCTCTCTGGCACTGAAAATTAACTATTACAAGTGTGAAGTCTCATTCCTTCAGGTTTTAATTGTTGTTGAGGTTTTAAAAATTTACAATTTAAATTTTTTTTTACTTTAACTTTCTGTCTCTTTTTTCTGTCTCTCTCAATCCAATCTTTCCTTCCCTCTCTTTACTTCTCTTTCTGTACCTGATTTGACATTGAATTCACCCACTCCAATTTACACTTCTGTCTCAGTCCTTGCGCTGTTAATGTCACAATCTTTCAATCTGATTGGTTAAGGAAATACACAGTTGCTGGCCCTGTTCACTCAGGTCCCAGATGCCCTGTTTCCTTCTCTGCGACATTATCAGTTTGCACTTTCAGCAACTTGCCATGTAAAAAATTTTAAAACCTAAATGTGAAAGGGCAAGTCTAACTAACGGCAGACGCCATTAGATGCCCTGCTACAGCAAAATTTGGCCCATTAGCTTAATTGATGCATAGCTTCTTAAATGTTATATGAATCAAAGCTATTGAGAATATAAAGGATCAAAACTCTAAAGAAATACAAATGCAAAATAGTGTCTAAAGGTCTGTTTAGACTACAGCAATGTGTAGTGAATACCAAATGGTCTCTTGCAACTTTGATTCTTGGCTCTGTTACATGTATCAGGTTTAAGATGTCTGGCATTGCTTTTATCATGCTGATTAGACTACATAGGTATGCAGGTGGTTTATAATTATCAACGTATGCACGGTGTTTGAGGTGTAATACTACAAGCACAAGAGCAAAATGATAACATATGTTCTCAAGCAAGGTTGTACAACCCTGCACTTCTGACTCGAGGGGTATCCCCTGTATATAGAGTGCCATAATTTGCAATAGAGTACAATTAATAACAGTGTGTTGAACGGTTTACTTTTTGGAAGTGCTGTTTGTAGAATTCGCAAATTATCGCGATTTCGAAATAACGAGATAGAGACATACAGTTTTGTAAAAACAGCTTTATTTCAGCAAAATGCTGCCAGGTTCAAAAACGGACACAAGAAGCCTGTAAAATGGCCGCCGCGCCTCGTGGCAGAAGGTTCCAGATTTCTCAGTAGGCAGACAAGATGGCGTTTCAATAAACATTTCAGCAAGATCAGACAGTGCTCAGCATATTGATATAAGACAAGACGCGATTGTTTTGCATTTCTAACACCTAAGCAAGAAATATAAGTGTTGGAATCGGTTTTCCATACACAAACGGGGGCTATTGTACTGGGCAATCAAGGGCCCATCCAAAGACATTGATACGCAAATTCCCCACGGCTCTACGATGAGAGAGCCGTTTGCGGGCACTCACAACAAGAATTCGGAGGCCCCCAAAACCCCTCATGGGAGACTCCTAGCCAGTTCGACAATGGGAGAAATATTAACGGGTACTTAGACAGTTACAAGTATCACCGAAACCCATTAACAACAAGAACCACCCCATACAAGAAATTTGAGCGCCAAAACATGACAAAAGATGAACATTAAGTTTGGGCGGGAGATAAGGAATTACAGTACTATAACTGTAGTGTCCAAGCGCCCATAGCTCTCTTATCCTTTTCATTCGCTTGGAATCGTCTCTTGGCTATTCTCCCGGACGACCGTTACTCTCTTTTGTTCCGCTGATCCCTTTTGGGGTCGACCTCGTGGCGCGCTGCAAAATCGGGTGCACCATCCCGAAGGTTGGTAAACGGTGTCTGGACCCGAAGGCCCGAGGAGATGAGATGAGATGAGAAGAGAAGAAGAAGAATCCACGTGCCGCCGCGGTCAGTAAACCCCGACCGCGCCCGATAATATATAGACCATTTTTGAACTCTATAGGTTACTGCACGCACTGACACAGGAAGACTTTTCTTCGAATTCTATCGAACTGGTGTCGATCCAGAAAGACTTTTCTTTGAGTTCTACAGCCGGGCCCGAGCATTGTCAAGTTCTTCATGACAACGGGGAGCCCAGCCTGCTTGCAGCAGCAGAGCGAGTAAACAAGTGGGGTACAGAGACCCCTGATCAACACGTGAATAGTCAGGCGCTGTGGCGAAAACATCCGAGCATCGTTTTAGAATTCTCTGAGTTATCACGAGTGGTGAGCATGGTTCTCGATCCTACAGATCTAGATTAGGACAGGTATTAATAGGGGAGGGTTTTGTTTTAAGGATAATTATAATGCGTGTCCCCTTTTACGATGTGTCGTGCGCTCCTCGTTTCCCTAAACCTAGTTGCATAAATGTATGTAAGCTTGTACTGTCATTAACCTGTGCTTATGACATGTATTTCGTAATCTTGAACAATATGCAATAAAGATTTTCCATTTCGTACTATTCAACCGGGTCTACCTGAGTTTTCTCTGCATTACTGTTCTCGCACCTAAGTCCAGTGTCAGAACCGTAAGGGCGAGTGGGTCGAACCACTCACAGGTGTCTAGTGCTACCAGGCTGGCTGGAGACCAGAACAGGCAACAAGGCCTAACCCCGCACTAGCACCCAGGCTAAGCACAGAGCCACCCGAACCCCTTACATGTTGGAATCGAAACTGCTGAAACAATAAAAACGGCTTAAACAAAATGAAGTAGAGATTTATATTACCAGAAGTATAGGTCCAAACTCTATTCACACAGGAAGTTTTGCACTTTTTTTGCATAATTTGCTGCATACAGTAGGAGTTGTAATATTATATTATGTGTCATTTTTCATGAACTGCAACAATGACCTCTCCCCCCTCCCTCCCTTGCCCCTTAATTTGCACAGTCTAACTATTGTTTTGGACAATGCAGGATTTTACTCCTCAGCACTTGGTGTACTGTAAGGAAACTCAGGTACAGCCATTCTTGTGTCTGCTGCAGATCTGGACTGAAGAGTGTACTGCATAAGTTAGTAAAGCTGAACACAGTTCCTCAAAATGGTATTTTTCCAGTGATAAATCAGTATAAAAACAATTCTGCCCAGGGGTCCATTAAGAGCCAGACCCTCCCCCATCATTTGTGAAATACTCGTATCATGTTTAAGTAAATAGCTGTCCGACCCCAGTGTACTCTGTTCCTGTGAAACATGTTTACCAGCTCCCCCTCCTCTCAGCACCAACAACAATTGATAAGTACATCCGTTATTTAGTCAGCACGATGACATAAGCTTTCATTTGCTTGGAAGCATACGAAATCGGCAAGTGTTTTACCTCTTGCTGGTCAACATAGGGTTGCTCTGTTAAGAAGTGAACAATTGGTTTTCTAATGTTTCAATTTTTTTTCCCTATACCAGTGACGCCCTAAAAAATACATCCGAATGTAATAACTATTGCTGTAGCTGCAATATGCCTTCAGTCACTTCTGCTCTTTGGGAATGGTTAACATTGAACATTTGTTTTTGAATGCTGCTACAGAATAAACAGAAGCTGTGAGGCAGTTGGCTTTTAGTCCCTTGTTAGTAACTAATCTAATATGTCTTTGCTCGAAAACTAACAATCTGAATTATTTTTGTGATGGTGAACTGTGGTAAAATTATTTCTGTTTCCTGCGACACACGAAGGGTAAAGTGCAACTGTGCTCTGTGCGAGAGTGAGAAAGAATGTGCAGCTCGGTGAAACTTGCATAAAGGATGCTAGGATTAGTGAGGAAGGGTCGGTTCAAACCCTTCAATTCAGATGAATATGGAAACTAGGAGTCCAAAGCACAGAATGAAAAATGGCTTCATTTGAAGGCAAAATAATATTTTTTTATTTATCTATGAAATCAGCAACATTAGAATTGCAAAATGACGTTAAATGTCAAATGTGTTGCCATTCATCAGGAGAAACAGGATAAGTGGCGCCACAAGTAGACACACGCAAACCACACACACACACAACCCTTCCTCACTAATCCTAGCGTCCTGTATACAAGTTTCACTGAGCAAATTATTTGTCCCACTCTCTTTCACACTGAGCATGGCTGCCCTTTTTCCTCTGTGTGTCACAGGGAATCATTTTACCACAGTTTACCCTCGCTAAAATCATTCAGATTGTTGGTATCTAGCAAAGGCTTTATAGCGTGTTAAAGTCTCACACAGTGTAGAGCCTTGCAAGATATAGCTTTTGGAATGCAGGACCTCACAGGATATCAGGTTATTTTAGATAGTGACTAACACAAAAATGCATATCCCTTTCTATTTAGCCTGTTTAGTTTATAAAGTAAACTCTAGCTTCAAACAAAATAGTTGATACAGAGAACATTATTCCAACATCTAATACCAAGCAATACATCATTTTTATCATTCCATCCACATAGGAACAATAATTTTGATGAACGATTTTCCACTCACCAGAAACAGAAAGAAAAAAGTACTGGGTAGACTTTACAGATTTGCACTACCAGTGACGAGCTTTGCCGACAGGGAGCGTGTTTCGGGAATTCAGGTGCGAGGTCAGCGTGCCTCACAGCATTCTGTCCATTAAAATGAATAGACACAATGATATGCTGTTCATGAACAACAAGGACATCCATTCCGTCAACATTCGGGTGTCATGCAGCACGAGGCTTGCTTCCCAGGGAGCAGTCACAATTGCCCTACTTTACAGAAATCCTCTGCAATTGGTATATTTGAAGGAGAAAATAGACTTGAAGGATGGGTCTTAGTTGACCAGGCAACCCTCAGCAACCCTAGCTAAAGACGCTCTTTGAAAAGTACAGTTAGAAAGTGAATGCAGATACAATGAGGCCCATGCATATACCAGAGTGAACATAGAGCACACTATGGCCATCAAGGCAACACTTTCAATGCTTGGGCAATAGGGGCATCTTGAAGTAGAGCTCCATTAAGGGCATTATTGGCCATTGTATGCTCCACAATCTTATAATCCAAAGAGGTATATCCATGGAGGAGGCCCATCTGCAGCCACCATCAGAGGAAGACACTCACAATAATCCATGGGTGTGACCAAAGAAATACCTTTACAGCCAGGAAGAGTAGTACGCCAGGCTCACATTTTTTTAATCCGTTTTTATGGGATGTGGGCGTCGCTGGTAAGGCCAGCATTTATTGCCCAACACTAATTGCCCTTGAGAAGGTGGTGGTGAGCCGCCTTCTTGAACCGCTGCAGTCCGTGTGGTGAAGGTACGCCCACAGTGCTGTTAGGGAGGGAGTTCCAGGATTTTGACCCAGCGACGATGAAGGAACGGCGATATACTTTTAAGTCAGGATGGTGTGTGACTTGGAGGGGAACTTGGAGGTGGTGGTGTTCCCATGCGCCTGCTGCCCTTGTCCTAGGTGGAAGTGGTCATGGGTTTGGGAGGTGCTGCTGAAGAAGCCTCGGTGAGTTGCTGCAATGCATCTTGTAGATGGTACGCCCTGCAGCCACGGTACGCCGGTGGTGGAGGGAGTGAATGTTTAAGATGGTGAATGGGGTGCCAATCAAGCAGGCTGCTTTGTCCTGTATGGTGTCGAGCTTCTTGAGTGTTGTTGGAGCTGCACTCATCCAGGCAAGTGGAGGTATTCCATCACACTCCTTACTTGTGCCTTGCGGATGGTGAAAAGGCTTTGGGAAGTCAGGAGGTGAGACACTCGCCGCAGAATACCTAGCCTCTGACCAGCTCTTGTTGCCACAGTATTTATGTGGCTGGTCCAGTTAAGTTTCTGGTCAATGGTAACCCCCAGGATGTTGACTGTGGGAGATTCGGAGATGGTAATGCTGTTGAAAGCCATGGGGCGGTGGTTCGACTCTCGCTTGTTGGAGATAGTCATTGCCTGGCACTTGTGTGGCGCGAATGTTACCTGCCACTTATCAGCCCAAGCCTGAACGTCGTCCAGGCCTTGTTGCATGCGGGCATGGACTGCTTCATTATCTGAGGAGTTGTGAATGCACTGAACACTGTGCAGTCATCAGTGAACATCCCCATTTCTGACTTTATGTTGGAGGGAAGGTCATTGATGAAGCAGCTGAAGATGGTTGGGCCTAGGACACTGCCCTGAGGAATTCCTGCAGTGATGTCCTGGGGCTGTGTTGATTAACCTTCAACCACTACAACTATCTTCCTTTGTGCTAGGTATGACTACCTACAGTGGAGAGTTTTCCCCCCGATTACCATTGACTTCAGTTTTACTAGGGCTCCTTGATGCCACACTCGATCAAATGCTGCCTTGATGTCTAGGGCAGTCACTCTCACCTCACCTCTGGAATTCAGCTCCTTTGTCCATGTTTGGACCAAGGCTGTAATGAGGCCTGGAGCCGAGTGGTCTTGGCGGAACCCAAACTGGGCATCAGTAAGCAGGTTATTGGTGATTAAGTGCCGCTTGATAGCACTGTTGATGACACCTTCCATCACTTTGCTAGTAATTGAGAGTAGACTGATGGGGCGGTAATTGGCCAGATTGGATTTATCCTGCATTTTGTGGACAGGACATACCTCGGCAGTTTTCCACATTGTCGGATAGATGCCAGTGTTGCAGCTGTACTGGAACAGCTTGGCTAGAGGTGAGGCTAGTTCTGGATCACATGTCTTCAGCACGATAGCCAGGATGTTGTTGGGGCCTATAGCCTTTGCTGTATCCAGTGCGCTCAGCCATTTCTTAATATCACATGGAGTGAATCGAATTGGCTGAAGATTGGCTTCTGTGATGGTGGGGACCTCAGGAGTAGGCCAATATGGATCATCCACTCGGCACCTCTGGCTGAAGATGGTTGCAAACACTTCAGCCTTGTCTTTTGCCCTCACATGCTGGGTTCCACCATCATTGAGGATGGGGATATTCATGAAGGCTCCTCCTCCCGTTAGTTGTTTAATGGTCCACCACCATTCACGACTGGATGTGGCAGGGCTGCAGAGCTTTCATCTGATCCGTTGATTGTGGGATCGTTTAGCCCTGTCTATAGCATGCTGCTTCCGCTTTTTAGCATAGAAACATAGAAGATAGGAGCAGGAGTAGGCCATTCAGCCCCTCGAGCCTGTTCTGCCATTTAATGAGATCATGGCTGATCATCCAAATTCAGTACCCTGTCCCTGCTTTCTCCTCATATCCCTTGATCCCTTTAGCCTTAAGAACTATATCTAACTCCTTCTTGAATATATTTAATGATTTGGCCTCAACTGCCTTCTGTGGTAGAGAATTCCACAAGTTCACCACTCTCTGGGTGAAGAAATTCCTCCTCATCTCAGTCCTAAATGGCTTACCCCTTATCCTTAGACTGTGACCTCTGGTTCTGGACTCATCCGCCATCAGGAACATCCTTCCTGCATCTAGTCTGTCTAGTCCTGTTAGAATTTTATAAGTTTCAATGAGATCCCCTCTCATTCTTCTAAACTCTAGCGAATATAAGCCTAATCGACCCAATCTCTCCTCATACGTCATCCCTGCCATCCCAGGTATCAGTCTGGTGAATCTTCGCTGCACTCCCTCCATGACAAGAACATCCTTCCTCAGATAAGGCGACCAAAACTGCACACAATACTCAAGGTGTGGTCTCACCAAGGCCCTGTACAACTGCAGCAAGACATCCCTGCTCTTGTACTCGAATCCTCTCGCTATGAAGGCCAACATACCATTTGCCTTCTTAACCGCCTGCTGCACCTGCATACTTACCTTCAGCGACTGGTGCACAAGGACACCCAGGTCTCGTTGCACCTCCCCTTTTCCCAATCTATTGCCATTCAGATAATAATCTGCCTTCCTGTTTTTGCCACCAAAGTGGATAACCTCACATTTATCCACATTATACTGCATCTGCCATGCATTTGCCCACTCACCCAACCTGTCCAAATCATACTGGAGTTTCTCTGCATCCTCCTCACAGCACACTCGCCCACCCAGCATTGTGTCATCTGCAAACTTGGAGATATTACATCTAGTTCCCTCGTCTAAATCATTAATATATATTGTGAATAGCTGGGGTCCTAGCACCGATCCCTGCGGTACCCCACTAGTCACTGCCTGCCACTCGGAAAAAGACCCGTTTATTCCAACTCTTTGCTTCCTGTCTGCCAACCAGTTCTCTATCCAAGTCAGTACCTTACCCCCAATCCCATGTGCTTTAACTTTGCATGCTAATCTCTTATGCGGGACCTTGTCGAAAGCCTTCTGAAAGTCCAAATACACCACATCCACTGATTCTCCCTTATCAATTCTACCGTGGTAAATGGGGTGCCAAACAAACGGGCTGCTTTGTCCTGGATGGTGTTGAGCTTCTTGAGTGTTGTTGGAGCTGTACTCATCCAGGCAAGTGGAGAGTATTCCATCACACTCCAGACTTGTGCCTTGTAGATGGTGGAAAGGCTTTGGGGAGTCAGAAGGTGAGACAATCGACGCAGAATACCTAGCCTCGGACCTGCTCTTGTTGCCACAGTATTTATGTGGCTGGTCCAGTTAAGTTTCTGATCAATGGTGAGCTGGGATGTTGATGGTGGGGGATTCTGCAATGGTAATGTCATTGAATGTCAAGGGGTGGTGGTTAGACTCCCTTCTGTTGAAGATATTCATTGTCTGGCTCTTGTGTGGCGCGAATGTTACCTGCCACTTATCAGCCCAAGCCTGAGTGTCGTCCAGGTCTTGCTGCATGTGGGTACGGGCTGCTTCATTATCTGAGGAGTTGTGAATGCACTGAACACTGTGCAGTCATCAGTGAACATCCCCATTTCTGACTTTATGTTGGAGGGAAGGTCATTGATGAAGCAGCTGAAGATGGTTGGACCTAGGACACTGCCCTGAGGAACTCCTGCACCGATTTCCTGGGGCTGAGATGATTGACCTCCAACAACTACAACCATCTTCTTTTGTGCTAGGTATGACTCCAGCCATTGGAGAGTTTTCCCCCTGATTCCTATTGACTTCAATTTTACTAGGGCTCCTTGATGCAACATTCGGTCAAATGCTGTCTTGCTGCAGTCACTCTCACCTCACCTCTGGAATTCAGCTCCTTTGTCCATGTTTGGACCAAGGCTGTAATGAGGTCTGGAGCCGAGTGGTCCTGGCGGAACCCAAACTGAGCATCAGTGAGCAGGTTATTGGTGAGTAAGTGCCGCTTGATAGCACTGTCGACGACACCTTCTATTACTTTGTTGATGATTGAGAGTAGACTGATGGGGCGGTAATTGGCCGGATTGGATTTGTCCTGCTTTTTGTGGACAGGACATACCTGGGCAGTTTTCCACATTGTTGGGTAGTGGCCAGTTAATTGGCACTAATCCCCTTCCCGCCTCGAGGAGATGGGACCCGGCGCGGGTCGGGTACCCGCCTCCTGGGAAGATGGCACGGAGGCGGGTTGGGGGCGGGATGGGTACCCGCTCCCAGATTCTGCCATTTTCCCGGCAGTCCCGCCTCCCCAGGGCTGGCAAAATCGCCCCCTAAATAACCGGATCATTTGTTTTTGTGGTTTTGGTTGAGGTATTAATGTTGGCACTGACACTCTTTTTCAAAATCGTGCCGTGGTATCTGAACAGACAAATGAGCCTCAGTTTAACATCTCATCTAAAAGCCAGCACCTCCAATAATGCAGCACGCCCTCAGTCGTGCACAGAAACGTCAGCCTAGATCATGTGTTCAAGACCTGCAGTGCGACTTTGAACTTCACTTCTTACTCAGAAGCAAGAATGCTACTAGTGAGCCAAGATGAGGCTTGAAGGAAGAGCAAAATGTATTTAAAAACAGAAAAACAGGATCTTAATGAATAGCTTTTTAAAAATTATTTTTGAAAGAAGTCATTATTGATAACTCCGGTTTTAAATAGAGGTTAAAACTCACTCAATAATTAGGACAGTTTCAAATCAAAAGGAACACAAAACTGCCTGAATCTATGAATGATTTCCACTGAGCTATGGACTATGATACAAATTTGCACAGAAGAGTTTCAACACTCCATCTATATAACCAAAGTAGCAAGAGGATTGGAAGCTAATGCCAAGAACAACTGATATAAATTTCTGGTAGATTTGCATTAATATTTGGCCAGTTTTCTTTCTTCAGGCAGTGCTTATATGAGTTCTAATAGCCCTGAACAATAAATGTTTAGGTCTCCCAGGTATGTGGTAATATTTCTGTACCAAGTCCAATTGACAATATAAGATTTTGAAGTTTATTATTTTGCTAAGTGCTGCATTTAAAAAATTACCGTTTTCAGAGAGGTAAGTTCATACGTTAATTTGTTATACAAATTTGTGTCAGTATCATTAATTAGCACCATTTGAACTCTTGTACTCCTGCATCTGTGCATAGGCAACTTCTTTCCAGGAATGTGAAATGGTGTTTAAATCATGCAGGCTTTCTGTGGCATATGTTGAGGTACACAGCAAATGCTGCTGCTCTGTCTGACAAGAACTAATGCAATGGGTTCCCTAAAATAATCAATGTGAATAACAACAGCGAAGACTTTAAAAAGAGGTGTAAACTATCCCTGACAAAAGCCTTATGATTTGTGTCTTAAACAAAAAAGCTAAATTTTTAAATAAAAATTATACCTGAAAGCATTTAACATAGACAGACCAAAATGCTCCAAGTCCAATACCTGGGAGGGAATTTTAATATGGGTGAGCGCGTGGGATTGGGTGCGAATGGGGGGGTTAAATCGAGAAAAATTCCGCGTGCGTCAGGAAGCCGGCTCCAACCCGCCGACTTCCGGGTTTTACAGCGGTGGGACAAGGAGCAGGCAGCCAACCTGCTCCCAGGAGAGGGGTTGGCATTTTAAATATGTTAATGAGGCTGGCAGCCTCTGATTTAACCTGTTTTGCAGGTTTT
Organism: Squalus acanthias; assembly: GCA_030390025.1. Taxonomy (NCBI): domain Eukaryota; kingdom Metazoa; phylum Chordata; class Chondrichthyes; order Squaliformes; family Squalidae; genus Squalus; species Squalus acanthias. The sequence continues at coordinate 180,561,477 of CM059426.1, forward strand.
ACAGTGGGCAGCCGGGTTTCCCAGGCCTCGGGAAACCCGGCAGCTAAAGCAAGGCAAGGACAGCTACGGGGAGAAGATAAGAGCCTTTACAGCACTGCATGTGGGCCAGGAGGAGCATGAGAGATTCCCCCCAGCACCCCAACCTCCCCACCCAACAGACTCCCCCCATGTACAAAGACCCCCGAGGTCAGGGATGGGATCCCCCCCGGGGTCGAGGATCAGACCCTCCCAGTAAATAGCCTCCGTAACCTGCCCCAGTAAATAGCCTCCGTAACCCACCCCAGTAAATAGCCTCCGTAACCCACCCCAGTAAATAGTCTCCGTAACCCGCCCCAGTAAATAGCCTCCGTAACCCACCCCAGTAAATACCCTCCGTAACCTGCCCCAGTAAATAGCCTCCTTAACCTGCCCCAGTAAATAGCCTCCTTAACCCACCCCAGTAAATAGCCTCCGTAACCCACCCCAGTAAATACCCTCCGTAACCCACCCCAGTAAATAGCCTCCTTAACCTGCCCCAGTAAATAGCCTCCGTAACCCACCCCAGTAAATAGCCTCCGTAACCTGCCCCAGTAAATAGCCTCCGTAACCCACCCCAGTAAATAGCCTCCGTAACCCGCCCCAGTAAATAGCCTCCGTAACCCACCCCAGTAAATAGCCTCCGTAACCCACCCCAGTAAATAGCCTCCGTAACCCACCCCAGTAAATAGCCTCCGAAACCCGCCCCAGTAAATAGCCTCCTTAACCTGCCCCAGTAAATAGCCTCTGTAACCTGCCCCAGTAAATAGCCTCCGTAACCCACCCCAGTAAATAGCCTCCAGAACCCACCCCAGTAAATAGCCTACATAACCCGCCCCAGTAAATAGCCTCTGTAACCCACCCCAGTAAATAGCCTCCGTAACCCGCCCCAGTAAATAGCCTCCATAACCCGCCCCATTAAATAACCTCCGTAACCTGCCCCATTAAATAGCCTCCGTAACCCACCCCAGTAAATACCCTCCGTAACCCACCCCAGTAAATAGCCTACGTAACCTGCCCCAGTAAATAGCCTCTGTAACCCACCCCAGTAAATAGCCTCCGTAACCCACCCCAGTAAATAGCCTCCGTAACCCACCCCAGTAAATAGCCTCCGTAACCCGCCCCAGTAAATAGCCTCCGTAACCCACCCCAGTAAATAGCCTCCGTAACCCGCCCCAGTAAATAGCCTCCGTAACCCACCCCAGTAAATAGCCTCCGTAACCCACCCCAGTAATTAGCCTCCGTAACCCGCCCCAGTAAATAGCCTCCGTAACCTGCCCCAGTAAATAGCCTCCGTAACCCACCCCAGTAAATAGCCTACATAATCCGCCCCAGTAAATAGCCTACGTAACCCACCCCAGTAAATAGCCTCCGTAACCTGCCCCAGTAAATAGCCTCCGTAACCTGCCCCAGTAAATAGCCTCCGTAACCCATCCCAGTAAATAGCCTACATAACCCGCCCCATTAAATAGCCAGGCCTCGGTCCCTGCTGAGCTAGTTGATCCCAGTTGGGGCAGCAAGTGGGGCTATAATTGGCCTTGGTATATCTTAGTTTAAGGAAGGGAAAATAGGCCAGGAGTCTTGTTCCTGATTGTTATCCAGTGATCCCTGGCAGAACATGTAAGTGTGGATGTTGGACCTGGTGTGATGTCTTCCACAGTCAAAGTAATTTTGACTTTGTGCAACAGTGTGAAATGGGTGCTTGTGAATCGGCAGCCCGTTTTACACCTCTCTTGATTTGTATTTCCATTGAGTTCACACAAGAAAAATGGTTACTTTGCCAGTGTACAGTGAGAATCAACATATTCAGGAAAGGACATTGTCAAAAAGAAACAGAAATCCTTATCTGTGATCAGCAGTAACACAGATGGCTGCAAAGCTGTTCCATTCTTTTGGTAGTATCAAGGAGAAGTGTATTGATATATGTCTGTTGAAAAGCATTATTTACTTTGTACTTATTATTTTAATTTACTTCCCTGAGCCCATTTTCTTCCCTCCTGTTCTGAAGATGTTGACTGCTTGCTGATCTAATGGTTCCACAGATGCTGTTCACACTTTGGCACCTCACCCAAGTGACCATTCTTCACGTGTGAGCCAAGACAGTGAGTTTCTGCAGGCATTTGACCAAAGTGGGCATCACAGCTGAGCCTCATCCACACACACAAATAATTCACCAGGTGTCACGGAAAAGCAATTAGGAGCAACTTGGCTGATTTTTCCTTTCCTTTCCTTAGCCCAGGAACACTGAGATCAATGATAGTTCTCCTATTGCCCCACCTAAGATCAGTTAACAAAGAACAGAGCAGGGGGGGGGGGGGGGGTCGAGATTGACCTAGGAGCCCAATTTGCATGTTAAATGGGGCCTACTTGGCCGCCCAGCAGTAGGCGCCCTTCAAAATGGCGCCAGTGTACCATCAGTGTTAACATGGTGGTAAGGCTACCGACCCCATTTTGAGGCCGTTCCCGCCCCGTTAATGCCAGACTTCACAAGTGAAAATCAGCTTACTGGTTCGAGGCAGCCTGGGCGAGACATGTGCAGAAACCTCTGTGATATACCACCATGAATTTTCACTCCAGTGATCTCAGAAACAAAAAGCTTGGCCACTGCTGAAAGTGTTCAAAGTGATAATATAACACCATCTTTGCTATTATTTAAAAAAACCTGCTCTATAGACAGCAAAGGCTCAGTTTTGTCAACAGATTAAAACACTTCTAGCTTGAAGACAAGACATTCTGGAAAACACTATCTCAAAGAACATTGAGTTCAAAGCTTTTCTCTCTTTCATCCTGTCTGTGTAGCATGAAGCAGTCCAGGGTTCAGGGTTTGCATTTAATATTATCTGAGTTAGAAAAGCACCAAAGCTTTTCAACTTTGCTGATCAGCATGCAAGTCACAAGTGTAAATGCTTTGTGAGGTTCACAATTAGTGTCTCCATTTAGTATTGTTCAGATTTAACTTTGTCGTTCTCTCCATCAATCTTCATGCGATGCTTGTTAATTTTTCTAGTACAAAAGAGCATTAGCTTGTGGCAATGTTATCCCTGGGTGAAGGTGCAGGGGGAGTGGGTAGAGGCAAGTTAGCCTACAACAAACAAGTACTCCATAGTTTGATTAATCTCACTCCCAAACCAGCCATGCTTATGGTCAATTTAATCCCAGCGACACACCATTCATTCTCCCCATTTCCTTAAATATCTGAAATTGCAGCTTGTCACCTACCATCAGTTGCTAGAAGATTTTAAACATTGCAATAGGTTAGGTACCATAAAATGGGGGCTTTTTTATCTTTTATTCTTAACATCTGTGGTGATCCCCTTCCCCTCTTCTCAGCTCCTCTGGCCTTGTTTCCCTCCCCTGTTCGTTCTTAAATAGTTCACCTGAATAATGTAGCTCTATGGCTGTTTATGTATTGCCTTTCTTATAGCTTGTTTTTGATTATTTTATGAGTACAGAACAAACATTTATAAAATATCAAAAATTCATTGTCTTTGAAATACACTGAACTAATACTCAATAGTTCTCAGTGAATTACAGCAGCAGGCAATTCTGAGACTCTTGTTGATAAATGTACAAACGACTTGAGCTTTGCTCTTATAGTTTATAAGGTCATTACAGCCCTTCAATTGGATGTCTGCCTTGTGATTCGCCATGCAGCACTGGCTATTTATTCATAGGATGGTGTTTATTAAACTGAATTCCACTGCAACAATTTTCACTTCACAAAACCATAAATATTTATCCATATTTTTTATTTTGGTGTAGCTGTAACATGGAAAGGAAAATGGTAGTCCTGGGAACGGCCCAACTATACTGAGTCACCTAACTATTGATGAAAAGAAAGGCAGAAGTCTTTCACCAAATCACATCACACTGCTTGGTGCTGGCTGAAATACATCAAAATATCAGAGGGATATATGTTTTTAATTCTTGCAGAATAGTCAAGAACAATCTCAACGCACTGTATGATTGCTAACGAAGCTATTAAGAGGTCTCCTGATTAAAAAGAAATCCATCCTGTTTTGCCTATTTATTTCATAAGCAGTGGGAGCAATCTGATATATTGTGGCAAAAGATTGCTATTAAATTTGATGAAGCTGGAATAATAGCTGCCCTCAATAAGTTGAACATATTTTCTTTCAATCTTGCTTTTGCTGAGCAAATGAAATCATAAACATGAATTACTGCCAGAGTGGGATATTACAAAGTTGTTCTATGCATTAAAGGTAAAGACTTGAATTTTCCTGGACAAACTTGCCTGAATTAATGTAGTGCAGAGGCGGTCAGGGACAGGGAGGCCTTCCACTGATGCTTTGGCCAAAAAATGGCCTTTCCGATTTTCCTCTGTTGTCCACACCATGGGCTCGATTTTAATAGCCCTGAGGAGGCAGGTTTGGAGGTGGGTCGGCAGCGAAAATCGGAAAAAATGGCTTCAGACACCCAACCCGCCTCTATCCCGCCCCCACCCGATTTTCATGAGTGTCGGGTCAGCCACTCCTAAACTGACCCGACTCCAACCGGTGGGACAGGTAGTTAAGGCAGTTAAGAGCCTGTTAACTGCCTTGCTAATCCTATTTTCATAGTGGTTTCCCATTTTCATGCTTCTGGCTCCTGTTTCCCGTCTTGTCAGAAACAATCCAGCTGCAAGGAGATGAGTTGCTGGAGGACATGATTTGTGGGATTTGATGCAGCACTTTAAAAGCGCTCCTGAAACATGGCTGACATTCAAATACAACAACCTTGTTGTTGGAGGTTTGGGATAAGATTTTGCAAATCTACTGACCTTGACTGTTCAAGCTGACAGCCATCTGCAGTGTGACCTGAAAGGAATAATTTCAGGCCACTTCTAGTGTGCGCTTGCAAGCTTCTTGCCTCAAGTGAAATCTATAACAACGGGATGAGAAACATTTATATCCTCTCATCCTGGTCATCAGATTCGGAGGAAGAGCAGCCACGGTAGCACCACAACTGGCCACAACAGCAGCACTAGCACTAGGAGCGCCAACCTCCTCCTCACCCACCTGATGATGCACAGGGCGGAGGGCCTCAGCGCAGGGCTGCACCTCGCCGAAGGAGATACCCCCAACTCAGGGTTTACAGGCAGAGGATCAGCTTCCTCAGCATGACTGAGCAGCAGTGCCAAAGGAGGCTGAGACTTTCGCGAGAGGTAGTGGGTGACATCTGCGCAATGCTGCACCAAGACCTGGAGCCCAGAGGAGCGGGTGGACACTCCTTACCAAAGGCTGTCAAAGTCACCACCGCACGCAACGTCTTTGCTTTAGGGTCCTTCCAGGGATCAGCTGCAGACATCAGCAGCATCTCGCAGTCGGCCGCGCACACCTGCATCACGCATGTCCTCTTTGCAAAGGCCCACAATTATATCCACTTCTCCACGGATGGCCCAAGTGTGACGGCACATGCGGTTGGCTTTGCCAATATGGCAGGCTTGCCAATGGTGCAGGGCGTCATTGACTGCACACATGTAGCCATTAGGGCCCCCTATCACAACCCAGCTGTATTTGTCAACCACAAGGGATTCCACTCCCTGAACATCCAGCTGGTGTGTAACCACAGGACGTGGCTTATGACACAGATGAGGAGGCCATCAAACGATGCTGAGGAGCGGTACAATGTGAGTCACACATCCACCAGAAGCATCATCGAGCAAACCATCGGCTTGCTCAAAATGCGCTTCTGATGCCTAGGCAGATCTGGAGGAGCCTTGCAGTATGCACCAGCCAGGGTGTCCAGAATCATCGTGGTCTGCTGTGCCCTGCACAACATTGCACAGCAGCGCGGCTTAGTGCTGCCGCATGAACAAGTGGCTCAGCACACAGCCTCCTCGGAGGAAGAGGATGAGGAAGAGGATGAGGAGGAGGACGGGGAGTGACGCTTTGCGGGGCCGGATGTGGCCAATCCAGCAGCAGGCGAACACATTGTTCGCCGTCAGGCAAGGGATGCAATCATCCATGCCAGATTCGCATAAGCTTACGCTTCAACCACAGGTGGCTGGCACATGGTGATGAATATAAGTCCAACATCCTCAAAACCCCAGGCATCATCTGTCTACTAAAGCGCTCAGTGTCACCACCAACATTCTATATGGCATTTGCCCCGAGCCCTCACTCTTGAACTTCCATTTCCCAGAACACAGAGGCCACATTTTAGGTGATCTCAGCAGATCATTAAACCTTTTTCGACACTGAACCCATGTGCGTCTGCACACAGACCTCGAACTCACCTCCTCAGCAATTTGCAGCCAAGCTGCCTTGGTTTGCTGAGGAGGCCTCCTCCTTCTGTTTCCAGGGAAGAGGACCTCCTGACTTCCTCTAACTCCCTCCACAAGAGAATGGAGAGAGCCCCCATTGAACCTGGGTGCAGCCTTAGTTTTTGGGGCTGCCGTTCCTACAGCAGCAAGCACCTTTCAGAGGAAAAAGCATTAATTTTACTTAGCCAATGATTGGAACGCATCTGGCATATTTTTCATTTCTTAGTCACATACTACATTGAAAGAAACAAAAATCATAAATGTCTTTCTGGAGTAATATGACCAGCAATTTCATGCAATTTTTTGTGTTCACATCATCTGCTGTCAACTCCCCTTTCCAGATAATACAGCACCAAGCCATTCCAGTTACATTTTTTGCAAAGGGGACATGGCCCCTTTAAATTCTTACTCCAAAAACGCGTCATCAGACACAAGAAACTGACATGCTCCAAGCAATTGCCTGGAGGGACCCGCACGTAGGCCGTAACGAGGCCAATGACGCAAAAATCGGAACTGTGGGCCGGCGGCATCCGGGAGCGGGTCCGAAAGCTGCCAAGCAGCGGGCCCACCCTCAACCCGCCTCCTCTATAAAAATTGAGCCCCATAACTCGAATCTCCCTCCTCTAAACCCATCCCACCTCATGTAGACGAAGACAGAGACATATGGCTTAGTAGTCCCCACTGCTTAAATGTGTTTCTGCCCTGTTCCCACCTGCAGAAAGCACCATCATTATAAAAGTGGAGTTGGGATCAATACAGTGTTCCAGAGGTGCGGAAGCAGCGTGAAGGCCAGACGTCATTGAATACAGCGGGCTCGATTTTAACTGCAGGGCACGAATGCGACAAATTGAGCAGCAGGCCCATCCGGGAGGGGTAGCAAGGACGCTTGGTCAATGTTAATGTGCCGCTACATGACTAGTTTTCCTGGCAGCTGCCATGATTGTTTTGTTTTTGGACAATTAAAGGCACCTGCATTGTTCAGACAGAATGATCAGGTTGGTTGCTTGGCGACCCATTTAACTATGACACCAATGTCATCCAAGGGTCGAGAGCAAAAACAAGCTCAATGAAGCCTTGTGTGCTACATGCATCATTATTTATCATTGGTATACTGAAGTCCCACTTCAGTTGCCTGGATAGGGTGGAGGGAGCCCCATGGTGCAGCCCAGCAAGGTTATCAAGAATTATAGTGGCATGCTGAATGTTGCATAATTTTATAGCAAGAAAGAGATTGGACCTACCATCTGCAGAAGATGATGAGGAAGAGGACAAAAGTGGAGGCCAGCGATCCCTTCAGCACAACAGTGGCAAAAAAAAGAGAGAGGAGACCCCATTGCCAGCAACTTATGAGATTCAGCAGGAAATTTTTTTTTTTTTTCGTTTTATTCGTTCATGAGATGTGGGCATCGCTGGCAAGGCCAGCATTTATTGCCCATCACTAATTGACCTCGAGAAGGTGGTGGTGAGCCACCTTCTTGAACCGCTGCAGTCCGTGTGGTGAAGGTACTCCCACAGTGCTGTGAGGGAGGGAGTTCCAGGATTTTGACCCAGTGATGATGAAGGAACGGCGATATATTTCCAAGTCAGGATGGTGTGTTACTTGGAGGGGAACTTGCAGGTGGTGGTGTTCCCATGCGCCTGATGCCCTTGTCCTTCTAGGTGGTAGAGGTCGCGGGTTTGGGAGGTGCTGCCAAAGAAGCCTTGGCAAGTTGCTGCAGTGCATCTTGTAGATGGTACACACTGCAGACACAGTGCGCCGGTGGTGGAGGGAGTAAATGTTTAATGTGGTGGATGGGGTGCCAATCAAGTGGGCTGCTTTGTCTTGGATGTTGTCGAACTTCTTGAGTGTTGTTGGAGTTGCACTCATCCAGACAAGTGGAGAGTATTCCATCACACTCCTTACTTGTGCCTTGTAGATGGTGGAAAGGCTTTGGGGAGTTAGAAGGTGAGACACTTACCGCAGAATACCCAGCCTCTGACCTGCTCTTGTTGCCACAGTATTTATGTGGCTGGTCCAGTTAAGTTTCTGGTCAATGGTGACCCCCAGGATGTTGATGGTGGGGGATTCAGCGATGGTAATGCCGTTGAATGTCAAGGGGCGGTGGTTAGACTCTCGCTTGTTGGAGATAGTCATTGCCTGGCATCCTGTGGCGCGAATGTTACCTGCCACTTATCAGCCCAAGCCTGAATGTCGTCAAGGTCTTGCGGCATGCGGGCAAGGACTGCTTCATTATCTGAGGAGTTGTCAATGGCACTGAACACTGTGCAGTCATCAGCAAACATCCCCACTTCTGACCTTATGATGGAGGGAAGGTCATTGATGAAGCAGCTGAAGATGGTTGGGCCTAGGACACTGCCCTGAGGAACTCCTGCACTGATGTCCTGGGGCTGTGATGATTGAACTTCAACCACCACAACCATCTTCCTTTGTGCTGGGTATGTCTCCACTCAGTGGAGAGTTTTCCCCCCGATTCCCATTGATTTCAGTTTTACTAGGGCTCCTTGATGCCACACACGGTCAAATGCTGCCTTGATGTCAAGGGCAGTCACTCTGACCTCATCTCTGGAATTCAGCTCCTTTGTCCATGTTTGGACCAAGGCTGTAATGAGGTCTGGAGCCAAGTGGTCCTGTTGGAACCCAAACTGGGCATCAGTGAGCAGGTTATTGGTGAGTAAGTGCTGCTTGATAGCACTGTCGATGACACCTTCCATTACTTTGTTGATGATTGAGAGTAGACTGATGGGGCGGTAATTGGCCAGATTGGATTTGTCCTGCTTTTTGCGGACAGGACATACCTGGGCAGTTTTCCACATTGTTGGATAGATGCCAGTGTTGTAGCTGTACTGGAACAGCTTGGCTAGAGGTGCGGCTAGTTCTGGAGCACTTATCAACAACTTTATCCAGGGGAAAGGATGTACTCCCTCTCCAGAGCCAATAATGCTGTTGAGGTGCTTTTACATTGTACACTAATAACTAGAATTCAAATCTACAATACATTTCCCATCCTTTCCGGGAAAGGACACTGACAGACCTTCATTAACAGATATAAAGAGAATCGAAAGCCTTTATAAAATTAATCCACAAACATGCCAATCTGCCAAAGAGTTACGTGTTTACTGATCGACTCTCCTTTGTGTCCGATTGCTATTTATGATTGTGCCTACCCTATAAGTCTTAAACTCTTTTCACCAATGAACCTAACCTCTTACTTCCTACATAGTACTACCTCAATGTGAGATTGGTTGCTGGGACTGTATTAATGGAGCCCTCGAGGCTTGAGGTGCCACTTACCTCAGTGATGCAGATGTTCTTGAAGGACCTACTTCTAGTGCCATGTTGCTTGCACATTCAATGCCGACTTGGTCCAAGCCAGAATTTCCATCCTGTACTGGCACTGAAGGGGAATGGATTGACGCAGTGGCACTGTCACTATGAGGAGAAACGGCGACATCTGCGACCGCTGCTTACAGCCCACTTGTAAGGGGCACCAGTTCAGTTAGCTAATGGTCTGCATGAGAAGCAGAAGAACAACAACTTGCATTTATATACTGCTTTTAATGTAGTCAAACATCCCAAGGAGCTTAACAGGAGCGTTATCAAACAAAATTTGATACTGAGCCTCATAAGGAGATATTAGGACAGGTGAGCAAAAGTGTCTTAAAGGAGCAGAGAGGTAGATAGACTGATAGATTTAGGGAGGGAATTCCAGAGCTTAGGGACTTGGCAGCTGAAGGCATGGCCACCAATGGTGGAGAAATACAAATCGGGGATGCACAAGAGTGCAGAATTGGAGGAGCGCAGAGATCTCAGAGACTGAATATTCCTAATTAAGTTGTGAATGCACTGAGCTTGGGTGCTCTTTAGGGAATCTATGGAAGTAGTTATTGCTGCAACAATCACCCTTAGAACCTCTGCCTGATGTCTTGTTATTGCAAAAATCTCCTGGACTGCCACATTTCCCTGGGTGCTCTGTATATCCTGAAATATCTTCTAAACCTCCATCTTAGCCACTATCTGCAACATATAAGAGGAGACTGTCTCCACTGCCTGCACCTGAGATCTATGCTTCCGAATCATAGTTCTTTTGAAGATTGGGTCCCTAAGATCCAGGTGCCTGTGCTCCTCAGCTGAGGCCAGTCCTCCTTCCCTGGAAGAGAAAGCTGGTTCCTCATCATCTCCTCCCAGATCCTCCTGCTGACTGGTGGTCTGTGTTACACCCTGTGACACCCCCTCTGTCTCGCTATTTACACCCTGCCAAGTGGATGTATCTGAGCTGGTATTTGAATAAGTAGTGTGCCATGATAGAGGCGGTGAATCAGGTTTGGGAATGGGTACACTGTAGATGCCAGGCTGCTCATCAGATTCTTCTTTCTGAAAACACCTGTGATGGATTCAAAGGTCAGTCATTTTTGGAGGGTGCAATCTTAGTAGTGAGGCAGCAGTGATAGGACATTGATAGGAGGGTTTTCTATTAATTAGAATGTCTAATGAATGTAGGTACTCACAGTATCCTAGCTGATCCATAGCACTACCAACCTGAACCTGACAGCTCTCCTTCAACTTTTCCATCATCCACTGCCTACCCAGTGTGTCTGCCGAGGATTTGTAGAGCTTCATCCTCATGTCTACATCAGGGACTGATGGCTACCCTTCCTCCAACCATGGCACACAGTTGCTGTTGATTTTGGGCGACCTTTTCCTTTGCAAAGAATATGAAGCTATAGAAAGGGCAATGATTAATTCAGAACTGAATGTCACCAAGGTGTCTCCAGACATTCTATTGTGATAATTCTTTCAAGTACAGGCTATGCAGCAATCTCTTCACTTTTCACTCAGATACCATCACCCTTAAGATAAATGGAATGGTTGGACAGGCATGTGCGGTTATGGGGTGAAGGGGTTAGTGATGTATCTGGTGTATAGTAACAGCCTCATTTATTGTTTGATTTGCACATGTGGACATGGATGGTGTGGAAGTGAGTCATTCTTCCAGCATTATTTCAGGATGTGCCTTCACATCCTGTACCAATCAGCAAATATATCATGCAAGAATAAAAACCATCAGTCATGAAGTTAAAAAACGATTATTCAAAAACAAGCAATTATAACTAGCTCCAACCAAAGAAAGGAGAAGCTGAACCACAAACAGGTTAAAACACAATCAAAACAAAGCAAAGGTAAAAACAACAGCAGAAAACTCTAGCTCAGCATGGAGCTCCCAGTACATTGGGAACAGATTATCCATTGAAGGTCAAAGCCTATATCCTTAGAACACATCTCGCATTTGTTAACCATGAAGATATATCACAATAGATGTAACAACAAAATTACCAAACATAATAAACGACCAATGCCTACGATTAACATAAACTGACACTTATTTATACTGATGAAGGAACAGAGAGCCGTATATCCAAATTTGCTGACGACACCAAGTTAGTTGGCACAGTAAATAGTGTAGATGGAAGCAGAAAGTTGCAAAGGGACATTGATAGACTTAGTGGGCTGGATTTTGATACTGGGGCGGGTTGGGGCGGGTTGGGGTCATGTCATCCACTTTTCGTGTTATCCACCCGACTGCAATTGGATGTGGGAGATTGATGCGATTTTCACCTAATTGGGCAATTGAGTTCCAGCATGTGGGAACCCATGACCCAATTAGTGTTTTCAGTTTGAAAGTCGCCTCTGATGATGTCATCATTACTGCTGCATTGAAGGTCTTCAGAGACTGCCTGGCCTTTGCTGTGAGAGGACCTGGATGCAAAATGAGCAGCAGCAGCCGAGAGAGAGAGAGAGAGAGAGAGAGAGAGAGAGAGAGAGAGAGAGCGGGACGGAGTCGGGACCAGCAGACACGATTTAATGAAAATTGCGTGGAGGCAGGATGGAGGCCAACTTGTGGAGGCAGGATGGAGGCCAACTTGTGCCCGCCTGCCAGTTTTTGCAATTTTAACCCCCCACACGCCTCCAAACCCGCCTCCACGGGTCAATGAAAATCCAGCCCAGTGAGTGGGCAAAACTGTGGCAGATGGAGTTCAATGTGGGAAAATGTGAGGCCAACCATTTTTTAACTGAAGAAAGATAGATCAAAGTATTTTCTAAATGGTGAGAAGCTAGGAACTGTGGAGGAGTGGAGAGATTTAGGAGTCCAAGTACAGAAATCACTAAAAGCTAATGGACAAAGGTACAAAAAATAATTTAAAAAGTTAATGGAATGTTGGTCATTATCTCAAGAGGACTGGAATACAAAGGGGTGGAAGTTATGTTACAGTTATATAAAGCTCTTGTTAGACCCCATTTAGAGTACTGCATTCAGTTCTGGGCACCGCACCTCATGAAGGATATAATGGCCTTTGAAGGGTAGATTCCAGTGTTGTAGCTGTACTGGAACAGCTTGGCTAGAGGTGCGGCTAGTTCTAGAACACAAGTCTTCAGCACCACAGCCGGAATGTTGTCGGGGCCCATAGCCTTTGCTGTATCCAGTGCGCTCAGCCGTTTCTTGATATCACGTGGAGTGAATCGAATTGACTGAAGACTGGCTTCTGTGATGGTGGGGACCTCAGGAGGAGGCCGAGATGGATCATCCACTCGGCACTTCTGGCTGAAGATGGTTGCGAACGCTTCAGCCTTGTCTTTTGCACTCACGTGGTGGGCTCCACCATCATTGGGGATAGGGATGTTCATAAATCTTCCTCCTCCCGTTAGTTGTTTAAATGTCCACCACCATTCACGACTGGATGTGGTAGGAATGCAGCGCTTTGATCTGATCTGTTGGTTGTGAGATCGCTTAGCTCTGTTTATAGCATGCTGCTTCCGCTGTTCAGTATGCATGTAGTCCTGTGTTGTAGCTTCACCAGATTGGCACCTCATTTTTAGGTACGCCTTGTGCTGTTCCTGGTATGCTCTTCTACACTCCTCATTTAACCAGGGTTGATGGTAATGCTAGAGTGAGTGATATGCCAGGTTACATGAGGTTATAGATTGTGGTGGAATACATATCTGCTGATGGCCATAGCGCCTCATGGATGCCCAGTTTTGAGCTGCTAGATCTGTTCTGAATGTATCCCATTTAGCATGATGGTAGTGCCACACAACACGACGGAGGGTGTCTTCAGTGTGAAGATGGGACTTTGTCTCGACAAGGACTGTGATGTGGTCACTCCTACCAGTAATGACATGGACAGATGCAGCTGCGACAGGTAGATTAGTGATGGCGAGGTCGAGTAGGTTTTTCCCTCGTGTTGGTTCTCTCACCACCTGTTGCAAGCCCAGACTGGCAGCTATGTCCTTCAGGAGTTTGTCAGCTTGGTCAGTAGTGGTGCTACTGAGCCATTCTTGGTGATGGACATTGAAGTCCCCACCCAGAGTACATTCTGTGACCTTGCTGCTCAGTGCTCCAAGTGGTGTTCAACATGGAGGAGTACTGAGCAGCAAGGGCTGAGGGAGGTGGTAATCAGCAGGAGGTTTCCTTGCCAATAGTTGACCTGATGCTGTGAGACTTTCTGGAGTCAATATGGAATCAATAGCCAGGGCAACTCCCTCCCACTGTGCCACCACCTCTGACCATACCAGGGACGGTGATGGAGGAGTTTGGGATGTTGGCTGAAAGTTATAATTCTGTGAGCATGACTATGTTAGGCTGTTGCTAGTCTGTGGGACAACGCTCCCAATTTTGGCACAAGTCCCCAGGTCAACATTGGTGGATGTGTGGGATCAAATCTGCAGCCCATCCTCTTTCTGTATGAGGAGAACTTTGCAGAGTCGACTGGGCTGGCTGTGCCTTCGTCGTGTCCGAATCCGATGCCTAGGTCGATGTCGGGTTGGTTTTATTTCTATTATACTTTGTTGTAGCAGTTTGGTACAACTGAGTGACTTGCTAGGCCATTTGAGAGGACAGTTAAGAGTCAATCACATTACTGCGGGTCTGGAGTCACGTATAGGCCAGATCGGGTAAGGACAGCAGATTTCCTTCCCTAAAGGACTTTAGTCAGTAAACATAAGAACCAGATGGGTTTTTACGACAATCCAGTAGTTACAAGATCACCATTACTGACACTAGCTTAGTATTCCAGATTTATTTAGTTAACTGAACTTAAATTCCCCAGCTGCCGTGGTGGGACTCACGTCTCTGGATCATTAGTCCAGGCCTCTGGATTTACTAGTCCAGTAACATAACCACTAAGCTATCGTTCCCAGTAGGTGGAGTAGCTCCTGTAGACCCAGTCAAAGTGGTGGTACATTGCCTGTAGCATTTACATCCATGCACACCTTGAACCTTTTAAATCTAGCTCTGGTCATTACTAGCATTTTAATGTCTATTCTGAATATAAAACAATTAGTGTAAAATTCAGAGATCCTAAAAAATAAATGCACAGGACAATTTGGCGATCTATTTTCTTCCATAGGAACATACTTAATAAATAATAGACTAATGTCTGTAAAAAAAAACTCTGGGGGTAATTTTAACTTAACCCGCCCAGCATCAACCTGACGGGATCGGATTGGTCGCTCATTTTACGCCCCGCTTGATTTTACTTGGGCTTCAATGGAAAGTAAAATTGGGCGGAATATAAAATGGACAGCTGATCTGATCCTGTCAGTTTCCTGTCGCGCCTGTTAGGTTAAAATGACCCGAGTTGAGTTCATTGGTGTATGCATGTGTTTGTGTAGGGGAATACACAATATCCCACATTTGTGCATTAGACACTTTTTATATCTGATTTATGTGTAGAAAACCTGAGTTTCAGCTGCTTCAAATCCACCTCTCCATGCACTACCCAGCCATCAGTTTCCTGAGATACTTTCGCTCAGCAGCCAGCCACAGAGCACAAGAGTTTAGGTAATACATTTCACATGTATAGGATTGCTGAATCATTCCCTCTCACAAGCTTCTAAATGATTAGTTATAGGTCAACATTGGTGGAGGTGTGGGATAAAATCTGCAGCCCATCCTCTTGCTGTATGTCTTTGATGGAATAAAGGAAGGCACATGTCAAGAGAAAAGAGTTTGCAAAGAAGTTGGTCTGTGATATTGCGCCATGAGATTCTTGTGCATGAACTCTCATCATGTTTGTCTGTAGTTCCAACCTCTGCTATTTTAAGAGGTTTAACCTATTGATTTCAAACAGGTTAGCATGTCTGCAAAAGTAATGGAGACAGGAATTTCAGACAAATCCATAAGTTCATATGCCAGTATTCCACAGCATGACATCAGGACCGGAATTCTCAAATTTATATGATGTTTATGTTGGTCAGTTATAAAAATGAAGATTATTCTCTTCAGCAAAGCATATTTGGGGAATGCAAGATTCAGACTTAAACTAAGGAGGGGAGTGGGTGAAATGAAAATTCATAAATCTTTGAACGGGATCTGGAATGTATAATAAGAGAGTATTAGGAAACTGAGATAAACTAGAGCAAAGAAGGAACTTCTTGCAGAGGGCTGCTGACATGTGGGATAGGTTTCAATTTAATGTAAGGAACACTGAGTTCGGAGATTAGTTCAAAAAGATTTCAGTTAAAATTTAAAGGAAGATTCTTGGAATAAGCTTAGACTCTGATGGCGATAGATAAGATTGAGCTATTGCGGGATAATAACCAATGGATGTGGAATGACTGCAGAAACCACTTCATTAAGCAGAACATTAAGATGGTCCAAAAGGCCTTTACTTGTTCCAAAGATCTTATGTTCTTAATTATACAGGCATGGAGCAAGGATGCTAGCAGAGTGACATCAATTCCTGAGGGAGATGTGAAGGGAAGTCTAAAAGCCCCCTCTGGTATCAGAGAAGTAATTGGTTCACCTTATACTGATACTAACTGCCCACTGGTAAGGAAACCATGGGCAAAGGAGATAGTTTCAATGTCCAGACCCCACTGCTTACACTGTTGGTGTTAACGTGATTTACCCGCTATAAGCGGTGGATGGTACAGCCAATCTCCACTGCTGTGATCTCTGTGGACTCTACTAGTCACTAAAATATGGACTGGCGTCGGATGCTGTGTCCACTCAGTTCCTGTACTGACTTAGAGAAGAGCAAACAGAAAACACGAGCCTGCCAGCAAAGAGAGAATCGTGGGAGAGACACATGGCAGCACCGAAGCTTCCTGGAGTCCTCGTCAGGGGTAAACACTGGACATCGCGCATCGGTAAATACTGTACAGGGAATTAAAGAGGTGCAAAGAAATGCCTGATATAGCCAGCGTGCTTAATATGTTATAAGCTGCGCCGCTGTAATTGGCTCTTATGATACTGGCACATGGTTAGTGCCAGTTGCTCGATATTGGCGGCGGCACGTGCTAAGCGTGGATGGTATAAGTGGTAGGGATTGTACCACAACTGAGGGCACTATACTGCCAATTCACACCAGAGTGATGTCCTTCATGCTGACATGAACATGGTAGTGTAAATAAAGTTACAGGCCTGGAGTTTCCGCTCGATTGCTCTGGTATTTTTGGCACAATTCGCCCGATATCGGCAGAACAGACACAAGAGATCGCAGAATTTTAAGTGCAAATTGCATTCAGCGCAACTCGAGTTTCCACAATCTTTTGCGCTAGTTCTAAAAACATCGCGTTAGAAGCTGGCCCCGCCCATAAAACTGGCCACGCCCCCAGGGTGAATTAATCACCATTGGGAGTTTTCGCTAATTGCGCTCATTTGCGGGCCTTCGAGGGGGTTCCAAATATTAAGCTGGATTTTTTGGGCACAAGGACACTAATAGATACATTTTGAATGGTTTTGAATTATATATTTTTTTCAATTTACTAAACAACTGACTACTGTACCCCAATCTAATTAGAAAATAATTTTGTATATTTTTAAAAATCATTTTGTGATTTAGAATTGGATTACTCACAGGTGGTGGATTGACATAATGATTTAAAATGCTTATTTTTTGCTATAAACCCACTGTCAGCTGTGTATTAATCAAACTTTACCAAGTTACCACTCTTCAATATATCAAGGAATATTTTTTAAAGCAAAATTTTTTTTTTTTTTAAATTACGTTTTAAAACGCTGCCCAATTACGCTGGCTCATGGCAGATTTTGCATTCAGCGATATGCAAATAAGTTTGAGCGTAAACTCAGGGAAAAAAAACTTTTCCAAATGGGTGCAATTTTGGGTGCAATTTGCACCTAAATCGCCGATTGCGCCTAAAACGGAAACTCTACCCCAAAGACTTTGGCTGAAGGTTAAGAGAGCTCCTTCTTTCATAGCTCTGAGAGTCTTTCAGCAGACAGATCCTCCATTTCTTTCAATCTGCCTACTCTAGCATTATAAACAGGTGACAGGGTATATATTCCACCACTTGCTAAGGTTAGCAAAAAAAGTGGGCTTGACTGTGATGTTAAGATTTTTCTCGCTTTATATGCACCCTGACTTTTTCACAAATGGAGGGAAATGTGCTCAGCATTGCATTGTTTCATTCGCAATGTGCTACAGGTGATAACCTGTCACCCACATCATGTATCTTCTACCGACAATTTAAGATATAAACTATTTGTGACGTCTGTGATATTTTGCATGCGGCGTATGCCCCAAAGCAGCACTATAAAACTCTGAGGCAGGGCTATCAATCTTTCCAGAGAAATATGGCTCAAAACAACAATAAGTTGTGTGTTTTGTTTGTAAGCCAAAATCCTCTGATGTCATTCTTCCCAGAATGCCACACATGAAAGAAGCGTTATATGGCGTCCTCCACTCCGCCACCCCCCCCACCCCGCCAAACCAGTGGTAAAAAAACTGGATGTTACAAACTCGGCAATCTACCTCAGCGCTGCAGTCAGATCATTTCACAGAGGATTTTGTTTGTGGGTAAAATGTTGGCTATTGTAAAAACTAAATTCGGGAGATTTTCCCTTAAAGTGCAGGAATGTGTACTATGCATTTCCACAGGCTTACAAAGGCAGCAGCACAGCTGAGAAGGAGTCTTGCTAGAGGACTGAACTTTAACGGGGCAGGGGGTGGGGGGGGGGGGGTGGCAAAAAGATATACAGGAACAGTATAAAATGTGGCTCTATAATTCCATCATGTTCTTGACACTAAAGAAATGCACATACATAGATACATAGATACATAGAAGATAGGAGCAGGAGTAGGCCATCCGGCCCTTCGAGCCTGCTCCTGCTGTCATTCTAACAATGTGCACTGATTATATTAAAATGAAGTTAGACAAATACTGCCTTTGCAGTCCATATATAGAGACATGCCAGTGGTTGAAATTACAGCTCCTACATCAGCCATTTCATTTCCTGAGGGGGACTCATAAAGGGCAAACACTGTTCAAAATGCATTTTTGAACATTTGTTCCAATATAAAATTATCAAATAAAATGGAGGATTTGTCAAGGAAAAATAAAAGGTGGCAGCTTAGCTAAGAATACAGAAAACTATCCATTTCTGTCTTCTGGCTAGCTTCTTGTAATAAGGCAGAACTCTCACTTAATGAGGAACAGATGGCAATGTATAAAGGTAAGGATTCCTTCAGCTGCTTTCTTCTTATTCTAGCTAGCAATGCTCAACTTCTTAATCTATCCCAGATGCCAAAAGTCCATTTTATCTTTGCATGACGTGAGATTTCCATTAAGAGCAATGATGGTGTTGCGTTCAGTCTTCCACTGTCAAGCTGCTAAAAAGAACACTCAAACAGAGGAGTCCGCAGACAAGCTTAGATTAGAAATGTTTCAACAATTATCTTTTTTTAGGATAAGGCTCATCTGTTTTTAACATCAATAAGCTGCTTGATTTTTGCTCTGTAATCCAGCCAAGATCTGCTACAGGCATGCTCCAAGACATTGTGGTGCCACTTAACTTAATGTCTGTCCTCGAAATGTCACATATACTCAATAGAAAGGCATATTTTTGACATGGACATCATTTGTGGATCCACAGTCAACTCCCACAAAAACATTCCACCATGTTGGAAGGACAATGAGTGACAATTTAACAATTTTTCGTGAAGTGAGGTTTGAAGCCACCGAGAACTTTATAAAATCCCGCTGTTATGCACAGTTTGGCTCGGCCTTTTAATCTTTTATTTGTTGTCTCACAGCTGCTGTGGGACTGGAAAATTCAGATACAGCAATGAATAATCATATAAAACACAATTTGAAAAAAAAACTTCTGTGTTGTCCTTGTGGGTAACAGCAATACTTGGTGTGTTACCGGGCCAAAAAGAGCAGCAACGTCACCAGTTTGATCCCTGGGCGAACTGATCTCAATTATGGCAGCAATGCAGGTACACAAGGAGGCTACAGTGTTGCTGGGCTCAGGACGGGAAAGATCATCAAGGATTCCAACTCCTGATTGCTTTGTGTGTCGGCATCCACTGTGGGCAGGATGAAGCTCAGCTGAAGCCCCATACGTCAAATAACCTAACCATTCCTCACTGTGTAGATTCACCAACAAAGAAAAGCTACTTGAGTCAGGTGCTGGAGATCTGCCACCACCCATCATCCTTTCAACCATCAGGGATCACCGCCTTGAGGACAGGAGTGAGAAAACTGAAACAAAAACTACAATCCAATGAATTAGAAAGGAGCTTTTTGCTGTGTTGGATCATATCCCACTAATCATTTTGATTACATTCTCCTATCTATTGCGTCTCTCCATTTTAATATTTGCTTTGCATTAAAAAATAATCCAGGCTCAAATAACCACCGTCCACCTACTTTTACAGTCATTATCATTCTATTGTAACTCAGAAGGCTTCATATCCCAGTCATTTCAATGGGGAGGCAGAGGGACAGATATTAAATGTCATTAAACGTTATCACCCAATTAACAACAGGCAAAATATAGCAATCTCAGCATTAAGGATACTTTTAACAATGTGGATCCCACATTAGACATTCAGATGTTAGTTATAAACACCAGTATGTATTTGCTGCCAGTGTAAGCAGAATAATTCAGCCAGTTATATGGGGACATCTAATTACATAACTCTGCATATTTTAAAACTTGGAAAAAGTTCATGTCACTGCCTAGTGCTGCAAATCACAGTTGAAGCAGGTATTAGCTCGGCCAGGAAGATGCTGATTCGGTTAATCTCACTGCTACTCTTCCTTTTTATACCTGGCAGTATTTTTTATTCAAGACATTGGGCCGTATTTTGCGTCCCCTACGGGTGTGTATGAGGTGTGTACGCGCCCGTAGGGGCCGCGCAAGTTCTAGGTTTAGACATGCGAAGCGCATGCGCTGAAACCCGGCACTTGCGATCTGTCAAGAATCTTCTTGGCAGATCCTCCACATCCCCAGGAGATTATTTGCACAACTTCTGCCCGCTGAATGCCTGTCAAATTCTTACGCCTGGTAAAATCAGGCGTAAGGCCTGCTTTTACCAGCAGAAGAGTTTTTTAAAAATCGAAAAATAAAATTTTATCACTCATTTATGAATTAAAAATACTCTTCAATAAGGTAAGTTTATTTTTAGCCCCATAAAAACATATAATTTTTTTCCCAAAAAAGTTAATTTTTGTTTAAAATATTTAATTAAATGGCATTTTAATTAATTTTAAATATGTAATTTTAAAAAATTATTTCATGTGTTGGTGTATTTTTTAAGTGATCCCCTTTCATACTTATGGGAGTTCCATACGTACGGAACTCCAATAAGTATGAGTGGGGATTCCCTTCTTTTATTGGTTGGGCCGGCCCACGCGATCCCAGGGGTGCTTGCGTCACTGAGATATGGGGGGTTCTGCCCGCGCAGACCCGAAGAGGCCCAGGATCGCAAGCCTCCATACCTCCCGGGCCACCAGGTACATTCGTAGATTTTTTGCAGCTCAGAGGCGTCCGTCCGTGGAACGCCTCCGATCGCAAACGTTGGCCCAATGTTTAAGAGGGTAAACCTGCAGCATGCTGTAGTTTTCTAATTTACATATAACAGAAATGGAGAACTGGCATGGAGGAGAAGACATGAGATGAAGGAAGCATATAATCAAATGACCTTATAAAACTCCACAGTTTTATAAACATCTTCCTTGTACTTCAAAACATATAAAACAAAGTGAGCAGTTAACCTCATAGCATTACTTGATAACAATATAAATATAAAACTTCTAAATGTGATGTGTTAAAAGTCACGTTTACTTCCTGTTGTGACTCTTTTGCCATCACACGTTGTTCATTGACACAAACTAAAACAGCATCAAATCAGAATTGAAGAGTTAGGGAATGTTAAAACCAAAATCAAGGAAAATTAATAGAATAAGAAACCACTAAGGACTTACAAAAACAATCAATCCCGAAGGACCAGCCAGGAGATCCGACCAATTTAAAACCAAAGTTTAAAGAAAGGTAAATCAAATGAATCACTCAAATATTTTTTTTATAGTAACTGACATGTCTAATGTGCAGAATGTGTCTCAAAACAAAATAAAAACATCAAAAATTACATATCTCACAATATGATTAAACTTATCAAATGAATTGTCTTTTAATATCTTACATTTTTTTACTGGAAGATGTCAGTTTATTCCAGCTTGGAATCTGTTAGCTGAAAGCACATCCCGCAGATTGAGCATGTTTAAGCAGTTTGACAGAGTCCCGCAAGTTTGTATACGCTGATGACATTGCCTTGGCCACGCAAAACATGAATCTGTCTATCACCGAGGAGACCCTGACCAGTGATTTACAGAGGATGGAGGCCTACAGCCGCCGATGGCGACTTCAGCCAAACCCACAAAAGACCGTCACCTCGACATTCCACCTCAACACCCATCAAGCAAACCAATCTTTGAAATTCTCCTTTTGTGGCACAGAGGTAAACTAGGCCAAAAACCCCTCCTATTTCGGAGTCATGCTTGATTGCACCCTGTTGTATAGGCAGCATCTCCAGAACCTTGGGAAGAAACTAAAGAGTAGGGTCAACTTGATCCAGAAACTCGCTGGATCCACATGGGGAGCAGGTGCTCAAACCCTCCGTACAGCAGCACTCGCCCTGGTGTACTCTACAGCGGAGTACTGCTCTCCGACATGGCTATCGAGTCCGCATGTCAAATCCGTTGATGTCCAGCTGAATTCTACTATGAGAATTATCACCAGTACGCTTTTATCGACACCAACACATTGGCTGCCCGTGCTTGCAAACATCGCACCACCATACCTATGCCGCGAATATGCAGTCTCCAGAGAATACAACCGCTACACCAGCAAATACATGCCGATCCAGGCCGACTTGAACAATCTACCACCAACCCGTCTCAAATCTAGGAGGCCATTTTGGACCATTGCCGAAGCCCTTCAGCGATCTCCCCTTGGCCTTGATGACCGGTGGCGAAATGCTTGGAAGAACTGTGACATACGGAATGGATTCCTTATAGAGGACCCCACAGTACAACCTGAAGGATCAAACCTTCCACGCAAACAGTGGACAACCATCAACCGCCTCAGAACCAGTCATGGTAGATGCTGCCACCTTCTCCATAGATGGAAGATTAAAGCATCTCCATGATCCGACTGTGGAGCTCCTAATCCGACCTTGGAGCACATCATTGAGCACTGCCCTCAGGAAATTCGCAGGCAGCCTACAAGATATCCACGATGTTACACCGGAAGCTTCGGCCTGGATATCCGACTTAGATATTGACATTCGATTTGCTTTGCTACTACCATACGAAAGAAGAAGCATGTAGGGGGAAAAATTCGGTTGCTTTGCGCCTCCCATTAGCGCCCTAAGAGGGCACTAATGGAGCACAAAGCAACTAGCGCCCAGGCGCGGCGATGTTTGCGTCGCTCGCGAAATTGACCAGTTTTTGCGGCGGCGCTAAACTATACCACCACGATCTCCTGCGCCTGCAGATCGTGACGTCAGTCGAGCGTGCAACGCCCTGATGGTGCCCCGGACCGGATATTGAGTGGCGCCCCCTACCTTTCCACCTGCCGCAAGCAACGACAGGGAGAGTGGAACGTTTTGCAGTCGGGAAGGGGCTGGGGGTGCGCTATTTAAAGGCGCCCTCTTCCTGCCTTTTTTTGTGGGAGACATTTTTGCACCACTCATTCTGACAGAGAGAGAGATTCTGAGAGAGAGAGAGAGAGAGACTTCAGGAGAGAGTCAACGCTGTGTGAAGTAGTTTTGGCTACTGAGCATCACTTTGCAGGTTCTTTTGGATTTGACCTTCATTACTTCGATTGTCAACAGACTATGGGGGTGCAGTGATTCGGGGCGTCGTCCTGCGCCTGCAGAATCGGAGGCATCAGAGACGCAGAGAGAGAGTGACAATCATGGCCAGAGGGAGGACGGCCAACAGGCCTCTGCACAGGAGACCTTACCCTCCCAGGGTATTCTGGGAACAATTCTCCGACATTCATTTGTCTGAGGAGCAGTGTTTGCGCAGACTGCGCTTCAGCAAGGAGGTGGTCACTGAGCTCTGCCACCTGCTGCAACCAGATCTGCAGCCTCAACTGAGGACCAAGACGTCTCT
This sequence comes from Squalus acanthias, assembly GCA_030390025.1. NCBI lineage: Eukaryota > Metazoa > Chordata > Chondrichthyes > Squaliformes > Squalidae > Squalus > Squalus acanthias. The sequence goes on from CM059426.1 coordinate 180,585,182, forward strand.
GTCAGTGGCAGTGAAGGTCACAGTGGCTCTCAATTTTTATGCCACCAGCTCCTTTCAAGCAGCTACTGGGGACATCGCCTATATCTCCCAGTTCGCGGTCCATTGCTGTATCCGGGAGGTGACAAATGCCCTCTATAAAAGGAGACGTCAGTACATCTCTTTCCCGATGACCCGGGCCAAACAGCATGAAGATGCGTTGGGCTTTGCTAGGATAGCGGGCTTCCCCATGGCGCAGGGTGCCATTGACTGCATGCATGTGGCAGTGCGGGAACCGCATGAGAATGCAGAGGTTTTCCGAAACCGCAAGGGGTTCCACTCCTTAAATGTTCAGTTGGTCTGTGACCACAGACAGCTGATACTCGCGGTCAATGCCCGCTATCCTGGCAGCAGCCACGATGCTTTCATCCTGCGCCAGACTGGTGTGCCAGACCTTTTCCAGGCACCACATCAGCCAAGTGGTTGGCTCCTCAGGCACAAGGGTTATCCACTCTGCACCTGGCTGATGACACCGCTCCGTAAGCCCAACACCCCTGCCGAGCTGCGGTATAATGAGAGCCATAGCGCCACCAGGAACATAATTGAGCAGACGATCGGCGTGCTCAAGCAACGGTTCCGCTGTCTGGACCACTCTGCAGTACTCTCCTGAGCAAGTCTCCCTCTTCATAGTTGTTTGCTGCATTCTTCATAACCTGGCAATCCTCAGGACCCAGCCAATGCCACCAGGCATTGGTGCACCACTGGAGAAGGAGGAGGAGGAAGAGGAAGAGGATGATCAGCAGCAGCACCAAGGCGGGAGGGAGGCCCACAATGTTGAAACTGCAAGGGCTGTCCGTCAACAGCTGATAACAAGCCGCTTCTAGGCCATTACTCAGTAGATGATTTGGGCATGCAGAACATGATGGAAAGCAACCCGCAACCCCTATAGCCGGCCAAGGCAGCAATGATTCCAAAGGCCAAACATGTACATTTTGAATACAACAACTTTTTTATTTTACAAACTCTGTGTGTGTCATTTATTCATGACAAACTAATAGAAACAAACACAACAAATCATTAATTAACATAACTGGTTCTCACAAGCTGGAGATAATGGCCAAAACACTAAACAAAAGTTATCAGACGAACCTCGGCCTTTAATAAAAACATTCCCAACATTTCTTGTGGCCTCCTACTTTATGCCCTTCGAGGGTGATCTCCTTCCCTTGCGCACTTCTCCCCTTCCCACCCTATTGCTCCTCCGTAATGGGGCCCCAGTGGCTGCAGCGAGGCTGGTGGAAGGCTGCTGAATGTCAGATCCTGAGGCTACAGATGCCCTTGAAGGACGCCCTCGACCAGCTCTGGGCCTGGAGGGCCCGACTGCAGACTGCACCAACTCTGCATGGGCAGCAGCAGTCTGGGCTACAGGCGGTGGCAAGTGCAATGGGGAAGTGACAGTGGTGGGAGCAGGAATGCTGTCATCCTGAGAGAGGACAGCACCTCCCTGCTTGACCGACACACTGGCACTCCCACGGGGCAGCACATCAGCATCCAGAGCAATCTGCTGGAGCACAGATTGCTGGCCTGCTGCGGCGTGGTGAGAGCCCCGGGGAAATGTGTCCGAACCAGTGACGATGGCAGCAGTTAGTGCATGCGTTGTCTCAATCTGAGACTGCATGATAACAGTCTGAGATTGGATCACAGCAGCCAGTAACTGAATTGCAGCACTAAGCAGTTGCGTTGCATCTGCCTGTGATGTAGTGGAGTGCTCCACACTCCTTGCCAGTCCATCAATGCTTTCAGGCACCCTTCCCACTGCACCCAGGAGCTGAGTGTGCATGTTCACCGTCTGGGTGTTCATTTCTGCGATGTGCCGTTCCTCCTCTGCGTCCAATGCAGCAGGACTCGCTGGCCTACTCTCCCTCCAGGGAGAAGGTCCCCAAGCTTCCCCACCCCCATGGCGTTGCTGCAGCCCGCTGGGTCCCGGAGCTTCACCCTCATCAGACCCTTCCCCCCTGCTCCCCTCCAGGGAAGACGTGGTCCCAGTGTGGGCATGGGCTTCCTCGGGAGAGGGTGGCGCTGATGCTCCAGCTTCCTCTTCCTCCTCGCCTGCAGCTTCACTCCCACTGGCAGCTTGAGGGCCCGTCTCCTCAGCTGGTGAATCACCATCTGAAAGCAGGGAGGTACAAGAGTGGCTTTAGCGTCAGGACTAGGGGGCAGTAAGGGAGCAAGGACTGGAGAGATTAGTAAGTTGGATTGAAAGTGTAAAAGGCTGGTGTTGTGAGGGACAAGTGGAATGAGAGAGGAGAGAAAGCTGATGACCTTACCATTGCTGTCCCGAACAGGGTCGACCTCTCCAGCAGTGACGGGACCGATCACCTGGCTTCCGATGATCCTGTGGACGCGTGCCTCCAGATCGCTGAGGGTTTGCAGCTGAGGCAGCCCTCCATCCGTCCGTTGCTGCTGCCACCTGTTGTGATATAGCTTGGCCTGCAAGAAAAAGGACGGCATCTGAGTAAATATACAGCCATGGTCTTGCCTGATGTGCCTCCCATAGTTGAATAGCCCTTAATGTGTGCAGCCATGTGCTTGCCTGATGTGCCTCCCATAGTTGAATAGCCCTTAATGTATGCAGCCATGTGCTTGCCTGATGTGCCTCCCATGTTTGAACAGCCCTTAATGTATGCAAGGTGTAGAATGTGTGTGTGTGTTTTATGAGATGGCCATAGGTCTTGGATGAGTGTTGGTCATTGGGGTTTTTATACCCTCTGGCCATAGAGTGAGGTTGCGATGGAGGGATGGAGAGGTATTGAAAAGCAGCTACTCACCCTGACTACCTGAGTGAGGTCGGTGAACTTTTTCCGACATTGTGTGTGGGTCCTGGGCACTATGCTCCTGGAGGAGACGTGCTGAGCCACCTCCCTCCACACTCTTCTATAGTCGCGGGGCAATGGCCTCCTGCCACTCTCTGGGTACAGTATTGCTCTTCGGTGCTCCACTGCACCAACCAGAGCCACCAAGGCCCGGTCGCTGAAGCGCTGAGCTCATTCCCTGGCCCTCTCCATAGTCCTTTGCAGCAGAATTGATGCACAGGTCTCTCCAGGCCGAGATTCAAGGCTGCAATGAGCAGGGTGCGGCTGGAGGGCAAGATCGACCCTCCCCTTTAAGAACTGGCCAGCGCCAGTGTATTTGTGTTCCATTGTTAACTGACATCACCTGAGCTTCACCAGCTCTCTGAGGTAGCGCCTCGCTCTTCGGCCTTTGCACCTTAAGAGAGGTGTGTAGCGCCTGATTTAGCGCTCCAATCACCTCCAGGGGCGATAGAAGCCAAGTTTGCAGTCGGAGGCGATAATTTGCGCCAGGCGCTAAACTTTGCGCCCGGCCAATAATTGCGCCCCAAACGGGGCGATACCAAATTTCTCCCCTGTAATGTTTACCATTTCCCAGGCTGCATCAGTAGCATTTAGTTAGCCCAACTGATACTCACCCAGGGCCTGAATCTCTGCCGTTAATACTATGGCAGCCAAGAACACGGCGACCTTGATGTGGGATCTGTCTTTTTAAATTTTAACCCCTCGCTCGACCCTTTCCTGCCCATTGGGCGGGTGGGGGTGTAAAATACAGGCCAATGCTACTCTCTACGTCTCTAACATTATCTGTGTGGTTGTTTTTCTAATTTATTTGAAGAACAGTTAGAGGAGAAATTTTGAAAACTTTATTCAGGCAATGTTTGTCAGAGTGTTGTCTAAAACAGAGAGGTGTGTCTGTAAGTGTGTGTGTATATGTGTTTGTGTGAGTAGAGCAAACAAAAAATAATTTCAAAAAAAATAAATTGTATTAAACACACAACTGCTTTGGGGCACAGTGTGAAGTAGTGGAAGGATTCACAGGTTAATTAACAGTCTGACTGGCCACGTTAACACTCCTTCCATGGCCGTAACCATCTTTATACCAGACGATAGGGTGGTCAGTCCTATATGGCGGGAGGGTTTTATGGGCTCCCACAACACATGCGATGAGTCAGGGCCATCCATACCCATTGGATGCGAGTATCCCGCTGGATGTCAACCCACAATTCAAAGCCAGAGCTCCGACTCCACTCGCCAGGACTGGAGTGGGATTCGAACCCTGCACCTTCTGGCTCTTAGGCGGGAATGCTACCACTGCGCCAAAGGTTCACTCCAGAATTTAATTATTGTTGGAGATTTAAAAAAATATATATTTTTACTTTTTCATTCTGTCTCTTAATATCACTCCCTTATTCCCATCTTTCTTTTCCTCTCTTTATTTTGCTTTCTGTACTTGATTTTACATTGAATTAAATATTTGAATTTATAATTCCTGGTTTAGACTTTGCGTGTCACAGAGAAGATTCTTTAAACTGATTGGTTGACACTGTTCTTCACAAAGGTCCCAGATCCCCTGTAGCGGCACTGCGCTGAAAAGGATCTCAAGGAACCATAAGTTGCCATTCAAAAGCCCACGAAAAGTCTGTCGACAGCTGTAAGCGTAATGAACGGTGAGTGCGTTCCTTCGCCACTGACCGCAAAATCCGGGCCAGTATTCATTGGCTACAGAGAAACCTTAGAGAGTTGCAAATCAGTACTACTAGATGCAAGATTCCCACTCCAGGACTATCAGGCCCATGTTATCTCCCTCCCCTCAATATTGACAGACACAATGGCCACGATTTCCCCTACCTGGCAGGTCCAGTGCGGCCAGGGTCGGTGGCGGGGTGCGACCCTGCTGCTGGCTCCAGCCTGCTGTCCAAAGTGATCTTACATTGATTGGGCTTGTTAAGCCCGCCCAGCAAGTTTCCCAGCCAATTGAAGGATGCTGGTTCGATGACATCACTTAATGACGCGTCATCAGCCAGTTTCCTTAAAGGGACCATGCACAAATTTATTTCGGCAGTTGTGCTGTCAGTGTTCTACAGAATTGAGGTGCGGCAAACACTGACAAGCACTGCACAGAGGTGCACGGCTGCACCCAGGCTCTCCCATGACTCCCTCCATATGCTGGGAGGTTCTCTTCTCTTCCAATGGATGGAAGAGACCTCCTTAGGAGATCAACACAGCCTGGTTGCACATTGCACAGGAGGACACAAGCAGGGATGTCATCAAGAGGACCAGGCTGCAGTGGCGCAAACCTTTCAATGATCTCAGTAGATCATGAAACATTACTGCAAAGCCACACTCAACCAAATCCTGCTGTGCCACTCATCACATCCCCATCACTCTGCCTTCCCTACCCTACTCCTGCACATCCTTACTCACACCAACTTACCTTGCACCTCCACCCATCCCTCTCTATCTACATTATCGCTTCCCCATCTCACTGGCCACCCCTCACACTCACCCTCATCCTAGTCCAATCATGCCAAGTAACAATACACAAGGGTAGGCACTTGGGTGTTTTAGCCAATGTTCATATGAAGTTTCTGTTAATGTGCTGTCAAACATTGAAATCTTTATTTTCAGCAGTTTGCGTTCTTGGACAGATTTGTGTGTACCTTTGGAAGTGGCTGAGTGAGTTGCAGTGAATGGTGAGACATAACGGTACCCCCCGCAATGGTGATGAGTGTGAAAGGAATAGCTTGGGCATTGTAAGGATACTTTATGGTGTAGGTGTGGGGTGGTGCCAACCTGGCCCATCATGTGGCAGCCAGGGTGTACAGCATCAAGTGAAGTAAATCTGGCCATGGTGAGACCATCCCTGGCCTCCTGGCCAGCAATGCGGTCAGGTACTAATGCCCTGTTCCCTGTGCAGCATCAGTTGATTGTGGAGAAGGTTCGTGTTGTTGGTGCTGCTGCTGTGCCTGGTGCTGCTGGTGTTGGGGCTGATCATGGTGGGATTCTGAGGAACAAGGTGAGATATTTTCAAGGGCACCCATGCTGATGGAATAGATGTGAGGTGAGGTTGAGATGACAGAAGTGATCTGTCAATGGTGAGAGAGGTTGTTCCAATGAGTTGATACTGGATAGAGTGTTTGCTCCAAACACTTGCAACCTGCATAAAGCTCAATCTGTCTTCCAAATGCAGTAAGCAACAGCTACTGACCATGGAAAGTGAACAGCAGTGAGATGGGAGCTTTTATAGCACATTTGCAGCTGTCAAGTAAAGAGATGATATCATGGTGACAACTCCCGACCTGATTACCTGACGTGATCCCCGAGCAGCGGGCAACCCATGGGCGAACTCGTAAAATTTATAGGTGAGTTTAAAATAGGTTTTAAGTGCCTGTTAACAAGCTCTTAATCATTTAAATTGCCTCCCCCGCCGCTTGGTGTTGGGTCTGTTCAGCGATGACAGACCCGACATCTGGGGATCGAGTGTGGCAGCGGGTTGACAGCAGGTTCCCTACCCGCTGTCGAGAAAAAAAAAATTCCCACCCAACCCGCCACCAAACACGCCCGCTGACCCCCCGAAAAATTCCCCCCAAGAATCCATCAGTGAGCCAAACCCCATATTCCACCACAGCTCTGCCAAAACCCAGGCTCACTCTCCACATATATTCCACCCATATGCTGCCAAAACCAACCAGTTCTGCCAAATCCAAATATCTTCAAGCCCCAGTGCCACCAAATCCCAGGACAGCCCCTTCCCCCCTTGGCATTAAACCTCTTCCCTGGTAATGCTACATACCAGATACCTACTACCAATTGTTACATCATGTAATAAAAACAGAATTTCACTTTTTTTGTTACTGTTTATCACTGGCCTGATGTTATCTCCTGATTGTCTTACATTCAGGAGTGTGTCAATAGTGCCCAATATCTAATTATACAATAGCATAACCCGAGTGTATATCAACAATCTTATAACTTGAACTGCATATTATGCCTTTCATATTTGTCCTCCCATGTGCATCTTCAATCTTTCAATAGATAGACAGAAAACGCTTTATTGAGACAAATTCTGATGCAAACTGTTAAATTGCTTTCTTTCACACACAGGAAATTAACATACAAAGCAACAGTTATAATTAAATCTCACCTTAACAATCATCAAATCCCTCCTCTTGAACAAGAAAAGTAATAAAAAGGTCATAGAGTCAAAGGGGGAGAAATTCGGTATCGCCCCGTTTGGGGCGCAATTATCGGCCAGGCGCAAAGTTTAGCGCCTGGCGCTAATTATCGCCTCTGACTGCAAACTTGGTTTCTATCACCCTTGGAGGTGATTTGAGCGCTAATTCAGGTGCTACACGCCTCTCTTAAGGCGCTAACGCCGAGGAGCGAGGCTCTACCTCGGAGCGCTGGCAAAGCTCATGTGATGTCAGTTAGCAATGGAACACAGACATACTGGCGCCGGCCAGTTCTTAAAGGTGAGGGTCAATTTTGCTCTCCAGCAACACCCTGCTCATTGCAGCCTTGAATCTCGGCCTGGAGAGACCTGTACATCAATTCTGCTGGAAAGAACAATGGAGAGGCCCAGGGAAAGAGCTCAGAGTGCAGCCCCCAAAGTCTCTTCTAAGTCGATGCAAGGAAGGTCAAATCAAAATGAACCTGCAAAGTGCTGCTCAGTACACAAAACTCCTTCACACAGCGTTGGATCACTCCAAACCTCGGGAGATTTCAAAGGTGAGCGAGAGCGGCTGGAGAGCGTGAAACCTCGGGAGATTTCAAAGGTGAACGGGAGCGGCTGGAGAGCGCGAAACCTCGGGAGATTTCAAAGGTGAGCGAGAACGGCTGGAGAGCGCGAAACCTCGGGAGATTTCAAAGGTGAGCGAGAGCGGCTGGAGAGCGCGAAACCTCGGGAGATTTCAAAGGAGAGCGAGAGCTGCTGGAGAGCGCCAAACCTCGGGAGATTTCAAAGGTGAGCGGGAGCGGCTGGAGAGCGCGAAACCTCGGGAGATTTCAAAGGTGAGCAGGAGCGGCTGGAGAGCGCGAAACCTAAGGAGATTTCAAAGGTGAGTGGGAGCGGCTGGAGAGCAAGAAACCTCGGGAGATTTCAAAGGTGAGCGGGAGCGGCTGGAGAGCGAGAAACCTCGGGAGATTTTAAAGGTGAGCGAGAGCAGCTGGAGAGCACGAAACCTTGGGAGATTTAAAGGTGAGCCGGAGCTACAACGTATATAAAGAAGTAAAAAGAAATTGAAGTGTGACATCACCAGAAAGCAGGTAAGTGATTGGTTGGTGAGTATTTCTCTCTTTCTCGCTTTTTTCCAAACTTAATTTTTGTGGTTATAGTTTTTAAGGTCTCTGTTGTATAGCGGGGAGTGCTAGTAAACAAGGGCCCTTGAGTATATTATTTAATTGTAGTTTAATTGGTGGTATTGATTTGATTTAATTTAATTTAGATTAATTAAAGGGTAAGTCATGGCAGCACAGCTCAGCGCCATGGCATGCTCCTCCTGCACTATGTGGGAAATCAGGGACACTTCCTGTGTCCCTGACGACCATGTGTGCGGGAAGTGTATCCAGCTGTAGCTACTGGCAGACCGCTTTGCGGCGCTGGAGCTGCGAATGGATACATACTGGAGCATTCGCGATGCTGAGGACATCGTGGATAGCACGTTTAGGGAATTGGTCACACGACAGGTAAAAGCTGCACAGGCAGGAAGGGAATGGGTGACCGCCAGGCAGAGTAGCAGGCGCAGGCAGGTAGTGCAGGGGTCCCCTTTGGCCATCCCCTCTCAAACAGATATACCGCTTTGGATATTGTTGGGGGAGATGGCTTATCGGGGGAAGGCAGCAGCAGCCAACTTCCTGGAACCATGGGTGGTTCTGCTGCAAAGGACGGGAGGAAAAAGAGCGGGAGAGCTATAGTGATAGGGGATTCTATTGTAAGGGGAATAGATAGGCGTTTCTGCAGGTCACCAACGAGACTCCACGATGGTATGTTGCCTCCCTGGTGCAATGGTCAAGGATGTCTCGGAGCGGGTGCAGGGCATTCTGGAGGGGGAGGGTGAATAGCCAGTTGTCGTGGTGCATATAGGTACCAACGATATAGGTAAAAAACGGGATGAGATCCTAAAAGCTGAATATAGGGAGTTAGGGGGTAATTTAAAAAATAGGACCTCAAAGGTAGTAATCTCAGGATTGCTACCAGTGCCACGTGCTAGTCAGAGTAGAAATAGAAGGCTATTTCAGATGAATACATGGCTAGAGGAATGGTGCAAGTGGGAGGGATTCAAATTCCTGGGACATTGGAACCGGTTCTGGGGGAGGTGGGGCCAGTACAAACTGGACGGTTTGCACCTGGGCAGTACCGGAACCGATGTCCCAGGGGGAGTGTTTGCTAGTGCTGTTGGGGAGGGTTTAAACTAAAATGGCAGGGGGTTGGGTATCTGTGCAGGGAGACAGAGGAAAGGGAAGCAAGGATAGAAGCAAAAGACAGGAAGGAGAAAAGCAAAAGTGGAAGGCAGAGAAATCAAGGGTGTAAATCAAACAGGGCCACAGTAAATAATAATTCTAAAAGGACTAAGAGTGTTAAAAAAACAAGCCTGAAGGCTTTGTGTCTTAATGCGAGGAGCATTCGTAATAAGGTGGATGAATTAGGTGCACAAATAGATGTAAACGGATATGATATAATTTGGATTACGGAGACTTGGTTCCAGGGTGACCAAGGCTGGGAATTCAACATCCAGGGGTATTCAATATTCAGGAAGGACAGGCAAAAAGGAAAAGGAGGTGGGGTAGCATTGCTGGTTAAAGAGGAGATTAACACAATAGTAAGGAAGGATATTAGCTCTGATGATGTAGAATTTGTATGGGTAGAGCTGAGAAATACCAAGGGGCAGAAAACATTAGTCGGAGTTGTATACAGACCCCCAAACAGTAATGCTGAGGTTGGGGATGGCATTAAACGGGAAATTAGAGATGCGTGCAATAAGGGCACTGCAGTTATCATGGGTGACTTTGATCTACATATAGATTGGGCTAACCAAATTAGTAACAATACTGTGCAGGAGGAATTCCTAGAGTGTATACCGGATGGTTTCCTGGACCAATATGTCAAGGAACCAACTAGAGATCAGGCCATCTTAGACTGTGTATTATGTAATGAGAAAGGATTAATTAGCAATCTTGTTGTGCGAGGCCCCTTGGGGAGCAGCGATCATAATATGAAAGAATTCTTCATTAAGATGGAGAGTGAAGTAGTTGACTCAGAGACTAAGGTCCTGAATTTAAATAAAGGAAACTACGATGGTATGAGGCGCGAGTTGGCTAGGATGGATTGGGGAATGTTACTTAAAGGGTTGACAGTGGATAGGCAATGGCAAACATTTAAAGATCGCATGGATGAACGACAGAATTTGTTCATCCCTGTCTGGCATAAAAATAAAAGAAAAAAGGTGGCTAACAAGGGAAATTAGGGATAGCGTAAGATCCGAGGATAGGACATATAAATTGGCCAGAAAAAGCAGCAAACCTGAGGATTGGGAGCAGTTTAGGATTCAGCAAAGGAGGACAAAAGGATTAATTAAGAGGGGGAAAATAGAGTATGAGAGTAAGCTTGCAGGGAACATAAAAACTGACTGTAAAAGCTTCCATAGATATGTGAAAAGAAAAAGATTGGTGAAGTCAAGCGTAGGTCCCTTGCAGTCAGAATCAGGGGAATTTATAATGGGGAACAAAGAAACGGCAGACCAATTAAATACATACTTTGGTTCTGTCTTCACAAAGGAGGACACAAATAACCTCCCAGAGATGTCGGGGAACATAGGGTCTAATGAGAGGGAGGAATTGAATGAAATCATTATTTGTAGGGAAATGGTGTTAGGGAAATTGATGGGATTGAAGGCCGATAAATCCCCAGGGCCTGATAATTTACATTCTAGGGTACTTAAGGAAGTGGCCCTAGAAATAGTCGATGCATTGCTGGTCATCTTCCAAAATTCTATAGACTCTGGCACAGTTCCCATAGATTGGAGGGTAGCTAATGTAACCCCACTATTTAAAAAAGCTGGTAGAGAGAAAACGGTGAATTATAGACCGGTAAGCCTGACATCGGTAGTGGGCAAAATGCTGGAGTCCATTATAAAAGATGTAATAGCAGAGCACTTGGAAAACAGTGACAGGATCGGACAAAGTCAACATGGATTTACAAAAGGTAAATCATGCTTGACTAATCTACTGGAATTTTTTGAGGATGTAACTGGTAGAATAGATAAGGGAGAACCAGTGGATGTGGTGTATTTGGACTTTCAGAAGGCTTTCGATAAGGTCCAGCATAAGAGATTAGCGTGCAAAGTGAAAGCACATGGGATTGGGGGTAAGGTACTGACTTGGATAGAGAACTGGTTGGCAGACAGGAAGCAAAGAGTTGGAATAAAATGGTCTTTTTCCGAGTTAACATAAGAACATAAGAACATAAGAAATAGGAGCAGGAGTAGGCCAATCGGCCCCTCGAGCCTGCTCCGCCATTCAATAAGATCATGGCTGATCTGATCCTAACCTCAAATCTAAAGAACACAAGAAGTAGGAGCAGGACCCGGCCACTCAGCCCCTGGGCCCGCTCCGCCACCCACAGGGCCTTGACCGATCCAAACTCAGCCTCATGTCCAATTTCCTGCCCGCTCCCCGTAACCCCTAATTCCCTTTACTTCTAGGAAACTGTCTAGTTCTGTTCTAAATTTATTTAATGATGTAGCTTCCACAGCTTCCTGGGGCAGCAAATTCCACAGACCTACTACCCTCTGAGTGAAGAAGTTTCTCCTCATCTCAGTTTTGAAAGAGCAGCCCCTTATTCTAAGATTATGCCCCCTAGTTCTAGTTTCACCCATCCTTGGGAACATCCTTACCGCATTCACCTGATCAAGCCCCTTCACAATCTTATGTTTCAATAAGATTGCCTCTCATTCTTCTGCACTCCAATGAGTAGAGTCCCAATCTACTCAACCTCTCCTCATATGTCCACCCCTCATCCCCGGGATTAACCGAGTGAACCTTCTTTGTACTGCCTCGAGAGCAAGTATGTCTTTTCTTAAGTATGGACACCAAAACTGTATGCAGTATTCCAGATGCGTTCTCACCAATACCTTATATAACTGCAGCAATACCTCCCTGTTTTATAATCTATCCCCCTAGCAATAAAAGCCAACATTCCGTTGGCCTTCTTGATCACCTGCTGCACCTGCATACTAACTTTTTGATTTTCTTGCACTTGGACCCCCAGATCCCTTTGTACTGCAGTACTTTCCAGTTTCTCGCCATTAAGATAATAACTTGCTCTCTGATTTTTCCTGCCAAAGTGCATAACCTCACATTTTCCAATATTGTATTGCATCTGCCAAATCTCCGCCCACTCACCCAGCCTGTCTATATCCCCTTGTAGGTTTTTTATGTCCTCCTCACTTTCTACTTTCCCTCCCATCTTTGTATCATCTGCAAACTTTGATATGTTACACTCGGTCCCCTCCTCCAAACCGTTAATATAGATTGTAAAGAGTTGGGGACCCAGCACCGACCCCTGCGGAACACCACTGGCTACTGGTTGCCAGTCCGAGAATGAACCATTTATCCCAACTCTCTGCTTCCTGTTAGATAACCAATCCTCCACCCATGCCAGAATATTACCCCCAATCCAGTGATTTTTTATCTTGAGCAATAATCTTTTATGTGGCACCTTGTCGAGTGCCTTCTGGAAGTTTAAATACACTACGTCCACTGGTTCCCCTTTATCCACCCTGTACGTTATGTCCTCAAAGAACTCAAGCAAATTTGTCAGACATGACTTCCCCTTCATAAAGCCATGCTGACTTTGTCCTATTAAATTATGTTTCTCTAAATGTTCTGTTACTGTCTCCTTAATAATAGACTCAAAATTTTGCCCACCACAGATGTTAGGCTAACTGGTCTATAATTTCCAGCCTTCTGCCTACTACCCTTTTTAAATAAGGGTGTTACATTAGCAGTTTTCCAATCTGCCGGGACCTTTGCTGAGTCCAGGGAATTTTGGAAAATTATTACCAAAGCATCAGCAATCCCTACTGTCACTTCCCTCAAGACCCTAGGATGTAAGCCATCAGGTCCAGGGGATTTATCCGCCTTGAGTCCCATTATTTTACTGAGTACCAATTCCTTAGTGATTTTAATCATATTTAGCTCCTCCCCCCCAGAGCCCCCTGTTTGTCCAGTGTTGGGATATTCTCAGTGTCCTCTACCGTAAAGACTGAAACAAAATATTTGTTCAGCATTTTTGCCATCTCCATGTTTCCCACCATTAATTTCCCGGTCTCATCCTCTAAGGGACCTATGTTTGCCTTAGCCACCCTTTTTCTTTTTATATAACTATAGAGTGGCAGGCAGTGACTAGTGGGGTACCGCAGGGATCGGTGCTGGGACCCCAGCTATTCACAATATATATTAATGATCTAGACGAGGGAACTAGATGTAATATCTCCAAGTTTGCAGATGACACAAAGCTGGTGGGCGTGTAAGGTTTCCAAAATTTACAGATCCCCAAAACCTAAGGAAAAAGGACTTTGGAACTACCTCAGAGTGATAATATTGTATTTGGGCCTAACCTAAGAGACTGTAAGACCAAAAACCAAGTTTTGGCATTTTAAAAACATGTCTGGGCCTGTAAAGGGAGAAAAGGCTGTGAAGGAAGTTGGTTCGACCTCTGTAAAAGCAGTTTTGGGTATTACAGTTAATTGTAATGTCTGGGGAACCAGGATGACCTCACTCAAAGCCCCAGCATGCATTAATAGTTTTACAATATACCCTAGGAGAAGACAGTCCCACCCAAAACAATAGGTCCCATCAAACCGATTACAGGGCCCATCAAGAAACATGCATAATACAGAGCACCCAGGACTAGGCTATAGATCAGCCTAGGAACACAAAACACAAAACCAATCACCAGCAATCAGCCAAGAAGATCGACAGGATGCAAACCATCCCAAAACCCATTTGACACTTACAGAGCAGTTACTGGTAGCAGGTCCGCCAAATTCAAACAATGAACTGAACAGATTTGGCGGGTAGATAAGGCCATAATTCAATGGGTCAGATTGAAGGCCTGTTAAAACCCAGTTAATGTGCTAGTAAATCGTTACCGATTTACGAGCCTGCCAAAACTAGACAATGAACTGAACAGATTTGGCGGGTAGATAAGGCCACTTCAATTCTGTATAATTGAAGGCCCACCAAGCACACAGCAGGAAGGAGAGCTAGCAAGAAGAGAGAGAAACACTACAGTTCAGCGTTCGTTGGGTCGAGCAGTCAGTCGCAACCAGTGGTCATCAGAAGGAGGAGAGACCAAGAAGAAGAAGGCCCGAGCTGGAAGCGAGTCGGCATTGCTCACCACTCAGACACACCTGAGTCCAGCTCGCAAAGACACCACCTCGACGGACCCCCAACAACGGCCCCAACACAGTCACCCGGAGCAACAAGCAGCAACAAGTCACCGACGGCTCCACGAGGTCGACCGACACACAAAACAAGGCCTAAAGCTATCGCGGAAACCAAAGGCCTCACGAAACCAACAATCGCGCATTACCCCCAACTGACCAGGTAATCGCAGGCCACCGCGACCAACAAAGACCAACTCCAGGGAAGAAAACCCGAAGAATCACAAAGTTTCCACACTACAAACTATTCCTGACTTACCCCTGGGTATGATTTTCCCCAAAGACTCTAAGCCCTACTGCTCAACTAAAGAAATTGGGTACTCACCAGATAAATCCATAACGATATCCTACCGCATCAGTGGACTCGCGAAGACTGACCAGAGACCCAGGTGAAGTCCTCTACCACGTACGGGGTACAGCAGACACTAACCGCCATAAACAGTGAACCCCAAAACCGCGATTTAGCCCAACTGTCAAAGGATTGGTGAGCATTATCCCTGGTCCTTCAAAACCGAACTTAGCTAGTAAAGTGGGGTTGGGAGGGGTGAAGTATTGTTCTACTGTCATTTCCCTCGCTTGTACCGAAGTGTTCCCCACCTTTAGAGTGATAAGAGTGTTATTATTTGTGTCTTACCTTTTAATGGGCCGAAAATTGATCCCGGGACTGCGTACTCTCGCGTATTCCCACTCCAATTGCCGGTTTTCTGCATGCCCTGCGCATGCGCTGAAAACCGGCAATTGCTCTTCTGAAAAGGGGGCGGGGCCTGGGTGCATCGCGTGCGCGCTACAGGCTGCGCGCACGCTGTGCACTTCATGCTTTGGACGCGCAGGTAAGTAGGGAAGATTTTGGAAATGTAAAAAGGAGGAGTAAGACCCGCTTTTAAGAAGGTAAGTAGTGAATTAAGTATTTTTTTGAATTTTTTTTTACAGGTATATCTTTTTTAGAGACTTTAAAGACAGGTAAGTTTATTTTTATAACTTTTTAAAAGATTTTAAATTTTTTCAAAAATTTAATTTTTTATTTAAAATGGTTAATTTAATTAACTATACTTATTTTATTAATGTGATGGTTTTTTTTTAAATTTAATTGAGGTTTAGCTGTTATTTTGGGGGGGTGTAAGATTCATAGATTTCACAGCTATGCTGTGAGACTTATGAATGGAAGATGGTGTGCTGCCATTGGCTCTAACTGAGTCATGTGATCCCACAGCTCGCACGAATTCACTACGCCGCTGGGATACGCAAGCCCAGCACAGCTGATGTCTGGAACATCAAGTTCGTGCGAGCTGGATCTGAAAAAGCATAAGCGAGGTGAGAGATCGCGGGAAAGGCTTACCCCCGCGGGAACAGAGCGAGATCAATTTCTGGGCCAATAAAGATTGAAGTCCTTTCATCAAACTCAGCTGTCTGCTGCACCTTTTGTATCACAACCCCCAAATAAGTCCAAGGTCTAGAACCAAGGGAGTTGGAGCGATTCGAACCACTCATAGGTCAGAGGTAAAGCTGACATAAAACCGCCACCCCCTACAGGCGTGTGTGCTGTGAGGAGGATGCAGAGAAACTCCAGTATGATTTGGACAGGTTGGGTGATTGGGCAGATACATGGCAGATGCAGTATAATGTGGATAAATGTGACGTTATCCACTTTGGTGGCAAAAACAGGAAGGCAGCTTATTATCTGAATGACAATAGATTGGGAAAAGGGGAGGTGCAACGAGACCTGGGTGTCCTTGTGCACCAGTCACTGAAGGTAAGCATGCAGGTGCAGCAGGCGGTTAAGAAGGCAAATGGTATGTTGGCCTTCATAGCGAGAGGATTCGAGTACATGTAGGGGGTGGTGTTTTTGTGTCAGCTTCACCTCTGACTTCTGAGCGGTTCGAATCGCTCCCACTCCCTTGGTTCTAGACCTTGGACCTATTTGGGGGTTGTGACAAAAAGTGCAGCAGACAACTGGTTTTGATGCAAGAACTTTGATCTTTATTCAAGAGAGTAAAACACAACACAAACACTCTTAACACTCTAAAAGTGGGGAACACTTCGGTGCAAACGAGGCAAATAACATTTGAAGAATACTTCACCCCTCCCAATCCCACTTCTCTAGCTAGGTTGGACTCTAGAGGACCAGGGATGATACTCACCAGAATCCTTGACAGTTGGGTTAGTTCGCGGTTTTGGGGTTCGCTCTATATGTTGGTTGGTGTCTGCGGCACCCCGTACGCAGTAGAGGACTTCAACTGCATAGCTGGTCAGTCTACACGAGTCCGCTGATGCGGTAGGGTGCGTATTGGATCTATCAGGTGAGTACCCACTTTTCTTTGGTTTAGAAGTAAGGTTTAGAGTTTTTTAGGGAAAATCTTACCCAGGGGTAAGTCAGGAGTAGATTGTGGAGTGGAAACTTTGCGGATCTTCGGGTTTTCTCCGAGTTGATTTTCTTTGGTCGTGGTGGCCCACTATTGGTGGTGATGTTCGGTTGGTTGTTTTTGTGACGCCATTGTTGCCGCGAGGTGTCTGATGGTCACTGAGGCGGTCGTTCTGGTTTCTTCCACGTGTCGGCCTACTTCGTTGAATGGTCTGGCCTTCGAGCTGTCGACCTCCTGGCTGGACACGGAACATTGAACAGTAGTGCTGGAGAACTGTGTTGCGGAGAATGCCTCCGTGGATGTCTTGTCCTTCTTCCTTCCTCTTCTTTCTTTTTCAGGTTGAGAACGGCTCTTCAATTATACGAATTGAAGCTTCCTTATCTGCGCGCCAAATCAGATCCCGGTCATTGTTAGATTTTGGCGAGCTCATTAACGGTAACTTATTTGTTAATGTGTGAAGTGGGTTTGGGATGGCTCCATCCTGTTGATTTGCCACTTAATCGTAGTTGATTGTCCCCAAGTTTTGGGTTTCTTGACTGGGCCTGGGATTTCTATAGAGTAGGCCGAAGTGATCTGTTTTATGCATGTTTTCAATGGGCTCTGTAAATTGGGGTGGAGACTGCTTTTCCTCGGGTTTATTGTAAGGATGTTAATGTCTGATAGGGGCCGATTTAACTCCCAGTGAGGTCATGCGGTTCCGCAGACAGTTTCCATTGACTCCAATACCCAAACTGTCTTTACAGAGGTTTATCCCACCTTCCTTTACAGCCTTTTCTCCCTTACAAGTCCAGACATGTCTTTTAAAATACCAAATCTTGGTTTTTGCTCTAAAATGTCCTTCGGTTAGGCCCAATGCATTTCACCACCCTGTAATAGTTAGAAAAGAGTCCAAAGTCTTTTTTCTTAGGGTTTGTCTTCGAGTTTTGGGGGATCTGTGAATTTTGAGAATCTTAGATACAGGAGCAAGGATGTCTTGCTGCAGTTGTACAGGGCCTTGGTGAGACCACACCTTGAGTATTATGTACTGTTTTGGTCGCCTTATCTGAGGAAGGATGTTCTTGCCATGGAGGGAGTGCAGCGAAGATTCACCAGACTGATACCTGGGATGGCAGGAATGACGTATGAAGAGAGATTGGGTCGATTAGGCTTATATTCACTAGAGTTTAGAAGAATGAGAGGGGGTCTCATTGAAACTTATAGGGGGAAAAATTCAGTTGGTTGCGCCTCCCGTTAGCGCCTTAAGAGGGCGCTAATGGGGCGCAAAGCAGCTAGCGCTCGGGCGCAGCGATGTTTGCGCCGCTCGGGAACTTAACTAGACATTTTGCGGCGGCGCTAAACTTTGTTGCCGCGATCTCCTGCGAGCGCAGATTGTGACGTCATACGAGAGTGCAACGCCCTTGTGGCGCCCCGGAGCAGAATTTCAGTGGCGCCCCCATCCTTACCGCCTGGCGCATCCAACGACCGGTAGAGTGGAACGCTATCATTCGCTGTGGGGCTGGGGGGGGGCGCTATTTAAAGGGGGCCTCTTCCTGTCTTTCTCTGTGGTGGACATTTTTGCACCACTCGTTCTGAGAGAGAGAGAGAGATTCGGAGAGAGAGAAAGAGAGACTTCTGCATTGAGTCAACGCTGTGTGAGGTAGTTTTGGCTACTCATCCTAACTTCGCTGGTACTTTGGTTTCTGGCCTTCATAACTTTGCTTGCTAAGAGATATGGGGGCTGCACTGATGGGGGGGCGTCGTCCTGCACCAGCTGAATCGGAGGAGACAGAGACGCAGAGAGAGAGAGTGGCAATGATGGCCAGACGGAGGAGGGCCAACAGGCGTCTGTACAGGAGAGCTTACCCTCCCAGGATATATCGTGAACAGCTCTCCTACATTCATATGTCTGAGGAGCAGTGTCTGCGAAGGCTGCGCTTCAGCAAGGAGGTGGTCACTGAGCTCTGCCACCTGCTGCAGCCAGATCTGCAGCCTCAACTGAGGTCCAGGACGTCTCTGTCGGTGGCAGTGAAGGTCACAGTGGCTCTGAACTTTTATGCTACTGGCTCATTTCAATCTGCTGTTGGGGACATCGCCAATATCTCCCAGTTCGCGGTGCATTGCTGCATCAGGAAGGTCACAAATGCCCTCCTTAAAAGGAAACGAGAGTTCATCTCTTTCCCCATGACCCCAGACAAGCAGCAAGAACGCGCTCTGGGCTTTGCGAGGATAGCGGGCTTCCCATGGTGCAGGGCGCCATTGACTGCACGCATGTGGCTTTGCGTGCTCCGCATGAGAATGCCGAGGATTTCCGGAACAGAAAGGGGTTCCATTCCTTGAATGTTCAGTTGGTCTGTGACTACAGACAGCTGATACTCGCTGTCAATGCCCAGTATCCTGGCAGCTGCCACGATGCTTTCATCCTGCGCCAGACTACTGTGGCAGAACTTTTCGAGGCACCGCATCAGCCAGTTGGTTGGCTTCTCGGGGACAAGGGGTATCCACTGAGCACCTGGCTGATGACACCGCTCGTACGCCCAACACCCCTGCTGAGCTGCGGTACAACGAGAGCCATCAAGCTACCAGGAACATCGTGGAGAACACAATCGGCGTGCTCAAGCAACGGTTCCGCTGTCTCGACCATTCTGGAGGAGCCCTGCAGTACTCGCCTGAGCGAGTTTCCAACATCGTAGTTGTGTGCTGCATGCTGCATAACATGGCAATCCTCAGGACCCAGCCAATGCCACCAGGCCTTGGAGCACCACCAGAGGAGGAGGAGGAAGAGGAGGAGGAGGATGATCAGCAGCAGCACCAAGGCGTGAGGGCGGCCCACAATGGTAAAACTGCAAGGACCGTCCGTCAGCGGCTGATAGCAAGCCGCCTCTAGGCCCCTGCTGTGGAAATGGCTTCTGCCATTGAGAACAGCATGAATGAACCCAACACGCAACCCCTAAGCCAGCCAAGGCACCAATGATTCCAAACACCAAACATGTATATTTTGAGTACGAAAACTTATTTATTTTACAAACTCTGTGTGTGTCATTTCTTCATGTCAAACTCATACAAATAAACACAAAAAAACAGTCATTACCATAACTGGTTCTCACAACCTGGAGATCATGTGCAAAACACTCAACAAATGTTTGACCACGAACCTCGGCCTTTAATAAAAAAATGACCAGCATTTTGTCACACCTCCTACATCGAGGGTGAACTCCTTCCCGTGCGCCCTTCCCCCCTTCTTACCCTACTGCTCCTCCGCAATGGGACCTCAGTGGCTGCAGCAAGGCTGGTGGAAGGCTGCTGACTGTCAGGCCCTGACAATGCAGATGCCCTTGAGGGACGGCCTCGACCAGTTCTGGGCCTGGAGGGCCCGGCTGCAGACTGCACCAACTCTGCATGGGCGGCAGCAGTCTGTCCTACAGGCGGTGGCAACTGCAGTGGAGAAGTGACAGTGGTGGCAGCAGGAATGCTGTCATCTTGAGCGAGGACAGCAACTCCCTGCTCGACCGGCACACTGGCACTCCCACGGGGCAGCACCTCAGCATCCGGAGCAATCTGCTGGAGCACAGATTGCTGGCCTGCTGCGGCGCGGTGAGAGCCCCGGGGAAATGTGAACGAACCAGCGAGGATGGCAGCAGACAGTGCTCGCGTGGCCTCAATCTGAGTCTGCATGAGAGCAGTCTGAGATTGAATTGCAGCACTGAGCTTCAGTGTCGCATCCGCCTGCACTGCAGCGAAGTGCTCCACACTCCTTGCCAGTGCTTCAATGCATTCGGGCACCCTACCCACTGCAGCCATGAGCTCAGTGTGCATGCCCACCGCCTGGGTGTTCATTTCTGCGATCAGCCGCTCCTCCTCTGCGTCCAGTGCAGCAGGACTCGCTGGCATACTCTCCCTCCGGGGAGAAGGCCCCCGAGCTTCCCTACCCCCATCGCGTTGCTGCAGCCCGCTGGGTCCTGGAGCTTCACCCTCATCAGACCCTTCCCCCCTGCTCCCCTCCAGGGAAGGCGTGTTCCCAGTGTCGGCATGGGCTTCCTCGGGAGAGGGTGGCACTGATGCTCCGGCTTCCTCTTCCTCCTCGGCTGCAGCTTCACTCCCACTGGCAGCTTGAGGGCCCGTCTCCTCAGCTGGTGAATCACCATCTGAAAGCAGGGAGGTACAACAGTGGCTTTAGCGTGAGGACAGGGTGGCAGTAAGGGAGGAATAATTGCAGCGAGTTAGCAAGTTGGATTGAAAGTGTCAAAGGCTGGTGTTGTGAGGGACAAGTGGAAGGACAGAGGACAAAAAGGTGATGACCTTACCATTGCTGTCCAGAACGGGGTCGGCGTCTCCAGTGGCGACGGGACCGATCACCCGGCTTGCCACAATCCTGTGGACGCGCTCCTCAAGATCGCTGAGGGGTTGCAGCTGAGGCCGCCCTCCACCCGTCCGTTGCTGCTGTCTCCTATTATGCGCCAGCTTGGCCTGCAAGAAAAAGGACGGCATCTGAGTAAATATACAGCCATGGTCTTGCCTGATGTGCCTCCCATAGGTGAATAGCCCTTACTGTATACAGCCATGGTCTTGCCTGATGTGCCTCCCATAGGTGAATAGCCCTTACTGTATACAGCCATGGTCTTGCCTGATGTGCCTCCCATAGGTGAATAGCCCTTACTGTATGCAGCCATGGTCTTGCCTGATGTGCCTCCCATAGGTGAATAGCCCTTACTGTATGCAGCCATGGTCTTGCCTGATGTGCCTCCCATAGGTGAATAGCCCTTACTGTATGCAAAGTATGGAATGTGTGTGTGTGCTTCATGAAAGGGCCATAGGTGTTGGATGAGTGTTGTTAATTGTGGTTTTAAGACCCTCTGGCCATAGAGTGAGGTTGAGATGGAGGGATGGAGAGGTATTGCAAAAAAGCCACTCACCCTGACGACCCGAGTGAGGTCGTTGAACTTTTTCCGGCATTGGACATGGGTCCTGGGCACCATGCTCCTGGAGGAGACGCGCTGAGCCACCTCCCTCCACACTCTTCTGTAGTCGCGCGGCAAAGGCCTCCTGCCACTCTCTGGGTACAGTATTGCTCTTCGGCGCTCCACCGCGCCAACCAGAGCATCCAAGGCCCGCTCGGTGAAGCGCTCAGCTCTTTCTCTCGCCCTCTCCATCCTTGGCTGGAAAATGGAATCTCAGGTCTCTCCAAGTCGAGATTCAAGGCTGCAATGAGCAGGGTGTGGCTGGGGAGCAAGATCACCCCCCCCTTTAAGAACTGGCCGGCGCCAGTGTGTCTGTGTTCCCTCGCTAACTGGCAGCACCTGCGCTGCGCTCGCGCTCTGAGTTAGCGCCTCACTCCTCGGCCTTTGCGCCTTAAGACAGGTGTGCAGCGCCTGATTTAGCGCTCCAATCACCTCCCGGGGCGTTAAAAGTGAAGTTTCCAGTCAGTGGCGATAATTAGCGCCAGGCGCTAATTTTTGCGCCCGGACAATATTTCTGCCCCAAACGGGGCGCGACTGAATTTTTCCCCCATAAAATTCTAACAGGACTAGACAGACTAGATCCAGGAAGGCTGTTCCCGATGGTGGGGGAGTCCAGAACCAGGGGTCACAGTCTAAGGATAAGGGGTAAGCCATTTAGGACTGAGATGAGGAGGAATTTCTTCACCCAGAGAGTGGTGAACCTGTGGAATTCTCTACCACAGAAGGCAGTTGAGGCCAATTCATTAAATATATTCAGAAGGAGTTACATATATTTCTTAAGGCTAAAGGGATCAAGGGATGTGGGGAGAAAGCAGGGACAGGGTACTGAATTTGGATTATCAGCCATGATCTCATTAAATGGTGGAGCAGGCTCGAGGGGCCGAATGGCCTACTCCTGCTCCTATCTTCTATGTTTCTATGTTTCCAGAAGTCTCTCTCTCTCAGAATGAGTGATGCAAAAATGTCGCCGACAAAAAAAGGCAGGAAGCGGCCACCCTTAAATAGCACTCCCCCAGTCCCTTCCCAACTTCAAAACGTTCCCCTCTACCTGTTGTTGCTAGCAGCAGGAGGAAAAGCAGGGGGCGCCACTCAATATCCGGTGCAGGGCACTACCGGGGCATTGCACGCTCGACTGATGTCACGATCTGCGGGCGCAGGAGAGTGTTTAGCGCCGCTGCAAAATGTCTGGTCAATTTCACGAGTGGTGCAAACATCGCCGCACCTGGGCGCTAGTTGCTTTGCGCCCCGTTAGCGTCTTCTTAGGGCGCTAACGGGAAATGCTAATCAACCGAATTTTTCCCCCTGAGTGTCTCCGCTTCCACCACTTCCGTCGGCAGTGAGTTCCAGGTCCTCACCACTCGCTGCATAAAAATATTTTTCGTCACATCCCCCCTGTATCTCTTGCCCAAAACCTTAAATCTGTGTCCCCTAGCCCTTGTACCATCAACTAGTGGGAATAGCCTTTCCTCATCTAGTCTATCCAAACTCGTCATAATCTTGTACACCTCTATCAAATCACCCCCTTTGCTCTAATGAAAACAAATCCAGCTTCTCCAACCTGTCCTTGTAGCTAAGATCCCCCATCCCCGGAACCATTCTGGTAAATCTCCTCTACACCCTCTCAAGGGCCTTCACATCCTTCCTAAAGTGTGGTGACCAGAACTGGAGGCAATACTCCAGTTGTGGCCTAACCAGTGCTTTATATAGGTTCAGCATAACTTCTCTACTTTTGTACTCAATACCTCTATTTATGAAGCCCAAGATCCCATGTGCTTTCCTAACCACTCTCTCAATATGTCCTGCCTACTTCAGTAACATATGCATGTTAACTCCCTGGTCCCTCTGTCCCTGCACACTCTTTAAAACGGTGCCATTAAGTGTATATTGCCTCTTCCTGTTCCTTCTGCCAAAATGCATCACCTCACACTTCTCTGTATTATATTCCATCTGCCACTTGTCTGCCCATTCTGCTAGCCTTTCTATGTCCTGTTGCTGTCGATTGGTATCATCCTCACTGTTTGCCATATCCCCACGTTTGGTGTCATCGGCAAATTTAGAAATTCTACTTTGTATTCCAATATCCAGGTCATTTATATATATATCAAAAAAAGCAGTGGCCCCAGCACTGACCCTTGTGGAACACCACTGTCTACCATCCTCCAGTCTGAAAAACAGCCATTTACCAGAGCAAAAAATAAAAATGACAACAGAGAGGGTCATAGACATAGGTAGCAGTAGGGGAATCACAAATCAGAGCGTGGCAGGAAGGGACAGAGTGTGTGGAGTAAAAGGTAAACTGGTAAAAAGTGAAAAAGCAGGAACTAAGTGCCACAAAGCATATTTGAAAGTTCTCTATCTGAATGCACGTAGCATTCGTAACAAAATAGACGAGTTAATGGCACAAATAACTACATATGGTTATGATATTGTGGCCATTACAGAAACATGGCTGCAGGGTGACAATGCCTGGGAATTAAACATACCAGGTTATTTAACGATCAGGAAGGACAGGCAGGAAGGAAGGGGAGGTGGGGTGGCTATGTTAATAAAGGAAGGAATCACTGTAATACAGAGTAATGATATTGGGTCAAAAAATCATGATAATGAAACAGTTTGGGTGGAGATAAGGAATAATAAGGGGGAAAAAACATTAGTGGGCGTAGTCTATAGGCCTCCGAACAGTTGCAACTCTATTGGACGGAGTATCAATCAGGAAATAGTTGAGGCATGTAATAAGGGAACATCTATAATTATGGGGGATTTTAACTATCATATTAATTGGACAAATCAAATGGGGCAGGGCTGCCTTGAGGATGAGTTCATTGAGTGTATTAGGGATGGGTTTCTTGAGCAGTATGTAACTGAACCGACCAGGGGGCAAGCAACCTTAGATCTGGTCCTGTGTAACGAGACAGGATTAATTAAAAATGTCCTAGTAAAGGATCCCCTTGGAATGAGTGACCATAACATGGTTGAATTCCATATTCAATTAGAGGGTGAGAAGGTTGGATCTCAAACAAGCGTGCTAAGCTTGAATAAAGGAGACTATGAAGGTATGCGAGCGGAATTGAGTAGAGTGGATTGGGAAAATAGATTAAAGGGTAAGACGACAAATGATCAGTGGTGTACATTCAAGGAGTTATTTTACAACTTCCAAAAAAAATATATTCCACTGAAAAGAAAAGGGTGTAAAAGAAAGGACAGTCATCCGTGGCTAAGTAAAGAAATTAAGGATAGTATTCGACTAAAAACAAGGGCATATAAGGTAGCGAAATCTAGTGGGAGGACAGAGGATTGGGAAAACTTTAAAAGGCAGCAAAAAATAACAAAAAGATTGATTAAGAAAGGGAAGATAGATTATGAAAGTAAATTAGCAAAAAATATAAAAACAGATAGTAAGAGTTTTTATAGTTATATAAAAAGAAAAAGGGTGGCTAAAGTAAATGTTGGTCCCTTAGAGGATGAGACCGGGAAATTAATGGTGGGAAATATGGAGATGGCAAAAGCACTGAATGAATATTTTGTATCAGTCTTTACAGTAGAGGACACTAAGAATATCCCAACACTGGACAAACAGGGGGCTATAGGGGGAGAGGAGCTATACACGATCAAAATCACTAAGGAAGTGGTACTCGGTAAAATAATGGGACTCAAGGCGGATAAATCACCTGGACCTGATGGCTTACATCCTAGAGTCTTGAAGGAAGTGGCGGTAGGGATTGTAGATGCATTGGTAATAATTTTTCAAAACTCCCTGGATTCCGCTAAGGTCCCGGCAGACTGGAAAACTGCTAATGTAACACCCTTATTTAAAAAGGGCAGCAGACAGAAGGCTGGTAACTATAGACCGGTTAGCCTAACATCTGTGTTAGGTAAAATTTTGGAGTCCATTATTAAGGAAACAGTAACAGGACATTTGGATAATCATAATTTAATAGGACAAAGTCAGCATGGTTTTACGAAGGGGAAGTCATGTTTGACAAATTTGCTGGAGTTCTTTGAGGAAGTAACATATAGAGTGGATAAAGGGGAACCAGTGGACGTAGTGTATTTAGACTTCCAAAAGGCATTTGACAAGGTGCCACACAAAAGATTATTGCTTAAGGTAAAAAATCACGGGATTGGGGGTAATATTCTGGCATGGATAGAGGATTGGCTATCTAACAGAAAGCAAAGAGTTGGGATAAATGGTTCATTCTCAGACTGGCAATCAGTAACTAGTGGTGTTCCACAGGGGTCAGTGCTGGGTCCCCAACTCTTTACAATCTATATTAACGATTTGGAGGAAGGGACCAAGTGTAACATATCAAAATTTGCAGATGATACAAAGATGGGAGGGAAAGTAGTGAGTGAGGAGGACATAAAAAACCTGCAAGGGGACATAGACAGGCTAAGTAAGTGGGCAGAGATTTGGCAGATGGAATACAACACTGGAAAGTGTGAGGTGATGCACTTTGGCAGGAAAAATCCTAGAGCAATTTATTATCTTAATGGCAAGAAACTGGAGAGTACTGAAGTGCAAAGGGATCTGGGGGTCCTGGTGCACGAAACTCAAAAGGTTAGTATGCAGGTGCAGCAAGTGATTAAGAAGGCAAATGGAATGTTGGCTTTCATTGCTAGGGGGATAGAATATAAAAATAGGGAGGTATTGCTTCAGTTGTACAAGGTATTGGTGAGACCGCACCTGGAATACTGCATACAGTTTTGGTGTCCTTACTTAAGGAAAGACATCCTTGCTCTCGAGGCAGTGCAAAAAAGGTTCACTCGGTTAATCCCGGGGATGAGGGGGTGGTCATATGAGGAGAGGTTGGGTAGATTGGGACTCTACTCATTGGAGTTCAGAAGAATGAGAGGCGATCTTATTGAAACATATAAGATTGTGAAGGGGTTGGATCGGGTGGATGCGGGGAGGATGTTCCCGATGACGGGTGAGACGAGAACTAGGGGACATAGTCTTAGAATAAGGGGCTGCTCTTTCAAAACTGAGATGAGGAGGAACTACTTCACTCAGAGGGTGGTAGGTCCATGGAATATGCTGCCACAAAAAGCTGTAGAAGCTACAACATTAATTAAATTTAAAACAGAAATAGACAGTTTCCTAGAAGTAAAGGGCATTAAGGGTTACGGGGAGCGGGCAGGAATTTGGACATGAGTCTAGGTTCGGATCGGTCATGGCCCTGTGGGTAGTGGAGCGGGCCCAGGGACTGTGTAGCCTGATTCTGCTCATATTTCGTGTGTGCAATTCTGTTAGATGCAGGAGATGGTTCTGTGATAGATAGTAGATTGGCGGTTAGGATCAGATCAGCCATGATCTTATTGAATGGCGGAGCAGGCTCGAGGGGCCGATTGGCCTACTCCTGCTCCTATTTCTTATGTTCTTATGTTCACTGTTTTCTGTCCTTAAGCCAATTCCTTATCCAAGCAGCCACTGACCTACCTATTCCATGAGCCTCAATTTTGTTAACCAGCCTTCTATGTGGTACTTTATCAAACGCCTTCCTAAAATCCATGTAGACAACATCCATTGCATTCCCTTCATCAATCCTCCCTGTTACTTCATCAAAAAATTCAATTAGATTCGTCAAACACGATCTGCCTTTTACAAATCTGTGTTGGCTCTCCTTAATTAACTTAAACCTCTCCAAGTGCGCATTAATTTTTTCCTTGATTATTGTTTCTAATACTTTACCCACCACTGATGTTAAACTGACCAGCCTGTAGTTACCAGGATTGTCCTTACACCCTTTCTTGAACAATGGTATCACATTTGCCACTTTCCAATCCTCAAGCACCTCCCCCACATCTAGGGAATGCCACACTATCTTTATCAACAGGCTCTCTTAACAGTTCCTGCTCAATCTTTTAGTTCTGACTGTCTCTGGGCTTGAGTCGAGTGAGTTTCTCCTCTCTGGGCCATGTTCCCTTCACCGGCCCAGAGAGCTGACTGACTGTCCATGAGTTTCTTCTCACCTTTCTTTAGGGACGGGTTCCTTGAGCAGTATGTTACTGAACCAACCAGGGGGCAGGCAATCTTAGATCTGGTCCTGTGTAATGAGACAGGATTAATACAAAATGTCCTAGTAAAGGATCCCCTTGGAATGAGTGACCATAACATGGTTGAATTCCAAATTCAGTTGGAGGGTGAGAGAGTTGGATCTCAAACCAGCGTACTAAGCCTAAATAAAGGAGAGTATGAAGGTATGAGAGCAGAGTTGACTAAAGTGTACTGGAAAATAAATTAAGGTGTAAGACGGTACAGGAGCAGTGGAGGTATTTCACATTCAAGGAGTGTAAAGTTTCGCAATTATCGCGATTCAAAATAACACAAGAGAAGCAGATTTGTTTGATCAGTTTTATTAAACGAAATGCTGTCCTGATAATAAAGGACACAGAAGCCTGTAAAATGGCCGCCGAGCATCGTGGCAGAAGCTTCCAGAAGCACAGTGGGCAGACAAAATGGCGTTGAATATACATTTAGTATAAGATTGGATCATACTCGGTAAACACTGATAAAGACAGGATGCATCCCGTTTGCATTTGGAACAATAGCAAAGATATAAGTGCTGGAATCGTTTTCCTATGCACAGAAAGGATCATTGTACTGGGCAATCGAAGGCCCATCCAGACACATCAATACACAAATACCCCCCCCCGGCTCTACAATGAGAGAGACATCGACGGGTGATTAAGCAAGTATTCGGGGGCCCCCAAAACCAGTCAGGGAGACGATTCATACACATCCTGGTTGGGTCAACAATGGGGAAAACATTAACGGATAGTTGGCCAGTTTCAGGTGCTACCGAAACCCGTTAAAGAGAAGAATCGCCCCATGCTGGGAGTTTTGAGCGCCAATATTACACAAAGGACAAACATTAAGATTTGAGCGGGAGATAAGGGAACACAGCACTATAACTATAGTGAACAAATGTCCATCGGTCTCTTGTTTCGGCTCTTATTCTCTTATCTCGCTGCTGACTGCTGAACTCTTATTCGCTTGCCGCTTCATGGACTCGCTTGACGGGTGAGCTTTTGATTTTCTCTCTGGACTTTGTTGACTCTTGACTTTTAGCCGTACTGGTCGATTATTCGAATGTTGGGTGGAGCTCAATCGGAACGAGCCGCCCCGACAAGGGCAAGTAACAGGGTGCACCATCCCAAGTGTCGGTAAACGGTGTCTGGACCTGGAGGCCCGAAGAGACGAGACGAGACGAGAAGAAAAAGGAGAAGAATCCACGTGCCGCCACGGTCAGTAAACCCCGACCGCGCCCGAAAATATAAATAAAGAACTTTTCATTGAAGTCTACCGACAACCGGTGTCGAGCACAGGAAGACTCTTCTTTGAACTGTGTCCGAGGTCCGTCGAGTTCTTCATGACAACAGGGAGTCTGGCCTGCTTTTCGCAGCAGCGAAAATAAACAAGTGGGGTACAGAGACCCTTCCAAACACGTGACAGTCAGGCGCTGCAGCGAAACGAGCTGAGTGCCTCACTTTAAAATTCTCCGAAGTAACACGAGTGGTGAGCATGTTTTAAGATCCTACAAATCTAGACGTAGTGTAGGTATTGTTAAGGGAGGGTGGTTTTATTAAGGTTAAAGTATAATGTGTTCCCCTTTTTACGATGTGCCGTGCATTCTTCATTTCCATAGACCAAGCTTTATGAATGTATGTATACTTGTACTCTCGTTAATTTGCGCCTATGACATGTACTTCATGATTTTGGATGCTATGCAATAAAGATTTCCATTTTGTACTATTCAACCAGGTCTATTTGAGTTTTCTCTGCATTACTGCTCCCTGCACCTAAGTCCAGTGTTAGAACCGTAAGGGCGAGTGGGTCGAACCACTTACAGGTGCTTATTGCAAAAAGGCTGGCCAGAGACCAGAGCAAGCAATAGTATAGGCAACGAAGGCCTAACCTCGCACCAGCACCGTCTGAGACACGCACCCCCTTACAGGAGGTATTTCACAACTTTCAAGAAAAATATATTCCACTGAGGAAAAAGGGGCGTAAAAGAAAAGACAGCCATCCGTGGCTAAGTAAAGTAATAAAGAATAGTATCTGACTAAAAACAAGGACATATAAAGTAGACAAATCTAGTGGGAGGATAGAAGATTGGGAAGCATTTAAAAACCAGCAAAGAATAACTAAAAGATTAATTAAGAAAGGGAAGATAGATTATGAAAGTAAACTAGCAAAAAATATAAAAACAGATAGCAAGGGTTTCTACAGTTATATAAAAAGAAAAAGTGTGGCTAAAGTGAATGTTGGTCCCTTAGAGGACGAGACAGGGAAATTAGTAGTGGGGAACATGGAGATGGCAAATACGCTGAACAAATATTTTGTATCAGTCTTTACAGTAGAGGACACTAAAAATATCCCAACACTGGACAAACAAGGGGCTATAGAGGGGGAGGAGCTAAACACGATTAAAATCACTAAGGAGATGGTACTCGGTAAGATAATGGGACTTAAGGCGGATAAATCCCCTGGACCTGATGGCTTACATCCTAGGGTCTTGAGAGAAGTTGCGGTAGGGATTGCGGATGCATTGGTGGTAATTTTCCCAAACTCCCTGGATTCAGGAAATGTTGTGCGACCTCTCAATTTCAGGAAAGGTCCCAGCAGATTGGAAAACTGCTAATGTAACGCCCTTATTTAAAAAGGGAGGTAGACAAAAGGCTGGAAACTATAGACCAGTTAGCCTAACATCTGTGGTTGGTAAAATGTTGGAGTCCATTATTAAGGAAGCAGTAACAGGACATTTGGATAAGCATTACTTAATCGGACAGAGTCAGCATGGTTTTATGAAGGGGAAATCATGCTTGACAAATTTGCTCAAATTCTTTGAGGACGTAACAAACAGGGTGGATAAAGGGGAATCAGTGGATGTGGTATATTTGGACTTCCAAAAGGCATTTGACAAGGTACCACACAAAAGATTACTGCACAAGATAAAACATCACGGGATTGGGGGTAATATACTGGCATGGGTGGAAGATTGGCTATCTAACAGAAAACAGAGAGTTGGGATAAATGGTTCATTCTCGGGTTGGCAATCAGTAACTAGTGGTGTTCCGCAGGGGTCAGTGCTGGGACCCCAACTCTTTACAATCTATATTAACGATTTGGAGGAGGGGACCAAGTGCAACGTATCCAAGTTTGCAGATGATACAAAGATGGGAGGGAAAGCAGTGAGTGAGGAGGACATAAAAAACCTGCAAAAGGACATAGACAGGCTAAGTGAGTGGGCAGAAATTTGGCAGATGGAATCTAATGTTGGAAAGTGTGAGGTTATGCACTTTGGCAGAAAAAAATCAAAGAGCAAGTTATTATCTAAATGGAAAGAAACTGCAAAGTGCTACAGTACAAAGGGATCTGGGGGTCCTGGTGCATGAAACACAGAAGGTTAGTATGCAGGTACAGCAGGTGATCAGGAAGGCCAATGGAATCTTGGCTTTTATTGCGAGGGGGATGGAGTATAAAAGCAGGGAAGTCTTGCTTCAGCTATACAGGGTACTGATGAGGCCACACCTGGAGTACTGCGTACAGTTTTGGTTTCCATATTTAAGAAAAGATATACTTGCTCTAGAGGCAGTTCAGAGAAGGTTCACTTGGTTGATTCTGGAGATGAGCGGGTTGACTAATGAGGAAAGGTTGAGTAGGTTGGGCCTCTACTCATTGGAATACAGAAGAATGAGAGGCAATCTTATCGAAACATATAAGATTGTGAGGGGGCTTGATCGGGTGGATGCGGGGAGGATGTTTCCACTGATGGGTGAGACTAGAACTAGGGGGCATAATCTTAGAATAAGGGGCTGCCATTTCAAAACTGAGATGAGGAGAAACTTCTTCACTCAGAGGGTAGTAAATCTATGGAATTTGCTACCTCAGAGAGCTGTGGAAGCTGCGACATTAAATAAATTTAAAACGGAGATAGACAGTTTCCTAGCTGATAAGGGAATTAAGGGTTATGGGGAGCGGGCAGGGAAGTGGACGTGAGTCTAGGTTCGGATCAGCCATGATCCTATTGAATGGCGGAGCAGGCCCGAAGGGTCGTATGGCCTACTCCTGCTCCTACTTCTTATGTTCTTTATGTTCTTTCTCTCCCTTTTCGTAGGAAGTGGAAGGGCAGTACCTTCAACCTCTTCCCCATTCAAAGATTCATCATCAGGCCTGTTAGACCAATTTCACAGTGATTATTTGCATGATCTTCTGCACCCTTCTGTGCATGTGCCCAAATGGGGAGTGGGCCTAAACACCGTCCCGCCCCCAGCAGAACCGTGCATGTTGCGGCTGCACCTACGCACCGGAGGGCCCTTGACAGCCCATTGGTAGCGATCTGTGGAGCAGGCTGGCAAGCACAGGCCTGAGCAGTAGGCTGCGGCCTCGGGGTGGGCGTCTGGGTGTGCAGACTCAGGCTCTTCAGCCACGGGGCCAGCGTTTCAAGACGACGGGATGAAGTTTCAGCCTGTTTGTGCTGCACGTGTTTGGGGAGAAGGTCAGGAGATGAAGGAGAGTCAGTTAGTTGGGGGAAACCGGGAGGTGGGTGGGGGGGCGGTTGGTTCCCTGGCAACAGGTGGCAGCTTCAGGAGATAAAAGAAAAACATTTAAACCCAAACCTAGTGAGAATCAGCCGGTGGTGGAAACCCGGCCTGGGCCCAGGCCCCGATGTTTAAAGCCCCACTGACCCGGTCGCGCTTGCCCATCTTGCGGCCTCGACGAGTGTATAAGGATCCCGGGGCTTGGTGGTGTTGGGCCTCGGAGCCCTGCTTGCTCTGCCATCTCTCATGCTCTCCAGCCCGGCACGGGGTTCATGCGTGGCTCTGGGCCGCCGCCATTACCAAGCATGTGTTCGCAAGTGCACCCGCTCAGGGCTCCGGCCGCTCCGCACTCGGCTCCCACACAAGGTTCCGGCCTGAACCTGCAGTCCAATCTGCAAAAATCCAGAGCTGCAAATTCCAGGGACACCTTAGGAACAGCACATATGAGCAAAACAACCGCACACCACACACATGGTCCCTTCATTCAGAATTAAAGAATTTTTATTACTTTCAGAAGGAAAAAAAAGCATAAAACTTCAAAGAATTAACTAACTCACTAATTAGCATAATTTTATTTTACAACTATAATTACAATTGCAGAATACTATTAACAGAGGATCTTCACAAAGCTAACTAGACTTCCATATTCTGTAGTCTGACAAGACTGGATCAAATTACACATTGCAGGGTTGTCTACAGCAGGCAGGATCAAATTACACATTCCAGACAAACTGTTGGGTGTGTCTTGTCCTCCAAGGGGACCAATCAAAAATCTGGTTTTGTCCTCCAAGGGGACCAATCAGAAATCTGGTGCCGCCAATAGATGCAACCAACAAATTCACCACCCCCTCTCCCAAGACTATAATCGCAGCAGACATCTCATACTGGGCTCACATGAATATAATCATCCTCACGATAATAGGTGTGGATTTAAAAAAAATCTGAGACAGGATAATGAAATGCTTAATGTTAACAGTCATTATGGAAACATCTTCAATGTCTGGCTGATTAACATCTCAAATCTTCCTCTGACTCAGTGGCTGCTGTGGCTTTTGAAACCTTTGCAAATTCATTAAGTTTTAAAACACATCACTTAAACATTATTCCCAAATCCTTTCTGTGAAAAAAATCCCAAAAAATGACAGATACTAAAATGTAATTTTAATATTAACAGGTAATTTAAGAAGAGTAAAATGCTGAAATGATTATTGATGAAATGTTATTGAGAAAAATACTCAAATGCTAACTTATCAAATTAAATATAGTTAAAAATTGAAATCTGGTGTAAAAGAAGGAAAGCTAATTTTTAAATCATTTTTAAAATTAAGAGCAATGGATATGAAGGGCCAGTAGCAGTAGATATAGGTATCAGGTGGTCATGCTCTCACCTCTATCAGAACACTGTACTCAATGTTGGACTTAAATAAATATTGTAGGCTGGCATCCCAGAAAAGTACTGAGGCAGTGCTGCTTGCTGGAGTTGCAGCCCTTTTGGTGGGATATTAAACCAAAGTCCTGTCTGTTGGTTCAGGTGGGTGCTAACGATGATACTATTCAAGGAATTAATGCAAATCTTTTGTTCTACTGGTAACCCTATGTTAAGATATATTCAGATTTTCCAACAATTTTTCTACATCCTAGCATCTAATTGTATGCAGTTTCCATTCTTGAACTGTCAATTGGCAAGTATCTGAACTACATGTGGATCTTACATTCTATTTAAAATGCACGTTTTTTTCACATGTTTTCCCTCAACCAAGCGTGCAATACAATGCTGCAATTGAGCTTGAAGTTTAAAAAGAACTCAGGCAGCCCAATATAATCATCTTCAAATGCATAATGATAGAATATCCTGTCTGCCAGTGAGCAGAGAGCTCTATGTTGGTGTTAAGTACAAAGATGTGCTTTCCCTAACTTGAGAGTGATGTGCGCTGCCTGTATAATCTCAGCTGCCTACTCATTCCTCTTTCAGAAAGACTCAGGGCATTCATTTTGGAACTGAACTTAACCTTCTTGTCATCTGCAAACTGTATTAGTTTTTCCTACTTGACAGATAGCTTCTGTTAGAGATTCAAGGTCATTGTGCCATAAAGCTGTCTGCTATTTCTGCCTTCCAATAAGATATGTCTTCATACGTCATAATCAACCACCATGGTGATCCCTCCTCAGTTTACTTTTTGATGTACTGATCCTCAGACAAGCTGTTGTTTGCTGCCATAACCAATTAGAGTTTGCATTATGTCCAGGCCATCTGTCAGACTGGCAACATCATGTTTCATATCTAAATTAGATAACGACCCTACATAGTCTATTGAGTATACAGTCATTGTCCATCTACAACTTTTCTCTTCACCCAGTTGCTGGCAAGAATTAACAGAAATGGTGACATGATGCAGCTTTAATATACCAAGACCAAATGTGGAACTAGTGTGGGTTTCCTGCCTCATGAACATGTCAGTGGCAACCTTGGTATAAGTAACAGATGATTTGAATCATTTTAACTGCCATATGTTACTTCTCCCAATATCTTTCATAATAAAGGCCTGGCATATACTTTGTTCAAGTCAATGTAATTGCTAAGCATTTGTTTCTCAATAAAATTCCTTGCATCAATGTTCTGCCTACACTTCAAAACATCTCATGTACTATGTTCTTTCTTTGACAATATGAGCATGAAGAATTTCCAGTGATTAACAACAGGATGAGGTCCTTCCAGGTGCATTTTTATACGTTTTTTTTAGAAACCATAATCCCTTTCCTCCAATGTTGCTTATTTTGCTCTTAATTCCAACACGTTCACAATTCTTAAAAGTGACTCAGCTTTTAGAGGCTGATACCAGTGAATCTCCAGGTGCTTCTTCGGGTTGTCAGGGTATGCACAGCAGATGCTCTGGAAGTGGACCTCAGAAAGCCAAGGGCTGGATTTCACTCTCATGAAGAATGGAAAGGACGGGTTGTGAACCTATACAAGATCGTGAGGCTTAGGGAAACCCCCAATTCCATTGCTTTCATTGGCCTAGATTTTCCCATGGACATGCAGCATTGTCGAAAGGAGGGTGAGAGTCAACATGGTTTTATGAAAGGGAAATCATGTTTGACAAATTTATTAGAGTTTTT
Organism: Squalus acanthias; assembly: GCA_030390025.1. Taxonomy (NCBI): domain Eukaryota; kingdom Metazoa; phylum Chordata; class Chondrichthyes; order Squaliformes; family Squalidae; genus Squalus; species Squalus acanthias. The sequence continues at coordinate 180,620,407 of CM059426.1, forward strand.
TGAGGATGTAACTGGCAGGGTAGATAAAGGGGAACCGATGGATGTAGTATATTTGGGTTTCCAAAAGGCATTCGATAGGATGCCACATAAAAGGTTATGCAAGATAAGGATCCATGAGGTTGGGGATAATATATTAGCACGGATAAAGGATTGGTAAACAGACAGAAAACAGAGAGTAGGGATAAACAGGTCATTTTCAGATTGGCAGGCTGTAACTAGTGGGGTGCTGCAAGGATCAGTGCTTGGGCCTCAGTTATTTACAATCTATATTATTGACTTAAATGAAGAGACAAAGTGCAATGCATCCAAGTTTGCTGACAATACAAAACTAGATGGGAAAGTAAGCTGTGAGGAGGACACAAAGACCCTGCAAAGGGATATAGACAGGCTAAGTGAGAGGGCAATAAGGTGGCAGATGGAGTATAATGTGGGGAGATGTGAGGTTATTCACTTTGGTAGGAAGAATAGAAAAACAGAATATTTTTTAAATGGTGAGAATGTGGCGGATCGCCACCTAAATGAGCATTATCCACTCTTCCGTCCATGGCCAAATATTCAGCACCTTCCCTTTAAGGCACATTACCTTTAAGGCAGGGGTGGGCGGGGCCTCAGGATTTGCCCAGAGAATTCTGGGAGCTTTTGTGTTAAGCCATTTTTGTGCCATGCAGTGATTAAAAAGTCTCTTGTTTAACACACATGGATTCAGCCTTAATTCGTGTTTTGCAGCAGCCTCAACATTGGTGACCCCAACGCTCAGAACGTATTCCGAGCACTGCAATGGCGGACACGAACGCAGTTTCCGTGAAACTGCTGGAGTTTTGGGAAAACCAGCCCGAAGCCTGGTTTCTCCAAGCTGAATCGCGCTTCCGGCTGCAACGCATCACCACAGATGGGACAAAGTACGACTATCTCGTCACATCACTCGGTAGCGCCGCATTTTCGAAGGTTTGGACAACGCTGCAGAACCCACCAGAGGAAGGCAAGTACGCACATCTCAAGACAGCGCTCCTTAAAAAATTTACGGCCTCGGCATATCAGCGAAACTGCCACCTCCTCGACCTTCCAGACCTCGGTGATGCCTCACCGTCAGACCTCCTCTCCCACATGCTCTCCCTCACCGACGAGAGCCCACCCGGATCCCTCTTCCGCACGCTGTTCATCCGCCAGCTCCCTCTCAGCATCCGCCCAGCGATCGTGGCGTCCGGCCTCATGAACCTGGAAGCCCTGGCCGATGAGACCAATAAGCTGCTGTCCGCTCACTCCAGCCACGACGTCACTCCGGACCTGGCAGCCAATGCCTGGGCGCGCCCCTCAGCGGCCAGCACGCAGCCACAAGGGCCTGCCACCAGGCTCACGGGGCCTTCACGCCCCACTAACCCGGGCTACTGTTACTACCACACATGGTTTGGCGCCAGGGCACAACGGTGCACACCTCCCTGCTCTTTCAAATCCGCCCCCGTACCAGCCCCCGCGATGGCCATGGCCACGCGGGCTCCCTGCTGTTCGTCAAGGATGACAAAACCGGACGCCGGTTCCTGTGCGACACTGGGGCTCAGCACAGCATCATTCCGGCCTCCTCCCACGACATCCAAAAGGGCGAACGAGGACCGGCGCTGGCTGCTGCTAACAGCTCGGAAATCTGGACGTATGGCACCCGGACAGTCACCCTCGACCTCGCTGGTCACCGCTACCGATGGGAGTTCATCACTGCCAAGGTGCTCTCACCTCTCATCGGCGCAGATTTCCTGTGCGCCCACGGCCTACTGGTAGACATCCCTCGTCACCACCTCGTGGACATGAACACTATGTCCCCCATCCTGGGCGACATGGCCCCCCGTCAACCTGCCGACCTGGTGTCACAGTGCCACGCCCGGGCCACAGATGACTACTCGGCACTCTTGGCCGAATTCCCGGCCCTTACCAATCCGACCTTCTCCACGGAGGCCGCCAAACACGGGGTGGAACACTTCATCCCCACCACAGGCCCCCCAGTGTACGCCCACGCCCGCAGGCTGGACCCGGCCAAACTGGAGATCGCGCGGACCAAGTTTGCCACCATGGAACAGCTCGGCATCATCCGCCGCTCCAACAGTCCCTGGGCCTCCCCACTCCACATCGCCCCAAACCAGGCGGAGGTTGGCGTCCCTGCGGGGATTACCGCTGCCTCAATGACGCCACCACCCCTGATCGGTACCCTGTGCCGCACATTCAGGACTTCTCGGCTAGACTGGCCAGCCGCTCAGTCTTTTCCAAGGTTGACCTGGTGCGCGGCTACCACCAAGTCCTCGTCCACCCCGCGGACGTCCCCAAGATGGCCGTAATCACCCCCTTCGGCCTGTTCGAGTTCCTGCGGATGCCCTTCGGCCTCAAACTCGCGGCCCAGGCATTCCAATGGCTCATGGACTCGGTCCTTCGGGACCTGAAGTTCCTGTTCGTCTACCTGGATGACATCCTGGTAGCCAGTTCCTCCAAGCAGGAACACCTCGAACACCTTCGCATCCTGTTCGGGCGCCTCAGCGACCACGGGCTCATCCTCAGCCCAGCCAAATGCCAGTTCGGCCTGGACAAGATCGACTTCCTCGGCCACCACATCACCCATGCTGGGGCCATTCCCCTGCCCACCAAGGTGCAGGCCGTCCAACAATTTCCCCGCCCCACCACCATCAAAGGCCTCCAGGAGTTCCTCGGGATGGTGAATTTCTATAACCGCTTCATCCCCAAAGCGGTGTCCCTCATGAGGCCCCTGTATGAAGCCCTCCGGGGCAGGAGCGGCAAGATGGCGGTCGAATGGACGGCAGATGCGTCCGCCGCCTTCGATTCCACCAAGACCGCGCTCGCCAACGCCACCCTGCTCGTGCACCCATGGCCCAATCCCAGGGTAGCGCTCACCACGGACGCCTCCGATCACGCGGTCGGCGCTGTGTAATAGCAGTGGGTCGACGGCGCCTGGCAACCACATGGCTTCTTCAGTGGCCAACTACGACCACCGGAGGTCAAGTACAGCACCTTCGACCGCAAGCTCCTCGCGCTGTTCCTGGCGGTTCGCCATTTCCGGTTTTTGCTTGAGTGCCATCCTTTCACTGCGTTTGTCGACCACAAGCCCCTGACATTCGCAATGGCAAAGACAACCGACCCCTGGTCCGCCAGGCAGCAGTGCCAGCTCGCGGCAGTGTCCGAGTTCACCACGGAGATCCAACACGTCTCCGGCCGAGACAATGTGGTAGCCGACTGCCTCTCCCGCCCCGCCATCCACGCCGCACACCTAGCAGTCGACTACGCTCAACTCGCAGCAGACCAGATCACCAACCCTAATCTGCTCTCCGCACCCACCAACCTACCAGGGCTACGCCTGGTCGACGTCGCCTGTGGCCCGACCGCAGTCACGGTCAAGTGCGACATATCCCTATGTCAACCGCGGCCCGTCGTCCCAGCATCCTGGCGCCACCGGGTATTCGACATTCTCCACAACCTCTCCCACCCCGGAGCCCACGCATCCATCAAATTGGTAGCCAATCGCTTCGTCTGGCGCGGCCGTCGCAAGGATGTGCGTACTTGGGCCAACTCCTGCCTAGCCTGCCAACGGGCCAAGGTACAGCAACACACGAAAGCACCCCTCGAGGAGTTTACCATCCCCTCGCAGAGATTCGACCACATCCACGTGGACATCGTCGGGCCCCTGCCGCCGTCGCAAGGCCACACGCACTTGCTGACCATCGTTGACCGCACCACACGCTGGTCGCAGGCAATTCCACTGACCTCTACCACCACCGCCGACATCGCCAGAGCCTTCGTCAGCACCTGGGTCACACGGTTCGGCGTCCCCTCTGACATGACGTCGGACAGAGGTCCGCAATTTACCTCTGAACTCTGGACCGCCGTCACACGCAATTTCGGGGTGATCATTCACCGCACCACAGCGTACCACCCCCAATCCAACGGACTGTGTGAGCGGTTCCACAGATCCTTGAAGGCATCTCTTCGAGCCAGCCTCCAAGGCGGCGCCTGGACCAACCGACTTCCGTGGGTCCTCCTCGGCCTGCGCACCGCGGTTAAAGAAGACCTCCACGCATCGGCAGCAGAGCTCGTGTACGATCAGCCGCTGCGCGTACCCGGCGAGTTCCTGCCCACCGCCACGACATCCTGGTCAGCCGACCAGCAACGCCACGACTTCGCCTCAAGGGCGCTGCAGTTCGCCCCGGTGCCCATTGCCCAACACGGCGAATCCACCTCACACGTCCCACTAAGCCTGCAGCAGGCACGGTTTGTTTTCGTCCGGCACGACGCCCACCACGGACCCCTTCAACCCCCGTACGATGGGCCCTACAGGGTGCTACAGGCTGGGGACAAATTTTTCACCCCGCAAGTGGGTGACAGGACCGAAAAAGTGTCGGTTGACCGACTCAAGCCAGCACACTCGGAGCCCGGTGAGCAGGTCACTGTAGCTCGTCCACCTCCACGCGGCTGACCTGCCCTCTTGCCGGTTCACCCGGCTGCTCCACGCCCGGCCGTTCCACGTCCACTGGCGTCCTACAAGAGCCGCTCCGGCCGGCCCATCAGACCGCCGCACCATCTCGTCCACACCTCCTAAGCGGATTCTGGGGGGAGCTGTGTGGCGGATCGCCACCTAAATGAGCATATTGCACTCTTCCGTCCATGGACAAATATCCAGCACCTTCCCTTTCAGGCACCTTCCCTTTAAGGCAGGAGTGGGCGGGGCCTCAGGATTTGCCCAGAGATTTCTGGGAGCTTTTGTGTTCAGCCATTTTTGTGCCATGCAGTGATTAAAAAGTCTCTTGTTTAACACACATGGATTCAGCCTTAATTCGTGTTTTGCGGCAGCCTCAACAAGAAACTATTAAATGTTTGTGTTCAGAGAGATTTAGGTGTCCTCATACAGGAAGCACCGAGAGTTAGCATGTAGGTACAGCAAGCAATTAGGAAGGCAAATGGCATGTTGGCCTTTATTGCAAGAGGGTTGGAGTACAAGAGTAAGGAAGTCTTGCTGCAATTATACAGGGCTTTGATGAGACCACACCTGGAGTACTGTGCACAGTTTTGGTCTCCTTAGCTGAGGAAGGACATACTTGCCTTTGAGGCGGTGCATGAAGGTTCACTAGATTGATCCCTGGAATGAGAGGGTTGTCCTATGAGGAGGGATTGAGTAGATTGGGCCTATAATCTCCGGAGTTTAAAAGAATGAGAGGTGATCTCATTCAAACATATAAGATTCTGAGGGAATTGACAGGGTAGATGCTGAGAGGTTGTTTCCCCTGGCTGGAGAGTCTAGAACAAGGGGGCATAGTCTCGGGATAAGGAGTCGGCCATTTAAGACTGAGATGAGAAGGAATTTATTCACTCAGAGAGTCATAGAGCCATAACAGCACAGAAGGAGGCCATTCGGCCCATCGAGTCCTTGTCAGCTCTCTGTAGAGCAATCCAGTCAGTCCCATTCCCCCACTCTATCCCCGTAGCCCTGCAAGTTTATTTCCCTCAAGTGCCTACCCAGTCTCCCCTTGAAAACATTGAGTGTCTCCGCTTCCACCACCTCCGTCAGCAGCGAGTTCCAGGTCCTCACCACTCACTGCGTAAAAAAGATTTTACTCACATCCCCCTTGTATCTCTTGCCCAAAACCTTAAATCTGTGTCTCCTAGTCCTTCTACCATCAACTAGTGGGAATAGCCTTTCCCCGTCTAGCCTATCCAAACCCGTCATAATCTTGTACACCTCTATCAAGTCGCCCCTCAACATCCTTTGCTCTAATGAAAACAAATCCAGCTTCTCCAACCTGTCCTTGTAGCCAAGATTCCCCATCCCAGGAACCATTCTGGTAAATCTCCTCTGCGCCCTCTCAAGGGCCTTCACATCCTTCCTAAAGTGTGGTGACCAGAACTGGAGGCAATACTCCAGTTGTGGCCTAACCAGTGCTTTATAAAGGTTCAGCATAACTTCTCTACTTTTGTACTCAATACCTCTATTTATGAAGCCCAAGATCTTATAAGCTTTGCTAACCACTCTCTCAATATGTCCTGCCACCTTCAGAGACCTATGCACATTAATTCCCAGGTCCCTCTGTCCCTGCACACTCTTTAAAACTGTGTCAGTAAGTGTATATTGCCTCTCCCTGCCAAAATGCTTCACCTCACACTTCTCTGTATTAAATTCCATCTGCTACTTGTCTGCCCGTTCTGCTAGCCTTTCTATGTCCTGTTGCTGTCGATTGGTATCATCCTCACTGTTTGCCACACTCCCAAGTTGGGTGTCATCGGCAGATTTAGAAATTCTACTCTGTATTCCAATATCCAGGTCATTTATATATATCAAAAAAAGCAGTGGCCCCAGCACTGACCCTTGGGGAACACCACTGTCTACTATCCTCCAGTCTGAAAAGCAGCCATTTACCACAACTCGCTGTTTTCTGTCCTTAAGCCAATTCCTTATCCATGCTGCCACTGACCCACCTATTCCATGAGCCTCATATTTATCAACCAGCCTTCTATGTGGTACTTTGTCAAACGCCTTCCTAAAATCCATGTAGACAACATCCATTGCATTCCCTTCATCAATCCTCCCTGTTACTTCATCAAAAAATTCAATTAGATTAGTCAAACACGATCTGCCTTTTACAAATCTGTGTTGGCTCTCCTTAATTAGCTTAAACCTCTCCAAGTGCCCGTTAATTTTTCCCTTGTTTATTGTTTCTAATAATTTACCCACCACTGATGTTAAACTGACCGGCCTGTAGTTACTAGGATTGTCCTTACACCCTTTCTTGAACAATCGTGTCACATTTGCCATTTTCCAATCCTCAGGTACCTCCCCACATCTCGGGAGGATTGGAAAATTATGGCAAGCCCTTCCGCTATCTCCTTCCCCAATTCCCTTAGCAACCTGGGATGCAAGCCAACTGGACATATCCACTCTAAGCATACCCAGCCTTTCTAGTATCAATTTTCACCCCTTCCATTGTTTCTACCTTTTCCACTTCTACCGATATTTTGTCAGCATCCACCTCTTTAGTAAACACTGATACAAAGTACTCATTGAGTATTCTAGCCTTGCCCAGCGCCTCTAAGCATATATCACCCTTTTTGTCCCTAATAGGCCCCACCCCGCCTCTTACTACCCGCTTACTGTTTGCATGCCGGTAGAGGATTTTTGGGTTCCTTTTTATGTTAAAGAGTTTTTGATCTTTGGAATTCTCTACCCCAAAGGGCTGTGGAAGCTGAATCGTTGATTTTATTCAAGGCTGAGATAGATACATTTTTGGACTCTGGGGAATCAAGGGATATGGGGATCGGACAGGAAAGTGGCGTTGAGGTCAAAGATTAGTCATTATCTTATTGAATGGTGGAGCAGGCTCGATGGGTTGTATGGCCTTCTCCTGCTCCTAATGCTTATGTTCTTATGTTATGTTCTTATGTAATGGTTGTAGAGACCCTTGAACAGTGCAACGGAAAGAGGAAATTTTGGAGTAAGTGACTTACGCCATTAATTATGTCATTCCATATTTTACTGGGACTTTTGCGCTGCTCCACCATTATCCTCGCCATAAACAGTTGGCAGGTAATTTAACATAGCTTCGCCCCCATTGAAAACAATGGCAATTGCAATTTTCCTGCATTTAAGACACTTTTCATTCCATTGCCACTTAGACTAAAATATAATGGCACTGGTGGCCTAACAGTGGTGTTATTTTATGACTTTAATTTACATTCACAGATTGCTTCTAAATGACATGTTAAATATGATGGTTATATTGACCAGTTACAGGAGATATTTTACATCCCCAGCCTACCCTAACCTCTGCCTTCATTAATATTTCAAAGTCTTAGTTTATCAATGAGAAAGTTATTCCATGCAACAACATTTAACGGTTCAGTAGTTGAATGTGTAACTTTTCTGCCTTACCTAAATTTTATTTTAAAACAGAACTGGAGGATCTCGATCTTTTCCTAATCCATGATAATCGCAAACCTTACCGATGGTTTCACAAAATGGCAAAATAAAACTGAGTATGCTTCGAATCGCTGATGACCAGTACCGAGATTGAACTTTGATCTAATTCTTTGCCTGGAGTTGGTTCTCATGTAGCTGATGTAAAAGAATGCTTTAGCACATCTGATGGAAACCCCCTTAGTATGACAATTTAATAGGACGTAGAGACCGAAGAACAAAATCTGAGTTTGTGGAAGAGGAAGCAGACACACCTCAGAATTTTAGTGTTGGCACCGAGGAAACTGCAAAAGAGAACCACTAACCGGGCAGAATCCACTCACCGAGTCGCGAACCGGGCAGGATCCACTCAGCTAGCCACTAACCGGGCAGCATCCACTCAGCTAGCCACTAACCGGGCAGGATCCACTCACCGAGCCACTAACCGGGCAGGATCCACACAGCTAGCCACTAACCGGGCAGGATCCACTCAGCTAGCCACTAACCGGGCAGGATCCACTCACCGAGCCACTAACCGGGCAGGATCCACTCACCGAGTCACTAACCGGGCAGGATCCACTCACCGAGCCACTAACCGGGCAGGATCCACACAGCTAGCCACTAACCGGGCAGGATCCACTCACCGAGCCACTAACCGGGCAGGATCCACTCAGCTAGCCACTAACCGGACAGAATCCACTCACCGAGTCACTAACCAGGCAGGATCCACTCACTAAGTTACTAACCGGCAGGATCCACTCACCGAGTCACTAACCGGGCAGGATCCACTCACCGAGTCACTAACCGGGCAGGATCCACTCACCGAGCCACTAACCGGGCAGGATCTGTTCAACTTCACAAGGCAACCCAGTTGAGCGCTGGCAGTTTGCCTGAAACATAAAAATGATGTCCGTCCATAAAATTGGTTCGGGCTCTCACTGCAGCCATCAGGCAGGCTCAGCGAATCCCCATTCACTTTGTCAAAAGAAAAATACTGAGGATGCAGGAAATCTGAAATAAAAACAGAAAATGCTGGAAATACTCAGCATCTGTGGAGAGAGAAACAGAGTTAACGTTTCAGGTCGATGACTTTTCGTCAGAACTGATGACCTGAAACGTTAACTCTGTTTCTTTGTTACTCTCTCCAGGGGTGCTGCCTGACCTGCTGAATATTTCCAGCATATTCTGTTTTTATTCCCCGTCACTTCATGCCTGTTCCGCTCCAATTAGTGTCATGGTCATTACCATCCTGGCCCTGACTACTGCAAGCAGCACCTTCAGTGAGGCATCAGAAAACCTGGGGGCAACCTTACCTCTCTTTGCAGCCATCTCCTGAATTGCGGAAGCCAAAAGCAGAGTTCACACCGAGTGAATACAACCTCCCTTTTAGCGCATGCCCTTTGCATGCCTGAAACCGGCACTTGTGAGGCCCCTACGGGTGTGTACACACCTCGTACGCACCCATGGGGGTTGGAAAATCCAGCCCAATGTAGTGAAGATGTACACACAACACAGGTCTCCGCACATCTGGTAGCAGCCTTTAAATGGGTGGCCCAGGCACGCGCTCAAAACAGTTGGGAGCCTCTTGAGCCCAGGCAAATTGGGGTCCTATGACGTAAATAGGATGACGATGCAATTTTGAAGTATCATTGGGAGGGCCTGGCACTCCGCAGTTCCACCCATCGCCACTTGGGACTGTGCGGCCTAACCAGCGGTCCTTAAAAGGACCATTGCATGCTGTTCAGAAATGTTTTAAAAACTGATGAGTAAATTATTTTTATGGTGTCCGGATGCACATTACTGTTCCTCTTGGCCCCACAGAATTCGCCCCCCCCTCGACGTCTAACCCTCCGCGGCACTGCCACTGGAATTGCCTTCCCCTTTTACTTACCTGGATTGACAGGGTTGCGCGATGGAGCAGTCAGATTTTCAGCCCCCTCCGATCGTGGAGTTGCTCCAAATGCGCAAGCCTGCTGATAATGGTAGTGCTGAGGCCTGACTCGGAAGATTGTTCAGACCTCAGACCACTCACATGCTGCGGTGAGCTTGCTGCGGACTCACTCTGCCCATCCAATGAAAATGGTCATACGGAAATCTACACTGTAATACAAATATGTAATTTCAGAATGCCAAACTAGCATTGCTCAACCTTTTCCTGATATGTTCTATATCATGGTCGATTTCATAAGGTTGGATGGGGATGTCATAGCTATCCAGACAGCGTTCACTTTCTTCTGGCATCTACTGTATGCGTCCAAACTATCTTGCTGAAATATATTAGTCAGTGGTATTCTAAACTGTTTCCTGCCAACTTGTTAAACTGAAGTATACAGTGCATATGCCTGGAACACCTGTAGAATTCGCAATATATCGCGATTTTATTAATAAGGAGAAAAACACAGAGTTTCGTTCAAACAGCTTTTATTTCAGCAGAATGCTGTCAGGTTTTCAAAGTGGACACAAGCAGCTTGTAAAATGGCCGCCGCACCTCGTGGCAGAACATTCTAGACTTTTCAACAGGCAGACAAGATGGCGTTCCAGTAAACATTTGTGCAAGATCGATTAGGACTCAGCACATTTAAGATAATACACGAGACATCATGGTTTCACAGTATACACATAAATACTGAAATCGGTCTCCCAGGTGCGAATGAGGGCTGTTGTACCAAGTAATCAAGAACCCATCCAAAGACATTAATATGTAAAATCCCAACGACTCTACGATGAGAGAGCCGTTAGCGGGTAGTTACAGAAAACACTTGGAAGCCCCAAAACCCCTCCAGGGAGAACACCGACCGATTAAACAATGGGAGAAATATTAACAGGTACTCAGACAGTTATGAGTAGCCCCGAAACCCATTAAAACGAAGATCACCCTATACAAGACATTTGAACGCCAAACCCTAACAAAAGAAAAGACATTAAGGTTGGGCGGGAAACGGAAGATTTTGCACTATAATTGCAAGCTCCAAACCGTCCATCTTTCTCTTGACTCTTGACTCTTGACTCTTATTCGGTTGACTCTTATCCTCGTGGCTGCTCCTGTGCTCTTGACTCGCCGTCTTGTTCCTGCTTGCCTCGTGTCTCTTTTCAAAAGACTGTTGAACTTTACGATCCGCTCGAATCTACCTCGTGTCGTGTCGCGAAGACCTGTGTAGAACTGGGCTCTGAAGCCTTGAAACGGGCGCACCATTCCGATAAGTCGGTAAACGGTGTTGGAACCGAAGGCCCGAGATGAGATGAGATGAGATGAGATGAGAAGAGAAGAAGACAATACATCTCGTCACGGTCAGTAAGCCCCGACCGCGCTCGATAAATCGGTAACTGCTACCCAACTGGCAGGAAGACTATTCTTCGAATTTTATCGCATCAGTGCGAGGGCACAGGAAGACTCTTTTTTGAGTAGAGTCGGAACTCCGAGGACAACACAGATCTTCATGACAGCAGACGTTCCAGCCTGCTAGCCGGAGCAGAAACGAGTAAACAAGTGGGGCCAGGAGACCCCCTGATCGACACGTGGGCGCTGCGGTGAAAAACATCCGATCAGAGTTTTCGGAATTCTCCGAGTTATCACGAGTGGTGAGCATGAGTCTCGAATCCTACGAATCTAGCTTAGGACAGATATTGATAGGGGAGGGTTTTAAGTATTAAGGATAATTGTAATGTGTGCCCCCATTTACGATGTGTTGTTCGTTCCTCGTTTCCCCGAAATTAGTTACATAACTGCGTGTAAGATTGTACTGTCATTAATCTGTGCTTATGACATGTATTTCGTAATCTTAAGTATTATGCAATAAAGATTTTCCATTTTGTACCATTCAACCGAGTCTACCTGAGTTTCATCTCCATTACTGCTCTCGCATCTAAGTCCAGTGTCTAGAACCGTAAGGGCGAGTGGGTCGAACCACTCACAGGTGTGTCTAGTGCTCCCAGACTGGCTGGAGACCAGAACAGGCAACAAGGCCTAAACCCGCACTAGCACCAGGGCTGCACAGAGCCACACGAATCTCACAGGCTGAGAGACAAAAACCCTTACACACCACACATTCCTGAGAGACACAGGATTTTGATCAACTTGCTAGGCTTGGATTTTAATGGCCCGTAATTTCCGATAGGAGGCTTCCTGTGTGCAGATGCCTCCTATCAGAAAAAAATCTACGCCCTTACCTGAGGGCTCCCGAGGTCCAGACACATCCGCTCCTGGGCCTCTCCACAGTCGAAATGCGCATGGCCCAGGTATCCCAGGGGCGCATGCAGTTCGCAAGCATCCCTGGGATCAGTGGGCCAGGCGAGCCAATGAAAGAAGGGAATCTCCCTTCATACTTTTGACAGAGACCTGTCAAATATATGAATGGAGATCACCCCAAAAACACATCAAAACATTAAATATTTTTTTTAAATCACGTTTTTAAAATGAGTTAAAATTACATTAAATTAAATATTTTAAACGAAAATTTAATTTTTTGAAAAAGTAATTAAAGTTTTTTACCGGGATAAAAATAAACTTACCTTTTTTAAAAGTATTTTTAAATTATAAATGAGTTAAAAAAAATATTCTTTTTACTTTTTTCAACTCTTATGCTGGTAAAAGCAGGCCTTACGCCTGCTTTTACCAGGTGTAAGATTTCTAAGGGTTTTCTGCGGGCGGAGGATCTGCAGAAAGTGGAACTCTCCCCCCCGCAGAGGCCCTTCTCCAGGGCAGGCGTCAGAGCATTCGTGACAGATCGGAAATGCCGGTTTTCAGCACATGCGCTTGGCATGCCTGAAACTGGCATCTCCGATGTCCCTACGGGTGTGTACACAGCGCGTACACACCCATAGGCATCGGAAAATACGGGCCAATGAGGTTTAATGAATTGTCAGCAAGGATAA